>CM068719.1:10254439-11454439 GCA_035079005.1 Fraxinus americana
TTCAATTTCGTGAACGTGAAATAAAACAATTCGTGAACATGACATGACAAAATTAAAGTGACACAATCGCTTCCAAGCTTGACATTCACTTTTATGGATTTTGATGTATGTACATATTGGGTTCACGTAAACCTTTACATACCAACGTGGGAAGTCCAAATGAAAATAAAAATAAATAAATGAGATAAAGCACGAAGTCATATTGATGTAGGACAATTGGCGTTAGAGTTTGAAGAAGAATTGGAATGAAAATTGGAAAAACGAGCCGCTTCAAGAAAGCGGGCATAACTTTTTTCACAAATTTCAGAATTTATGAATTATTTGGGATTGGGGTCCCCAGATTTATTCTAAATAAAATGAGTAAACTTCGGGTGTAGACAGAAGCGTAAAAAATAAAGAAAACCTTCAAAAGACGCGTTGATTTTATGAATATCCGAGAGTTTGGTACTTAGAAATTTATTGATTCTATGGATATGCAACGATTGACATAAAATTTAGAAACTCCACAACAATCTTCTCAAACAAATTCAAAGAATTAATAATTTTCCAGCAAAACAAGTTACAGAAAAAAAGGAATAACTAATGAGCACAAATTAATATAATTAAGCCCAATCAATGCTCCAGCCGTACCCCTAAATTCTTTGCCAATCTTCATTCTGTTATTCATCCATGATGCTGCTCCATAACTTCCCAAATACAGCTCAAACCATGCACGAGATCCGCTAATAGTTCCACGAATTTATTTGTTATTCCTGTATGCGCATTAACCTTTAAATTGTAGCAATTAGGTTTCCAATCTTCCAATCTCGTAATATGAAATAAAACGATTCGTCAACATGACATGACAAAATTAACGTGACACACTGCTTCCAAGCTTGACATTCACTTTTATGGATTTTGATGTATGTACATATTGGGTTCACAAAAACCTTTACATACCAACGTGGGAAGTCCAAATGAAAATAAAAATAAATAAAAGAGATAAAACCTGAAGTCATATTGATGTAGGACAATTGACGTTAGAGTTTGAAGAAGAATCGGACTGAAAATTGGAAAAACGAGCTGCTTCGAAGAAACGGGCATAACTTTTTTCACAAATTTCAGAATTTATGAATTATTTGGGATTGGGGTCCCCAGATTTATTCTAAATAAAATGAGTAAACTTCGGGTGTAGACAGAAGCGTAAAAAATAAAGAAAACCTTCAAAAGACGCGTTGATTCTATGAATATCCGAGAGTTTGGTACTTAGAAATTTATTGATTCTATGGATACGCAACGATTGACATAAAATTTGGAAATCGACAATAATCTTCTAAAACAAATTCAAAGAATTAAATATTGTCCTGCAAAAGAAGTTACAGAAAAAAGGAATAACTAATGAGCACAAATTCATATAATTAAGCCTAATCAATGCTCCACCGTACCCCTAAATTCTTTGCCAATCTTCATTCTCGTTATTCATCCATGATGCCGCTCCATCACTTCCCAAATACAAATTTCAAACCATGACACAGCTTCAAACTTAGACATTCTCTTTTATGGATTTATTAGTTATTCCTCTATGCGCATTAACCTTTAAATTTTAGCAATTAGGTTTCCAATCTTTCAATTTCGTAACGTGAAATAAAACGATTCGTCAACATGACATGACAAAATTAACGTGACACACTGCTTCCAAGCTTGACATTCACTTTTATGGATTTTGATGTATGTACATACTGGGTTCACAGAAACCTTTACATACCAACGTGGGAAGTCCAAATGAAAATAAAAATAAATAAATGCGATAAAGCTAGGATTCATATTGATGTAGGACAATTGGCATTAGAGTTGAAAGAACAATTGGAATGAAAATTGGAAAAACGAGCTACGTCAAGAAACGGGCATAACTTTTTTCACAAATTTCAGAATTTATGAATTATTTGGGATTGGAGTCCCCAGATTTATTCTAAATAAAATGAGTAAACTTCGGGTGTAGACTGAAGCGTAAAAAATAAAGAAAACCTTCAAAAGACGCGTTGATTCTATGAATATCCTAGAGTTTGGTACTTAGAAATTTATTGATTCTATGGATACGCAACGATTGACATAAAATTTGGAAATCGGCAACAATCTTCTGAAACAAATTCAAAGAATTAAATATTGTCCTGCAAAAGAAGTTACAGAAAAAAGGAATAACTGATGAGCACAAATTCATATAACTAAGCCTAATCAATGCTCCAGCCCAACCCCTAAATTCTTTGCCAATCTTCATTTTGTTATTCATCCATGATGCTGCTCCATCACTTCCCAAATACAGCTCAAACCATGAACGAGATCCGCTAATAGTTCCACGAATTTATTTCTTATTCCTCTGTGCGCATTAACCTTTAAATTTTAGCAATTAGGTTTCCAATCTTTCAATTTCTTAACGTGAAATAAAACGATTCGTCAACATGACATGACAAAATTAACGTGACACACTGCTTCCAATCTTGACATTCACTTTTATGGACTTTGATATATGTACATATTGGGTTCACAGAAACCTTTACATACCAACGTGGGAAGTCCAAATGAAAATAAAAATAAATAAATGAGATAAAACCTGAAGTCACATTGATGTAGGACAATTGGCGTTAGAGTTTGAAGAAGAATTGGAATGAAAATTGGAAAAACGAGCTGCTTCGAAGAAACGGGCATAACTTTTTTCACAAATTTCAGAATTTATGAATTATTTGGGATTGGGGTCCCCAGATTTATTCTAAATAAAATGAGTAAACTTCGGGTGTAGACAGAAGCGTAAAAAATAAAGAAAACCTTCAAAAGACGCGTTGATTCTATGAATATCCGAGAGTTTGGTACTTAGAAATTTATTGATTCTATGGATACGCAACGATTGACATAAAATTTGGAAATCGACAACAATCTTCTGAAACAAATTCAAAGAATTAAATATTGTCCTGCAAAAGAAGTTACAGAAAAAAGGAATAACTAATGAGCACAAATTCATATAATTAAGCCTAATCAATGCTCCAGCCCTACCCCTAAATTCTTTGCCAATCTTCATTCTGTTATTCATCCATGATGCTGCTCCATCACTTCCCAAATACAGCTCAAACCATGCCCAAGATCCGCTAATAGTTCCACGAATTTATTAGTTATTCCTCTATGCGCATTAACCTTTAAATTTTAGCAATTAGGTTTCCAATCTTTCAATTTCGTAACGTGAAATAAAACGATTCGTCAACATGACATGACAAAATTAACGTGACACACTGCTTCCAAGCTTGACATTCACTTTTATGGATTTTGATGTATGTACATATTGGGTTCACAGAAACCTTTACATACCAACGTGGGAAGTCCAAATGAAAATAAAAATAAATAAATGAGATAAAGCTTGAAGTCATATTGATGTAGGACAATTGGCGTTAGAGTTTGAAGAAGAATTGGACTGAAAATTGGAAAAACGAGCTGCTTCGAAGAAACGGGCATAACTTTTTTCACAAATTTCAGAATTTATGAATTATTTGGGATTGGGTTCCCCAGATTTATTCTAAATAAAATGAGTAAACTTCGGGTGTAGACAGAAGCGTAAAAAATAAAGAAAACCTTCAAAAGACGCGTTGATTCTATGAATATCCGAGAGTTTGGTACTTAGAAATTTATTGATTCTATGGATACGCAACGATTGACACAAAATTTGGAAATCGACAACAATCTTCTGAAACAAATTCAAAGAATTAAATATTGTCCGGCAAAAGAAGTTACGGAAAAAAGGAATAACTAATGAGTTGAAATTCACATAATTAAGCCAAATCAATGCTCCAAACCCTACCCCTAAATTCTTTGCCAATCTTCATTCTGTTATTCATCCATGATCTTTGCTCCATCACTTCCCAAATACAGCTCAAACCATGAACGAGATCCGCTAATAGTTCCACGAATTTATTTGTTATTCCTCTATGCGCATTAACCTTTAAATTTTAGCAATTAGGTTTCCAATCTTTCAATTTCGTAACGTGAAATAAAACGATTCGTCAACATGACATGACAAAATTAACGTGACACACTGCTTCCAAGCTTGACATTCACTTTTATGGATTTTGATGTATGTACATATTGGGTTCACAGAAACCTTTACATACCAACGTGGGAAGTCCAAATGAAAATAAAAATAAATAAATGAGATAAAGCCAGAAGTCATATTGATGTAGGACAATTGGCATTAGAGTTGGAAGAAGAATTGGAATGAAAATTGGAAAAACGAGCTGCTTCGAAGAAACGGGCATAACTTTTTTCAGAATTTATGAATTATTTGGGATTGGGGTCCCCAGATTTATTCTAAATAAAATGAGTAAACTTCGGGTGTAGACAGAAGCGTAAAAAATAAAGAAAACCTTCAAAAGACGCGTTGATTCTATGAATATCCGAGAGTTTGGTACTTAGAAATTTATTGATTCTATGGATACGCAACGATTGACATAAAATTTGGAAATCGACAACAATCTTCTGAAACAAATTCAAAGAATTAAATATTGTCCGGCAAAAGAAGTTACGGAAAAAAGGAATAACTAATGAGCAGAAATTCATATAATTAAGCCAAATCAATGCTCCAGCCCAACCCCTAAATTCTTTGCCAATCTTCATTCTGTTATTCATCCATGATGCTGCTCCATCACTTCCCAAATACAGCTCAAACCATGAACGAGATCCGCTAATAGTTCCACGAATTTATTTCTTATTCCTCTATGCGCATTAACCTTTAAATTTTAGCAATTAGGTTTCCAATCTTTCAATTTCGTAACGTGAAATAAAACGATTCGTCAACATGACATGACAAAATTAACGTGACACACTGCTTCCAAGCTTGACATTCACTTTTATGGATTTTGATGTATGAACATATTAGGTTCACGGAAACCTTTACATACCAACGTGGGAAGTCCAAATGAAAATAAAAATAAATAAACGAGATAAAACCTGAAGTCATATTGATGTAGGACAATTGGCATTAGAATTTGAAGAAGAATTGGAATGAAAATTGGAAAAACGAGCTGCTTCGAAGAAACGGGCATAACGTTTTTCACAAATTTCAGAATTTTTGAATTATTTGGGATTGGGGTCCCCAGATTTATTCTAAATAAAATGAGTAAACTTCGGGTGTAGACAGAAGCGTAAAAATTAAAGAAAACCTTCAAAAGACGCGTTGATTCTATGAATATCCGAGAGTTTGGTACTTAGAAATTTATTGATTCTATGGATACGCAACGATTGACATAAAATTTGGAAATCGACAACAATCTTCTGAAACAAATTCAAAGAATTAAATATTGTCCTGCAAAAGAAGTTACAGAAAAAAGGAATAACTAATGAGCACAAATTCATATAATTAAGCCTAATCAATGCTCCAGCCCTACCCCTAAATTCTTTGCCAATCTTCATTCTGTTATTCATCCATGATGCTGCTCCATCACTTCCCAAATACAGCTCAAACCATGCCCAAGATCCGCTAATAGTTCCACGAATTTATTAGTTATTCCTCTATGCGCATTAACCTTTAAATTTTAGCAATTAGGTTTCCAATCTTTCAATTTCGTAACGTGAAATAAAACGATTCGTCAACATGACATGACAAAATTAACGTGACACACTGCTTCCAAGCTTGACATTCACTTTTATGGATATTGATGTATGTACATATTGGGTTCACAAAAACCTTTACATACCAACGTGGGAAGTCCAAATGAAAATAAAAATAAATAAAAGAGATAAAACCTGAAGTCATATTGATGTAGGACAATTGGCGTTAGAGTTTGAAGAAGAATTGGACTGAAAATTGGAAAAACGAGCTGCTTCGAAGAAACGGGCATAACTTTTTTCACAAATTTCAGAATTTATGAATTATTTGGGATTGGGTTCCCCAGATTTATTCTAAATAAAATGAGTAAACTTCGGGTGTAGACAGAAGCGTAAAAAATAAAGAAAACCTTCAAAAGACGCGTTGATTCTATGAATATCCGAGAGTTTGGTACTTAGAAATTTATTGATTCTATGGATACGCAACGATTGACATAAAATTTGGAAATCGACAACAATCTTCTGAAACAAATTCAAAGAATTAAATATTGTCCTGCAAAAGAAGTTACAGAAAAAAGGAATAACTAATGAGCACAAATTCATATAATTAAGCCTAATCAATGCTCCAGCCCTACCCCTAAATTCTTTGCCAATCTTCATTTCTCTTATTCATCCATGATCTTTGCTCCATCACTTCCCAAATACAGCTCAAACCATGCCCTAGATCCGCTAATAGTTCCACGAATTTATTAGTTATTCCTCTATGCGCATTAACCTTTAAATTTTAGCAATTAGGTTTCCAATCTTTCAATTTCGTAACGTGAAATAAAACGATTCGTCAACATGACATGACAAAATTAACGTGACACACTGCTTCCAAGCTTGACATTCACTTTTATGGATTTTGATGTATGTACATATTGGGTTCACAGAAACCTTTACATACCAACGTGGGAAGTCCAAATGAAAATAAAAATAAATAAATGAGATAAAGCTAGAAGTCATATTGATGTAGGACAATTGGCATTAGAGTTGTAAGAAGAATGGGAATGAAAATTGGAAAAACGATCTGCTTCGAAGAAACGGGCATAACTTTTTTCACAAATTTCAGAATTTATGAATTATTTGGGATTGGGGTCCCCAGATTTATTCTAAATAAAATGAGTAAACTTCGGGTGTAGACTGAAGCGTAAAAAATAAAGAAAACCTTCAAAAGACGCGTTGATTCTATGAATATCCGAGAGTTTGGTACTTAGAAATTTATTGATTCTATGGATACGCAACGATTGACATAAAATTTGGAAATCGGCAACAATCTTCTGAAACAAATTCAAAGAATTAAATATTGTCCTGCAAAAGAAGTTACAGAAAAAAGGAATAACTAATGAGCACAAATTCATATAACTAGGCCTAATCAATGCTCCAGCTCAACCCCTAAATTCTTTGCCAATCTTCATTCTGTTATTCATCCATGATGCTGCTCCATCACTTCCCAAATACAGCTCAAACCATGAACGAGATCCGCTAATAGTTCCACGAATTTATTTCTTATTCCTCTATGCGCATTAACCTTTAAATTTTAGCAATTAGGTTTCCAATCTTTCAATTTCGTAACGTGAAATAAAACGATTCGTCAACATGACATGACAAAATTAACGTGACACACTGCTTCCAAGCTTGACATTCACTTTTATGGATTTTGATATATGTACATATTGGGTTCACAGAAACCTTTACATACCAACGTGGGAAGTCCAAATGAAAATAAAAATGAATAAATGAGATAAAACCTGAAGTCACATTGATGTAGGACAATTGGCGTTAGAGTTTGAAGAAGAATTGGAATGAAAATTGGAAAAACGAGCTGCTTCGAAGAAACGGGCATAACTTTTTTCACAAATTTCAGAATTTATGAATTATTTGGGATTGGGGTCCCCAGATTTATTCTAAATAAAATGAGTAAACTTCGGGTGTAGACAGAAGCGTAAAAAATAAAGAAAACCTTCAAAAGACGCGTTGATTCTATGAATATCCGAGAGTTTGGTACTTAGAAATTTATTGATTCTATGGATACGCAACGATTGACATAAAATTTGGAAATCGACAATAATCTTCTAAAACAAATTCAAAGAATTAAATATTGTCCTGCAAAAGAAGTTACAGAAAAAAGGAATAACTAATGAGCACAAATTCATATAATTAAGCCTAATCAATGCTCCAGCCCTACCCCTAAATTCTTTGCCAATCTTCATTCTGTTATTCATCCATGATGCTGCTCCATCACTTCCCAAATACAGCTCAAACCATGCCCAAGATCCGCTAATAGTTCCACGAATTTATTAGTTATTCCTCTATGCGCATTAACCTTTAAATTTTAGCAATTAGGTTTCCAATCTTTCAATTTCGTAACGTGAAATAAAACGATTCGTCAACATGACATGACAAAATTAACGTGACACACTGCTTCCAAGCTTGACATTCACTTTTATGGATTTTGATGTATGTACATATTGGGTTCACAGAAACCTTTACATACCAACGTGGGAAGTCCAAATGAAAATAAAAATAAATAAATGAGATAAAGCCAGAAGTCATATTGATGTAGGACAATTGGCGTTAGAGTTTGAAGAAGAATTGGAATGAAAATTGGAAAAACGAGCTGCTTCGAAGAAACGGGCATAACTTTTTTCACAAATTTCAGAATTTATGAATTATTTGGGATTGGGGTCCCCAGATTTATTCTAAATAAAATGAGTAAACTTCGGGTGTAGACAGAAGCGTAAAAAATAAAGAAAACCTTCAAAAGACGCGTTGATTCTATGAATATCCGAGAGTTTGGTACTTAGAAATTTATTGATTCTATGGATACGCAACGATTGACATAAAATTTGGAAATCGACAACAATCTTCTGAAACAAATTCAAAGAATTAAATATTGTCCTGCAAAAGAAGTTACAGAAAAAAGGAATAACTAATGAGCACAAATTCATATAATTAAGCCTAATCAATGCTCCAGCCCTACCCCTAAATTCTTTGCCAATCTTCATTCTGTTATTCATCCATGATGCTGCTCCATCACTTCCCAAATACAGCTCAAACCATGCACGAGATCCGCTAATAGTTCCACGAATTTATTTGTTATTCCTCTATGCGCATTAACCTTTAAATTTTAGCAATTAGGTTTCCAATCTTTCAATTTCGTAACGTGAAATAAAACGATTCGTCAACATGACATGACAAAATTAACGTGACACACTGCTTCCAAGCTTGACATTCACTTTTATGGATTTTGATGTATGTACATATTGGGTTCACAGAAACCTTTACATACCAACGTGGGAAGTCCAAATGAAAATAAAAATAAATAAATGAGATAAAGCCAGAAGTCATATTGATGTAGGACAATTGGCGTTAGAATTTGAAGAAGAATTGGAATGAAAATTGAAAAAACGAGCTGCTTCGAAGAAACGGGCATAACTTTTTTCGAAAATTTCAGAATTTATGAATTATTTGGGATTGGGTTCCCCAGATTTATTCTAAATAAAAAGAGTAAACTTCGGGTATAGACAGAAGCGGAAGAAATAAAGAACACCTTCAAAAGACGCGTTGATTTTATGAATATCCGAGAGTTTGGTACTTAGAAATTTATTGATTCTATGGATACGCAACGATTGACATAAAATTTAGAAACTCCACAACAATCTTCTCAAACAAATTCAAAGAATTAAAAATTGTCCAGCAAAACAAGTTACAGAAAAAAAGGAATAACTAATGAGCACAAATTAATATAATTAAGCCCAATCAATGCTCCAGCCGTACCCCTAAATTCTTTGCCAATCTTCATTCTGTTATTCATCCATGATGCTGCTCCATAACTTCCCAAATACAAATTTCAAACCATGCCCTAGATCCGCTAATAGTTCCACGAATTTATTTGTTATTCCTCTATGCGCATTAACCTTTAAATTTTAGCAATTAGGTTTCCAATCTTTCAATTTCGTAACGTGAAATAAAACGATTCGTCAACATGACATGACAAAATTAACGTGACACACTGCTTCCAAGCTTGACATTCACTTTTATGGATTTTGATGTATGTACATATTGGGTTCACAGAAACCTTTACATACCAACGTGGGAAGTCCAAATGAAAATAAAAATAAATAAATGAGATAAAGCTAGAAGTCATATTGATGTAGGACAATTGGCATTAGAGTTGTAAGAAGAATGGGAATGAAAATTGGAAAAACGATCTGCTTCGAAGAAACGGGCATAACTTTTTTCACAAATTTCAGAATTTATGAATTATTTGGGATTGGGGTCCCCAGATTTATTCTAAATAAAATGAGTAAACTTCGGGTGTAGACTGAAGCGTAAAAAATAAAGAAAACCTTCAAAAGACGCGTTGATTCTATGAATATCCGAGAGTTTGGTACTTAGAAATTTATTGATTCTATGGATACGCAACGATTGACATAAAATTTGGAAATCGGCAACAATCTTCTGAAACAAATTCAAAGAATTAAATATTGTCCTGCAAAAGAAGTTACAGAAAAAAGGAATAACTAATGAGCACAAATTCATATAACTAGGCCTAATCAATGCTCCAGCCCAACCCCTAAATTCTTTGCCAATCTTCATTCTGTTATTCATCCATGATGCTGCTCCATCACTTCCCAAATACAGCTCAAACCATGAACGAGATCCGCTAATAGTTCCACGAATTTATTTCTTATTCCTCTATGCGCATTAACCTTTAAATTTTAGCAATTAGGTTTCCAATCTTTCAATTTCGTAACGTGAAATAAAACGATTCGTCAACATGACATGACAAAATTAACGTGACACACTGCTTCCAAGCTTGACATTCACTTTTATGGATTTTGATATATGTACATATTGGGTTCACAGAAACCTTTACATACCAACGTGGGAAGTCCAAATGAAAATAAAAATGAATAAATGAGATAAAACCTGAAGTCACATTGATGTAGGACAATTGGCGTTAGAGTTTGAAGAAGAATTGGAATGAAAATTGGAAAAACGAGCTGCTTCGAAGAAACGGGCATAACTTTTTTCACAAATTTCAGAATTTATGAATTATTTGGGATTGGGGTCCCCGCATTTATTCTAAATAAAATGAGTAAACTTCGGGTGTAGACAGAAGCGTAAAAAATAAAGAAAACCTTCAAAAGACGCGTTGATTCTATGAATATCCGAGAGTTTGGTACTTAGAAATTTATTGATTCTATGGATACGCAACGATTGACATAAAATTTGGAAATCGACAACAATCTTCTGAAACAAATTCAAAGAATTAAATATTGTCCTGCAAAAGAAGTTACAGAAAAAAGGAATAACTAATGAGCACAAATTCATATAATTAAGCCTAATCAATGCTCCAGCCCTACCCCTAAATTCTTTGCCAATCTTCATTCTGTTATTCATCCATGATGCTGCTCCATCACTTCCCAAATACAGCTCAAACCATGCCCTAGATCCGCTAATAGTTCCACGAATTTATTAGTTATTCCTCTATGCGCATTAACCTTTAAATTTTAGCAATTAGGTTTCCAATCTTTCAATTTCGTAACGTGAAATAAAACGATTCGTCAACATGACATGACAAAATTAACGTGACACACTGCTTCCAAGCTTGACATTCACTTTTATGGATTTTGATGTATGTACATATTGGGTTCACAGAAACCTTTACATACCAACGTGGGAAGTCCAAATGAAAATAAAAATAAATAAATGAGATAAAGCTAGAAGTCATATTGATGTAGGACAATTGGCATTAGAGTTGTAAGAAGAATGGGAATGAAAATTGGAAAAACGATCTGCTTCGAAGAAACGGGCATAACTTTTTTCACAAATTTCAGAATTTATGAATTATTTGGGATTGGGGTCCCTGCATTTATTCTAAATAAAATGAGTAAACTTCGGGTGTAGACTGAAGCGTAAAAAATAAAGAAAACCTTCAAAAGACGCGTTGATTCTATGAATATCCGAGAGTTTGGTACTTAGAAATTTATTGATTCTATGGATACGCAACGATTGACATAAAATTTGGAAATCGGCAACAATCTTCTGAAACAAATTCAAAGAATTAAATATTGTCCTGCAAAAGAAGTTACAGAAAAAAGGAATAACTAATGAGCACAAATTCATATAATTAAGCCTAATCAATGCTCCAGCCCTACCCCTAAATTCTTTGCCAATCTTCATTCTGTTATTCATCCATGATGCTGCTCCATCACTTACCAAATACATATCAAACCATGAACGAGATCCGCTAATAGTTCCACGAATTTATTTCTTATTCCTCTATGCGCATTAACCTTTAAATTTTAGCAATTAGGTTTCCAATCTTTCAATTTCGTAACGTGAAATAAAACGATTCGTCAACATGACATGACAAAATTAACGTGACACACTGCTTCCAAGCTTGACATTCACTTTTATGGATTTTGATATATGTACATATTGGGTTCACAGAAACCTTTACATACCAACGTGGGAAGTCCAAATGAAAATAAAAATGAATAAATGAGATAAAACCTGAAGTCACATTGATGTAGGACAATTGGCGTTAGAGTTTGAAGAAGAATTGGAATGAAAATTGGAAAAACGAGCTGCTTCGAAGAAACGGGCATAACTTTTTTCACAAATTTCAGAATTTATGAATTATTTGGGATTGGGGTCCCCAGATTTATTCTAAATAAAATGAGTAAACTTCGGGTGTAGACAGAAGCGTAAAAAATAAAGAAAACCTTCAAAAGACGCGTTGATTCTATGAATATCCGAGAGTTTGGTACTTAGAAATTTATTGATTCTATGGATACGCAACGATTGACATAAAATTTGGAAATCGACAACAATCTTCTGAAACAAATTCAAAGAATTAAATATTGTCCTGCAAAAGAAGTTACAGAAAAAAGGAATAACTAATGAGCACAAATTCATATAATTAAGCCTAATCAATGCTCCAGCCCTACCCCTAAATTCTTTGCCAATCTTCATTCTGTTATTCATCCATGATGCTGCTCCATCACTTCCCAAATACAGCTCAAACCATGCCCTAGATCCGCTAATAGTTCCACGAATTTATTAGTTATTCCTCTATGCGCATTAACCTTTAAATTTTAGCAATTAGGTTTCCAATCTTTCAATTTCGTAACGTGAAATAAAACGATTCGTCAACATGACATGACAAAATTAACGTGACACACTGCTTCCAAGCTTGACATTCACTTTTATGGATTTTGATGTATGTACATATTGGGTTCACAGAAACCTTTACATACCAACGTGGGAAGTCCAAATGAAAATAAAAATAAATAAATGAGATAAAGCTAGAAGTCATATTGATGTAGGACAATTGGCATTAGAGTTGTAAGAAGAATGGGAATGAAAATTGGAAAAACGATCTGCTTCGAAGAAACGGGCATAACTTTTTTCACAAATTTCAGAATTTATGAATTATTTGGGATTGGGGTCCCCAGATTTATTCTAAATAAAATGAGTAAACTTCGGGTGTAGACTGAAGCGTAAAAAATAAAGAAAACCTTCAAAAGACGCGTTGATTCTATGAATATCCGAGAGTTTGGTACTTAGAAATTTATTGATTCTATGGATACGCAACGATTGACATAAAATTTGGAAATCGGCAACAATCTTCTGAAACAAATTCAAAGAATTAAATATTGTCCGCAAAAGAAGTTACGTAAAAAGGAATAACTAATGAGCACAAATTCATATAATTAAGCCTAATCAATGCTCCACCCCTACCCCTAAATTCTTTGCCAATCTTCATTCTCGTTATTCATCCATGATCTTTGCTCCATCACTTCCCAAATACAGCTCAAACCATGCACGAGATCCGCTAATAGTTCCACGAATTTATTTGTTATTCCTCTATGCGCATTAACCTTTAAATTTTAGCAATTAGGTTTCCAATCTTTCAATTTCGTAACGTGAAATAAAACGATTCGTCAACATGACATGACAAAATTAACGTGACACACTGCTTCCAAGCTTGACATTCACTTTTATGGATTTTGATGTATGTACATATTGGGTTCACAGAAACCTTTACATACCAACGTGGGAAGTCCAAATGAAAATAAAAATAAATAAATGAGATAAAGCTAGAAGTCATATTGATGTAGGACAATTGGCATTAGAGTTGTAAGAAGAATGGGAATGAAAATTGGAAAAACGATCTGCTTCGAAGAAACGGGCATAACTTTTTTCACAAATTTCAGAATTTATGAATTATTTGGGATTGGGGTCCCCAGATTTATTCTAAATAAAATGAGTAAACTTCGGGTGTAGACTGAAGCGTAAAAAATAAAGAAAACCTTCAAAAGACGCGTTGATTCTATGAATATCCGAGAGTTTGGTACTTAGAAATTTATTGATTCTATGGATACGCAACGATTGACATAAAATTTGGAAATCGGCAACAATCTTCTGAAACAAATTCAAAGAATTAAATATTGTCCTGCAAAAGAAGTTACAGAAAAAAGGAATAACTAATGAGCACAAATTCATATAATTAAGCCTAATCAATGCTCCAGCCCAACCCCTAAATTCTTTGCCAATCTTCATTCTGTTATTCATCCATGATGCTGCTCCATCACTTCCCAAATACAAATTTCAAACCATGAACGAGATCCGCTAATAGTTCCACGAATTTATTTCTTATTCCTCTATGCGCATTAACCTTTAAATTTTAGCAATTAGGTTTCCAATCTTTCAATTTCGTAACGTGAAATAAAACGATTCGTCAACATGACATGACAAAATTAACGTGACACACTGCTTCCAAGCTTGACATTCACTTTTATGGATTTTGATATATGTACATATTGGGTTCACAGAAACCTTTACACACCAACGTGGGAAGTCCAAATGAAAATAAAAATGAATAAATGAGATAAAACCTGAAGTCACATTGATGTAGGACAATTGGCGTTAGAGTTTGAAGAAGAATTGGAATGAAAATTGGAAAAACGAGCTGCTTCGAAGAAACGGGCATAACTTTTTTCACAAATTTCAGAATTTATGAATTATTTGGGATTGGGGTCCCCAGATTTATTCTAAATAAAATGAGTAAACTTCGGGTGTAGACAGAAGCGTAAAAAATAAAGAAAACCTTCAAAAGACGCGTTGATTCTATGAATATCCGAGAGTTTGGTACTTAGAAATTTATTGATTTTATGGATACGCAACGATTGACATAAAATTTGGAAATCGACAACAATCTTCGGAAACAAATTCAAAGAATTAAATATTGTCCTGCAAAAGAAGTTACAGAAAAAAGGAATAACTAATGAGCACAAATTCATATAATTAAGCCTAATCAATGCTCCAGCCCTACCCCTAAATTCTTTGCCAATCTTCATTCTGTTATTCATCCATGATGCTGCTCCATCACTTCCCAAATACAGCTCAAACCATGCCCAAGATCCGCTAATAGTTCCACGAATTTATTAGTTATTCCTCTATGCGCATTAACCTTTAAATTTTAGCAATTAGGTTTCCAATCTTTCAATTTCGTAACGTGAAATAAAACGATTCGTCAACATGACATGACAAAATTAACGTGACACACTGCTTCCAAGCTTGACATTCACTTTTATGGATTTTGATATATGTACATATTGGGTTCACAGAAACCTTTACATACCAACGTGGGAAGTCCAAATGAAAATAAAAATGAATAAATGAGATAAAACCTGAAGTCACATTGATGTAGGACAATTGGCGTTAGAGTTTGAAGAAGAATTGGAATGAAAATTGGAAAAACGAGCTGCTTCGAAGAAACGGGCATAACTTTTTTCACAAATTTCAGAATTTATGAATTATTTGGGATTGGGGTCCCCAGATTTATTCTAAATAAAATGAGTAAACTTCGGGTGTAGACGAGCGTAAAAAATAAAGAAAACCTTCAAAAGACGCGTTGATTCTATGAATATCCGAGAGTTTGGTACTTAGAAATTTATTGATTCTATGGATACGCAACGATTGACATAAAATTTGGAAATCGACAACAATCTTCTGAAACAAATTCAAAGAATTAAATATTGTCCTGCAAAAGAAGTTACAGAAAAAAGGAATAACTAATGAGCACAAATTCATATAATTAAGCCTAATCAATGCTCCAGCCCTACCCCTAAATTCTTTGCCAATCTTCATTCTGTTATTCATCCATGATGCTGCTCCATCACTTCCCAAATACAGCTCAAACCATGCACGAGATCCGCTAATAGTTCCACGAATTTATTTGTTATTCCTCTATGCGCATTAACCTTTAAATTTTAGCAATTAGGTTTCCAATCTTTCAATTTCGTAACGTGAAATAAAACGATTCGTCAACATGACATGACAAAATTAACGTGACACACTGCTTCCAAGCTTGACATTCACTTTTATGGATTTTGATGTATGTACATATTGGGTTCACAGAAACCTTTACATACCAACGTGGGAAGTCCAAATGAAAATAAAAATAAATAAATGAGATAAAGCCAGAAGTCATATTGATGTAGGACAATTGGCAATAGAGTTGGAAGAAGAATCGGAATGAAAATTGGAAAAACGATCTGCTTCGAAGAAACGGGCATAACTTTTTTCACAAATTTCAGAATTTATGAATTATTTGGGATTGGGGTCCCCAGATTTATTCTAAATAAAATGAGTAAACTTCGGGTGTAGACAGAAGCGTAAAAAATAAAGAAAACCTTCAAAAGACGCGTTGATTCTATGAATATCCGAGAGTTTGGTGCTTAGAAATTTATTGATTTTATGGATACGCAACGACTGACATAAAATTTGGAAATCGACAACAATCTTCTGAAACAAATTCAAAGAATTAAATATTGTCCTGCAAAAGAAGTTACAGAAAAAAGGAATAACTAATGAGCACAAATTCATATAATTAAGCCTAATCAATGCTCCAGCCCTACCCCTAAATTCTTTGCCAATCTTCATTCTGTTATTCATCCATGATGCTGCTCCATCACTTCCCAAATACAAATTTCAAACCATGCACGAGATCCGCTAATAGTTCCACGAATTTATTTGTTATTCCTCTATGCGCATTAACCTTTAAATTTTAGCAATTAGGTTTCCAATCTTTCAATTTCGTAACGTGAAATAAAACGATTCGTCAACATGACATGACAAAATTAACGTGACACACTGCTTCCAAGCTTGACATTCACTTTTATGGATTTTGATGTATGTACATATTGGGTTCACAGAAACCTTTACATACCAACGTGGGAAGTCCAAATGAAAATAAAAATAAATAAATGAGATAAAGCCAGAAGTCATATTGATGTAGGACAATTGGCAATAGAGTTGGAAGAAGAATCGGAATGAAAATTGGAAAAACGATCTGCTTCGAAGAAACGGGCATAACTTTTTTCACAAATTTCAGAATTTATGAATTATTTGGGATTGGGGTCCCCAGATTTATTCTAAATAAAATGAGTAAACTTCGGGTGTAGACAGAAGCGTAAAAAATAAAGAAAACCTTCAAAAGACGCGTTGATTCTATGAATATCCGAGAGTTTGGTGCTTAGAAATTTATTGATTCTATGGATACGCAACGATTGACATAAAATTTGGAAATCGACAACAATCTTCTGAAACAAATTCAAAGAATTAAATATTGTCCTGCAAAAGAAGTTACAGAAAAAAGGAATAACTAATGAGCACAAATTCATATAACTAAGCCTAATCAATGCTCCAGCCCAACCCCTAAATTCTTTGCCAATCTTCATTCTGTTATTCATCCATGATGCTGCTCCATCACTTCCCAAATACAGCTCAAACCATGAACGAGATCCGCTAATAGTTCCACGAATTTATTTCTTATTCCTCTATGCGCATTAACCTTTAAATTTTAGCAATTAGGTTTCCAATCTTTCAATTTCGTAACGTGAAATAAAACGATTCGTCAACATGACATGACAAAATTAACGTGACACACTGCTTCCAAGCTTGACATTCACTTTTATGGATTTTGATATATGTACATATTGGGTTCACAGAAACCTTTACATACCAACGTGGGAAGTCCAAATGAAAATAAAAATAAATAAATGAGATAAAGCTAGAAGTCATATTGATTAGGACAATTGGCATTAGAGTTGTAAGAAGAATTGGAATGAAAATTGGAAAAACGATCTGCTTCGAAGAAACGGGCATAACTTTTTTCACAAATTTCAGAATTTATGAATTATTTGGGATTGGGGTCCCCAGATTTATTCTAAATAAAATGAGTAAACTTCGGGTGTAGACTGAAGCATAAAAAATAAAGAAAACCTTCAAAAGACGCGTTGATTCTATGAATATCCGAGAGTTTGGTACTTAGAAATTTATTGATTCTATGGATACGCAACGATTGACATAAAATTTGGAAATCGACAACAATCTTCTGAAACAAATTCAAAGAATTAAATATTGTCCTGCAAAAGAAGTTACAGAAAAAAGGAATAACTAATGAGCACAAATTCATATAACTAAGCCTAATCAATGCTCCAGCCCAACCCCTAAATTCTTTGCCAATCTTCATTCTGTTATTCATCCATGATGCTGCTCCATCACTTCCCAAATACAGCTCAAACCATGAACGAGATCCGCTAATAGTTCCACGAATTTATTTCTTATTCCTCTATGCGCATTAACCTTTAAATTTTAGCAATTAGGTTTCCAATCTTTCAATTTCGTAACGTGAAATAAAACGATTCGTCAACATGACATGACAAAATTAACGTGACACACTGCTTCCAAGCTTGACATTCACTTTTATGGATTTTGATATATGTACATATTGGGTTCACAGAAACCTTTACATACCAACGTGGGAAGTCCAAATGAAAATAAAAATGAATAAATGAGATAAAACCTGAAGTCACATTGATGTAGGACAATTGGCGTTAGAGTTTGAAGAAGAATTGGAATGAAAATTGGAAAAACGAGCTGCTTCGAAGAAACGGGCATAACTTTTTTCACAAATTTCAGAATTTATGAATTATTTGGGATTGGGGTCCCCAGATTTATTCTAAATAAAATGAGTAAACTTCGGGTGTAGACAGAAGCGTAAAAAATAAAGAAAACCTTCAAAAGACGCGTTGATTCTATGAATATCCGAGAGTTTGGTACTTAGAAATTTATTGATTCTATGGATACGCAACGATTGACATAAAATTTGGAAATCGACAACAATCTTCTGAAACAAATTCAAAGAATTAAATATTGTCCTGCAAAAGAAGTTACAGAAAAAAGGAATAACTAATGAGCACAAATTCATATAATTAAGCCTAATCAATGCTCCAGCCCAACCCCTAAATTCTTTGCCAATCTTCATTTCTGTTATTCATCCATGATCTTTGCTCCATCACTTCCCAAATACAAAGCTCAAACCATGAACGAGATCCGCTAATAGTTCCACGAATTTATTTCTTATTCCTCTATGCGCATTAACCTTTAAATTTTAGCAATTAGGTTTCCAATCTTTCAATTTCGTAACGTGAAATAAAACAATTCGTCAACATGACATGAAAAAATTAACGTGACACACTGCTTACAAGCTTGACATTCACTTTTATGGATTTTGATGTATGTACATATTAGGCTCACCGAAACCTTTACACACTAACGTGGGAAGTCCAAATGAAAAGAAAAATAAATAAACGAGATAAAACCTGAAGTCATATTGATGTAGGACAATTGGCGTTAGAATTTGAAGAAGAATTGGAATGAAAATTGAAAAAACGAGCTGCTTCGAAGAAACGGGCATAACTTTTTTCGAAAATTTCAGAATTTATGAATTATTTGGGATTGGGTTCCCCAGATTTATTCTAAATAAAATGAGTAAACTTCGGGTGTAGACAGAAGCGTAAAAAATAAAGAAAACCTTCAAAAGACGCGTTGATTCTATGAATATCCGAGAGTTTGGTACTTAGAAATTTATTGATTCTATGGATACGCAACGATTGACATAAAATTTGGAAATCGACAACAATCTTCCGAAACAAATTCAAAGAATTAAATATTGTCCTGCAAAAGAAGTTACAGAAAAAAGGAATAACTAATGAGCACAAATTCATATAATTAAGCCTAATCAATGCTCCAGCCCTACCCCTAAATTCTTTGCCAATCTTCATTCTGTTATTCATCCATGATGCTGCTCCATCACTTCCCAAATACAGCTCAAACCATGCACGAGATCCGCTAATAGTTCCACGAATTTATTTGTTATTCCTCTATGCGCATTAACCTTTAAATTTTAGCAATTAGGTTTCCAATCTTTCAATTTCGTAACGTGAAATAAAACGATTCGTCAACATGACATGACAAAATTAACGTGACACACTGCTTCCAAGCTTGACATTCACTTTTATGGATTTTGATGTATGTACATATTGGGTTCACAGAAACCTTTACATACCAACGTGGGAAGTCCAAATGAAAATAAAAATAAATAAATGAGATAAAGCTAGAAGTCATATTGATGTAGGACAATTGTCATTAGAGTTGTAAGAAGAATGGGAATGAAAATTGGAAAAACGATCTGCTTCGAAGAAACGGGCATAACTTTTTTCACAAATTTCAGAATTTATGAATTATTTGGGATTGGGGTCCCCAGATTTATTCTAAATAAAATGAGTAAACTTCGGGTGTAGACTGAAGCATAAAAAATAAAGAAAACCTTCAAAAGACGCGTTGATTCTATGAATATCCGAGAGTTTGGTACTTAGAAATTTATTGATTCTATGGATACGCAACGATTGACATAAAATTTGGAAATCGACAACAATCTTCTGAAACAAATTCAAAGAATTAAATATTGTCCTGCAAAAGAAGTTACAGAAAGAAGGAATAACTAATGAGCATAAATTCATATAATTAAGCCTAATCAATGCTCCAGTCCAACCCCTAAATTCTTTGCCAATCTTCATTCTGTTATTCATCCATGATGCTGCTCCATCACTTCCCAAATACAGCTCAAACCATGAACGAGATCCGCTAATAGTTCCACGAATTTATTTCTTATTCCTCTATGCGCATTAACCTTTAAATTTTAGCAATTAGGTTTCCAATCTTTCAATTTCGTAACGTGAAATAAAACGATTCGTCAACATGACATGACAAAATTAACGTGACACACTGCTTCCAAGCTTGACATTCACTTTTATGGATTTTGATATATGTACATATTGGGTTCACAGAAACCTTTACATACCAACGTGGGAAGTCCAAATGAAAATAAAAATGAATAAATGAGATAAAACCTGAAGTCACATTGATGTAGGACAATTGGCGTTAGAGTTTGAAGAAGAATTGGAATGAAAATTGGAAAAACGAGCTGCTTCGAAGAAACGGGCATAACCTTTTTCACAAATTTCAGAATTTATGAATTATTTGGGATTGGGGTCCCCAGATTTATTCTAAATAAAATGAGTAAACTTCGGGTGTAGACAGAAGCGTAAAAAATAAAGAAAACCTTCAAAAGACGCGTTGATTCTATGAATATCCGAGAGTTTGGTACTTAGAAATTTATTGATTCTATGGATACGCAACGATTGACATAAAATTTGGAAATCGACAACAATCTTCTGAAACAAATTCAAAGAATTAAATATTGTCCTGCAAAAGAAGTTACAGAAAAAAGGAATAACTAATGAGCACAAATTCATATAATTAAGCCTAATCAATGCTCCAGCCCAACCCCTAAATTCTTTGCCAATCTTCATTCTGTTATTCATCCATGATGCTGCTCCATCACTTCCCAAATACAGCTCAAACCATGAACGAGATCCGCTAATAGTTCCACGAATTTATTTCTTATTCCTCTATGCGCATTAACCTTTAAATTTTAGCAATTAGGTTTCCAATCTTTCAATTTCGTAACGTGAAATAAAACGATTCGTCAACATGACATGACAAAATTAACGTGACACACTGCTTCCAAGCTTGACATTCACTTTTATGGATTTTGATGTATGTACATATTGGGTTCACAGAAACCTTTACATACCAACGTGGGAAGTCCAAATGAAAATAAAAATGAATAAATGAGATAAAACCTGAAGTCACATTGATGTAGGACAATTGGCGTTAGAGTTTGAAGAAGAATTGGAATGAAAATTGGAAAAACGAGCTGCTTCGAAGAAACGGGCATAACTTTTTTCACAAATTTCAGAATTTATGAATTATTTGGGATTGGGGTCCCCAGATTTATTCTAAATAAAATGAGTAAACTTCGGGTGTAGACAGAAGCGTAAAAAATAAAGAAAACCTTCAAAAGACGCGTTGATTCTATGAATATCCGAGAGTTTGGTACTTAGAAATTTATTGATTCTATGGATACGCAACGATTGACATAAAATTTGGAAATCGACAACAATCTTCTGAAACAAATTCAAAGAATTAAATATTGTCCGGCAAAAGAAGTTACGCAAAAAAAGGAATAACTAATGAGCAGAAATTCATATAATTAAGCCAAATCAATGCTCCAGAATTCAACCCCTAAATTCTTTGCCAATCTTCATTCTGTTATTCATCCATGATGCTGCTCCATCACTTCCCAAATACAGCTCAAACCATGAACGAGATCCGCTAATAGTTCCACGAATTTATTTCTTATTCCTCTATGCGCATTAACCTTTAAATTTTAGCAATTAGGTTTCCAATCTTTCAATTTCGTAACGTGAAATAAAACGATTCGTCAACATGACATGACAAAATTAACGTGACACACTGCTTCCAAGCTTGACATTCACTTTTATGGATTTTGATATATGTACATATTGGGTTCACAGAAACCTTTACATACCAACGTGGGAAGTCCAAATGAAAATAAAAATGAATAAATGAGATAAAACCTGAAGTCACATTGATGTAGGACAATTGGCGTTAGAGTTTGAAGAAGAATTGGAATGAAAATTGGAAAAACGAGCTGCTTCGAAGAAACGGGCATAACTTTTTTCACAAATTTCAGAATTTATGAATTATTTGGGATTGGGGTCCCCAGATTTATTCTAAATAAAATGAGTAAACTTCGGGTGTAGACAGAAGCGTAAAAAATAAAGAAAACCTTCAAAAGACGCGTTGATTCTATGAATATCCGAGAGTTTGGTACTTAGAAATTTATTGATTCTATGGATACGCAACGATTGACATAAAATTTGGAAATCGACAACAATCTTCTGAAACAAATTCAAAGAATTAAATATTGTCCTGCAAAAGAAGTTACAGAAAAAAGGAATAACTAATGAGCACAAATTCATATAATTAAGCCTAATCAATGCTCCAGCCCAACCCCTAAATTCTTTGCCAATCTTCATTCTGTTATTCATCCATGATGCTGCTCCATCACTTCCCAAATACAGCTCAAACCATGAACGAGATCCGCTAATAGTTCCACGAATTTATTTCTTATTCCTCTATGCGCATTAACCTTTAAATTTTAGCAATTAGGTTTCCAATCTTTCAATTTCGTAACGTGAAATAAAACGATTCGTCAACATGACATGACAAAATTAACGTGACACACTGCTTCCAAGCTTGACATTCACTTTTATGGATTTTGATATATGTACATATTGGGTTCACAGAAACCTTTACATACCAACGTGGGAAGTCCAAATGAATATAAAAATAAATAAATGAGATAAAACCTGAAGTCATATTGATGTAGGACAATTGGCGTTAGAGTTTGAAGAAGAATTGGAATGAAAATTGGAAAAACGATCTGCTTCGAAGAAACGGGCATAACTTTTTTCAGAATTTATGAATTATTTGGGATTGGGGTCCCCAGATTTATTCTAAATAAAATGAGTAAACTCCGGGTGTAGACAGAAGCGTAAAAAATAAAGAAAACCTTCAAAAGACGCGTTGATTCTATGAATATCCGAGAGTTTGGTACTTAGAAATTTATTCATTCTATGGATACGCAACGACTGACATAAAATTTGGAAATCGACAACAATCTTCTGAAACAAATTCAAAGAATTAAATATTGTCCTGCAAAAGAAGTTACAGAAAAAAGGAATAACTAATGAGCACAAATTCATATAATTAAGCCTAATCAATGCTCCAGCCCAACCCCTAAATTCTTTGCCAATCTTCATTCTGTTATTCATCCATGATGCTGCTCCATCACTTCCCAAATACAAATTTCAAACCATGAACGAGATCTGCTAATAGTTCCACGAATTTATTTCTTATTCCTCTATGCGCATTAACCTTTAAATTTTAGCAATTAGGTTTCCAATCTTTCAATTTCGTAACGTGAAATAAAACGATTCGTCAACATGACATGACAAAATTAACGTGACACACTGCTTCCAAGCTTGACATTCACTTTTATGGATTTTGATAGATGTACATATTGGGTTCACAGAAACCTTTACATACCAACGTGGGAAGTCCAAATGAAAATAAAAATAAATAAATGAGATAACACCTGAAGTCATATTGATGTAGGACAATTGGCGTTAGAGTTTGAAGAAGAATTGGAATGAAAATTGGAAAAACGAGCTGCTTCGAAGAAACGGGCATAACTTTTTTCACAAATTTCAGAATTTATGAATTATTTGGGATTGGGGTCCCCAGATTTATTCTAAATAAAATGAGTAAACTTCGGGTGTAGACAGAAGCGTAAAAAATAAAGAAAACCTTCAAAAGACGCGTTGATTCTATGAATATCCGAGAGTTTGGTACTTAGAAATTTATTGATTCTATGGATACGCAACGATTGACATAAAATTTGGAAATCGACAACAATCTTCCGAAACAAATTCAAAGAATTAAATATTGTCCTGCAAAAGAAGTTACAGAAAAAAGGAATAACTAATGAGCACAAATTCATATAACTAAGCCTAATCAATGCTCCAGCCCAACCCCTAAATTCTTTGCCAATCTTCATTCTGTTATTCATCCATGATGCTGCTCCATCACTTCCCAAATACAAACTCAAACCATGAACGAGATCCGCTAATAGTTCCACGAATTTATTTCTTATTCCTCTATGCGCATTAACCTTTAAATTTTAGCAATTAGGTTTCCAATCTTTCAATTTCGTAACGTGAAATAAAACGATTCATCAACATGACATGACAAAATTAACGTGACACACTGCTTCCAAGCTTGACATTCACTTTTATGGATTTTAATATATGTACATATTGGGTTCACAGAAACCTTTACATACCAACGTGGGAAGTCCAAATGAAAATAAAAATAAATAAATGAGATAAAGCTAGAAGTCATATTGATGTAGGACAATTGGCGTTAGAGTTTGAAGAAGAATTGGAATGAAAATTGGAAAAACGAGCCGCTTCAAGAAACGGGCATAACTTTTTTCACAAATTTCAGAATTTATGAATTATTTGGGATTGGGGTCCCCAAATTTATTCTAAATAAAATGAGTAAACTTCGGGTGTAGACAGAAGCGTAAAAAATAAAGAAAACTTTCAAAAGACGCGTTGATTCAATGAATATCCGAGAGTTTGGTACTTAGAAATTTATTGATTCTATGGATACGCAACGACTGACATAAAATTTGGAAATCGACAACAATCTTCGGAAACAAATTCAAAGAATTAAATATTGTCCTGCAAAAGAAGTTACAGAAAAAAGGAATAACTAATGAGCACAAATTCATATAATTAAGCCTAATCAATGCTCCAGCCCAACCCCTAAATTCTTTGCCAATCTTCATTCTGTTATTCATCCATGATGCTGCTCCATCACTTCCCAAATACAGCTCAAACCATGAACGAGATCCGCTAATAGTTCCACGAATTTATTTGTTATTCCTCTATGCGCATTAACCTTTAAATTTTAGCAATTAGGTTTCCAATCTTTCAATTTCGTAACGTGAAATAAAACGATTCATCAACATGACATGACAAAATTAACGTGACACACTGCTTCCAAGCTTGACATTCACTTTTATGGATTTTGATATATGTACATATTGGGTTCACAGAAACCTTTACATACCAACGTGGGAAGTCCAAATGAAAATAAAAATAAATAAATGAGATAAAACCTGAAGTCATATTGATGTAGGACAATTGGCGTTAGAGTTTGAAGAAGAATTGGAATGAAAATTGGAAAAACGAGCTGCTTCGAAGAAACGGGCATAACTTTTTTCACAAATTTCGTAATTTATGAATTATTTGGGATTGGGGTCCCCGCATTTATTCTAAATAAAATGAGTAAACTTCGGGTGTAGACAGAAGCGTAAAAAATAAAGAAAACCTTCAAAAGACGCGTTGATTCTATGAATATCCGAGAGTTTGGTACTTAGAAATTTATTGATTCTATGGATACGCAACGATTGACATAAAATTTGGAAATCGACAACAATCTTCCGAAACAAATTCAAAGAATTAAATATTGTCCTGCAAAAGAAGTTACAGAAAAAAGGAATAACTAATGAGCACAAATTCATATAATTAAGCCTAATCAATGCTCCATCCCTACCCCTAAATTCTTTGCCAATCTTGATTCTGTTATTCATCCATGATGCTGCTCCATCACTTCCCAAATACAGCTCAAACCATGCACGAGATCCGCTAATAGTTCCACGAATTTATTTGTTATTCCTCTATGCGCATTAACCTTTAAATTTTAGCAATTAGGTTTCCAATCTTTCAATTTCGTAACGTGAAATAAAACGATTCGTCAACATGACATGACAAAATTAACGTGACACACTGCTTCCAAGCTTGACATTCACTTTTATGGATTTTGATGTATGTACATATTGGGTTCACAGAAACCTTTACATACCAACGTGGGAAGTCCAAATGAAAATAAAAATAAATAAATGAGATAAAGCCAGAAGTCATATTGATGTAGGACAATTGGCATTAGAGTTGGAAGAAGAATTGGAATGAAAATTGGAAAAACGATCTGCTTCGAAGAAACGGGCATAACTTTTTTCACAAATTTCAGAATTTATGAATTATTTGGGATTGGGGTCCCCAGATTTATTCTAAATAAAATGAGTAAACTTCGGGTGTAGACAGAAGCGTAAAAAATAAAGAAAACCTTCAAAAGACGCGTTGATTCTATGAATATCCGAGAGTTTGGTACTTAGAAATTTATTGATTCTATGGATACGCAACGATTGACATAAAATTTGGAAATCGACAACAATCTTCTGAAACAAATTCAAAGAATTAAATATTGTCCTGCAAAAGAAGTTACAGAAAAAAGGAATAACTAATGAGCACAAATTAATATAATTAGGCCTAATCAATGCTCCAGTCGTACCCCTAAATTCTTTGCCAATCTTGATTCTGTTATTCATCCATGACGCTGCTCCATCACATCCCAAATACTGCTCAAACCATGCACGAGATCCGCTAATAGTTCCACGAATTTATTTGTTATTCCTCTATGCGCATTAACCTTTAAATTTTAGCAATTAGGTTTCCAATCTTTCAATTTCGTAACGTGAAATAAAACGATTCGTCAACATGACATGACAAAATTAACGTGACACACTGCTTCCAAGCTTGACATTCACTTTTATGGATTTTAATATATGTACATATTGGGTTCACAGAAACCTTTACATACCAACGTGGGAAGTCCAAATGAAAATAAAAATATATAAATGAGATAACACCTGAAGTCATATTGATGTAGGACAATTGGCGTTAGAGTTTGAAGAAGAATTGGAATGAAAATTGGAAAAACGAGCTGCTTCGAAGAAACGGGCATAACTTTTTTCACAAATTTCGTAATTTATGAATTATTTGGGATTGGGGTCCCCGCATTTATTCTAAATAAAATGAGTAAACTTCGGGTGTAGACGAGCGTAAAAAATAAAGAAAACCTTCAAAAGACGCGTTGATTCTATGAATATCCGTGAGTTTGATACTTAGAAATTTATTGATTCTATGGATACGCAACGACTGACGTAAAATTTGGAAATCGACAACAATCTTCCGAAACAAATTCAAAGAATTAAATATTGTCCTGCAAAATAAGTAACAGAAAAAAGGAATAACTAATGATAAAAAATTAATAAAATTAAGCCTAATCAAAGCTCCAACCCAACCCCAAAAATCTATGCCAATCTTGATTTCTGTTATTCATCCATGATGTGCTCCATCACTTCCCAAATACAGCTCAAACCATGCAGGAGATCCGCTAATAGTTCCACGAATTTATTTGTTATTCCTCTATGCGCATTAACCTTTAAATTTTAGCAATTAGGTTTCCAATCTTTCAATTTCGTAACGTGAATTAAAACGATTCGCCAACATGACATGACAAAATTAACGTGACACACTGCTTCCAAGCTTGACATTCACTTTTACGGATTTTGATGTATGAACATATTAGGTTCACGGAAAACTTTACATAACAACGTGGGAAGTCCAAATGAAAATAAAAATAAATAAACGAGATAAAACCTGAAGTCATATTGATGTAGGACAATTGGCGTTAGAATTTGAAGAAGAATTGGAATGAAAATTGAAAAAACGAGCTGCTTCGAAGAAACGGGCATAACTTTTTTCACAAATTTCAGAATTTATGAATTATTTGGGATTGGGGTCCCCAGATTTATTCTAAATAAAATGAGTAAACTTCGGGTGTAGACAGAAGCGTAAAAAATAAAGAAAACCTTCAAAAGACGCGTTGATTTTATGAATATCCGAGAGTTTGGTACTTAGAAATTTATTGATTCTATGGATATGCAACGATTGACATAAAATTTAGAAACTCCACAACAATCTTCTCAAACAAATTCAAAGAATTAAAAATTGTCCTGCAAAAGAAGTTACAGAAAAATGGAATAACTAATGAGCACAAATTAATATAATTAGGCCTAATCAATGCTCCAGCCCAACCCCTAAATTCTTTGCCAATCTTGATTCTGTTATTCATCCATGACGCTGCTCCATCACATCCCAAATACTGCTCAAACCATGCACGAGATCCGCTAATAGTTCCACGAATTTATTTGTTATTCCTCTATGCGCATTAACCTTTAAATTTTAGCAATTAGGTTTCCAATCTTTCAATTTCGTAACGTGAAATAAAACGATTCGTCAACATGACATGACAAAATTAACGTGACACACTGCTTCCAAGCTTGACATTCACTTTTATGGATTTTGATGTATGTACATATTGGGTTCACAGAAACCTTTACATACCAACGTGGGAAGTCCAAATGAAAATAAAAATAAATAAATGAGATAAAGCCAGAAGTCATATTGATGTAGGACAATTGGCAATAGAGTTGGAAGAAGAATCGGAATGAAAATTGGAAAAACGATCTGCTTCGAAGAAACGGGCATAACTTTTTTCACAAATTTCAGAATTTATGAATTATTTGGGATTGGGGTCCCCAGATTTATTCTAAATAAAATGAGTAAACTTCGGGTGTAGACAGAAGCGTAAAAAATAAAGAAAACCTTCAAAAGACGCGTTGATTCTATGAATATCCGTGAGTTTGATACTTAGAAATTTATTGATTCTATGGATACGCAACGACTGACATAAAATTTGGAAATCGACAACAATCTTCTGAAACAAATTCAAAGAATTAAATATTGTCCTGCAAAAGAAGTTACAGAAAAAAGGAATAACTAATGAGCACAAATTCATATAATTAAGCCTAATCAATGCTCCAGCCCTACCCCTAAATTCTTTGCCAATCTTGATTCTGTTATTCATCCATGATGCTGCTCCATCACTTCCCAAATACAGCTCAAACCATGCACGAGATCCGCTAATAGTTCCACGAATTTATTTGTTATTCCTCTATGCGCATTAACCTTTAAATTTTAGCAATTAGGTTTCCAATCTTTCAATTTCGTAACGTGAAATAAAACGATTCGTCAACATGACATGACAAAATTAACGTGACACACTGCTTCCAAGCTTGACATTCACTTTTATGGATTTTGATGTATGTACATATTGGGTTCACAGAAACCTTTACATACCAACGTGGGAAGTCCAAATGAAAATAAAAATAAATAAATGAGATAAAGCCAGAAGTCATATTGATGTAGGACAATTGGCATTAGAGTTGGAAGAAGAATTGGAATGAAAATTGGAAAAACGATCTGCTTCGAAGAAACGGGCATAACTTTTTTCACAAATTTCAGAATTTATGAATTATTTGGGATTGGGGTCCCCAAATTTATTCTAAATAAAATGAGTAAACTTCGGGTGTAGACAGAAGCGTAAAAAATAAAGAAAACCTTCAAAAGACGCGTTGACTCTATGAATATCCGAGAGTTTGGTACTTAGAAATTTATTGATTCTATGTATACGCAACGATTGACATAAAATTTGGAAATTGACAACAATCTTCTGAAACAAATTCAAGGAATTAAATATTGTCCTGCAAAAGAAGTTACAGAAAAAAGGAATAACTAATGAGCACAAATTAATATAATTAGGCCTAATCAATGCTCCAGCCGTACCCCTAAATTCTTTGCCAATCTTGATTCTGTTATTCATCCATGACGCTGCTCCATCACATCCCAAATACTGCTCAAACCATGCACGAGATCCGCTAATAGTTCCACGAATTTATTTGTTATTCCTCTATCCGCATTAACCTTTAAATTTTAGCAATTAGGTTTCCAATCTTTCAATTTCGTAACGTGAAATAAAACGATTCGTCAACATGACATGACAAAATTAACGTGACACACTGCTTCCAAGCTTGACATTCACTTTTATGGATTTTAATATATGTACATATTGGGTTCACAGAAACCTTTACATACCAACGTGGGAAGTCCAAATGAAAATAAAAATAAATAAATGAGATAACACCTGATGTCATATTGATGTAGGACAATTGGCGTTAGAGTTTGAAGAAGAATTGGAATGAAAATTGGAAAAACAAGCTGCTTCGAAGAAACGGGCATAACTTTTTTCACAAATTTCAGAATTTATGAATTATTTGGGATTGGGGTCCCCAGATTTATTCTAAATAAAATGAGTAAACTTCGGGTGTAGACAGAAGCGTAAAAAATAAAGAAAACCTTCAAAAGACGCGTTGATTCTATGAATATCCGTGAGTTTGATACTTAGAAATTTATTGATTCTATGGATACGCAACGACTGACGTAAAATTTGGAAATCGACAACAATCTTCCGAAACAAATTCAAAGAATTAAATATTGTCCTGCGAAAGAAGTTACAGAAAAAAGGAATAACTAATGAGCACAAATTCATATAATTAAGCCTAATCAATGCTCCAGCCCAACCCCTAAATTATTTGCCAATCTTCATTCTGTTATTCATCCATGATGCTGCTCCATCACTTCCCAAATACTGCTCAAACCATGCACGAGATCCCGTAATAGTTCAACGAATTTAATTGTTAATCCTTTAAGCGCATTAACCTTTAAATTTTAGCTATTAGGTTTCCTATCTTTCAATTTCGTAACGTGAAATAAAACGATTCGTCATCATGACATGACAAAATTAACGTGTCTCTCTGCTTCCAAGCTTGACATTCACTTTTATGGATTTTGATGTATGTACATATTGGGTTCACAGAAACCTTTACATACCAACGTGGGAAGTCCAAATGAAAATAAAAATAAATAAATGAGATAAAACCTGAAGTCATATTGATGTAGGACAATTGGCGTTAGAGTTTGAAGAAGAATTGGAATGAAAATTGGAAAAACGAGCTGCTTCGAAGAAACGGGCATAACTTTTTTCACAAATTTCGAATTTATGAATTATTTGGGATTGGGGTCCCCGCATTTATTCTAAATAAAATGAGTAAACTTCGGGTGTAGACAGAGCGTAAAAAATAAAGAAAACCTTCAAAAGACGCGTTGATTCTATGAATATCCGTGAGTTTGATACTTAGAAATTTATTGATTCTATGGATACGCAACGATTGACATAAAATTTGGAAATCGACAACAATCTTCCGAAACAAATTCAAAGAATTAAATATTGTCCTGCCAAATAATGTACATAAAAAAGGAATAACTAATGTGCACAAATTCATATAATTAAGCCTAATCAATGCTCCATCCCTACCCCTAAATTCTTTGCCAATCTTGATTCTGTTATTCATCCATGATGCCGCTCCATCACTTCCCAAATACAGCTCAAACCATGCACGAGATCCGCTAATAGTTCCACGAATTTATTTGTTATTCCTCTATGCGCATTAACCTTTAAATTTTAGCAATTAGGTTTCCAATCTTTCAATTTCGTAACGTGAAATAAAACGATTCGTCAACATGACATGACAAAATTAACGTGACACACTGCTTCCAAGCTTGACATTCACTTTTATGGATTTTGATGTATGTACATATTGGGTTCACAGAAACCTTTACATACCAACGTGGGAAGTCCAAATGAAAATAAAAATAAATAAATGAGATAAAGCCAGAAGTCATATTGATGTAGGACAATTGGCATTAGAGTTGGAAGAAGAATTGGAATGAAAATTGGAAAAACGATCTGCTTTGAAGAAACGGGCATAACTTTTTTCACAAATTTCAGAATTTATGAATTATTTGGGATTGGGGTCCCCAAATTTATTCTAAATAAAATGAGTAAACTTCGGGTGTAGACAGAAGCGTAAAAAATAAAGAAAACCTTCAAAAGACGCGTTGACTCTATGAATATCCGAGAGTTTGGTACTTAGAAATTTATTGATTCTATGGATACGCAACGATTGACATAAAATTTGGAAATCGACAACAATCTTCTGAAACAAATTCAAAGAATTAAATATTGTCCTGCAAAAGAAGTTACAGAAAAAAGGAATAACTAATGAGCACAAATTAATATAATTAGGCCTAATCAATGCTCCAGCCGTACCCCTAAATTCTTTGCCAATCTTGATTCTGTTATTCATCCATGATGTCGCTCCATCACTTCCCAAATACTGCTCAAACCATGCACGAGATCCGCTAATAGTTCCACGAATTTATTTGTTATTCCTCTATCCGCATTAACCTTTAAATTTTAGCAATTAGGTTTCCAATCTTTCAATTTCGTAACGTGAAATAAAACGATTCGTCAACATGACATGACAAAATTAACGTGACACACTGCTTCCAAGCTTGACATTCACTTTTATGGATTTTGATATATGTACATATTGGGTTCACAGAAACCTTTACATACCAACGTGGGAAGTCCAAATGAAAATAAAAATAAATAAATGAGATAACACCTGAAGTCATATTGATGTAGGACAATTGGCGTTAGAGTTTGAAGAAGAATTGGAATGAAAATTGGAAAAACGAGCTGCTTCGAAGAAACGGGCATAACTTTTTTCACAAATTTCAGAATTTATGAATTATTTGGGATTGGGGTCCCCAGATTTATTCTAAATAAAATGAGTAAACTTCGGGTGTAGACAGAAGCGTAAAAAATAAAGAAAACCTTCAAAAGACGCGTTGATTCTATGAATATCCGTGAGTTTGATACTTAGAAATTTATTGATTCTATGGATACGCAACGACTGACGTAAAATTTGGAAATCGACAACAATCTTCCGAAACAAATTCAAAGAATTAAATATTGTCCTGCAAAAGAAGTTACAGAAAAAAGGAATAACTAATGAGCACAAATTCATATAATTAAGCCTAATCAATGCTCCAGCCCAACCCCTAAATTATTTGCCAATCTTCATTCTGTTATTCATCCATGATGCTGCTCCATCACTTCCCAAATACTGCTCAAACCATGCACGAGATCCCGTAATAGTTCAACGAATTTAATTGTTAATCCTTTAAGCGCATTAACCTTTAAATTGATGCAATTAGGTTTCCAATCTTCCAATCTCGTAACGTGAAATAAAACGATTCGTCAACATGACATGACAAAATTAACGTGACACACTGCTTCCAAGCTTGACATTCACTTTTATGGATTTTGATGTATGTACATATTGGGTTCACAGAAACCTTTACATACCAACGTGGGAAGTCCAAATGAAAATAAAAATAAATAAATGAGATAAAACCTGAAGTCATATTGATGTAGGACAATTGGCGTTAGAGTTTGAAGAAGAATTGGAATGAAAATTGGAAAAACGAGCTGCTTCGAAGAAACGGGCATAACTTTTTTCACAAATTTCAGAATTTATGAATTATTTGGGATTGGGGTCCCTGCATTTATTCTAAATAAAATGAGTAAACTTCGGGTGTAGACGAAGCGTAAAAAATAAAGAAAACCTTCAAAAGACGCGTTGATTCTATGAATATCCGTGAGTTTGATACTTAGAAATTTATTGATTCTATGGATACGCAACGACTGACGTAAAATTTGGAAATCGACAACAATCTTCCGAAACAAATTCAAAGAATTAAATATTGTCCTGCAAAAGAAGTTACAGAAAAAAGGAATAACTAATGTGCACAAATTCATATAATTAAGCCTAATCCATGCTCCATCCCTACCCCTAAATTCTTTGCCAATCTTGATTCTGTTATTCATCCATGATGCTGCTCCATCACTTCCCAAATACAGCTCAAACCATGCACGAGATCCGCTAATAGTTCCACGAATTTATTTGTTATTCCTCTATGCGCATTAACCTTTAAATTTTAGCAATTAGGTTTCCAATCTTTCAATTTCGTAACGTGAAATAAAACGATTCGTCAACATGACATGACAAAATTAACGTGACACACTGCTTCCAAGCTTGACATTCACTTTTATGGATTTTGATGTATGTACATATTGGGTTCACAGAAACCTTTACATACCAACGTGGGAAGTCCAAATGAAAATAAAAATAAATAAATGAGATAAAGCCAGAAGTCATATTGATGTAGGACAATTGGCATTAGAGTTGGAAGAAGAATTGGAATGAAAATTGGAAAAACGATCTGCTTCGAAGAAACGGGCATAACTTTTTTCACAAATTTCAGAATTTATGAATTATTTGGGATTGGGGTCCCCAGATTTATTCTAAATAAAATGAGTAAACTTCGGGTGTAGACAGAAGCGTAAAAAATAAAGAAAACCTTCAAAAGACGCGTTGACTCTATGAATATCCGAGAGTTTGGTACTTAGAAATTTATTGATTCTATGGATACGCAACGATTGACATAAAATTTGGAAATCGACAACAATCTTCCGAAACAAATTCAAAGAATTAAATATTGTCCTGCAAAAGAAGTTACAGAAAAATGGAATAACTAATGAGCACAAATTCATATAATTAAGCCTAATCAATGCTCCAAATTCGTACCCCTAAATTCTTTGCCAATCTTGATTCTGTTATTCATCCATGACGCTGCTCCATCACATCCCAAATACTGCTCAAACCATGCACGAGATCCGCTAATAGTTCCACGAATTTATTTGTTATTCCTCTATGCGCATTAACCTTTAAATTTTAGCAATTAGGTTTCCAATCTTTCAATTTCGTAACGTGAAATAAAACGATTCGTCAACATGACATGACAAAATTAACGTGACACACTGCTTCCAAGCTTGACATTCACTTTTATGGATTTTGATGTATGTACATATTGGGTTCACAGAAACCTTTACATACCAACGTGGGAAGTCCAAATGAAAATAAAAATAAATAAATGAGATAACACCTGAAGTCATATTGATGTAGGACAATTGGCGTTAGAGTTTGAAGAAGAATTGGAATGAAAATTGGAAAAACGAGCTGCTTCGAAGAAACGGGCATAACTTTTTTCACAAATTTCAGAATTTATGAATTATTTGGGATTGGGGTCCCCTTATTTTTTCTAAATAAAATGAGTAAACTTCGGGTGTAGACGAGCGTAAAAATAAAGAAAACCTTCAAAAGACGCGTTGATTCTATGAATATCCGAGAGTTTGATACTTAGAAATTTATTGATTCTATGGATACGCAACGATTGACATAAAATTTGGAAATCGACAACAATCTTCCGAAACAAATTCAAAGAATTAAATATTGTCCCGCAAAAGAAGTTACGTAAAAAGGAATAACTAATGAGCACAAATTAATATAATTAGGCCTAATCAATGCTCCACCCTACCCCTAAATTCTTTGCCAATCTTCATTCTGTTATTCATCCATGATGCTGCTCCATCACTTCCCAAATACAGCTCAAACCATGCACGAGATCCGCTAATAGTTCCACGAATTTATTTGTTATTCCTCTATGCGCATTAACCTTTAAATTTTAGCAATTAGGTTTCCAATCTTTCAATTTCGTAACGTGAAATAAAACGATTCGTCAACATGACATGACAAAATTAACGTGACACACTGCTTCCAAGCTTGACATTCACTTTTATGGATTTTGATGTATGTACATATTGGGTTCACAGAAACCTTTACATACCAACGTGGGAAGTCCAAATGAAAATAAAAATAAATAAATGAGATAACACCTGAAGTCATATTGATGTAGGACAATTGGCGTTAGAGTTTGAAGAAGAATTGGAATGAAAATTGGAAAAACGAGCTGCTTCAAGAAACGGGCATAACTTTTTTCACAAATTTCGTAATTTATGAATTATTTGGGATTGGGGTCCCGCATTTATTCTAAATAAAATGAGTAAACTTCGGGTGTAGACAGAAGCGTAAAAAATAAAGAAAACCTTCAAAAGACGCGTTGATTCTATGAATATCCGTGAGTTTGATACTTAGAAATTTATTGATTCTATGGATACGCAACGACTGACGTAAAATTTGGAAATCGACAACAATCTTCCGAAACAAATTCAAAGAATTAAATATTGTCCCGCAAAAGAAGTTACGTAAAAAAGGAATAACTAATGAGCACAAATTAATATAATTAAGCCTAATCAATGCTCCAAATTTACCCCTAAATTCTTTGCCAATCTTGATTCTGTTATTCATCCATGACGCTGCTCCATCACATCCCAAATACTGCTCAAACCATGCACGAGATCCGCTAATAGTTCCACGAATTTATTTGTTATTCCTCTATGCGCATTAACCTTTAAATTTTAGCAATTAGGTTTCCAATCTTTCAATTTCGTAACGTATAATAAAACGATTCGTCAACATGACATGACAAAATTAACGTGACACACTGCTTCCAAGCTTGACATTCACTTTTATGGATTTTGATGTATGTACATATTGGGTTCGCAGAAACCTTTACATACCAACGTGGGAAGTCCAAATGAAAATAAAAATAAATAAATGAGATAACACCTGAAGTCATATTGATGTAGGACAATTGGCGTTAGAGTTTGAAGAAGAATTGGAATGAAAATTGGAAAAACGAGCTGCTTCGAAGAAACGGGCATAACTTTTTTCACAAATTTCAGAATTTATGAATTATTTGGGATTGGGGTCCCCAGATTTATTCTAAATAAAATGAGTAAACTTCGGGTGTAGACAGAAGCGTAAAAAATAAAGAAAACCTTCAAAAGACGCGTTGATTCTATGAATATCCGTGAGTTTGATACTTAGAAATTTATTGATTCTATGGATACGCAACGACTGACGTAAAATTTGGAAATCGACAACAATCTTCCGAAACAAATTCAAAGAATTAAATATTGTCCTGCAAAAGAAGTTACAGAAAAAAGGAATAACTAATGAGCACAAATTAATATAATTAGGCCTAATCAATGCTCCAGCCGTACCCCTAAATTCTTTGCCAATCTTGATTCTGTTATTCATCCATGACGCTGCTCCATCACATCCCAAATACTGCTCAAACCATGCACGAGATCCGCTAATAGTTCCACGAATTTATTTGTTATTCCTCTATGCGCATTAACCTTTAAATTTTAGCAATTAGGTTTCCAATCTTTCAATTTCGTAACGTGAAATAAAACGATTCGTCAACATGACATGACAAAATTAACGTGACACACTGCTTCCAAGCTTGACATTCACTTTTATGGATTTTGATGTATGTACATATTGGGTTCACAGAAACCTTTACATACCAACGTGGGAAGTCCAAATGAAAATAAAAATAAATAAATGAGATAAAGCCAGAAGTCATGTTGATGTAGGACAATTGGCATTAGAGTTGGAAGAAGAATTGGAATGAAAATTGGAAAAACGATCTGCTTCGAAGAAACGAGCATAACTTTTTTCACAAATTTCAGAATTTATGAATTATTTGGGATTGGGGTCCCCAGATTTATTCTAAATAAAATGAGTAAACTTCGGGTGTAGACAGAAGCGTAAAAAATAAAGAAAACCTTCAAAAGACGCGTTGATTCTATGAATATCCGTGAGTTTGATACTTAGAAATTTATTGATTCTATGGATACGCAACGACTGACGTAAAATTTGGAAATCGACAACAATCTTCCGATACAAATTCAAAGAATTAAATATTGTCCTGCAAAAGAAGTTACAGAAAAAAGGAATAACTAATGAGCACAAATTCATATAATTAAGCCTAATCAATGCTCCGTCCCTACCCCTAAATTCTTTGCCAATCTTGATTCTGTTATTCATCCATGATGCTGCTCCATCACTTCCCAAATACAGCTCAAACCATGCACGAGATCCGCTAATAGTTCCACGAATTTATTTGTTATTCCTCTATGCGCATTAACCTTTAAATTTTAGCAATTAGGTTTCCAATCTTTCAATTTCGTAACGTGAAATAAAACGATTCGTCAACATGACATGACAAAATTAACGTGACACATCGCTTCCAAGCTTGACATTCACTTTTATGGATTTTGATGTATGTACATATTGGGTTCACAGAAACCTTTACATACCAACGTGGGAAGTCCAAATGAAAATAAAAATAAATAAATGAGATAAAGCCAGAAGTCATGTTGATGTAGGACAATTGGCATTAGAGTTGGAAGAAGAATTGGAATGAAAATTGGAAAAACGATCTGCTTCGAAGAAACGAGCATAACTTTTTTCACAAATTTCAGAATTTATGAATTATTTGGGATTGGGGTCCCCAGATTTATTCTAAATAAAATGAGTAAACTTCGGGTGTAGACAGAAGCGTAAAAAATAAAGAAAACCTTCAAAAGACGCGTTGATTCTATGAATATCCGTGAGTTTGATACTTAGAAATTTATTGATTCTATGGATACGCAACGACTGACGTAAAATTTGGAAATCGACAACAATCTTCCGAAACAAATTCAAAGAATTAAATATTGTCCTGCAAAAGAAGTTACAGAAAAAAGGAATAACTAATGAGCACAAATTAATATAATTAGGCCTAATCAATGCTCCAGCCGTACCCCTAAATTCTTTGCCAATCTTGATTCTGTTATTCATCCATGACGCTGCTCCATCACTTCCCAAATACAGCTCAAACCATGCACGAGATCCGCTAATAGTTCCACGAATTTATTTGTTATTCCTCTATGCGCATTAACCTTTAAATTTTAGCAATTAGGTTTCCAATCTTTCAATTTCGTAACGTGAAATAAAACGATTCGTCAACATGACATGACAAAATTAACGTGACACACTGCTTCCAAGCTTGACATTCACTTTTATGGATTTTGATGTATGTACATATTGGGTTCACAGAAACCTTTACATACCAACGTGGGAAGTCCAAATGAAAATAAAAATAAATAAATGAGATAAAGCCAGAAGTCATGTTGATGTAGGACAATTGGCATTAGAGTTGGAAGAAGAATTGGAATGAAAATTGGAAAAACGATCTGCTTCGAAGAAACGAGCATAACTTTTTTCACAAATTTCAGAATTTATGAATTATTTGGGATTGGGGTCCCCAGATTTATTCTAAATAAAATGAGTAAACTTCGGGTGTAGACAGAAGCGTAAAAAATAAAGAAAACCTTCAAAAGACGCGTTGATTCTATGAATATCCGTGAGTTTGATACTTAGAAATTTATTGATTCTATGGATACGCAGCGACTGACGTAAAATTTGGAAATCGACAACAATCTTCCGATACAAATTCAAAGAATTAAATATTGTCCTGCAAAAGAAGTTACAGAAAAAAGGAATAACTAATGAGCACAAATTCATATAATTAAGCCTAATCAATGCTCCGTCCCTACCCCTAAATTCTTTGCCAATCTTGATTCTGTTATTCATCCATGATGCTGCTCCATCACTTCCCAAATACAGCTCAAACCATGCACGAGATCCGCTAATAGTTCCACGAATTTATTTGTTATTCCTCTATGCGCATTAACCTTTAAATTTTAGCAATTAGGTTTCCAATCTTTCAATTTCGTAACGTGAAATAAAACGATTCGTCAACATGACATGACAAAATTAACGTGACACACTGCTTCCAAGCTTGACATTCACTTTTATGGATTTTGATGTATGTACATATTGGGTTCACAGAAACCTTTACATACCAACGTGGGAAGTCCAAATGAAAATAAAAATAAATAAATGAGATAACACCTGAAGTCATATTGATGTAGGACAATTGGCGTTAGAGTTTGAAGAAGAATTGGAATGAAAATTGGAAAAACGAGCTGCTTCGAAGAAACGGGCATAACTTTTTTCACAAATTTCAGAATTTATGAATTATTTGGGATTGGGGTCCCCAGATTTATTCTAAATAAAATGAGTAAACTTCGGGTGTAGACAGAAGCGTAAAAAATAAAGAAAACCTTCAAAAGACGCGTTGATTCTATGAATATACGTGAGTTTGATACTTAGAAATTTATTGATTCTATGGATACGCAACGACTGACGTAAAATTTGGAAATCGACAACAATCTTCCGAAACAAATTCAAAGAATTAAATATTGTCCTGCAAAAGAAGTTACAGAAAAAAGGAATAACTAATGAGCACAAATTAATATAATTAGGCCTAATCAATGCTCCAAATTACCCCCTAAATTCTTTGCCAATCTTGATTCTCATTATTCAGCCAAGACGCTGCTCCATCACATCCCAAATACTGCTCAAACCATGCACGAGATCCGCTAATAGTTCCACGAATTTATTTGTTATTCCTCTATGCGCATTAACCTTTAAATTTTAGCAATTAGGTTTCCAATCTTTCAATTTCGTAACGTGAAATAAAACGATTCGTCAACATGACATGACAAAATTAACGTGACACACTGCTTCCAAGCTTGACATTCACTTTTATGGATTTTGATGTATGTACATATTGGGTTCACGTAAACCTTTACATACCAACGTGGGAAGTCCAAATGAAAATAAAAATAAATAAATGAGATAAAGCAAGTCATATTGATGTAGGACAATTGGCATTAGAGTTGGAAGAAGAATTGGAATGAAAATTGGAAAACGATCCGCTTCGAAGAAACGGGCATAACTTTTTTCACAAATTTCGTAATTTATGAATTATTTGGGATTGGGGTCCCAGATTTATTCTAAATAAAATGAGTAAACTTCGGGTGTAGACGAAGCGTAAAAAATAAAGAAAACCTTCAAAAGACGCGTTGATTCTATGAATATCCGTGAGTTTGATACTTAGAAATTTATTGATTCTATGGATACGCAACGACTGACGTAAAATTTGGAAATCGACAACAATCTTCCGATACAAATTCAAAGAATTAAATATTGTCCTGCAAAAGAAGTTACGTAAAAAAGGAATAACTAATGAGCACAAATTCATATAATTAAGCCTAATCAATGCTCCGTCCCTACCCCTAAATTCTTTGCCAATCTTGATTCTCGTTATTCATCCATGATCTTTGCTCCATCACTTCCCAAATACAAATTTCAAACCATGCACGAGATCCGCAAATAGTACCACGAATTTATTTGTTAATCCACTATGCGCATTAACCTTTAAATTATAGCAATTAGGTTACCAATCTTTCAATTTCGTAACGTGAAATAAATCGATTCGACAACATGACATGACAAAATTAACGTGACACACTTGCTTCCAAGCTTGACATTCACTTTTATGGATTTTGATGTATGTACATATTGGGTTCACAGAAACCTTTACATACCAACGTGGGAAGTCCAAATGAAAATAAAAATAAATAAATGAGATAAAACCAGAAGTCATATTGATGTAGGACAATTGGCATTAGAGTTGGAAGAAGAATTGGAATGAAAATTGGAAAAACGATCTGCTTCGAAGAAACGGGCATAACTTTTTGCACAAATTTCAGAATTTATGAATTATTTGGGATTGGGGTCGCCAGATTTATTCTAAATAAAATGAGTAAACTTCGGGTGTAGACAGAAGCGTAAAAAATAAAGAAAACCTTCAAAAGACGCGTTGATTCTATGAATATCCGAGAGTTTGGTACTTAGAAATTTATTCATTCTATGGATACGCAACGACTGACATAAAATTTGGAAAACGACAACAATCTTCTGAAACAAATTCAAAGAATTAAATATTGTCCTGCAAAAGAAGTTACAGAAAAAAGGAATAACTAATGAGCACAAATTCATATAATTAAGCCTAATCAATGCTCCAGCCCAACCCCTAAATTCTTTGCCAATCTTCATTCTGTTATTCATCCATGATGCTGCTCCATCACTTCCCAAATACAGCTCAAACCATGAACGAGATCTGCTAATAGTTCCACGAATTTATTTCTTTTTCCTCTATGCGCATTAACCTTTAAATTTTAGCAATTAGGTTTACAATCTTTCAATTTCGTAACGTGAAATAAAACGATTCGTCAACATGACATGACAAAATTAACGTGACACACTGCTTCCAAGCTTGACATTCACTTTTATGGATTTTGATATATGTACATATTGGGTTCACAAAAACCTTTACATACCAACGTGGGAAGTCCAAATGAAAATAAAAATAAATAAATGAGATAAAACCTGAAGTCATATTGATGTAGGACAATTGGCGTTAGAGTTTGAAGAAGAATTGGAATGAAAATTGGAAAAACGAGCTGCTTCAAGAAACGGGCATAACTTTTTTCACAAATTTCGAATTTATGAATTATTTGGGATTGGGGTCCCCGATTTATTCTAAATAAAATGAGTAAACTTCGGGTGTAGACGAGCATAAAAAATAAAGAAAACCTTCAAAAGACGCGTTGATTCTATGAATATCCGTGAGTTTGATACTTAGAAATTTATTGATTCTATGGATACGCAACGACTGACGTAAAATTTGGAAATCGACAACAATCTTCCGAAACAAATTCAAAGAATTAAATATTGTCCTGCAAAAGAAGTTACAGAAAAAAGGAATAACTAATGAGCACAAATTAATATAATTAGGCCTAATCAATGCTCCAAACCTCTACCCCTAAATTCTTTGCCAATCTTGATTCTCGTTATTCATCCATGACGCCGCTCCATCACTTCCCAAATACAAATCTCAAACCATGCACGAGATCCGCTAATAGTTCCACGAATTTATTTGTTATTCCTCTATGCGCATTAACCTTTAAATTTTAGCAATTAGGTTTCCAATCTTTCAATTTCGTAACGTGAAATAAAACGATTCGTCAACATGACATGACAAAATTAACGTGACACACTGCTTCCAAGCTTGACATTCACTTTTATGGATTTTGATGTATGTACATATTGGGTTCACAGAAACCTTTACATACCAACGTGGGAAGTCCAAATGAAAATAAAAATAAATAAATGAGATAAAGCCAGAAGTCATGTTGATGTAGGACAATTGGCATTAGAGTTGGAAGAAGAATTGGAATGAAAATTGGAAAAACGAGCTGCTTCGAAGAAACGGGCATAACTTTTTTCACAAATTTCAGAATTTATGAATTATTTGGGATTGGGGTCCCCAGATTTATTCTAAATAAAATGAGTAAACTTCGGGTGTAGACAGAAGCGTAAAAAATAAAGAAAACCTTCAAAAGACGCGTTGATTCTATGAATATCCGTGAGTTTGATACTTAGAAATTTATTGATTTTATGGATACGCAACGACTGACATAAAATTTGGAAATCGACAACAATCTTCTGAAACAAATTCAAAGAATTAAATATTATCCTGCAAAAGAAGTTACAGAAAAAAGGAATAACTAATGAGCACAAATTCATATAATTAAGCCTAATCAATGCTCCAGCCCTACCCCTAAATTCTTTGCCAATCTTGATTCTGTTATTCATCCATGATGCTGCTCCATCACTTCCCAAATACAAATTTCAAACCATGCACGAGATCCGCTAATAGTTCCACGAATTTATTTGTTATTCCTCTATGCGCATTAACCTTTAAATTTTAGCAATTAGGTTTCCAATCTTTCAATTTCGTAACGTGAAATAAAACGATTCGTCAACATGACATGACAAAATTAACGTGACACACTGCTTCCAAGCTTGACATTCACTTTTATGGATTTTGATGTATGTACATATTGGGTTCACAGAAACCTTTACATACCAACGTGGGAAGTCCAAATGAAAATAAAAATAAATAAATGAGATAACACCTGAAGTCATATTGATGTAGGACAATTGGCGTTAGAGTTTGAAGAAGAATTGGAATGAAAATTGGAAAAACGAGCTGCTTCGAAGAAACGGGCATAACTTTTTTCACAAATTTCAGTAATTTATGAATTATTTGGGATTGGGGTCCCAAATTTATTCTAAATAAAATGAGTAAACTTCGGGTGTAGACGAGCGTAAAAAATAAAGAAAACCTTCAAAAGACGCGTTGATTCTATGAATATCCGTGAGTTTGATACTTAGAAATTTATTGATTCTATGGATACGCAACGACTGACGTAAAATTTGGAAATCGACAACAATCTTCCGAAACAAATTCAAAGAATTAAATATTGTCCTGCAAAAGAAGTTACAGAAAAAAGGAATAACTAATGAGCACAAATTAATATAATTAGGCCTAATCAATGCTCCAGCCGTACCCCTAAATTCTTTGCCAATCTTGATTCTGTTATTCATCCATGACGCTGCTCCATCACATCCCAAATACTGCTCAAACCATGCACGAGATCCGCTAATAGTTCCACGAATTTATTTGTTATTCCTCTATGCGCATTAACCTTTAAATTTTAGCAATTAGGTTTCCAATCTTTCAATTTCGTAACGTGAAATAAAACGATTCGTCAACATGACATGACAAAATTAACGTGACACACTGCTTCCAAGCTTGACATTCACTTTTATGGATTTTGATGTATGTACATATTGGGTTCACAGAAACCTTTACATACCAACGTGGGAAGTCCAAATGAAAATAAAAATAAATAAATGAGATAAAGCCAGAAGTCATATTGATGTAGGACAATTGGCATTAGAGTTGGAAGAAGAATTGGAATGAAAATTGGAAAAACGATCTGCTTCGAAGAAACGGGCATAACTTTTTTCACAAATTTCAGAATTTATGAATTATTTGGGATTGGGGTCCCCAGATTTATTCTAAATAAAATGAGTAAACTTCGGGTGTAGACAGAAGCGTAAAAAATAAAGAAAACCTTCAAAAGACGCGTTGATTCTATGAATATCCGTGAGTTTGATACTTAGAAATTTATTGATTCTATGGATACGCAACGACTGACGTAAAATTTGGAAATCGACAACAATCTTCCGATACAAATTCAAAGAATTAAATATTGTCCTGCAAAAGAAGTTACAGAAAAAAGGAATAACTAATGAGCACAAATTCATATAATTAAGCCTAATCAATGCTCCGTCCCTACCCCTAAATTCTTTGCCAATCTTGATTCTGTTATTCATCCATGATGCTGCTCCATCACTTCCCAAATACAGCTCAAACCATGCACGAGATCCGCTAATAGTTCCACGAATTTATTTGTTATTCCTCTATGCGCATTAACCTTTAAATTTTAGCAATTAGGTTTCCAATCTTTCAATTTCGTAACGTGAAATAAAACGATTCGTCAACATGACATGACAAAATTAACGTGACACACTGCTTCCAAGCTTGACATTCACTTTTATGGATTTTGATGTATGTACATATTGGGTTCACAGAAACCTTTACATACCAACGTGGGAAGTCCAAATGAAAATAAAAATAAATAAATGAGATAAAACCAGAAGTCATATTGATGTAGGACAATTGGCATTAGAGTTGGAAGAAGAATTGGAATGAAAATTGGAAAAACGATCTGCTTCGAAGAAACGGGCATAACTTTTTGCACAAATTTCAGAATTTATGAATTATTTGGGATTGGGGTCGCCAGATTTATTCTAAATAAAATGAGTAAACTTCGGGTGTAGACAGAAGCGTAAAAAATAAAGAAAACCTTCAAAAGACGCGTTGATTCTATGAATATCCGAGAGTTTGGTACTTAGAAATTTATTCATTCTATGGATACGCAACGACTGACATAAAATTTGGAAATCGACAACAATCTTCTGAAACAAATTCAAAGAATTAAATATTGTCCTGCAAAAGAAGTTACAGAAAAAAGGAATAACTAATGAGCACAAATTCATATAATTAAGCCTAATCAATGCTCCAGCCCAACCCCTAAATTCTTTGCCAATCTTCATTCTGTTATTCATCCATGATGCTGCTCCATCACTTCCCAAATACAGCTCAAACCATGAACGAGATCTGCTAATAGTTCCACGAATTTATTTCTTTTTCCTCTATGCGCATTAACCTTTAAATTTTAGCAATTAGGTTTACAATCTTTCAATTTCGTAACGTGAAATAAAACGATTCGTCAACATGACATGACAAAATTAACGTGACACACTGCTTCCAAGCTTGACATTCACTTTTATGGATTTTGATATATGTACATATTGGGTTCACAGAAACCTTTACATACCAACGTGGGAAGTCCAAATGAAAATAAAAATAAATAAATGAGATAAAACCTGAAGTCATATTGATGTAGGACAATTGGCGTTAGAGTTTGAAGAAGAATTGGAATGAAAATTGGAAAAACGAGCTGCTTCAAGAAACGGGCATAACTTTTTTCACAAATTTTAATTTATGAATTATTTGGGATTGGGGTCCCGCATTAATTCTAAATAAAATGAGTAAACTTCGGGTGTAGACAGAAGCGTAAAAAATAAAGAAAACCTTCAAAAGACGCGTTGATTCTATGAATATCCGTGAGTTTGATACTTAGAAATTTATTGATTCTATGGATACGCAATGACTGACGTAAAATTTGGAAATCGACAACAATCTTCCGAAACAAATTCAAAGAATTAAATATTGTCCTGCAAAAGAAGTTACAGAAAAAAGGAATAACTAATGAGCACAAATTAATATAATTAGGCCTAATCAATGCTCCAGCCGTACCCCTAAATTCTTTGCCAATCTTGATTCTGTTATTCATCCATGACGCTGCTCCATCACATCCCAAATACTGCTCAAACCATGCACGAGATCCGCTAATAGTTCCACGAATTTATTTGTTATTCCTCTATGCGCATTAACCTTTAAATTTTAGCAATTAGGTTTCCAATCTTTCAATTTCGTAACGTGAAATAAAACGATTCGTCAACATGACATGACAAAATTAACGTGACACACTGCTTCCAAGCTTGACATTCACTTTTATGGATTTTGATGTATGTACATATTGGGTTCACAGAAACCTTTACATACCAACGTGGGAAGTCCAAATGAAAATAAAAATAAATAAATGAGATAAAACCAGAAGTCATATTGATGTAGGACAATTGGCATTAGAGTTGGAAGAAGAATTGGAATGAAAATTGGAAAAACGATCTGCTTCGAAGAAACGGGCATAACTTTTTGCACAAATTTCAGAATTTATGAATTATTTGGGATTGGGGTCGCCAGATTTATTCTAAATAAAATGAGTAAACTTCGGGTGTAGACAGAAGCGTAAAAAATAAAGAAAACCTTCATAAGACGCGTTGATTCTATGAATATCCGAGAGTTTGGTACTTAGAAATTTATTCATTCTATGGATACGCAACGACTGACATAAAATTTGGAAATCGACAACAATCTTCGGAAACAGATTCAAAGAATTAAATGTTGTCCTGCAAAAGAAGTTACAGAAAAAAGGAATGACTAATGAGCACAAATTCATATAATTAAGCCTAATCAATGCTCCAGCCCAACCCCTAAATTCTTTGCCAATCTTCATTCTGTTATTCATCCATGATGCTGCTCCATCACTTCCCAAATACAGCTCAAACCATGAACGAGATCTGCTAATAGTTCCACGAATTTATTTCTTTTTCCTCTATGCGCATTAACCTTTAAATTTTAGCAATTAGGTTTCCAATCTTTCAATTTCGTAACGTGAAATAAAACGATTCGTCAACATGACATGACAAAATTAACGTGACACACTGCTTCCAAGCTTGACATTCACTTTTATGGATTTTGATATATGTACATATTGGGTTCACAGAAACCTTTACATACCAACGTGGGAAGTCCAAATGAAAATAAAAATAAATAAATGAGATAAAACCTGAAGTCATATTGATGTAGGACAATTGGCGTTAGAGTTTGAAGAAGAATTGGAATGAAAATTGGAAAAACGAGCTGCTTCGAAGAAACGGGCATAACTTTTTTCACAAATTTCAGAATTTATGAATTATTTGGGATTGGGGTCCCCAGATTTATTCTAAATAAAATGAGTAAACTTCGGGTGTAGACAGAAGCGTAAAAAATAAAGAAAACCTTCAAAAGACGCGTTGATTCTATGAATATCCGTGAGTTTGATACTTAGAAATTTATTGATTCTATGGATACGCAACGACTGACGTAAAATTTGGAAATCGACAACAATCTTCCGAAACAAATTCAAAGAATTAAATATTGTCCTGCAAAAGAAGTTACAGAAAAAAGGAATAACTAATGAGCACAAATTCATATAATTAAGCCTAATCAATGCTCCAGCCCTACCCCTAAATTCTTTGCCAATCTTGATTCTGTTATTCATCCATGATGCTGCTCCATCACTTCCCAAATACAGCTCAAACCATGCACGAGATCCGCTAATAGTTCCACGAATTTATTTGTTATTCCTCTATGCGCATTAACCTTTAAATTTTAGCAATTAGGTTTCCAATCTTTCAATTTCGTAACGTGAAATAAAACGATTCGTCAACATGACATGACAAAATTAACGTGACACACTGCTTCCAAGCTTGACATTCACTTTTATGGATTTTGATATATGTACATATTGGGTTCACAAAAACCTTTACATACCAACGTGGGAAGTCCAAATGAAAATAAAAATAAATAAATGAGATAAAACCTGAAGTCATATTGATGTAGGACAATTGGCGTTAGAGTTTGAAGAAGAATTGGAATGAAAATTGGAAAAACGAGCTGCTTCGAAGAAACGGGCATAACTTTTTTCACAAATTTCAGAATTTATGAATTATTTGGGATTGGGGTCCCCAGATTTATTCTAAATAAAATGAGTAAACTTCGGGTGTAGACAGAAGCGTAAAAAATAAAGAAAACCTTCAAAAGACGCGTTGACTCTATGAATATCCGAGAGTTTGGTACTTAGAAATTTATTGATTCTATGGATACGCAACGATTGACATAAAATTTGGAAATCGACAACAATCTTCTGAAACAAATTCAAAGAATTAAATATTGTCCTGCAAAAGAAGTTACACAAAAAAGGAATAACTAATGAGCACAAATTAATATAGTTAGGCCTAATCAATGCTCCAGCCGTACCCCAAAATTCTTTGCCAATCTTGATTCTGTTATTCATCCATGACGCTGCTCCATCACATCCCAAATACTGCTCAAACCATGCACGAGATCCCGTAATAGTTCAACGAATTTAATTGTTAATCCTTTAAGCGCATTAACCTTTAAATTGATGCAATTAGGTTTCCAATCTTCCAATCTCGTAACGTGAAATAAAACGATTCGTCAACATGACATGACAAAATTAACGTGACACACTGCTTCCAAGCTTGACATTCACTTTTATGGATTTTGATGTATGTACATATTGGGTTCACAGAAACCTTTACATACCAACGTGGGAAGTCCAAATGAAAATAAAAATAAATAAATGAGATAAAACCTGAAGTCATATTGATGTAGGACAATTGGCGTTAGAGTTTGAAGAAGAATTGGAATGAAAATTGGAAAAACGAGCTGCTTCGAAGAAACGGGCATAACTTTTTTCACAAATTTCAGAATTTATGAATTATTTGGGATTGGGGTCCCCAGATTTATTCTAAATAAAATGAGTAAACTTCGGGTGTAGACTGAAGCGTAAAAAATAAAGAAAACCTTCAAAAGACGCGTTGATTCTATGAATATCCGTGAGTTTGATACTTAGAAATTTATTGATTCTATGGATACGCAACGACTGACGTAAAATTTGGAAATCGACAACAATCTTCCGAAACAAATTCAAAGAATTAAATATTGTCCTGCAAAAGAAGTTACAGAAAAAAGGAATAACTAATGAGCACAAATTCATATAATTAAGCCTAATCAATGCTCCATCCCGACCCCTAAATTCTTTGCCAATCTTGATTCTGTTATTCATCCATGATGCTGCTCCATCACTTCCCAAATACAAATTTCAAACCATGCACGAGATCCGCTAATAGTTCCACGAATTTATTTGTTATTCCTCTATGCGCATTAACCTTTAAATTTTAGCAATTAGGTTTCCAATCTTTCAATTTCGTAACGTGAAATAAAACGATTCGTCAACATGACATGACAAAATTAACGTGACACACTGCTTCCAAGCTTGACATTCACTTTTATGGATTTTGATGTATGTACATATTGGGTTCACAGAAACCTTTACATACCAACGTGGGAAGTCCAAATGAAAATAAAAATAAATAAATGAGATAAAACCAGAAGTCATATTGATGTAGGACAATTGGCATTAGAGTTGGAAGAAGAATTGGAATGAAAATTGGAAAAACGATCTGCTTCGAAGAAACGGGCATAACTTTTTGCACAAATTTCAGAATTTATGAATTATATTGGATTGGGGTCGCCAGTTTTATTCTAAATAAAATGAGTAAACTTCGAGTGTAGACAGAAGCGTAAAAAATAAAGAAAACCTTCAAAAGACGCGTTGATTCTATGAATATCCGAGAGTTTGGTACTTAGAAATTTATTCATTCTATGGATACGCAACGACTGACATAAAATTTGGAAATCGACAACAATCTTCCGAAACAAATTCAAAGAATTAAATATTGTCCTGCAAAAGAAGTTACAGAAAAAAGGAATAACTAATGAGCACAAATTCATATAATTAAGCCTAATCAATGCTCCAGCCCAACCCCTAAATTCTTTGCCAATCTTCATTCTGTTATTCATTCATGATGCTTCTCCATCACTTCCCAAATACAGCTCAAACCATGAACGAGATCTGCTAATAGTTCCACGAATTTATTTCTTTTTCCTCTATGCGCATTAACCTTTAAATTTTAGCAATTAGGTTTCCAATCTTTCAATTTCGTAACGTGAAATAAAACGATTCGTCAACATGACATGACAAAATTAACGTGACACACTGCTTCCAAGCTTGACATTCACTTTTATGGATTTTGATATATGTACATATTGGGTTCACAAAAACCTTTACATACCAACGTGGGAAGTCCAAATGAAAATAAAAATAAATAAATGAGATAAAACCTGAAGTCATATTGATGTAGGACAATTGGCGTTAGAGTTTGAAGAAGAATTGGAATGAAAATTGGAAAAACGAGCTGCTTCAAGAAACGGGCATAACTTTTTTCACAAATTTCGTAATTTATGAATTATTTGGGATTGGGGTCCCCAGATTTATTCTAAATAAAATGAGTAAACTTCGGGTGTAGACAGAAGCGTAAAAAATAAAGAAAACCTTCAAAAGACGCGTTGATTCTATGAATATCCGTGAGTTTGATACTTAGAAATTTATTGATTCGATGGATACGCAACGACTGACGTAAAATTTGGAAATCGACAACAATCTTCCGAAACAAATTCAAAGAATTAAATATTGTCCTGCAAAAGAAGTTACAGAAAAAAGGAATAACTAATGTGCACAAATTCATATAATTAAGTCTAATCAATGCTCCATCCCTACCCCTAAATTCTTTGCCAATCTTGATTCTGTTATTCATCCATGATGCTGCTCCATCACTTCCCAAATACAGCTCAAACCATGCACGAGATCCGCTAATAGTTCCACGAATTTATTTGTTATTCCTCTATGCGCATTAACCTTTAAATTTTAGCAATTAGGTTTCCAATCTTTCAATTTCGTAACGTGAAATAAAACGATTCGTCAACATGACATGACAAAATTAACGTGACACACTGCTTCCAAGCTTGACATTCACTTTTATGGATTTTGATGTATGTACATATTGGGTTCACAAAAACCTTTACATACCAACGTGGGAAGTCCAAATGAAAATAAAAATAAATAAATGAGATAAAGCCAGAAGTCATATTGATGTAGGACAATTGGCATTAGAGTTGGAAGAAGAATTGGAATGAAAATTGGAAAAACGATCTGCTTCGAAGAAACGGGCATAACTTTTTTCACAAATTTCAGAATTTATGAATTATTTGGGATTGGGGTCCCCAGATTTATTCTAAATAAAATGAGTAAACTTCGGGTGTAGACAGAAGCGTAAAAAATAAAGAAAACCTTCAAAAGACGCGTTGACTCTATGAATATCCGAGAGTTTGGTACTTAGAAATTTATTGATTCTATGGATACGCAACGATTGACATAAAATTTGGAAATCGACAACAATCTTCTGAAACAAATTCAAAGAATTAAATATTGTCCTGCAAAAGAAGTTACAGAAAAAAGGAATAACTAATGAGCACAAATTAATATAGTTAGGCCTAATCAATGCTCCAGCCGTACCCCAAAATTCTTTGCCAATCTTGATTCTGTTATTCATCCATGACGCTGCTCCATCACATCCCAAATACTGCTCAAACCATGCACGAGATCCCGTAATAGTTCAACGAATTTAATTGTTAATCCTTTAAGCGCATTAACCTTTAAATTGATGCAATTAGGTTTCCAATCTTCCAATCTCGTAACGTGAAATAAAACGATTCGTCAACATGACATGACAAAATTAACGTGACACACTGCTTCCAAGCTTGACATTCACTTTTATGGATTTTGATGTATGTACATATTGGGTTCACAGAAACCTTTACATACCAACGTGGGAAGTCCAAATGAAAATAAAAATAAATAAATGAGATAAAGCCAGAAGTCATATTGATGTAGGACAATTGGCATTAGAGTTGGAAGAAGAATTGGAATGAAAATTGGAAAAACGATCTGCTTCGAAGAAACGGGCATAACTTTTTTCACAAATTTCAGAATTTATGAATTATTTGGGATTGGGGTCCCCAGATTTATTCTAAATAAAATGAGTAAACTTCGGGTGTAGACAGAAGCGTAAAAAATAAAGAAAACCTTCAAAAGACGCGTTGACTCTATGAATATCCGAGAGTTTGGTACTTAGAAATTTATTGATTCTATGGATACGCAACGATTGACATAAAATTTGGAAATCGACAACAATCTTCTGAAACAAATTCAAAGAATTAAATATTGTCCTGCAAAAGAAGTTACACAAAAAAGGAATAACTAATGAGCACAAATTAATATAGTTAGGCCTAATCAATGCTCCAGCCGTACCCCAAAATTCTTTGCCAATCTTGATTCTGTTATTCATCCATGACGCTGCTCCATCACATCCCAAATACTGCTCAAACCATGCACGAGATCCCGTAATAGTTCAACGAATTTAATTGTTAATCCTTTAAGCGCATTAACCTTTAAATTGATGCAATTAGGTTTCCAATCTTCCAATCTCGTAACGTGAAATAAAACGATTCGTCAACATGACATGACAAAATTAACGTGACACACTGCTTCCAAGCTTGACATTCACTTTTATGGATTTTGATGTATGTACATATTGGGTTCACAGAAACCTTTACATACCAACGTGGGAAGTCCAAATGAAAATAAAAATAAATAAATGAGATAAAACCTGAAGTCATATTGATGTAGGACAATTGGCGTTAGAGTTTGAAGAAGAATTGGAATGAAAATTGGAAAAACGAGCTGCTTCGAAGAAACGGGCATAACTTTTTTCACAAATTTCAGAATTTATGAATTATTTGGGATTGGGGTCCCCAGATTTATTCTAAATAAAATGAGTAAACTTCGGGTGTAGACAGAAGCGTAAAAAATAAAGAAAACCTTCAAAAGACGCGTTGATTCTATGAATATCCGTGAGTTTGATACTTAGAAATTTATTGATTCTATGGATACGCAACGACTGACGTAAAATTTGGAAATCGACAACAATCTTCCGAAACAAATTCAAAGAATTAAATATTGTCCTGCAAAAGAAGTTACAGAAAAAAGGAATAACTAATGAGCACAAATTCATATAATTAAGCCTAATCAATGCTCCAACCCCACCCCTAAATTCTTTGCCAATCTTGATTCTGTTATTCATCCATGATGCTGCTCCATCACTTCCCAAATACAGCTCAAACCATGCACGAGATCCGCTAATAGTTCCACGAATTTATTTGTTATTCCTCTATGCGCATTAACCTTTAAATTTTAGCAATTAGGTTTCCAATCTTTCAATTTCGTAACGTGAAATAAAACGATTCGTCAACATGACATGACAAAATTAACGTGACACACTGCTTCCAAGCTTGACATTCACTTTTATGGATTTTGATTTATGTACATATTGGGTTCACAAAAACCTTTACATACCAACGTGGGAAGTCCAAATGAAAATAAAAATAAATAAATGAGATAAAACCTGAAGTCATATTGATGTAGGACAATTGGCGTTAGAGTTTGAAGAAGAATTGGAATGAAAATTGGAAAAACGAGCTGCTTCGAAGAAACGGGCATAACTTTTTTCACAAATTTCAGAATTTATGAATTATTTGGGATTGGGGTCCCCAGATTTATTCTAAATAAAATGAGTAAACTTCGGGTGTAGACAGAAGCGTAAAAAATAAAGAAAACCTTCAAAAGACGCGTTGATTCTATGAATATCCGTGAGTTTGATACTTAGAAATTTATTGATTCTATGGATACGCAACGACTGACGTAAAATTTGGAAATCGACAACAATCTTCCGAAACAAATTCAAAGAATTAAATATTGTCCTGCAAAAGAAGTTACAGAAAAAAGGAATAACTAATGTGCACAAATTCATATAATTAAGCCTAATCAATGCTCCATCCCTACCCCTAAATTCTTTGCCAATCTTGATTCTGTTATTCATCCATGATGCTGCTCCATCACTTCCCAAATACAGCTCAAACCATGCACGAGATCCGCTAATAGTTCCACGAATTTATTTGTTATTCCTCTATGCGCATTAACCTTTAAATTTTAGCAATTAGGTTTCCAATCTTTCAATTTCGTAACGTGAAATAAAACGATTCGTCAACATGACATGACAAAATTAACGTGACACACTGCTTCCAAGCTTGACATTCACTTTTATGGATTTTGATGTATGTACATATTGGGTTCACAGAAACCTTTACATACCAACGTGGGAAGTCCAAATGAAAATAAAAATAAATAAATGAGATAAAACCAGAAGTCATATTGATGTAGGACAATTGGCATTAGAGTTGGAAGAAGAATTGGAATGAAAATTGGAAAAACGATCTGCTTCGAAGAAACGGGCATAACTTTTTGCACAAATTTCGTAATTTATGAATTATTTGGGATTGGGGTCGCGCTTTATTCTAAATAAAATGAGTAAACTTCGGGTGTAGACAGAAGCGTAAAAAATAAAGAAAACCTTCAAAAGACGCGTTGATTCTATGAATATCCGAGAGTTTGGTACTTAGAAATTTATTCATTCTATGGATACGCAACGACTGACATAAAATTTGGAAATCGACAACAATCTTCTGAAACAAATTCAAAGAATTAAATATTGTCCTGCAAAAGAAGTTACAGAAAAAAGGAATAACTAATGAGCACAAATTCATATAATTAAGCCTAATCAATGCTCCAGCCCAACCCCTAAATTCTTTGCCAATCTTCATTCTCGTTATTCATCCATGATGTCGCTCCATCACTTCCCAAATACAAATTTCAAACCATGAACGAGATCTGCTAATAGTTCCACGAATTTATTTCTTTTTCCTCTATGCGCATTAACCTTTAAATTTTAGCAATTAGGTTTCCAATCTTTCAATTTCTTAACGTGAAATAAAACGATTCGTCAACATGACATGACAAAATTAACGTGACACACTGCTTCCAAGCTTGACATTCACTTTTATGGATTTTGATATATGTACATATTGGGTTCACAGAAACCTTTACATACCAACGTGGGAAGTCCAAATGAAAATAAAAATAAATAAATGAGATAAAACCTGAAGTCATATTGATGTAGGACAATTGGCGTTAGAGTTTGAAGAAGAATTGGAATGAAAATTGGAAAAACGAGCTGCTTCGAAGAAACGGGCATAACTTTTTTCACAAATTTCGAATTTATGAATTATTTGGGATTGGGGTCCCAGATTTATTCTAAATAAAATGAGTAAACTTCGGGTGTAGACTGAAGCGTAAAAAATAAAGAAAACCTTCAAAAGACGCGTTGATTCTATGAATATCCGTGAGTTTGATACTTAGAAATTTATTGATTCTATGGATACGCAACGACTGACGTAAAATTTGGAAATCGACAACAATCTTCCGAAACAAATTCAAAGAATTAAATATTGTCCTGCAAAAGAAGTTACAGAAAAAAGGAATAACTAATGAGCACAAATTCATATAATTAAGCCTAATCAATGCTCCACTCAACCCCTAAATTCTTTGCCAATCTTCATTCTCGTTATTCATCCATGATCTTTGCTCCATCACTTCCCAAATACAGCTCAAACCATGAACGAGATCCGCTAATAGTTCCACGAATTTATTTCTTATTCCTCTATGCGCATTAACCTTTAAATTTTAGCAATTAGGTTTCCAATCTTTCAATTTCGTAACGTGAAATAAAACGATTCGTCAACATGACATGACAAAATTAACGTGACACACTGCTTCCAAGCTTGACATTCACTTTTATGGATTTTGATATATGTACATATTGGGTTCACAGAAACCTTTACATACCAACGTGGGAAGTCGAAATGAAAATAAAAATAAATAAATGAGATAAAACCTGAAGTCATATTGATGTAGGACAATTGGCGTTAGAGTTTGAAGAAGAATTGGAATGAAAATTGGAAAAACGAGCTGCTTCGAAGAAACGGGCAAAACTTTTTTCACAAATTTCAGAATTTATGAATTATTTGGGATTGTGGTCCCCAGATTTATTCTAAATAAAATGAGTAAACTTCGGGTGTAGACAGAAGCGTAAAAAATAAAGAAAACCTTCAAAAGACGCGTTGATTCTATGAATATCCGTGAGTTTGATACTTAGAAATTTATTGATTCTATGGATACGCAACGAATGACGTAAAATTTGGAAATCGACAACAATCTTCCGAAACAAATTCAAAGAATTAAATATTGTCCTGCAAAAGAAGTTACAGAAAAAAGGAATAACTAATGAGCACAAATTCATATAATTAAGCCTAATCAATGCTCCAAATTTCTACCCCTAAATTCTTTGCCAATCTTCATTCTGTTATTCATCCATGATGCTGCTCCATCACTTCCCAAATACAGCTCAAACCATGCACGAGATCCGCTAATAGTTCCACGAATTTATTTGTTATTCCTCTATGCGCATTAACCTTTAAATTTTAGCAATTAGTTTTCCAATCTTTCAATTTCGTAACGTGAAATAAAACGATTCGTCAACATGACATGACAAAATTAACGTGACACACTGCTTCCAAGCTTGACATTCACTTTTATGGATTTTGATGTATGTACATATTGGGTTCACAAAAACCTTTACATACCAACGTGGGAAGTCCAAATGAAAATAAAAATAAATAAATGAGATAAAACCTGAAGTCATATTGATGTAGGACAATTGGCGTTAGAGTTGGAAGAAGAATTGGAATGAAAATTGGAAAAACGAGCTGCTTCGAAGAAACGGGCATAACTTTTTTCACAAATTTCAGAATTTATGAATTATTTGGGATTGGGGTCCCCAGATTTATTCTAAATAAAATGAGTAAACTTCGGGTGTAGACAGAAGCGTAAAAAATAAAGAAAACTTTCAAAAGACGCGTTGATTCTATGAATATCCGAGAGTATGGTACTTAGAAATTTATTCATTCTATGGATACGCAACGACTGACATAAAATTTGGAAATCGACAACAATCTTCTGAAACAAATTCAAAGAATTAAATATTGTCCTGCAAAAGAAGTTACAGAAAAAAGGAATAACTAATGAGCACAAATTCATATAATTAAGCCTAATCAATGCTCCAGCTCAACCCCTAAATTCTTTGCCAATCTTCATTCTGTTATTCATCCATGATGTGGCTCCATCACTTCCCAAATACTCAAACCATGAACGAGATCCGCTAATAGTTCCACGAATTTATTTCTTATTCCTCTATGCGCATTAACCTTTAAATTTTAGCAATTAGGTTTCCAATCTTTCAATTTCGTAACGTGAAATAAAACGATTCGTCAACATGACATGACAAAATTAACGTGAAACACTGCTTCCAAGCTTGACATTCACTTTTATGGATTTTGATATATGTACATATTGGGTTCACAGAAACCTTTACATACCAACGTGGGAAGTCCAAATGAAAATAAAAATAAATAAATGAGATAAAGCCAGAAGTCATATTGATGTAGGACAATTGGCATTAGAGTTGGAAGAAGAATTGGAATGAAAATTGGAAAAACGATCTGCTTCGAAGAAACGGGCATAACTTTTTTCACAAATTTCAGAATTTATGAATTATTTGGGATTGGGGTCCCCAGATTTATTCTAAATAAAATGAGTAAACTTCGGGTGTAGACAGAAGCGTAAAAAATAAAGAAAACTTTCAAAAGACGCGTTGATTCTATGAATATCCGAGAGTTTGGTACTTAGAAATTTATTGATTCTATGGATACGCAACGACTGACATAAAATTTGGAAATCGACAACAATCTTACGAAACAAATTCAAAGAATTAAATATTGTCCTGCAAAAGAAGTTACAGAAAAAAGGAATAACTAATGAGCACAAATTCATATAATTAAGCCTAATCAAAGCTCCAGCTCAACCCCTAAATTCTTTGCCAATCTTCATTCTGTTATTCATCCATGATGCTGCTCCATCACTTCCCAAATACAAATTTCAAACCATGAACGAGATCCGCTAATAGTTCCACGAATTTATTTCTTATTCCTCTATGCGCATTAACCTTTAAATTTTAGCAATTAGGTTTCCAATCTTTCAATTTCGTAACGTGAAATAAAACGATTCGTCAACATGACATGACAAAATTAACGTGACACACTGCTTCCAAGCTTGACATTCACTTTTATGGATTTTGATATATGTACATATTGGGTTCACAGAAACCTTTACATACCAACGTGGGAAGTCGAAATGAAAATAAAAATAAATAAATGAGATAAAACCTGAAGTCATATTGATGTAGGACAATTGGCGTTAGAGTTTGAAGAAGAATTGGAATGAAAATTGGAAAAACGAGCTGCTTCGAAGAAACGGGCAAAACTTTTTTCACAAATTTCAGAATTTATGAATTATTTGGGATTGTGGTCCCCAGATTTATTCTAAATAAAATGAGTAAACTTCGGGTGTAGACAGAAGCGTAAAAAATAAAGAAAACCTTCAAAAGACGCGTTGATTCTATGAATATCCGTGAGTTTGATACTTAGAAATTTATTGATTCTATGGATACGCAACGAATGACGTAAAATTTGGAAATCGACAACAATCTTCCGAAACAAATTCAAAGAATTAAATATTGTCCTGCAAAAGAAGTTACAGAAAAAAGGAATAACTAATGAGCACAAATTCATATAATTAAGCCTAATCAATGCTCCAGCCCTACCCCTAAATTCTTTGCCAATCTTCATTCTGTTATTCATCCATGATGCTGCTCCATCACTTCCCAAATACAGCTCAAACCATGCACGAGATCCGCTAATAGTTCCACGAATTTATTTGTTATTCCTCTATGCGCATTAACCTTTAAATTTTAGCAATTAGTTTTCCAATCTTTCAATTTCGTAACGTGAAATAAAACGATTCGTCAACATGACATGACAAAATTAACGTGACACACTGCTTCCAAGCTTGACATTCACTTTTATGGATTTTGATGTATGTACATATTGGGTTCACAAAAACCTTTACATACCAACGTGGGAAGTCCAAATGAAAATAAAAATAAATAAATGAGATAAAGCCAGAAGTCATATTGATGTAGGACAATTGGCATTAGAGTTGGAAGAAGAATTGGAATGAAAATTGGAAAAACGATCTGCTTCGAAGAAACGGGCATAACTTTTTTCACAAATTTCAGAATTTATGAATTATTTGGGATTGGGGTCCCCAGATTTATTCTAAATAAAATGAGTAAACTTCGGGTGTAGACAGAAGCGTAAAAAATAAAGAAAACTTTCAAAAGACGCGTTGATTCTATGAATATCCGAGAGTATGGTACTTAGAAATTTATTCATTCTATGGATACGCAACGACTGACATAAAATTTGGAAATCGACAACAATCTTCTGAAACAAATTCAAAGAATTAAATATTGTCCTGCAAAAGAAGTTACAGAAAAAAGGAATAACTAATGAGCACAAATTCATATAATTAAGCCTAATCAATGCTCCAGCTCAACCCCTAAATTCTTTGCCAATCTTCATTCTGTTATTCATCCATGATGCTGCTCCATCACTTCCCAAATACAGCTCAAACCATGAACGAGATCCGCTAATAGTTCCACGAATTTATTTCTTATTCCTCTATGCGCATTAACCTTTAAATTTTAGCAATTAGGTTTCCAATCTTTCAATTTCGTAACGTGAAATAAAACGATTCGTCAACATGACATGACAAAATTAACGTGAAACACTGCTTCCAAGCTTGACATTCACTTTTATGGATTTTGATATATGTACATATTGGGTTCACAGAAACCTTTACATACCAACGTGGGAAGTCCAAATGAAAATAAAAATAAATAAATGAGATAAAGCCAGAAGTCATATTGATGTAGGACAATTGGCATTAGAGTTGGAAGAAGAATTGGAATGAAAATTGGAAAAACGATCTGCTTCGAAGAAACGGGCATAACTTTTTTCACAAATTTCAGAATTTATGAATTATTTGGGATTGGGGTCCCCAGATTTATTCTAAATAAAATGAGTAAACTTCGGGTGTAGACAGAAGCGTAAAAAATAAAGAAAACTTTCAAAAGACGCGTTGATTCTATGAATATCCGAGAGTTTGGTACTTAGAAATTTATTCATTCTATGGATACGCAACGACTGACATAAAATTTGGAAATCGACAACAATCTTACGAAACAAATTCAAAGAATTAAATATTGTCCTGCAAAAGAAGTTACAGAAAAAAGGAATAACTAATGAGCACAAATTCATATAATTAAGCCTAATCAAAGCTCCAGCTCAACCCCTAAATTCTTTGCCAATCTTCATTCTGTTATTCATCCATGATGCTGCTCCATCACTTCCCAAATACAGCTCAAACCATGAACGAGATCCGCTAATAGTTCCACGAATTTATTTCTTATTCCTCTATGCGCATTAACCTTTAAATTTTAGCAATTAGGTTTCCAATCTTTCAATTTCGTAACGTGAAATAAAACGATTCGTCAACATGACATGACAAAATTAACGTGACACACTGCTTCCAAGCTTGACATTCACTTTTATGGATTTTGATGTATGTACATATTGGGTTCACAGAAACCTTTACATACCAACGTGGGAAGTCGAAATGAAAATAAAAATAAATAAATGAGATAAAACCTGAAGTCATATTGATGTAGGACAATTGGCGTTAGAGTTTGAAGAAGAATTGGAATGAAAATTGGAAAAACGAGCTGCTTCGAAGAAACGGGCATAACTTTTTTCACAAATTTCTAATTTATGAATTATTTGGGATTGGGGTCCCCGTATTTATTCTAAATAAAATGAGTAAACTTCGGGTGTAGACGAGCGTAAAAAATAAAGAAAACCTTCAAAAGACGCGTTGATTCTATGAATATCCGTGAGTTTGATACTTAGAAATTTATTGATTCTATGGATACGCAACGACTGACGTAAAATTTGGAAATCGACAACAATCTTCTGAAACAAATTCAAAGAATTGAATATTGTCCTGCAAAAGAAGTTACAGAAAAAAGGAATAACTAATGAGCACAAATTCATATAATTAATCCTAATCAATGCTCCAGCCCTACCCCTAAATTCTTTGCCAATCTTGATTCTGTTATGCATCCATGACGCTGCTCCATCACTTCCCAAATACAAATTTCAAACCATGCACGAGATCCGCTAATAGTTCCACGAATTTATTTCTTATTCCTGTATGCGCATGAACCTTTAAATTTTAGCAATTAGGTTTCCAATCTTTCAATTTCGTAACGTGAAATAAAACGATTCGTCAACATGACATGACAAAATTAACGTGACACACTGCTTCCAAGCTTGACATTCACTTTTATGGATTTTGATGTATGTACATATTGGGTTCACAGAAACCTTTACATACCAACGTGGGAAGTCCAAATGAAAATAAAAATAAATAAATGAGATAAAACCTGAAGTCATATTGATGTAGGACAATTGGCGTTAGAGTTTGAAGAAGAATTGGAATGAAAATTGGAAAAACGAGCTGCTTCGAAGAAACGGGATATAACTTTTTTCACAAATTTCAGAGTTTATGAATTATTTGGGATTGGGGTCCCCAGATTTATTCTAAATAAAATGAGTAAACTTCGGGTGTAGACAGAAGCGTAAAAAATAAAGAAAACCTTCAAAAGACGCGTTGATTCTATGAATATCCGTGAGTTTGATACTTAGAAATTTATTGATTCTATGGATACGCAACGACTGACGTAAAATTTGGAAATCGACAACAATCTTCTGAAACAAATTCAAAGAATTGAATATTGTCCTGCAAAAGAAGTTACAGAAAAAAGGAATAACTAATGAGCACAAATTCATATAATTAAGCCTAATCAATGCTCCAGCCCTACCCCTAAATTCTTTGCCAATCTTGATTCTGTTATGCATCCATGACGCTGCTCCATCACTTCCCAAATACAGCTCAAACCATGCACGAGATCCGCTAATAGTTCCACGAATTTATTTCTTATTCCTGTATGCGCATGAACCTTTAAATTTTAGCAATTAGGTTTCCAATCTTTCAATTTCGTAACGTGAAATAAAACGATTCGTCAACATGACATGACAAAATTAACGTGACACACTGCTTCCAAGCTTGACATTCACTTTTATGGATTTTGATGTATGTACATATTGGGTTCACAGAAACCTTTACATACCAACGTGGGAAGTCCAAATGAAAATAAAAATAAATAAATGAGATAAAACCTGAAGTCATATTGATGTAGGACAATTGGCGTTAGAGTTTGAAGAAGAATTGGAATGAAAATTGGAAAAACGAGCTGCTTCGAAGAAACGGGATATAACTTTTTTCACAAATTTCAGAGTTTATGAATTATTTGGGATTGGGGTCCCCAGATTTATTCTAAATAAAATGAGTAAACTTCGGGTGTAGACAGAAGCGTAAAAAATAAAGAAAACCTTCAAAAGACGCGTTGATTCTATGAATATCCGTGAGTTTGATACTTAGAAATTTATTGATTCTATGGATACGCAACGACTGATGTAAAATTTGGAAATCGACAACAATCTTCTGAAACAAATTCAAAGAATTAAATATTGTCCTGCAAAAGAAGTTACAGAAAAAAGGAATAACTAATGAGCACAAATTCATATAATTAAGCCTAATCAATGCTCCAGCCCTACCCCTAAATTCTTTGCCAATCTTGATTCTGTTATGCATCCATGATGCTGCTCCATCACTTCCCAAATACAGCTCAAACCATGCACGAGATCCGCTAATAGTTCCACGAATTTATTTCTTATTCCTCTATGCGCATGAACCTTTAAATTTTAGCAATTAGGTTTCCAATCTTTCAATTTCGTAACGTGAAATAAAACGATTCGTCAACATGACATGACAAAATTAACGTGACACACTTCTTCCAAGCTTGACATTCACTTTTATGGATTTTGACGTATGTACATATTGGGTTCACAGAAACCTTTACATACCAACGTGGGAAGTCCAAATGAAAATAAAAATAAATAAATGAGATAAAACCTGAAGTCATATTTATGTAGGACAATTGGCGTTAGAGTTTGAAGAAGAATTGGAATGAAAATTGGAAAAACGAGCTGCTTCGAAGAAACGGGCATAACTTTTTTCACAAATTTCAGAATTTATGAATTATTTGGGATTGGGGTCCGCAGATTTATTCTAAATAAAATGAGTAAACTTCGGGTGTAGACAGAAGCGTAAAAAATAAAGAAAACCTTCAAAAGACGCGTTGACTCTATGAATATCCGAGAGTTTGGTACTTAGAAATTTATTGATTCTATGGATACGCAACGCTTGACATAAAATTTGGAAATCCACAACAATCTTCTGAATCAAATTCAAAGAATTAAATATTGTCCTGCAAAAGAAGTTACAGAAAAAAGGAATAACTAATGAGCACAAATTCATATAATTAAGCCTAATCAATGCTCCAGCCCAACCCCTAAATTCTTTGCCAATCTTCATTCTGTTATTCATCCATGATGCTGCTCCATCACTTCCCAAATACAGCTCAAACCATGAACGAGATCCGCTAATAGTTCCACGAATTTATTTGTTATTCCTCTATGCGCATTAACCTTTAAATTTTAGCAATTAGGTTTCCAATCTTTCAATTTCGTAACGTGAAATAAAACGATTCGTCAACATGACATGACAAAATTAACGTGACACACTGCTTCCAAGCTTGACATTCACTTTTATGGATTTTGATGTATGTACATATTGGGTTCACAGAAACCTTTACATACCAACGTGGGAAGTCGAAATGAAAATAAAAATAAATAAATGAGATAAAACCTGAAGTCATATTGATGTAGGACAATTGGCGTTAGAGTTTGAAGAAGAATTGGAATGAAAATTGGAAAAACGAGCTGCTTCGAAGAAACGGGCATAACTTTTTTCACAAATTTCAGAATTTATGAATTATTTGGGATTGGGGTCCCCAGATTTATTCTAAATAAAATGAGTAAACTTCGGGTGTAGACAGAAGCGTAAAAAATAAAGAAAACCTTCAAAAGACGCGTTGATTCTATGAATATCCGTGAGTTTGATACTTAGAAATTTATTGATTCTATGGATACGCAACGACTGACGTAAAATTTGGAAATCGACAACAATCTTCTGAAACAAATTCAAAGAATTAAATATTGTCCTGCAAAAGAAGTTACAGAAAAAAGGAATAACTAATGAGCACAAATTCATATAATTAAGCCTAATCAATGCTCCAGCCCTACCCCTAAATTCTTTGCCAATCTTGATTCTGTTATGCATCCATGACGCTGGTCCATCACTTCCCAAATACAGCTCAAGCCATACACGAGATCCGCTAATAGTTCCACGAATTTATTTCTTATTCCTCTATGCGCATGAACCTTTAAATTTTAGCAATTAGGTTTCCAATCTTTCAATTTCGTAACGTGAAATAAAACGATTCGTCAACATGACATGACAAAATTAACGTGACACACTGCTTCCAAGCTTGACATTCACTTTTATGGATTTTGATGTATGTACATATTGGGTTCACAAAAACCTTTACATACCAACGTGGGAAGTCAAAATGAAAATAAAAATAAATAAATGATATAAAGCCAGAAGTCATATTGATGTAGGACAATTGGCATTAGAGTTGGAAGAAGAATTGGAATGAAAATTGGAAAAACGATCTGCTTCGAAGAAACGGGCATAACTTTTTTCACAAATTTCAGAATTTATGAATTATTTGGGATTGGGGTCCCCAGATTTATTCTAAATAAAATGAGTAAACTTCGGGTGTAGACAGAAGCGTAAAAAATAAAGAAAACCTTCAAAAGACGCGTTGACTCTATGAATATCCGAGAGTTTGGTACTTAGAAATTTATTGATTCTATGGATACGCAACGATTGACATAAAATTTGGAAATCGACAACAATCTTCCGAAACAAATTCAAAGAATTAAATATTGTCCTGCAAAAGAAGTTACAGAAAAAAGGAATAACTAATGAGCACAAATTCATATAATTAAGCCTAATCAATGCTCCAAACCCAACCCCTAAATTCTTTGCCAATCTTCATTCTCGTTATTCATCCATGATGTCTGCTCCATCACTTCCCAAATACAAATTTCAAACCATGAACGAGATCCGCTAATAGTTCCACGAATTTATTTGTTATTCCTCTATGCGCATTAACCTTTAAATTTTAGCAATTAGGTTTCCAATCTTTCAATTTCGTAACGTGAAATAAAACGATTCGTCAACATGACATGACAAAATTCACGTGACACACTGCTTCCAAGCTTGACATTCACTTTTATGGATTTTGATATATGTACATATTGGGTTCACAGAAACCTTTACATACCAACGTGGGAAGTCCAAATGAAAATAAAAATAAATAAATGAGATAAAACCTGAAGTCATATTGATGTAGGACAATTGGCGTTAGAGTTTGAAGAAGAATTGGAATGAAAATTGGAAAAACGAGCTGCTTCGAAGAAACGGGCATAACTTTTTTCACAAATTTCAGAATTTATGAATTATCTGGGATTGGGGTCCCCAGATTTATTCTAAATAAAATGAGTAAACTTCGGGTGTAGACAGAAGCGTAAAAAATAAAGAAAACCTTCAAAAGACGCGTTGATTCTATGAATATCCGTGAGTTTGATACTTAGAAATTTATTGATTCTATGGATACGCAACGACTGACGTAAAATTTGGAAATCGACAACAATCTTCCGAAACAAATTCAAATAATTAAATATTGTCCTGCAAAAGAAGTTACAGAAAAAAGGAATAACTAATGAGCACAAATTCATATAATTAAGCCTAATCAATGCTCCAGCCCTACCCCTAAATTCTTTGCCAATCTTGATTCTGTTATGCATCCATGATGCTGCTCCATCACTTCCCAAATACAGCTCAAACCATGAACGAGATCCGCTAATAGTTCCACGAATTTATTTCTTATTCCTCTATGCGCATGAACCTTTAAATTTTAGCAATTAGGTTTCCAATCTTTCAATTTCGTAACGTGAAATAAAACGATTCGTCAACATGACATGACAAAATTAACGTGACACACTGCTTCCAAGCTTGACATTCACTTTTATGGATTTTGATGTATGTACATATTGGGTTCACAAAAACCTTTACATACCAACGTGGGAAGTCAAAATGAAAATAAAAATAAATAAATGATATAAAGCCAGAAGTCATATTGATGTAGGACAATTGGCATTAGAGTTGGAAGAAGAATTGGAATGAAAATTGGAAAAACGATCTGCTTCGAAGAAACGGGCATAACTTTTTTCACAAATTTCAGAATTTATGAATTATTTGGGATTGGGGTCCCTGCATTTATTCTAAATAAAATGAGTAAACTTCGGGTGTAGACAGAAGCGTAAAAAATAAAGAAAACCTTCAAAAGACGCGTTGACTCTATGAATATCCGAGAGTTTGGTACTTAGAAATTTATTGATTCTATGGATACGCAACGATTGACATAAAATTTGGAAATCGACAACAATCTTCCGAAACAAATTCAAAGAATTAAATATTGTCCTGCAAAAGAAGTTACAGAAAAATGGAATAACTAATGAGCACAAATTCATATAATTAAGCCTAATCAATGCTCCAGCCCAACCCCTAAATTCTTTGCCAATCTTCATTCTGTTATTCATCCATGATGCTGCTCCATCACTTCCCAAATACAGCTCAAACCATGAACGAGATCCGCTAATAGTTCCACGAATTTATTTCTTATTCCTCTATGCGCATTAACCTTTAAATTTTAGCAATTAGGTTTCCAATCTTTCAATTTCGTAACGTGAAATAAAACGATTCGTCAACATGACATGACAAAATTCACGTGACACACTGCTTCCAAGCTTGACATTCACTTTTATGGATTTTGATATATGTACATATTGGGTTCACAGAAACCTTTACATACCAACGTGGGAAGTCCAAATGAAAATAAAAATAAATAAATGAGATAAAACCTGAAGTCATATTGATGTAGGACAATTGGCGTTAGAGTTTGAAGAAGAATTGGAATGAAAATTGGAAAAACGAGCTGCTTCGAAGAAACGGGCATAACTTTTTTCACAAATTTCGTAATTTATGAATTATCCGGGATTGGGGTCCCCGCATTTATTCTAAATAAAATGAGTAAACTTCGGTGTAGACAGAAGCGTAAAAAATAAAGAAAACCTTCAAAAGACGCGTTGATTCTATGAATATCCGTGAGTTTGATACTTAGAAATTTATTGATTCTATGGATACGCAACGACTGACGTAAAATTTGGAAATCGACAACAATCTTCCGAAACAAATTCAAATAATTAAATATTGTCCTGCAAAAGAAGTTACAGAAAAAAGGAATAACTAATGAGCACAAATTCATATAATTAAGCCTAATCAATGCTCCAGCCCTACCCCTAAATTCTTTGCCAATCTTGATTCTGTTATGCATCCATGATGCTGCTCCATCACTTCCCAAATACAGCTCAAACCATGAACGAGATCCGCTAATAGTTCCACGAATTTATTTCTTATTCCTCTATGCGCATTAACCTTTAAATTTTAGCAATTAGGTTTCCAATCTTTCAATTTCGTAACGTGAAATAAAACGATTCGTCAACATGACATGACAAAATTAACGTGACACACTGCTTCCAAGCTTGACATTCACTTTTATGGATTTTGATGTATGTACATATTGGGTTCACAGAAACCTTTACATACCAACGTGGGAAGTCCAAATGAAAATAAAAATAAATAAATGAGATAAAGCCAGAAGTCATATTGATTTAGGACAATTGGCATTAGAGTTGGAAGAAGAATTGGAATGAAAATTGGAAAAACGATCTGCTTCGAAGAAACGGGCATAACTTTTTTCACAAATTTCAGAATTTATGAATTATTTGGGATTGGGGTCCGCAGATTTATTCTAAATAAAATGAGTAAACTTCGGGTGTAGACAGAAGCGTAAAAAATAAAGAAAACCTTCAAAAGACGCGTTGACTCTATGAATATCCGAGAGTTTGGTACTTAGAAATTTATTGATTCTATGGATACGCAACGATTGACATAAAATTTGGAAATCGACAACAATCTTCTGAATCAAATTCAAAGAATTAAATATTGTCCTGCAAAAGAAGTTACAGAAAAAAGGAATAACTAATGAGCACAAATTCATATAATTAAGCCTAATCAATGCTCCAGCCCAACCCCTAAATTCTTTGCCAATCTTCATTCTGTTATTCATCCATGATGCTGCTCCATCACTTCCCAAATACAGCTCAAACCATGAACGAGATCCGCTAATAGTTCCACGAATTTATTTGTTATTCCTCTATGCGCATTAACCTTTAAATTTTAGCAATTAGGTTTCCAATCTTTCAATTTCGTAACGTGAAATAAAACGATTCGTCAACATGACATAACAAAATTCACGTGACACACTGCTTCCAAGCTTGACATTCACTTTTATGGATTTTGATATATGTACATATTGGGTTCACAGAAACCTTTACATACCAACCGGAAGTCCAAATGAAAATAAAAATAAATAAATGAGATAAAACCTGAAGTCATATTGATGTAGGACAATTGGCGTTAGAGTTTGAAGAAGAATTGGAATGAAAATTGGAAAAACGAGCCGCTTCAAGAAACGGGCATAACTTTTTCACAAATTTCAATTTATGAATTATTTGGGATTGGGGTCCCCAGATTTATTCTAAATAAAATGAGTAAACTTCGGGTGTAGACAGAAGCGTAAAAAATAAAGAAAACCTTCAAAAGACGCGTTGATTCTATGAATATCCGTGAGTTTGATACTTAGAAATTTATTGATTCTATGGATACGCAACGACTGACGTAAAATTTGGAAATCGACAACAATCTTCTGAAACAAATTCAAAGAATTAAATATTGTCCTGCAAAAGAAGTTACAGAAAAAAGGAATAACTAATGAGCACAAATTCATATAATTAAGCCTAATCAATGCTCCAGCCCTACCCCTAAATTCTTTGCCAATCTTGATTCTGTTATGCATCCATGACGCTGCTCCATCACTTCCCAAATACAGCTCAAACCATACACGAGATCCGCTAATAGTTCCACGAATTTATTTCTTATTCCTCTATGCGCATGAACCTTTAAATTTTAGCAATTAGGTTTCCAATCTTTCAATTTCGTAACGTGAAATAAAACGATTCGTCAACATGACATGACAAAATTAACGTGACACACTGCTTCCAAGCTTGACATTCACTTTTATGGATTTTGATGTATGTACATATTGGGTTCACAAAAACCTTTACATACCAACGTGCGAAGTCCAAATGAAAATAAAAATAAATAAATGAGATAAAGCCAGAAGTCATATTGATGTAGGACAATTGGCATTAGAGTTGGAAGAAGAATTGGAATGAAAATTGGAAAAACGATCTGCTTCGAAGAAACGGGCATAACTTTTTTCACAAATTTCAGAATTTATGAATTATTTGGGATTGGGGTCCCCAGATTTATTCTAAATAAAATGAGTAAACTTCGGGTGTAGACAGAAGCGTAAAAAATAAAGAAAACCTTCAAAAGACGCGTTGACTCTATGAATATCCGAGAGTTTGGTACTTAGAAATTTAATGATTCTATGGATACGCAACGATTGACATAAAATTTGGAAATCGACAACAATCTTCCGAAACAAATTCAAAGAATTAAATATTGTCCTGCAAAAGAAGTTACAGAAAAAAGGAATAACTAATGAGCACAAATTCATATAATTAAGCCTAATCAATGCTCCAGCCCAACCCCTAAATTCTTTGCCAATCTTCATTCTGTTATTCATCCATGATGCTGCTCCATCACTTCCCAAATACAGCTCAAACCATGAACGAGATCCGCTAATAGTTCCACGAATTTATTTCTTATTACTCTATGCGCATGAACCTTCAAATTTTAGCAATTAGGTTTCCAATCTTTCAATTTCGTAACGTGAAATAAAACGATTCGTCAACATGACATGACAAAATTCACGTGACACACTGCTTCCAAGCTTGACATTCACTTTTATGGATTTTGATATATGTACATATTGGGTTCACAGAAACCTTTACATACCAACGTGGGAAGTCCAAATGAAAATAAAAATAAATAAATGAGATAAAACCTGAAGTCATATTGATGTAGGACAATTGGCGTTAGAGTTTGAAGAAGAATTGGAATGAAAATTGGAAAAACGAGCTGCTTCGAAGAAACGGGCATAACTTTTTTCACAAATTTCAGAATTTATGAATTATCTGTTATTGTTGTACACATATTTATTCTAAATAAAATGAGTAAACTTCGGGTGTAGACAGAAGCGTAAAAAATAAAGAAAACCTTCAAAAGACGCATTGACTCTATGAATATCCGAGAGTTTGGTACTTAGAAATTTATTGATTCTATGGATACGCAACGATTGACATAAAATTTGGAAATCGACAACAATCTTCCGAAACAAATTCAAAGAATTAAATATTGTCCTGCAAAAGAAGTTACAGAAAAAAGGAATAACTAATGAGCACAAATTCATATAATTAAGCCTAATCAATGCTCCAGCCCAACCCCTAAATTCTTTGCCAATCTTCATTCTGTTATTCATCCATGATGCTGCTCCATCACTTCCCAAATACAGCTCAAACCATGAATGAGATCCGCTAATAGTTCCACGAATTTATTTCTTATTCCTCTATGCGCATTAACCTTTAAATTTTAGCAATTAGGTTTCCAATCTTTCAATTTCGTAACGTGAAATAAAACGATTCGTCAACATGACATGACAAAATTCACGTGACACACTGCTTCCAAGCTTGACATTCACTTTTATGGATTTTGATATATGTACATATTGGGTTCACAGAAACCTTTACATACCAACGTGGGAAGTCCAAATGAAAATAAAAATAAATAAATGAGATAAAACCTGAAGTCATATTGATGTAGGACAATTGGCGTTAGAGTTTGAAGAAGAATTGGAATGAAAATTGGAAAAACGAGCTGCTTCGAAGAAACGGGCATAACTTTTTTCACAAATTTCAGAATTTATGAATTATTTGGGATTGGGGTCCCCAGATTTATTCTAAATAAAATGAGTAAACTTCGGGTGTAGACAGAAGCGTAAAAAATAAAGAAAACCTTCAAAAGACGCTTTGATTCTTTGAATATCCGTGAGTTTGATACTTAGAAATTTATTGATTCTATGGATACGCAACGAATGACGTAAAATTTGGAAATCGACAACAATCTTCCGAAACAAATTCAAAGAATTAAATATTGTCCTGCAAAAGAAGTTACAGAAAAAAGGAATAACTAATGAGCACAAATTCATATAATTAAGCCTAATCAATGCTCCAGCCCAACCCCTAAATTCTTTGCCAATCTTCATTCTGTTATTCATCCATGATGCTGCTCCATCACTTCCCAAATACAGCTCAAACCATGAACGAGATCCGCTAATAGTTCCACGAATTTATTTCTTATTCCTCTATGCGCATTAACCTTTAAATTTTAGCAATTAGGTTTCCAATCTTTCAATTTCGTAACGTGAAATAAAACGATTCGTCAACATGACATGACAAAATTAACGTGACACACTGCTTCCAAGCTTGACATTCACTTTTATGGATTTTGATGTATGTACATATTGGGTTCACAGAAACCTTTACATACCAACGTGGGAAGTCCAAATGAAAATAAAAATAAATAAATGAGATAAAGCCAGAAGTCATATTGATTTAGGACAATTGGCATTAGAGTTGGAAGAAGAATTGGAATGAAAATTGGAAAAACGATCTGCTTCAAAGAAACGGGCATAACTTTTTTCACAAATTTCAGAATTTATGAATTATTTGGGATTGGGGTCCCTAGATTTATTCTAAATAAAATGAGTAAACTTCGGGTGTAGACAGAAGCGTAAAAAATAAAGAAAACCTTCAAAAGACGCGTTGACTCTATGAATATCCGAGAGTTTGGTACTTAGAAATTTATTGATTCTATGGATACGGAACGATTGACATAAAATTTGGAAATCGACAACAATCTTCTGAAACAAATTCAAAGAATTAAATATTGTCCTGCAAAAGAAGTTACAGAAAAAAGGAATAACTAATGAGCACAAATTAATATAATTAGGCCTAATCAATGCTCCAGCCGTACCCCTAAATTCTTTGCCAATCTTGATTCTGTTATTCATCCATGATGCTGCTCCATCACATCCCAAATACTGCTCAAACCATGCACGAGATCCGGTAATAGTTCAACAAATTTAATTGTTAATCCTTTAAGCGCATTAACCTTTAAATTGTGCAATTAGGTTTCCAATCTCGTAATGTGAAATAAAACGATTCGTCAACATGACATGACAAAATTAACATGACACACTGCTTCCAAGCTTGACATTCACTTTTATGGATTTTGATGTATGTACATGAGGGTTCACAGAAACCTTTACATACCAACGTGGGAAGTCCAAATGAAAATAAAAATAAATAAATGAGATAAAGCCTGAAGTCATATTGATGTAGGACAATTGGCGTTAGAGTTTGAAGAAAAATGGGACTGAAAGAAGGAAAAACGAGCTGCTCGAAGAAACGGGCATAACATTTTTCACAAATTTCAGAATTTATGAATTATTTAGGATTGGGTTCCCCAGATTTATTCTAAATAAAAAGAGTAAACTTCGGGTGTAGACAGAAGTGGAAGAAATAAAGAACACCTTCAAAAGACGCGTTGATTCTATGAATATCCGAGAGTTTGGTACTTGGAAATTTATTGATTCTATGGATACGCAACGATTGACATAAAATTTAGAAACTCGACAACAATCATCTAAAACAAATTCAAAGAATTAAAAATTGTCCAGCAAAAGAAGTTACAGAAAAAAAAAAGGAATAACTAATGAGCACAAATTAATATAATTAAGCCTAATCAATGCTCCAGCCGTACCCCTAAATTCTTTGCCAATCTTGATTCTGTTATTCATCCATGATGCTGCTCCATCACTTCCCAAATACAGCTCAAACCATGCACGAGATCCGGTAATAGTTGAACGAATTTAATTGTTAATCCTTTATGCGCATTAACCTTTAAATTGTAGCAATTAGGTTTCCAATCTTCCAATCTTGTAATATGAAATAAAACGATTCGTCAACATGACATGACAAAATTAACATGACACACTGCTTCCAAGCTTGACATTCACTTTTATGGATTTTGATGTATGTACATGTTGGGTTCACAGAAACCTTTACATACCAACGTGGGAAGTCCAAATGAAAATAAAAATAAATAAATGAGATAAAGCCTGAAGTCATATTGATGTAGGACAATTGGCGTTAGAGTTTGAATAAGAATTGGACTGAAAATTGGAAAAACGAGCTGCTTCGAAGAAACGGGCATAACATTTTTCACGAATTTCAGAATTTATGAATTATTTGGGATAGGGTTCCCCAGATTTATTCTAAATAAAAAGAGTAAACTTCGGGTGTAGACAGAAGTGGAAGAAATAAATAACACCTTCAAAAGACGCGTTGATTCTATGAATATCCGAGAGTTTGGTACCTAGAAATTTATTGATTCTATGGATACGCAACGATTGACATAAAATTTAGAAACTCGACAACAATCATCTAAAACAAATTCATCGAATTAAAAATTCTCGAGCAAAAGAAGTTACAGAAAAAAAAAGGAATAACTAATGAGCACAAATTAATATAATTAAGCCTAATCAATGCTCCAGCCGTACCCCTAAATTCTTTGCCAATCTTGATTCTGTTATTCATCCTTGATGCTGCTCCATCACTTCCCAAATACAGCTCAAACCATGCACGAGATCCGGTAATAGTTGAACGAATTTAATTGTTAATCCTTTATGCGCATTAACCTTTAAATTGTAGCAATTAGGTTTCCAATCTTCCAATCTTGAAATATGAAATAAAACGATTCGTCAACATGACATGACAAAATTAACATGACACACTGCTTCCAAGCTTGACATTCACTTTTATGGATTTTGATGTATGTACATGTTGGGTTCACAGAAACCTTTACATACCAACGTGGGAAGTCCAAATGAAAATAAAAATAAATAAATGAGATAAAGCCTGAAGTCATATTGATGTTGGACAATTGGCGTTAGAGTTTGAAGAAGAATGGGACTGAAAATTGGAAAAACGAGCTGCTTCGAAGAAACGGGCATAACATTTTTCACGAATTTCAGAATTTATGAATTATTTGGGATAGGGTTCCCCAGATTTATTCTAAATAAAAAGAGTAAACTTCGGGTGTAGACAGAAGTGGAAGAAATAAAGAACACCTTCAAAAGACGCGTTGATTCTATGAATATCCGAGAGTTTGGTACTTAGAAATTTATTGATTCTATGGATACGCAACGATCGACATAAAATTTAGAAACTCGACAACAATCATCTAAAACAAATTCATCGAATTAAAAATTGTCCAGCAAAAGAAGTTACAGAAAAAAATGAATAACTAATGAGCACAAATTAATATAATTAAGCCTAATCAATGCTCCAGCCGTACCCTTAAATTCTTTGCCAATCTTCATTCTGTTATTCATCATTGATGCTGCTCCATCACTTCCCAAATACAGCTCAAACCATGCACGAGATCCGGTAATAGTTCAACGAATTTAATTGTTAATCCTTTATGCGCATTAACCTTTAAATTGTAGCAATTAGGTTTCCAATCTTCCAATCTCGTAATGTGAAATAAAACGATTCGTCAACATGACATGACGAAATTAACATGACACACTGCTTCCAAGCTTGACATTCACTTTTAGATTTTGATGTATGTACATGTTGGGTTCATAGAAACCTTTACATACCAACGTGGGAAGTCCAAATGAAAATAAAAATAAGTAAATGAGATAAAGCCTGAAGTCATATTGATGTAGGACAATTGGCGTTAGAGTTTGAAGAAGAATTGGACTGAAAAAAGGAAAAACGAGCTGCTTCGAAGAAACGGGCATAACATTTTTCACAAATTTCAGAATTTATGAATTATTTGGGATAGGGTTCCCCAGATTTATTCTAAATAAAAAGAGTAAACTTCGGGTGTAGACAGAAGTGGAAGAAATAAAGAACACCTTCAAAAGACGCGTTGATTCTATGAATATCCGAGAGTTTGGTACTTAGAAATTTATTGATTCTATGGATACGCAATGATTGGCATAAAATTTAGAAACTCGACAACAATCTTCTAAAACAAATTCAAAGAATTAAAAATTGTCCAGCAAAAGAAGTTACAGGAAAAAAAAAAGAAATAACTAATGAGCACAAATTAATATAATTAAGCCTAAACAATGCTCCAACCGTACCCCTAAATTCTTTGCCAATCTTGATTCTGTTATTCATCCATGATGCTGCTCCATCACTTCCCAAATACAGCTTAAACCATGCACGAGATCCGGTTATAGTTCCACGAATTTAATTGTAAATCCTTTATGCGCATTAACCTTTAAATTGTAGCAATTATGTTTCCAATCTTCCAACTCGTAATGTGAAATAAAACGTTTCGCGAACTTGATATGACGAAATTAAGGTGACACAGTGCTTCCAAGCTTGACGTTCTCTATTATGGATTTTGATGTATGTACAGATTTGTATCAAAGAAACCTTTGCACACCGACGTGGGAAGTCCAAATGAAAATAAAAATAAGTAAATGAGATAAAGCCTGAAGTCATATTGATGTAGGACAATTGGCGTTAGAGTTTGAAGAAGAATTGGAACGAAATTTGGTAAAACGAGCTGTTTCGAAGAAACGGGCATAACTTTTTGAACAAATGTTAGAATTTATGAAATATTTGGGATTGGGGTCCCCAGATTTATTCTAAATAAAATGAGTAAACTTCGGGTGTAGACAGAAGCGTAAGAAACAAAGAACACCTTTAAAAGACGCGTTGATTCTACGAATATCCGAGAGTTTGGTACTTAGAAATTTATTGATTCAATGGATACGCAACAATTGACAAAGAATTCAGAAACTCGACAACAATATTCCGAAACAAATTCAAAGAATTAAATATTTTCCTTCAAATGAATTTACAGAAAAAAGGAATAACTAATGAGCACAAATTAATATAATTAAGCCTAAACAATGCTCCGGCTGTACCCCTAGATTCTTTGTCAATCTTGATACTTTTATTCATCCATGATGCTGCACCATCCTTCCCAAATACAGCTCAAACCATGGACGAGATCCGCTAATAGTTCCACGAATTTATTTGTTATTCCTGTATGCGCATTAACCTTTAAATTGTAGCAATTAGGTTTCCCATCTTTCAATATCGTAATGTGAAATAAAACGTTTCGTTAACGTGACACGACAAAATTAACATGACACACCGCTTCCAAGCTTGTCATTCACTTTTATGGATTTTGATGTATGAACATATTGGGTTCACAGAAACCTTTACATACCGACGTGGGAAGTCCAAATAAAAATAAAAATAAATAAATGAGATAAAGCCTGAAGTCATATTGATGTAGGACAATTGGCATTAGAGTTTGAAGAAAAATTGGAACGAAAATTGGCAAAACGACCTGTTTCGAAGAAATGGGCATAACTTTTTGCACAAATGTCAGAATTTATGAATTATTTGTGATTGGAGTCCCCAGATTTATTCTAAATAAATTGAGTAAACTTCGGGTGTAGACAGAAGCATGAGAAATGAAGAACACCTTCAAAAGACTCATTGATTCTATGAATATCCGAAAGTTTGATACTTAGAAATTCATTGATTCTATGGATACCCAACAATTGACATAAAATTTGGAAACTTGACAACAATCTTCTGAAACAAATTCAAAGAATTAAATATTTTCCTACAAAAGAAGTTATAGAAAAAAAAAAGGAATAAATAATGACCCCAAATTAATATAATTAATCCTAATCAATTCTCCTGCCGTACCCACAAATTCTTTGCCAGTCTTGATACTGTTATTCATCCATGTTTCTGCTCCATAACTTCCTAAATACAGCTCTAACCGTGCACGTGATCCTATAATAGTTCCACGAATTTATTTGTTATTCCTGTTTGCGCATTAACCTTTAAATTGTCGCAATTAGGTTTCTAATCTTTCAATATCGTAATGTGAAATAAAACATTTCGTGAACATGACACGACAAAATTAATGTGACACACCGCTTCCAAGCTTGACATTCTCTGTTATGGATTTTGATGTATGTACATATTGGGTTCATAGAAACCTTTACATACCGACGTGGAAAGTCCAAATGAAAATAAAATTAAATTAATGAGATAAAGCCTGAAGTCATATTGATGTAGGACAATTGGCGTTAGAGTTTGAAAAAGAATTGGAACGAAAATTGGCAAAACGAGTTGTTTCGAAGAAACAGACATAACCTTTTGAACAAATGTGAGAATTTATTAATTATTTGGGATTGTGGTCCCCAGATTTATTCTAAATGAAATGAGTAAACTTCGGGTGTAGACAGAAGCGTAAAAAATAAAGAACACCTTCAAAAGACCCGTCGATTCTTTGAATATCCGAGTGTTTGGTACTTAGAAATTTATTGATTCTATGGATATGCAACAATTGACATAAAATTTAGAAACTCGAGAACAATCTTTTGAAACAAATTCAAAGAATTAAATATTTTCCTGCAAAAGAAGTTATAGAAAAAAAAGGAATAAATAATGACCACATTAATCCTAATCAATTCTCCTGCCGTACCCATCAATTCTTTGCCAGTCTTGATACTGTTATTCATCCATGATGCTGCTCCATCACTTCCCAAATATAGCTCAAACCATGCACGTGATCCTTTAATATTTCTATGAATTTATTAGTTATTCCTGTATACGAATTGACCTTTAAATTGTAGAAATTAGGCTTCCAATCTTCCAATGTTGTAATGTGAAATAAAACGTTTCGTTAACATGACATGACAAAATTAACGTGACACACTGCTTCCAAGCTTGACGTTCTCTTTTATGGATTTTGATGTATGTACAGATTGGTATCACAGAAACCTATACATATCAACGTGGGAAGTCCAAATGAAAATAAAAATAAATAAATGAGATAAAACTTGATGTCATATTGATGTACGACAATTGGCGTAAGAGTTTGAAGAAGAATTGGAACGAAAATTCGGCAAAACGAGCTGTTTCGAAGAAACGGGCATAAATTTTTGCGCAAATGTCGGAATTTATGAATTATTTGGGATTGGGGTCCCCAGATTTATTCTACATAAAATGAGTAAACTTCGGGTGTAGACAGAAGCAAAAAAATAAAGAACACCTTCAAAAGACGCGTTGATTCTTTGAATATCCGAGAGTTTGGTACTTAGAAATTTATTGATTCTATGGATAAGCAACAATTGACATAAAATTTAGAAACTCGACAACAATCTTCTGAAACAAATTCGAAGAATTAAATATAGTCCTGCAAAAGAAGTTAAAGAAAAAAAAAGGAATAACTAATGATCACAAATTAATATAATCAAGCCTAATCAAGGCTCCGGCTGTACCGCTAAATTCTTTGCCAATCTTGATACTGTTATTCACCCATGATGCTGCTCCATCACTTCCCAAATACAGCTCAAACCATGCACGAGATTCGCTAATAGTTCCACGAATTTATTTGTTATTCCTGTATGCGAATTAACCGTTAAATTGTAGAAATTAGGTTTCCAATCTTTCAACGTCGTAATGTCAAATAAAACGTTTCGTCAACATAACATGACAAAATTAACGTGACACTCTGATTCCAAGCTTGACGTTCTCTTTTATGGATTTTGATGTATGTACATATTGGGTTCACAGAAATCTTTACATACCGACGTGGGAAGTCCAAACGAAAAAAAAAATGAGATAATGCCTAAAGTCATATTGATGTGGGACAATTGGCGTTAGAGTTTGAAGAAGAATTGGAACGAAAATTGGCAAAACGAGCAGGTTAGAAGAAACGGGCATAACTTTTTGCAGAAATGTCAGAATTTATGAATTATTTGGGATTGGGGTCCCAGATTTATTCTAAATAAAATGAGTAAACTTTGGGTGTAGACAGAAGCGTAAGAAATAAAGAACACCTTCAAAAGACGCGTTGATTCTATGGATACGCAGCAATTGACATAAAATTTAGAAACTCGACAACAATCTTCTGAAACAAATTCAAAGAAATAAATATTGTCCTACAAAAGAAGTTACAGAAAAAAAAGGAATAACTAATGAGCACAAATTAATATAATTAGGCCTAATCAATGCTCCGGCCGTACCCCTAAATTCGTTGCTAATCTTGATACTGTTATTCATCCATGATACTGCACCATCACTTCCCAAATACAGCTCAAACCATGCACGATATCCGCTAAAAGTTCCACGAATTTATTTATTATTCATGTATACGTATTAACCTTTAAATTGTAGCAATTAGGTTTCCAATCTTCCGATGTCGTAATGTGAAATAAAATGTTTCGTTAACATGACATGACAAAATTAACGTGACACACAGCTTCCAAACTTTGCGTTCTCTTTTATGGATTTTGATGTATGTACAGATTGGTATCACAGAAACCTTTACATACCGACGTGGGAAGTCCAAATGAAAATAAAAATAAATAAATGAGATAAAGCTTGAAGTCATATTGATGTAGGACAATTGGCTTTAGATTTTGTAGAAGAATTGGAACGAAGATTGGCAAAACAAGCTGTTTCGAAGAAACGGGCATAACTTTTTGCACGAATGTCAGAATTTATGAATTATTTAGGATTGGGGTCCCCGAATATATTCTAAATAAAATGAGTAAACTTCGAGTGTAGACAGAAGCGTAAGAAATAAAGAACACCTTCAAAAGACGCGTTGATTCTATGAATATCCGAGAGTTTGGTACTGAGAAACTTATTGCATCTATGGATACGCAACAACTGACATAAAATTTAGAAACTCGTCAACAATCTTCTGACACAAAATTCAATGAAGTAAATATTTTCCTGCGAAAGGAGTTACAGAAAAAAAAAAAAAAAAATAACTAATGAGCACAAATTAATATAATTAAGCCTAATCCATGCTCCGGCCGTACCCATCAATTCTTTGCCAGTCTTGATACTGTTATTCATCCATGATGCTGCTCCATCACCTCCCAAATACAGCTCAAACCATGCATGAGATCCGCGTATAGTTCCACGAATTTATTTGTTATTCCTGTATGCGCATTGACCTTTAAATTGTAACAATTAGGTTTCCAATCTTTCAATGTCGTAATGTGAAATAAAACGTTTCGTTAAGTTGACAAGACAAAATTAACGTGACACGCTGCATTGAAGCTTGACGTTCTCTTTTATGGATTTTGATGTATGTACAGATTGGGTTCACAGAAACCTTTACATATAGACGTGGAAAGTTCAAATGAAAATAAAAATAAATAAATGAGATAAAGCCTGAAGTCATATTGATGTAGGACAATTGACGTTAGAGTTTGAAGAAGAATTGGAACGAAATTTGGCAAAACGAGCTGTTTCGAAGAAAAGGGCATAACTTTTTGCACAAATATCAGAATTTATGAATTATTTGGGATTGGGGTCCCTAGATTTATTCTAAATAAAATGAGTAAACTTGGGGTGCAGATAGAAGCGTAAGAAATAAAGAACACCTTCAAAAGACGTGTTGATTCTATGAATATCTGAGTGTTTGGTACTTAAAAAATTATTGATTCTATGGATACGCAACAATTGACATAAAATTTAGAAACTCGACAACAATCTTCTGAAACAAATTCAAAGAATTAAATATTTTCCTGCAAAAGAAGTTATAGAAAAAAAAAAGGAATAAATAATGACCACAAATTAATATAATTAATCCTAATCAATTCTACTGTCGTACCCATCAATTCTTTGCCAATCTTCATTCTGTTATTCATCCATGGTGCTGCTCCATCACTTCCCAAATACAGCTCAAACCATGCACGAGATTCGCTAATAGTTCCACGAATTTATTTGTTATTCCTGTATGCGAATTAACCTTTAAATTGTAGCAATTAGGTTTCCAACCTTTCAACGTCGTAATGTGAAATAAAACGTTTCGTCAACATGACATGACAAAATTAACTTGACACTCTGCTTCCAAGCCTGACGTTCTCTATTATAGATTTTGATGTATGTACATATTGGGTTCACAGAAACCTTTAAATACCGACGTAGAAAGTTCAAATGAAATAAAATTAAATAAATGAGATAAAGCCTGAAGTCATATTGATGTAGGACAATTGACGTTAGAGTTTGAAGAAGAATTGGAACGAAATATGGTAAAACGAGCTGTTTTGAAGAAATGGGCATAACTTTTTGCACAAATGTCAGAATTTATGAATTATTTGGGATTGGGGTCCCTAGATTTATTCTAAATAAATTGAGTAAACTTGGGGTGCAGATAGAAGCGTAAGAAATAAAGAACACCTTCAAAAGACGCGTTGATTCTATGAATATCTGAGTGTTTGGTACTTAAAAATTTATTGATTCTATGGATACGCAACAATTGACATAAAATTTAGAAACTCGACAACAATCTTCTGAAACAAATTCAAAGAATTAAATACTTTCCTGCAAAAGAAGTTATAGAAAAAAAAAAGGAATAAATAATGACCACAAATTAATATAATTAATCCTAATCAATTCTACTGTCGTACCCATCAATTCTTTGCAAGTCTTGATACTGTTATTCATCCATGATGCTGCTCCATCACTTTCCAAATACAGCTCTAACCATGCACGTGATCCTATAACAGTTCCACGAATTTATTTGTTATTCCTGTATGCGCATTAACTTTTAAATTGTAGCAATTAGGTTTCTAACCTTTCAATGTCGTAATGCGAAATAAAACGTTTCGTTAACATGACACGACAAAATTAATGTGACACACCGCTTCCAAACTTGACATTCTCTGTTATAGATTTTGATGTATGTACATATTGGGTTCACAGAAACCTTTAAATACCGACGTGGAAAGTTCAAATGAAAATAAAATTAAATAAATGAGATAAAGCCTGAAGTCATATTGATGTAGGACAATTGGCGTAAGAGTTTGATAAAGAATTGGAACAAAAATTGGCAAAACGAGCTGTTTCGAAGAAATAGACATAACTTTTTGAACAAATGTGAGAATTTATGAATTATTTGGGATTGGGGTCCCTAGATTTATTCTAGATGAAATGAGTAAACTTCGGGTGTAGACAGAAGCGTAAGAAATAAAGAACACCTTCAAAAGACGCGTTGATTCTATGAATATCCGAGAGTTTGGTACTTAGAAATTTATTGATTCTATGGATACGCAACAATTGACATAAAACTTAGAAACTCGACAACAATCTTCTGAAACAAATTCAAAGATTTAAATATTGTCCTGCAAAAGAAGTTGAAGAAAAAAAAAGGAATAACTAATGAGCACAAATTAATATAATTAAGCCTAGTCAATGTTCCGGCCGTACCCCTAAATTCTTTGCCAATCTAGATATTGTTATTCATCCATGATGCTGCTCCATCACTTTCCAAATAGTGCTCTAACCATGCACGTGATCCTATAACAGTTCCACGAATTTATTTGTTATTCCCGTATGCGCATTAACCTTTAAATTGTAGCAATTAGGTTTCTAACCTTTCAATGTCGTAATGGGAAATAAAACGTTTCGTTAACATGACACGACAAAATTAATGTGACTCACAGCTTCTAAGCTTGACATTCCCTGTTATAGATTTTGACGTATGAAAATATTGGGTTCACAGAAACCTTTACATACCGACGTAGAAAGTCCAAATGAAAATAAAATTAAATAAATGAGATAAAGCCTGAAGTCATATTGATGTAGGACAATTGGCGTAAGAGTTTGAAAAAGAATTGGAACAAAAATTGGCAAAACGAGTCAAGTTTCGAAGAAATAGACATAACTTTTTGAACAAATGTGAGAATTTATGAATTATTTGGGATTGGGGTCCCTAGATTTATTCTAGATGAAATGAGTAAACTTCGGGTGTAGACAGAAGCGTAAGAAATAAAGAACACCTTCAAAAGACGCGTTGATTCTATGAATATCCGAGAGTTTGGTACTTAGAAATTTATTGATTCTATGGATACGCAACAATTGACATAAAACTTAGAAACTCGACAACAATCTTCTGAAACAAATTCAAAGATTTAAATATTGTCCTGCAAAAGAAGTTGAAGAAAAAAAAAGGAATAACTAATGAGCACAAATTAATATAATTAAGCCTAGTCAATGTTCCTACTGCATTCCCTAAATTCTTTGCCAATCTAGATATTGTTATTCATCCATGATGTCGCTTCCATCACTTTCCAAATAGTGCTCTAACCATGCACGTGATCCTATAACAGTTCCACGAATTTATTTGTTATTCCCGTATGCGCATTAACCTTTAAATTGTAGCAATTAGGTTTCTAACCTTTCAATGTCGTAATGGGAAATAAAACGTTTCGTTAACATGACACGACAAAATTAATGTGACTCACAGCTTCTAAGCTTGACATTCCCTGTTATAGATTTTGACGTATGAAAATATTGGGTTCACAGAAACCTTTACATACCGACGTAGAAAGTCCAAATGAAAATAAAATTAAATAAATGAGATAAAGCCTGAAGTCATATTGATGTAGGACAATTGGCGTAAGAGTTTGAAAAAGAATTGGAACAAAAATTGGCAAAACGAGCTGTTTCGAAGAAATAGACATAACTTTTTGAACAAATGTGAGAATTTATGAATTATTTGGGATTGGGGTCCCCAGATTTATTCTAGATGAAATGAGTAAACTTCGGGTGTAGACAGAAGCGTAAGAAATAAAGAACACCTTCAAAAGACGCGTTGATTCTATGAATATCCGAGAGTTTGGTACTTAGAAATTTATTGATTCTATGGATACGCAACAATTGACATAAAACTTAGAAACTCGACAACAATGTTCTGAAACAAATTCAAAGAATTAAATATTGTCCTGCAAAAGAAGTTGAAGAAAAAAAAAGGAATAACTAATGAGCACAAATTAATATAATTAAGCCAAGTCAATGTTCCGGCCGTACCCTTAAATTCTTTGCCAATCTAGATATTGTTATTCATCCATGATGCTGCTCCATCACTTTCCAAATAGTGCTCTAACCATGCACGTTATCCTATAACAGTTCCACGAATTTATTTGTTATTCCCGTATGCGCATTAACCTTTAAATTGTAGCAATTAGGTTTCTAACCTTTCAATGTCGTAATGGGAAATAAAACGTTTCGTTAACATGACACGACAAAATTAATGTGACTCACAGCTTCTAAGCTTGACATTCCCTGTTATAGATTTTGACGTATGAAAATATTGGGTTCACAGAAACCTTTACATACCGACGTAGAAAGTCCAAATGAAAATAAAATTAAATAAATGAGATAAAGCCTGAAGTCATATTGATGTAGGACAATTGGCGTAAGAGTTTGAAAAAGAATTGGAACAAAAATTGGCAAAACGAGCTGTTTCGAAGAAATAGACATAACTTTTTGAACAAATGTGAGAATTTATGAATTATTTGGGATTGGGGTCCCCAGATTTATTCTAGATGAAATGAGTAAACTTCGGGTGTAGACAGAAGCGTAAGAAATAAAGAACACCTTCAAAAGACGCGTTGATTCTATGAATATCCGAGAGTTTGGTACTTAGAAATTTATTGATTCTATGGATACGCAACAATTGACATAAAACTTAGAAACTCGACAACAATCTTCTGAAACAAATTCAAAGAATTAAATATTGTCCTGCAAAAGAAGTTGAAGAAAAAAAAAGGAATAACTAATGAGCACAAATTAATATAATTAAGCCTAGTCAATGTTCCTACTGCACCCTTAAATTCTTTGCCAATCTAGATATTGTTATTCATATGATGCTGCTCCATCACTTTCCAAATAGTGCTCTAACCACGCACGTGATCCTATAACAGTTCCACGAATTTATTTGTTATTCCCGTATGCGCATTAACCTTTAAATTGTAGCAATTAGGTTTCTAACCTTTCAATGTCGTAATGGGAAATAAAACGTTTCGTTAACATGACACGACAAAATTAATGTGACTCACAGCTTCCAAGCTTGACATTCTCTGTTATAGATTTTGACGTATGAAAATATTGGGTTCACAGAAACCTTTACATACCGACGTAGAAAGTCCAAATGAAAATTAAATTAAATAAATGAGATAAAGCCTGAAGTCATATTGATGTAGGACAATTGGCGTAAGAGTTTGAAAAAGAATTGGAACAAAAATTGGCAAAACGAGCTGTTTCGAAGAAATAGACATAACTTTTTGAACAAATGTGAGAATTTATGAATTATTTGGGATTGGGGTCCCCAGATTTATTCTAGATGAAATGAGTAAACTTCGGGTGTAGACAGAAGCGTAAGAAATAAAGAACACCTTCAAAAGACGCGTTGATTCTATGAATATCCGAGAGTTTGGTACTTAGAAATTTATTGATTCTATGGATACGCAACAATTGACATAAAACTTAGAAACTCGACAACAATCTTCTGAAACAAATTCAAAGAATTAAATATTGTCCTGCAAAAGAAGTTGAAGAAAAAAAAAGGAATAACTAATGAGCACAAATTAATATAATTAAGCCTAGTCAATGTTCCGGCCGTACCCTTAAATTCTTTGCCAATCTAGATATTGTTATTCATATGATGCTGCTCCATCACTTTCCAAATAGTGCTCTAACCACGCACGTGATCCTATAACAGTTCCACGAATTTATTTGTTATTCCCGTATGCGCATTAACCTTTAAATTGTAGCAATTAGGTTTCTAACCTTTCAATGTCGTAATGGGAAATAAAACGTTTCGTTAACATGACACGACAAAATTAATGTGACTCACAGCTTCCAAGCTTGACATTCTCTGTTATAGATTTTGACGTATGAAAATATTGGGTTCACAGAAACCTTTACATACCGACGTAGAAAGTCCAAATGAAAATTAAATTAAATAAATGAGATAAAGCCTGAAGTCATATTGATGTAGGACAATTGGCGTAAGAGTTTGAAAAAGAATTGGAACAAAAATTGGCAAAACGAGTACATTTCAAGAAATAGACATAACTTTTTGAACAAATGTGAGAATTTATGAATTATTTGGGATTGGGGTCCCCAGATTTATTCTAGATGAAATGAGTAAACTTCGGGTGTAGACAGAAGCGTAAGAAATAAAGAACACCTTCAAAAGACGCGTTGATTCTATGAATATCCGAGAGTTTGGTACTTAGAAATTTATTGATTCTATGGATACGCAACAATTGACATAAAACTTAGAAACTCGACAACAATGTTCTGAAACAAATTCAAAGAATTAAATATTGTCCTGCAAAAGAAGTTGAAGAAAAAAAAAGGAATAACTAATGAGCACAAATTAATATAATTAAGCCAAGTCAATGTTCCGGCCGTACCCTTAAATTCTTTGCCAATCTAGATATTGTTATTCATCCATGATGCTGCTCCATCACTTTCCAAATAGTGCTCTAACCATGCACGTTATCCTATAACAGTTCCACGAATTTATTTGTTATTCCCGTATGCGCATTAACCTTTAAATTGTAGCAATTAGGTTTCTAACCTTTCAATGTCGTAATGGGAAATAAAACGTTTCGTTAACATGACACGACAAAATTAATGTGACTCATAGCTTCCAAGCTTGACATTCTCTGTTATAGATTTTGACGTATGAAAATATTGGGTTCACAGAAACCTTTACATACCGACGTAGAAAGTCCAAATGAAAATAAAATTAAATAAATGAGATAAAGCCTGAAGTCATATTGATGTAGGACAATTGGCATAAGAGTTTGAAAAAGAATTGGAACAAAAATTGGCAAAACGAGCTGTTTCGAAGAAATAGACATAACTTTTTGAACAAATGTGAGAATTTATGAATTATTTGGGATTGGGGTCCCCAGATTTATTCTAGATGAAATGAGTAAACTTCGGGTGTAGACAGAAGCGTAAGAAATAAAGAACACCTTCAAAAGACGCGTTGATTCTATGAATAGCCGAGAGTTTGGTACTTAGAAATTTATTGATTCTATGGATACGCAACAATTGACATAAAACTTAGAAACTCGACAACAATCTTCTGAAACAAATTCAAAGAATTAAATATTGTCCTGCAAAAGAAGTTACACAAAAAAAAGGAATAACTAATGAGCACAAATTAATATAATTAATCCTAATCAATTCTACTGTCGTACCCATCAATTCTTTGCCAATCTTCATTCTGTTATTCATCCATGGTGCTGCTCCATCACTTCCCAAATACAGCTCAAACCATGCACGAGATTCGCTAATAGTTCCACGAATTTATTTGTTATTCCTGTATGCGAATTAACCTTTAAATTGTAGCAATTAGGTTTCCAATCTTTCAACGTCGTAATGTGAAATAAAACGTTTCGTCAACATGACATGACAAAATTAACTTGACACTCTGCTTCCAAGCCTGACGTTCTCTGTTATAGATTCTGATGTATGTACATATTGGGTTCACAGAAACCTTTAAATACCGACGTAGAAAGTTCAAATGAAATAAAATTAAATAAATGAGATAAAGCCTGAAGTCATATTGATGTAGGACAATTGACGTTAGAGTTTGAAGAAGAATTGGAACGAAATATGGTAAAACGAGCTGTTTTGAAGAAATGGGCATAACTTTTTGCACAAATGTCAGAATTTATGAATTATTTGGGATTGGGGTCCCTAGATTTATTCTAAATAAATTGAGTAAACTTGGGGTGCAGATAGAAGCGTAAGAAATAAAGAACACCTTCAAAAGACGCGTTGATTCTATGAATATCTGAGTGTTTGGTACTTAAAAATTTATTGATTCTATGGATACGCAACAATTGACACAAAATTTAGAAACTCGACAACAATCTTCTGAAACAAATTCAAAGAATTAAATACTTTCCTGCAAAAGAAGTTATAGAAAAAAAAAAGGAATAAATAATGACCACAAATTAATATAATTAATCCTAATCAATTCTACTGTCGTACCCATCAATTCTTTGCAAGTCTTGATACTGTTATTCATCCATGATGCTGCTCCATCACTTTCCAAATACAGCTCTAACCATGCACGTGATCCTATAACAGTTCCACGAATTTATTTGTTATTCCTGTATGCGCATTAACTTTTAAATTGTAGCAATTAGGTTTCTAACCTTTCAATGTCGTAATGCGAAATAAAACGTTTCGTTAACATGACACGACAAAATTAATGTGACACACCGCTTCCAAACTTGACATTCTCTGTTATAGATTTTGATGTATGTACATATTGGGTTCACAGAAACCTTTAAATACCGACGTGGAAAGTTCAAATGAAAATAAAATTAAATAAATGAGATAAAGCCTGAAGTCATATTGATGTAGGACAATTGGCGTAAGAGTTTGATAAAGAATTGGAACAAAAATTGGCAAAACGAGCTGTTTCGAAGAAATAGACATAACTTTTTGAACAAATGTGAGAATTTATGAATTATTTGGGATTGGGGTCCCCAGAGTTATTCTAGATGAAATGAGTAAACTTCGGGTGTAGACAGAAGCGTAAGAAATAAAGAACACCTTCAAAAGACGCGTTGATTCTATGAATAGCCGAGAGTTTGGTACTTAGAAATTTATTGATTCTATGGATACGCAAAAATTGACATAAAACTTAGAAACTCGACAACAATCTTCTGAAACAAATTCAAAGAATTAAATATTGTCCTGCAAAAGAAGTTGAAGAAAAAAAAAGGAATAACTAATGAGCACAAATTAATATAATTAAGCCTAGTCAATGTATGTGAATTAACCGTTAAATTGTAGCAATTAGGTTTCTAACCTTTCAAAGTCGTAATGGGAAATAAAACGTTTCGTTAACATGACACGACAAAATTAATGTGACTCACAGCTTCCAAGCTTGACATTCTCTGTTATAGATTTTGACGTATGAAAATATTGGGTTCACAGAAACCTTTACATACCGACGTAGAAAGTCCAAATGAAAATAAAATTAAATAAATGAGATAAAGCCTGAAGTCATATTGATGTAGGACAATTGGCGTAAGAGTTTGAAAAAGAATTGGAACAAAAATTGGCAAAACGAGCTGTTTCGAAGAAATAGACATAACTTTTTGAACAAATGTGAGAATTTATGAATTATTTGGGATTGGGGTCCCCAGATTTATTCTAGATGAAATGAGTAAACTCCGGGTGTAGACAGAAGCGTAAGAAATAATGAACACCTTCAAAAGACGCGTTGATTCTATGAATAGCCGAGAGTTTGGTACTTAGAAATTTATTGATTCTATGGATACGCAACAATTGACATAAAACTTAGAAACTCGACAACAATCTTCTGAAACAAATTCAAAGAATTAAATATTGTCCTGCAAAAGAAGTTGAAGAAAAAAAAAGGAATAACTAATGAGCACAAATTAATATAATTAAGCCTAGTCAATGTATGCGAATTAACCTTTAAATTGTAGCAATTAGGTTTCCAATCTTTCAATGTCGTAATGTGAAATAAAATGTCTCGTCAACATGACATGACAAAATTAACGTGACACTCTGCTTCCAAGCCTGACGTTCTCTGTTATAGATTTTGATGTATGTACATATTGGGTTCACAGAAACCTTTAAATACCGACGTGGAAAGTTCAAATGAAAATAAAATTAAATAAATGAGATAAAGCCTGAAGTCATATTGATGTAGGACAATTGGCCTAAGAGTTTGATAAAGAATTGGAACAAAAATTGGCAAAACGAGCTGTTTCGAAGAAATAGACATAACTTTTTGAACAAATGTGAGAATTTATGAATTATTTGGGATTGGGGTCCCCAGATTTATTCTAGATGAAATGAGTAAACTTCGGGTGTAGACAGAAGCGTAAGAAATAAAGAACACCTTCAAAAGACGCGTTGATTCTATGAATAGCCGAGAGTTTGGTACTTAGAAATTTATTGATTCTATGGATACGCAACAATTGACATAAAACTTAGAAACTCGACAACAATCTTCTGAAACAAATTCAAAGAATTAAATATTGTCCTGCAAAAGAAGTTGAAGAAAAAAAAAGGAATAACTAATGAGCACAAATTAATATAATTAAGCCTAGTCAATGTATGCGAATTAACCTTTAAATTGTAGCAATTAGGTTTCCAATCTTTCAATGTCGTAATGTGAAATAAAACGTCTCGTCAACATGACATGACAAAATTAACGTGACACTCTGCTTCCAAGCCTGACGTTCTCTGTTATAGATTTTGATGTATGTACATATTGGGTACACAGAAATTTTTACATACCGACGTGGAAAGTCCAAATGAAAATAAAATTAAATAAATGAGATAAAGCCTGAAGTCATATTGATGTAGGACAATTGGCGTAAGAGTTTGGAAAAGAATTGGAACAAAAATTGGCAAAACGAGCTGTTTCGAAGAAATAGACATAACTTTTTGAACAAATGTGAGAATTTATGAATTATTTGGGAATGGGGTCCCCAGATTTATTCTAGATGAAATGAGTAAACTTCGGGTGTAGACAGAAGCATAAGAAATAAAGAACACCTTCAAAAGACACGTTGATTCTATGAATAGCCGAGAGTTTGGTACTTAGAAATTTATTGATTCTATGGATACGCAACAATTGACATAAAACTTAGAAACTCGACAACAATCTTCTGAAACAAATTCAAAGAATTAAATATTGTCATGCAAAAGAAGTTACACAAAAAAAAGGAATAACTAATGAGCACAAATTAATATAATTAAGCCAAGTCAATGTTCCGTCCGTACCCCTAAATTCTTTGCCAATCTAGATACTGTTACTCATCCATGATGCTGCTCCATCACTTCCCAAATACAGCTCAAACCATGCACGAGATCCGCTAATAGTTCCACAAATTTATTTGTTATTCCTGTATGCGAATTAACCTTTAAATTGTAGCAATTAGGTTTCCAATCTTTCAATGTCGTAATGTGAAATAAAACGTCTCGTCAACATGACATGACAAAATTAACGTGACACTCTACTTCCAAGCCTGACGTTCTCTGTTATAGATTTTGATGTATGTACATATTGGGTTCACAGAAACCTTTACATACCGACGTGAAAAGTCCAAATGAAAATAAAATTAAATAAATGAGATAAAGCCTGAAGTCATATTGATGTAGGACAGTTGGCGTAAGAGTTTGAAAAAGAATTGGAACAAAAATTGGCAAAACGAACTGTTTCGAAGAAATAGACATAACTTTTTGAACAAATGTGACAATTTATGAATTATTTGGGAATGGGGTCCCCAGATTTATTCTAGATGAAATGAGTAAACTTCAGGTGTGGACAGAAGCGTAAGAAATAAAGAACACCTTCAAAAGATGCGTTGATTCTTTGAATATCCTAGAGTTTGGTTTGAAATTTATTGATTCTATGGATGAGAAACAATTGACATAAAATTTTGAAACTCGACAACAATCTTCTGAAACAAATTCAAAGAATTAAATATTGTCCTGCAAAAGAAGTTGAAGAAAAAAAAAGGAATAACTAATGAGCACAAATTAATATAATTAAGCCTAGTCAATGTTCCGGCCGTACCCTTAAATTCTTTGCCAATCTAGATATTGTTATTCATATGATGCTGCTCCATCACTTTCCAAATAGTGCTCTAACCACGCACGTGATCCTATAACAGTTCCACGAATTTATTTGTTATTCCCGTATGCGCATTAACCTTTAAATTGTAGCAATTAGGTTTCTAACCTTTCAATGTCGTAATGGGAAATAAAACGTTTCGTTAACATGACACGACAAAATTAATGTGACTCACAGCTTCCAAGCTTGACATTCTCTGTTATAGATTTTGACGTATGAAAATATTGGGTTCACAGAAACCTTTACATACCGACGTAGAAAGTCCAAATGAAAATTAAATTAAATAAATGAGATAAAGCCTGAAGTCATATTGATGTAGGACAATTGGCGTAAGAGTTTGAAAAAGAATTGGAACAAAAATTGGCAAAACGAGCTGTTTCGAAGAAATAGACATAACTTTTTGAACAAATGTGAGAATTTATGAATTATTTGGGATTGGGGTCCCCAGATTTATTCTAGATGAAATGAGTAAACTTCGGGTGTAGACAGAAGCGTAAGAAATAAAGAACACCTTCAAAAGACGCGTTGATTCTATGAATAGCCGAGAGTTTGGTACTTAGAAATTTATTGATTCTATGGATACGCAACAATTGACATAAAACTTAGAAACTCGACAACAATCTTCTGAAACAAATTCAAAGAATTAAATATTGTCCCGCAAAAGAAGTTGAAGAAAAAAAAAGGAATAACTAATGAGCACAAATTAATATAATTAAGCCTAGTCAATGTATGTGAATTAACCGTTAAATTGTAGCAATTAGGTTTCCAATCTTTCAATGTCGTAATGTGAAATAAAACGTCTCGTCAACATGACATGACAAAATTAACGTGACACTCTGCTTCCAAGCCTGACGTTCTCTGTTATAGATTTTGATGTATGTACATATTGGGTTCACAGAAACCTTTACATACCGATGTGGAAAGTCCAAATGAAAATAAAATTAAATAAATGAGATAAAGCCTGAAGTCATATTGATGTAGGACAATTGGCGTAAGAGTTTGAAAAAGAATTGGAACAAAAATTGGCAAAACGAGCTGTTTCGAAGAAATAGACATAACTTTTTGAACAAATGTGAGAATTTATGAATTATTTGGGATTGGGGTCCCCAGATTTATTCTAGATGAAATGAGTAAACTTCGGGTGTAGACAGAAGTGTAAGAAATAAAGAACACCTTCAAAAGACGCGTTGATTCTATGAATAGCCGAGAGTTTGGTACTTAGAAATTTATTGATTCTATGGATACGCAACAATTGACATAAAACTTAGAAACTCGACAACAATCTTCTGAAACAAATTCAAAGAATTAAATATTGTCCTGCAAAAGAAGTTGAAGAAAAAAAAAGGAATAACTAATGAGCACAAATTAATATAATTAAGCCTAGTCAATGTATGCGAATTAACCTTTAAATTGTAGCAATTAGGTTTCCAATCTTTCAATGTTGTAATGTGAAATAAAACGTCTCGTCAACATGACATGACAAAATTAACGTGACACTCTGCTTCCAAGCCTGACGTTCTCTGTTATAGATTTTGATGTATGTACATATTGGGTTCACAGAAACCTTTAAATACCGACGTGGAAAGTTCAAATGAAAATAAAATTAAATAAATGAGATAAAGCCTGAAGTCATATTGATGTAGGACAATTGGCGTAAGAGTTTGATAAAGAATTGGAACAAAAATTGGCAAAACGAGCTGTTTCGAAGAAATAGACATAACTTTTTGAACAAATGTGAGAATTTATGAATTATTTGGGATTGGGGTCCCCAGATTTATTCTAGATGAAATGAGTAAACTCCGGGTGTAGACAGAAGCGTAAGAAATAAAGAACACCTTCAAAAGACGCGTTGATTCTATGAATAGCCGAGAGTTTGGTACTTAGAAATTTATTGATTCTATGGATACGCAACAATTGACATAAAACTTAGAAACTCGACAACAATCTTCTGAAACAAATTCAAAGAATTAAATATTGTCCTGCAAAAGAAGTTGAAGAAAAAAAAAGGAATAACTAATGAGCACAAATTAATATAATTAAGCCTAGTCAATGTATGCGAATTAACCTTTAAATTGTAGCAATTAGGTTTCCAATCTTTCAATGTCGTAATGTGAAATAAAATGTCTCGTCAACATGACATGACAAAATTAACGTGACACTCTGCTTCCAAGCCTGACGTTCTCTGTTATAGATTTTGATGTATGTACATATTGGGTTCACAGAAACCTTTAAATACCGACGTGGAAAGTTCAAATGAAAATAAAATTAAATAAATGAGATAAAGCCTGAAGTCATATTGATGTAGGACAATTGGCGTAAGAGTTTGATAAAGAATTGGAACAAAAATTGGCAAAACGAGCTGTTTCGAAGAAATAGACATAACTTTTTGAACAAATGTGAGAATTTATGAATTATTTGGGATTGGGGTCCCCAGATTTATTCTAGATGAAATGAGTAAACTTCGGGTGTAGACAGAAGCGTAAGAAATAAAGAACACCTTCAAAAGACGCGTTGATTCTATGAATATCCGAGAGTTTGGTACTTAGAAATTTATTGATTCTATGGATACGCAACAATTGACATAAAACTTAGAAACTCGACAACAATCTTCTGAAACAAATTCAAAGAATTAAATATTGTCCTGCAAAAGAAGTTGAAGAAAAAAAAAGGAATAACTAATGAGCACAAATTAATATAATTAAGCCTAGTCAATGTATGCGAATTAACCTTTAAATTGTAGCAATTAGGTTTCCAATCTTTCAATGTCGTAATGTGAAATAAAACGTCTCGTCAACATGACATGACAAAATTAACGTGACACTCTGCTTCCAAGCCTGACGTTCTCTGTTATAGATTTTGATGTATGTACATATTGGGTACACAGAAATTTTTACATACCGACGTGGAAAGTCCAAATGAAAATAAAATTAAATAAATGAGATAAAGCCTGAAGTCATATTGATGTAGGACAATTGGCGTAAGAGTTTGGAAAAGAATTGGAACAAAAATTGGCAAAACGAGCTGTTTCGAAGAAATAGACATAACTTTTTGAACAAATGTGAGAATTTATGAATTATTTGGGATTGGGGTCCCCAGATTTATTCTAGATGAAATGAGTAAACTTCGGGTGTAGACAGAAGCGTAAGAAATAAAGAACACCTTCAAAAGACGCGTTGATTCTATGAATAGCCGAGAGTTTGGTACTTAGAAATTTATTGATTCTATGGATACGCAACAATTGACATAAAACTTAGAAACTCGACAACAATCTTCTGAAACAAATTCAAAGAATTAAATATTGTCATGCAAAAGAAGTTACACAAAAAAAAGGAATAACTAATGAGCACAAATTAATATAATTAAGCCAAGTCAATGTTCCGTCCGTACCCCTAAATTCTTTGCCAATCTAGATAATGTTACTCATCCATGATGCTGCTCCATCACTTCCCAAATACAGCTCAAACCATGCACGAGATCCGCTAATAGTTCCACAAATTTATTTGTTATTCCTGTATGCGAATTAACCTTTAAATTGTAGCAATTAGGTTTCCAATCTTTCAATGTCGTAATGTGAAATAAAACGTCTCGTCAACATGACATGACAAAATTAACGTGACACTCTACTTCCAAGCCTGACGTTCTCTGTTATAGATTTTGATGTATGTACATATTGGGTTCACAGAAACCTTTACATACCGACGTGAAAAGTCCAAATGAAAATAAAATTAAATAAATGAGATAAAGCCTGAAGTCATATTGATGTAGGACAGTTGGCGTAAGAGTTTGAAAAAGAATTGGAACAAAAATTGGCAAAACGAGCTGTTTCGAAGAAATAGACATAACTTTTTGAACAAATGTGAGAATTTATGAATTATTTGGGAATGGGGTCCCCAGATTTATTCTAGATGAAATGAGTAAACTTCAGGTGTAGACAGAAGCGTAAGAAATAAAGAACACCTTCAAAAGATGCGTTGATTCTTTGAATATCCTAGAGTTTGGTTTGAAATTTATTGATTCTATGGATGAGAAACAATTGACATAAAATTTTGAAACTCGACAACAATCTTCTGAAACAAATTCAAAGAATTAAATATTGTCCTGCAAAAGAAGTTGAAGAAAAAAAAAGGAATAACTAATGAGCACAAATTAATATAATTAAGCCAAGTCAATGTTCCGGCCGTACCCCTAAATTCTTTGCCAATCTAGATGCTGTTATTCATCCATGATGCTGCTCCATCACTTTCCAAATACAGCTCTAACCATGCACGTGATCCTATAACACTTCCATGAATTTATTTGTTATTCCTGTATGCGCATTAACCTTTAAATTGTAGCAATTAGGTTTCCAATCTTTCAATGTCGTAATGTGAAATAAAACGTTTCGTCAACATGACATGACAAAATTAACGTGACACTCTGCTTCCAAGCCTGACGTTCTCTGTTATAGATTTTGTTGTATGTACATATTGGGTACACAGAAACCTTTACATACCGACGTGGAAAGTCCAAATGAAAATAAAATTAAATAAATGAGATAAAGCCTGAAGTCATATTGATGTAGGACAATTGGCGTAAGAGTTTGAAAAAGAATTGGAACAAAAATTGGTAAAACGAGCTGTTTCGAAGAAATAGACATAACTTTTTGAACAAATGTGAGAATTTATGAATTATTTGGGAATGGGGTCCCCAGATTTATTCTAGATGAAATGAGTAAACTTCGGGTGTAGACAGAAGCGTAAGAAATAAAGAACACCTTCAAAAGACGCGTTGATTCTATGAATAGCCGAGAGTTTGGTACTTAGAAATTTATTGATTCTATGGATGAGCAACAATTGACATAAAACTTAGAAACTCGACAACAATCTTCTGAAACAAATTCAAAGAATTAAATATTGTCCTGCAAAAGAAGTTACACAAAAAAAAGGAATAACTAATGAGCACAAATTAATATAATTAAGCCTAGTCAATGTTCCGGCCTTACCCCTAAATTCTTTGCCAATCTAGATACTGTTACTCATCCATGATGCTGCTCCATCACTTCCCAAATACAGCTCATACCATGCACGAGATCCGCTAATAGTTCCACAAATTTATTTGTTATTCCTGTATGCGAATTAACCTTTAAACTGTAGCAATTAGGTTTCCAATCTTTCAATGTCGTAATGTGAAATAAATCGTCTCGTCAACATGACATGACAAAATTAACGTGACACTCTGCTTCCAAGCCTGACGTTCTCTGTTATAGATTTTGATGTATGTACATATTGGGTTCACAGAAACCTTTACATACCGACGTGGAAAGTCCAAATGAAAATAAAATTAAATAAATGAGATAAAGCCTGAAGTCATATTGATGTAGGACAATTGGCGTAAGACTTTGAAAAAGAATTGGAACAAAAATTGGCAAAACGAGCTGTTTCCAAGAAATAGACATAACTTTTTGAACAAATGTGAGAATTTATGAATTATTTGGGATTGGGGTCCCCAGATTTATTCTAGATGAAATGAGTAAACTTCGGGTGTAGACAGAAGCGTAAGAAATAAAGAACACCTTCAAAAGACGCGTTGATTCTATGAATAGCCGAGAGTTTGGTACTTAGAAATTTATTGATTCTATGGATACGCAACAATTGACATAAAACTTAGAAACTCGACAACAATCTTCTGAAACAAATTCAAAGAATTAAATATTGTCATGCAAAAGAAGTTACACAAAAAAAAAGGAATAACTAATGAGCACAAATTAATATAATTAAGCCAAGTCAATGTTCCGGCCATACCCCTAAATTCTTTGCTAATCTAGACACTGTTATTCATCCATGATGCTGCTCCATCACTTTCCAAATACAGCTCTAACCATGCACGTGATCCTATAACAGTTCCACGAATTTATTTGTTATTCCTGTATGCGCATTAACCTTTAAATTGTAGCAATTAGGTTTCCAATCTTTCAATGTCGTAATGGGAAATAAAACGTTTCGTCAACAAGACATGACAAAATTAACGTGACACTCTGCTTCCAAGCCTGACGTTCTCTGTTATAGATTTTGATGTATGTACATATTGGGTTCACGGAAACCTTTACATACCGACGTGGAAAGTCCAAATGAAAATAAAATTAAATAAATGAGATAAAGCCTGAAGTCATATTGATGTAGGACAATTGGCGTAAGAGTTTGAAAAAGAATTGGAACAAAAATTGGCAAAACGAGCTGTTTCGAAGAAATAGACATAACTTTTTGAACAAATGTGAGAATTTATGAATTATTTGGGATTGTGGTCCCCAGATTTATTCTAGATGAAATGAGTAAACTTCAGGTGTAGACAGAAGCGTAAGAAATAAAGAACACCTTCAAAAGACGCGTTGATTCTTTGAATATCCTAGAGTTTGGTACTTAGAAATTTATTGATTCTATGGATGAGCAACAATTGACATAAAATTTAGAAACTCGACAACAATCTTCTGAAACAAATTCAAAGAATTAAATATTGTCCTGCAAAAGAAGTTGAAGAAAAAAAAGGAATAACTAATGAGCACAAATTAATATAATTAAGCCTAATCCATGCTCCGGCCGTACCCATCAATTCTTTGCACTGTTATTCATCCATGATGCTGCTCCATCACTTCCCAAATACAGCTCAAACCATGCATGAGATCCGCGTATAGTTCCACGAATTTATCTGTTATTCCTGTATACGCATTAACCTTTAAATTGTAGCAATTAGCTTTCCAATATTTCAATGTCGTAATGTGAAATAAAACGTTTCGTCAAGTTGACAAGACAAAATTAACGTGACACGCTGCATCGAAGTTTGACGTTCTCTTTTATGGATTTTGATGTATGTACAGATTGGGTTCACAGAAACCTCTACATACCGATGTGGAAAGTTCAAATGAAAATACAAATAAATAAATGAGATAAAGCCTGAAGTCATATTGATGTAGGATAATTGACGTTAGAGTTTGAAGAAGAATTGGAAATTTGGCAAAACGAACTGTTTCGAAGAAATAGGCATAACTTTTTGCACAAATGTCTGAATTTATGAATTATTTGGGATTGGGGTCCCCAGATTTATTCTAAATAAAATGAGTAAACTTGGGGTGTATACAGAAGCGTAAGAAATAAAGAACACCTTCAAAAGACTCGTTGCTTCTATGAATATCCGAGTGTTTTGTAGTTAGAAATTTATTGATTCTATGGATACGAGACAATAGACATAAAATTTAGAAACTCGACAACTATCTTCTGAAACAAATTCAAAGAATTAAATATTTTCCTGCAAAAGAAGTTATAGAAAAAAAAGGAATAAATAATGACCACAATAATCCTAATCAATTCTCCTTCCGTACCCATCAATTCTTTGCCATTCTTGATATTGCTATTCATCCATGATGCTGCTCTATCACTTCCCAAATATAGCTCAAACCATGCACGTGATCCTTTAATAGTTCCATGAATTTATACGTTATTCCGATATGCGAATTGACCTTTAAATTGTAGAAATTAGGTTTCCAATCTTCCAATGTCGTAATGTGAAATAAAACATTTCGTTAACATGACATGACAAAATTAACGTGACACACTGCTGCGAAGCTAGACGTTCTCTTTTATGGATTTTGATGTGTGTACAGATTGGTATCACAGAAACCTATACATATCAACGTGGGAAGCCCAAATGAAAATAAAAATAAATAAATGAGATAAAACCTGAAGTCATATTGATGTAGGACAATTGGCGTTAGAGTTTGAAGAAGAATTGGAACGAAAACTGGCAAAACCAGCTGTTTCGAAGAAACGGGCATAACTTTTTGCACAAGTGTCAGAATTTATGAATTATTTGGGATTGGGGTCCCCAGATTTATTCTCAATAAAATGAGTAAACTTGGGGTGTAGACAGAAGTGTAAGAAATAAAGAACACCTTCAAAGGACGAGTTGATTTTATGAATATCCGAGAGTTTGGTACTTAGAAATTTATTGATTCTATGGATACGCAACAATTGACATAAAACTTTGAAACTCGACAACAATCTTCTGAAACAAATTCAAAGAATTAAATATTGTCCTGCAAAAGAAGTTACAGAAAAAAAAGGAATAACTAATGAGCACAAATTAATATAATTAAGCCAAGTCAATGTTCCGGCCGTACCCCTAAATTCTTTGCTAATCTAGATATTGTTATTCATCCATGATGCTGCTCCATCACTTTCCAAATACAGCTCTAACCATGCACGTGATCCTATAACAGTTCCACGAATTTATTTGTTATTCCTGTATGCGCATTAACCTTTAAATTGTAGCAATTAGGTTTCCAATCTTTCAATGTCGTAATGGGAAATAAAACGTTTCGTCAACATGACATGACAAAATTAACGTGACACTCTGCTTCCAAGCCTGACGTTCTCTGTTATAGATTTTGATGTATGTACATATTGGGTTCACAGAAACCTTTACATACCGAAGTGGAAAGTCCAAATGAAAATAAAATTAAATAAATGAGATAAAGCCTGAAGTCATATTGATGTAGGACAATTGGCATAAGAGTTTGAAAAAGAATTGGAACAAAAATTGACAAAACGAGCTGTTTCGAAGAAATAGACATAACTTTTTGAACAAATGTGGGAATTTATGAATTATTTGGGATTGGGGTCCCCAGATTTATTCTAGATGAAATGAGTAAACTTCGGGTGTAGACAGAAGCGTAAGAAATAAAGAACACCTTCAAAAGACGCGTTGATTCTTTGAATATCCTAGAGTTTGGTACTTAGAAATTTATTGATTCTATGTATGAGCAACAATTGACATAAAATTTAGAAACTCGACAACAATCTTCTGAAACAAATTCAAAGAATTAAATATTGTCCTGCAAAAGAAGTTGAAGAAAAAAAGAGGAATAACTAATGAGCACAAATTAATATAATTAAGCCTAATCCATGCTCCGGCCGTACCCATCAATTCTTTGCACTGTTATTCATCCATGATGCTGCTCCATCACTTCCCAAATACAGCTCAAACCATGCATGAGATCCGCGTATAGTTCCACGAATTTATTTGTTATTCCTGTATGCGCATTAACCTTTAAATTGTAGCAATTAGCTTTCCAATCTTTCAATGTCGTAATGTGAAATAAAACGTTTCGTTAAGTTGACAAGACAAAATTAACGTGACACGCTTCATCGAAGTTTGACGTTCTCTTTTATGGATTTTGATGTATGTACAGATTGGGTTCACAGAAACCTCTACATACCGACGTGGAAAGTTCAAATGAAAATAAAAATAAATAAATGAGATAAAGCCTGAAGTCATATTGATGTAGGACAATTGACGTTAGAGTTTGAAGAAGAATTGGAACGAAATTTGGCAAAACGAGCTGTTTCGAAGAAATGGGCATAACTTTTTGCACAAATGTCAGAATTTATGAATTATTTGGGATTGGGGTCCCAAGATTTATTCTAAATAAAATGAGTAAACTTGGGGTGTATACAGAAGCGTAAGAAATAAAGAACACCTTCAAAAGACGCGTTGCTTCAAAGAATTAAATATTTTCCGGCAAAAGAAGTTATAGAAAAAAAAGGAATAAATAATGACCACATTAATCCTAATCAATTCTCCTGCCGTACCCATCAATTCTTTGCCATTCTTGATATTGCTATTCATCCATGATGCTGCTCTATCGCTTCCCAAATATAGCTCAAACCATGCACGTGATCCTTTAATAGTTCCATGAATTTATACGTTATTCCGGTATACGGATTGACCTTTAAATTGTAGAAATTAGGTTTCCAATCTTCCAATGTCGTAATGTGAAATAAAACATTTCGTTAACATGACATGACAAAATTAACGTGACACACTGCTGCGAAGCTAGACGTTCTCTTTTATGGATTTTGATGTGTGTACAGATTGGTATCACAGAAACCTATACATATCAACGTGGGAAGCCCAAATGAAAATAAAAATAAATAAATGAGATAAAACCTGAAGTCATATTGATGTAGGACAATTGGCGTTAGAGTTTGAAGAAGAATTGGAACGAAAACTGGCAAAACGAGCTGTTTCGAAGAAACGGGCATAACTTTTTGCACAAGTGTCAGAATTTATGAATTATTTGGGATTGGGGTCCCCAGATTTATTCTCAATAAAATGAGTAAACTTGGGGTGTAGACAGAAGTGTAAGAAATAAAGAACACCTTCAAAGGACGAGTTGATTTTATGAATATCCGAGAGTTTGGTACTTAGAAATTTAATGATTCTAACCTTTCAATGTCGTAATGCGAAATAAAACGTTTCGTTAACATGACACGACAAAATTAATGTGACACACCGCTTCCAAACTTGACATTCTCTGTTATAGATTTTGATGTATGTACATATTGGGTTCACAGAAACCTTTAAATACCGACGTGGAAAGTTCAAATGAAAATAATATTAAATAAATGAGATAAAGCCTGAAGTCATATTGATGTAGGACAATTGGCGTAAGAGTTTGATAAAGAATTCGAACAAAAATTGGCAAAACGAGCTGTTTCGAAGAAATAGACATAACTTTTTGAACAAATGTGAGAATTTATGAATTATTTGGGATTGGGGTCCCCAGATTTATTCTAGATGAAATGAGTAAACTTCGGGTGTAGACAGAAGCGTAAGAAATAAAGAACACCTTCAAAAGACGCGTTGATTCTATGAATAGCCGAGAGTTTGGTACTTAGAAATTTATTGATTCTATGGATACGCAACAATTGACATAAAACTTAGAAACTCGACAACAATCTTCTGAAACAAATTCAAAGAATTAAATATTGTCCTGCAAAAGAAGTTACACAAAAAAAAGGAATAACTAATGAGCACAAATTAATATAATTAAGCCTAGTCAATGTTCCGGCCTTACCCCTAAATTCTTTGCCAATCTAGATACTGTTACTCATCCATGATGCTGCTCCATCACTTCCCAAATACAGCTCATACCATGCACGAGATCCGCTAATAGTTCCACAAATTTATTTGTTATTCCTGTATGCGAATTAACCTTTAAATTGTAGCAATTAGGTTTCCAATCTTTCAATGTCGTAATGTGAAATAAATCGTCTCGTCAACATGACATGACAAAATTAACGTGACACTCTGCTTCCAAGCCTGACGTTCTCTGTTATAGATTTTGATGTATGTACATATTGGGTTCACAGAAACCTTTACATACCGACGTGGAAAGTCCAAATGAAAATAAAATTAAATAAATGAGATAAAGCCTGAAGTCATATTGATGTAGGACAATTGGCGTAAGAGTTTGAAAAAGAATTGGAACAAAAATTGGCAAAACGAGCTGTTTCAAAGAAATAGACATAACTTTTTGAACAAATGTGAGAATTTATGAATTATTTGGGATTGGGGTCCCCAGATTTATTCTAGATGAAATGAGTAAACTTCGGGTGTAGACAGAAGCGTAAGAAATAAAGAACACCTTCAAAAGACGCGTTGATTCTATGAATAGCCGAGAGTTTGGTACTTAGAAATTTATTGATTCTATGGATACGCAACAATTGACATAAAACTTAGAAACTCGACAACAATCTTCTGAAACAAATTCAAAGAATTAAATATTGTCATGCAAAAGAAGTTACACAAAAAAAAAAGGAATAACTAATGAGCACAAATTAATATAATTAAGCCAAGTCAATGTTCCGGCCGTACCCCTAAATTCTTTGCTAATCTAGATACTGTTATTCATCCATGATGCTGCTCCATCACTTTCCAAATACAGCTCTAACCATGCACGTGATCCTATAACAGTTCCACGAATTTATTTGTTATTCCTGTATGCGCATTAACCTTTAAATTGTAGCAATTAGGTTTCCAATCTTTCAATGTCGTAATGTGAAATAAAACGTTTCGTCAACATGACATGACAAAATTAACGTGACACTCTGCTTCCAAGCCTGACGTTCTCTGTTATAGATTTTGATGTATGTACATATTGGGTACACAGAAACCTTTACATACCGACGTGGAAAGTCCAAATGAAAATAAAATTAAATAAATGAGATAAAGCCTGAAGTCATATTGATGTAGGACAATTGGCGTAAGAGTTTGAAAAAGAATTGGAACAAAAATTGGCAAAACGAGCTGTTTCGAAGAAACAGACATAACTTTTTGAACAAATGTGAGAATTTATGAATTATTTGGGAATGGGGTCCCCAGATTTATTCTAGATGAAATGAGTAAACTTCGGGTGTAGACAGAAGCGTAAGAAATAAACAACACCTTCAAAAGACGCGTTGATTCTATGAATAGCCGAGAGTTTGGTACTTAGAAATTTATTGATTCTATGGATACGCAACAATTGACATAAAACTTAGAAACTCGACAACAATCTTCTGAAACAAATTCAAAGAATTAAATATTGTCCTGCAAAAGAAGTTACACAAAAAAAAGGAATAACTAATGAGCACAAATTAATATAATTAAGCCCAGTCAATGTTCCGGCCGTACCCCTAAATTCTTTGCCAATCTAGATACTGTTACTCATCCATGATGCTGCTCCATCACTTCCCAAATACAGCTCATACCATGCACGAGATCCGCTAATAGTTCCACAAATTTATTTGTTATTCCTGTATGCGAATTAACCTTTAAATTGTAGCAATTAGGTTTCCAATCTTTCAATGTCGTAATGTGAAATAAATCGTCTCGTCAACATGACATGACAAAATTAACGTGACACTCTGCTTCCAAGCCTGACGTTCTCTGTTATAGATTTTGATGTATGTACATATTGGGTTCACTGAAATCTTTACATTCCGACGTGGGAAGTCCAAACGAAAAAAAAAAATGAGATAATGCCTAAAGTCATATTGATGTAGGACAATTGGCATTAGAGTTTGAAGAAGAATTGGAACGAAAATTAGGTTTGAAGAAACGGGCATAACTTTTTGCACAAATGTCAGAATTTATAAATTATTTGGGATTGGGGTCCCAGATTTATTCTAAATAAAATGAGTAAACTTTGGGTGTAGACAGAAGCGTAAGAAATAAAGAACACCTTCAAAAGACGCGTTGATTCTATGAATATCCGAGTGTTTTGTACTTAGAAATTTATTGATTCTATGGATACGAAACAATGGACATAAAATTTAGAAACTCGACAACAATCTTCTGAAACAAATTCAAAAACTTAAATATTGTCCTGCAAAAGAAGTTAAAGAAAAAAAAAAAGGAATAACTAATGATCACAAATTAATATAATCAACCATAATCAATTCTCCGGCTGCACCCCTAAATTCTTTGCCAATCTTGATACTGTTATTCATCCATGATCCTGCTCCATCACTTCCCAAATACAACTCAAACCATGCACGAGATCCGCTAATAGTTCCACGAATTTATTTGTTATTCCTGTATGCGAATTAACCTTTAAATTGTAGAAATTAGATTTCCAAACTTTCAACGTCGTAATGTCAAATAAAACGTTTCGTCAATATGACATGACGAAATTAACGTGACACTCTGCTTCCAAGCTTGACGTTCTCTTTTATGGATTTTGATGTATGTACATATTGGGTTCACTGAAATCTTTACATACCGACGTGTGAAGTCCAAACGAAAAAAAAAATGAGATAATGCCTAAAGTCATATTGATGTAGGACAATTGGCGTTAGAGTTTGAAGAAGAATTGGAACGAAAATTGATAAAACGAGCAGGTTTGAAGAAACGGGCATAACTTTTTGCACAAATGTCAGAATTTATAAATTATTTGGGATTGGGGTCCCAGATTTATTCTAAATAAAATGAGTAAACTTTGGATGTAGACAGAAGCGTAAGAAATAAAGAACACCTTCAAAAGACGCGTTGATTCTATGGATACGCAACAATTGACATAAAATTTAGAAACTCGGCAACAATCTTCTGAAACAAATTCAAAGAATTAAATATTGTCCTACAAAAGAAGTTGCAGGAAAAAAAAAGGAATAACTAATGAGCACAAATTAATATAATTAGGCCTAATCAATGCTCCGGCGTACCCCCAAATTCTTTGCCAATCTTAATACTGTTATTCATCCATGATACTGCACCATCACTTCCCAAATACAGCTCAAGCCATGCACGATATCCTCTAATAGTTCCACGAATTTATTTATTATTCCTGTATGCATATTAACCTTTGAATTGTAGCAATTAGGTTTCCTATTTTTCAATGTCGTAATGTGAAATAAAACGTTTCGTTAACGTGACACGACAAACTTAACGTGACACACCACTTCCATTCTTGACATTCTCTTTTATGAATTTTTAGGTATGTACAGATTGGGTTCACAGAAACCTTTACATACCGACGTGGAAAGTCCAAATGAAAATAAAAATAAATAAATGAGATAAAGCCTGAAGTCATATTGATGTAGGACAATTGACGTTAGAGTTTGAAGAAGAATTGGAACGAAATTTGGCAAAACGAGCTGTTTCGAAGAAATGGGCATAACTTTGCACAAATGTCAGAATTTCTGAATTATTTGGGATTGATGTCCCCAGATTTATTCTAAATAAAATGAATAAACTTGGGGTGTAGACAGAAGCGTAAGAAATAAAGAACACCTTCAAAAGACGCGTTGATTCTATGAATATCCGAGTGTTTTGTACTTAGAAATTTATTGATTCTATGGATACGAAACAATGGACATAAAATTTAGAAACTCGACAACAATCTTCTGAAACAAATTCAAAGAATTAAATATTGTCCTGCAAAAGAAGTTAAAGGAAAAAAAAGGAATAACTAATGATCACAAATTAATATAATCAAGCCTAATCAATGCTCCGGCTGTACCCCTAAATTCTTTGCCAATCTTGATACTGTTATTCATCGATGATGCTGCTCCATCACTTCCCAAATACAGCTCAAACAATGCACGAGATCCGCTAATAGTTCCACGAATTTATTTGTTATTCCTATATGTGAATTAACCTTTAAATTGTAGAAATTAGGTTTCCAATCTTTCAACGTCGTAATGTCAAATAAAACGTTTCGTCAATATGACATGACAAAATTAATGTGACACTCTGCTTCCAAGCTTGACGTTCTCTTTTATGGATCTTGATGTATGTACATATTGGGTTCATAGAAATCTTTACATACCGACGTGGGAAGTCCAAACGAAAAAAAAAAAATGAGATAATGCCTAAAGTCATATTGATGTAGGACAATTGGCGTTAGAGTTTGAAGAAGAATTGGGACGAAAATTGGCAAAACGAGCCGGTTAGAAGAAACGGGCATAACTTTTTGTAAAAATGTCAGAATTTATGAATTATTTGCGATTGGGGTCCCAGATTTATTCTACATAAAATGAGTAAACTTCAAGTGTAGATAGAAGCGTAAGAAATAAAGAATACCTTCAAAAGATGCGTTGATTCAATGAATATCCGAGAGTTTGGCACTGAGAAATTTATTGAATCTATGGATACGCAACAATTGACATGAAATTTAGAAACTCGTCAACAATCTTCTGAAACAAATTCAATGAAGTAAATATTTTCCTGCGAAAGGAGTTACAGAAAAAAAAAGAAATAACTAATGAGCACAAATTAATATAATTAAGCCTAATCAATGCTCCAGCCGTACCCCTAAATTCTTTGCCAATCTTGATTCTGTTATTCATCCATGATGCTGCTCCATCACTTCCCAAATACAGCTCAAACCAAGCACGAGATCCGCTAATAGTTCCACGAATTTATTTGTTATTCCTGCATGCACATTAACCTTTCAATGCCATAATGTGAAATACAACGTTTCGTTAAGTTGACAAGACAAAATTAACGTGACACGCTGCATCAAAGCTTGACGTTTTCTTTTATGAATTTTGATGTATGTACAGATTGGGTTCACAAAAACCTTTACACACCGACGTGGAAAGTTCAAATGAAAATAAAAATAAATAAATGAGATAAAGCCTGAAGTCATATGGATGTAGTACAATTGACGTTAGAGTTTGTAGAAGAATTGGAACGAAATTTGGCAAAACGAGTTGTTTCGAAGAAACGGGCATAACTTTTTGAACACATGTCAGAATTTATGAATTATTTGGGATTGGGGTCCCCAGATTTATTCTAAATAAAATGAGTACACTTTGGGTGTAGACAGAAGCGTAAGAAATAAAGAACACCTTCAAAAGACGCGTTGATTCTATGGATACGCAACAATTGACAAAAAATTTTGAATCTCGACAACAATCTTCTGAAACAAATTCAAAGAATTAAATATTGTCCTGCAAAAGAAGTTACAGAAAAAAAAAGGAATAACTAATGAGCACAAATTAATATAATTAAGCCTAATCAATGCTCCGGCCGTACCCCTAAATTCTTTGCCAATCTTGATACTGTTATTCATCCATGATACTGCACCATCACTTCCCAAATATAGCTCAAACCATGCACGATATCCGCTAATAGTTCCACGAATTTATTTATTATTCTTGTATGCGTATTAACCTTTAAATTGTAGCAATTAGGTTTCCAATTTTCCAATGTCGTAATGTGAAATAAAATGTTTCGTTAACATGGCATGACAAAATTAACGTGACACACTGCTTCCAAGCTTGGCGTTCTCTTTTATGGATTTTGATGTATGTACAGATTGGTATCGAAGAAACCATTATATACCGACGTTGGAAGTCCAAATGAAAACAAAAATAAATAAATGAGATAAAGCTTGAAGTCATACTGATGTAGGACAATTGGCATAAGAGTTTGAAGAAGAATTGGAACGAAATTTGGCAAAACGAGCTGCTTCGAAGAAATGGGCATAACTTTTTGCACAAATGTCAGAATTTATGAATTATTTGGGATTGGGGTCCCCAGATTTATTCTCAATAAAATGAGTAAACTTAGGGTGCTGACAGAAGCGTAAGAAATAAAGAACACCTTCAAAAGACGCGATGATTCTATGAATATCCGAGTGTTTTGTACTTAGAAATTTATTGATTCTATGGATACGAAACAATAGACATAAAATTTAGAAACTCGATAACAAACTTCTGAAACAAATTCAAAGAATTAAAAATTGTCCAGCAAAAGAAGTTACAGAAAAAAAGGAATAACTAATGAGCACAAATTAATATAATTAAGCCTAATCAATGCTCCAGCCGTACCCCTAAATTCTTTGCCAATCTTGATTCTGTTATTCATCCATGATGCTGCTCCATCACTTCCCAAATACAGCTCAAACCAAGCACGAGATCCGCTAATAGTTCCACGAATTTATTTGTTATTCCTGCATGCGCATTAACCTTTAAATTATGGCAATTGGGTTTCCAATCTTTCAATGTCGTAATGTGAAATACAACGTTTCGTTAACATGGCACGACAAAAGTAACATGACACACCGCTTCCAATCTTGACATTCTCTTTCATGGATATTGATGTATGTACAGATTGGGATCACAAAAACCTTTACATACCGACGTGGGAAGTCCAAATGAAAATAAAAATAAATAAATGAGATAAAGCCTGAAGTCATATTGATGTAGGACAATTGGCTTTAGAGTTTGAAGAAGAATTGGAACGAAAATTGGCAAAACGAGCAGTTTCGAAGAAACAGGCATAACTTTTTGAACAAATGCGAGAATTTATCAATTATTTGGGATTGTGGGCCCCAGATTTATTCTAAATAAAATGAGTAAACTTCGGGTGTAGACAGAAGCGTAAGAAATAAAGAACACCTTCAAAAGACGCGTTGATTCTATGAATATCCGATCAATGCTCCGGCCGTACCCGTAAATTCTTCGCCAATCTTGATACTGTTATTCATCCATGATGCTGCTCCATCACTTCCCAAATACAGCTCAAACCATGCACGTCATCCTCTAATAGTTCCACATATTTTATTTGTCATTCATGTATGCACAATAACCTTTCAATTGTAGCAATTAGGTTTCCAATCTTTCAATGTCGTAATGTGATATAAAACGTTTCGTTAAGTTGACAAGACAAAATTAACGTGACACGCTGATTCGAAGCTTGACGTTCTCTTTTATGGATTTCGAAGTATGTACAGATTAGGTTCACAGAAACCGTTACATACAGACGTGGAAAGTCCAAATGAAAATAAAAATAAATAAATGAGATAAAGCTTAAAGTCATATTGATGTAGGACAATTGGCGTTAGAGTTTGAAGAAGAATTGGAACGAAAATTGGCAAAACGAGCTGTTTCAAAGAAACGGGCATAACTTTTTGAACAAATGTGAGAATTTATCAATTATTTGGGATTGGGGGCCCCAGATTTATTCTAAATAAAATGAGTAAACTTCGGGTGTAGACAGAAGCGTAAGAAATAAAGAACACCTTCAAAAGACGCGTTGATTCTATGAATATCCGAGAGTTTGGTACTTAGAAATTTATTGATTCCATGGATACGCATTAATTGACATAAAATTTAGAAACTCGACAACAATCTTCTGAAACAAATTCAAAGGATTAAATATTGTCCTGCAAAAGAAGTTACAAAAAAATAAAATAATAACTAATGAGCTCAAATTAATATAATTAAGCCTGATCAATGCTCCGGCCGTACCCGTAAAATCTTGATACATTTATTCATCCATGATGCTGCTCCATCACTTCCCAAATACAGCTCAAACCATGCACGTCATCCTCTAATAGTTCCACATATTTATTAGTTATTCCAGTATGCACATTAACCTTTAAATTGTAGCTATTAGGTTTCCAATCTTTCAATGTCGTAATGTGAAATAAAACGTTTCGTTAACGTGACATGACAAACTTAACGTGACACACCGCTTCCATGCTTGAGGTCTTATTGATGTAGGACAATTTGACTTAGAGTTTGAAGAAGAATTGGAACGAAACTTGGCAAAACGAGTTGTTTCGAAGAAACGGGCATAACTTTTTGCACAAATGATAGAATTTATGAATTATTTGGGCTTGGGGTCCCCACATTTATTCTAAATAAAATGAGTAAACTTCGGGTGTAGACAGAAGCGTAAGAAATAAAGAACGCCTTCAAAAGACGCGTTGATTCTATGAATATCCGAGAGTTTGGAACTTAGAAATTTATTGATTCTACGGATACGCGACAATTGTCATAAAATTTTGAAACTCGACAACAATAACAAATTCAAAGAATTAAAAATTGTCCAGCAAAAGAAGTTACAGAAAAAAAAAAGAAATAACTAATGAGCACAAATTAATATAATTAAGCCTAATCAATGCTCCAGCCGTACCCCTAAATTCTTTGCCAACCTTGATTCTGTTTTTCATCCGTGATGCTGCTCCATCACTTCCCAAATACAGCTCAAACCATGCACGAGATCCGCTAATAGCTCCACGAATTTATTTGTTATTCCTGTATGCACATTAACCTTTAAATTGTAGCTATTAGGTTTACAATCTTTCAATGTCGTAATGTGAAATACAACGTCTCGTGAACATGGCACGACAAAATTAACATGACACACCGCTTCCAAGCCTGACATTCTCTTTTATGGATATTGATGTATGTACAGATTGGGATCACAGAAACCTTTACATACCGACGTGGGAAGTCCAAAAGAAAATGAAAATAAATAAATGAGATAAAGCCTGAAGTCATATTGATGTAGGACAATTGGCGTTAGAATTTGAAGAAGAATTGGAACGAAAATTGGCAAAACGATTTGTTTCGAAGAAACGGGCATAACTTTTTGCCCAAATGATAGAATTTATGAATTATTTGGGATTGGGGTCCCTAGATTTATTCTAAATAAAATGAGTAAACTTCGGTTGTAGACAGAAGCGTAACAAATAAAGAACACCTTCAAAAGACGCGTTGATTCTATGAATATCCGAGAGTTTGGAACTTAGAAATTTATTGATTCTATGGATATGCGACAATTGTCATAAAATTTGGAAACTCGGCAACAATCTTCTAAAACAAATTCAAAGAATTAAAAATTGTCCAGCAAAAGAAGTTACAGAAAAAAAAAAAGAAATAACTAATGAGCACAAATTAATATAATTAAGCCTAATCAATGCTCCAGCCGTACCCTTAAATTCTTTGCCAATCTTGATTCTGTTTTTCATCCGTGATGCTGCTCCATCACTTCCCAAATACAGCTCAAACCATGCACGAGATCCGCTAATAGCTCCACGAATTTATTTGTTATTCCTGTATGCACATTAACCTTTAAATTGTAGCAATTAGGTTTCCAATCTTTCAATGTCGTAATGTGAAATACAATGTTTCGTGAACATGGCACGACAAAATTAACATGACACACCGCTTCCAAGCTTGACATTCTCTTTTATGGATATTGATGTATGTACAGATTGGGATCACAGAAACCTTTACATACCGACGAGGGAAGTCCAAAAGAAAATAAAAATAAATAAATGAGATAAAGCCTGAAGTCATATTGATGTAGGACAATTGGCGTTAGAGTTTGAAGAAGAATTGGAACGAAAATTGGCAAAAAGAGTTGTTTCGAAGAAACGGGCATAACTTTTTGCACAAATGATAGAATTTACAAATTATTTGGGATCGGGGGCCCCAGATTTATTCTAAATAAAATGAGTAAACTTCGGGTGTAGACGAAAGCGTTAGAAATAAAGAACACCATCAAAAGACACGTTGATTCTATGAATATCCAAGAGTTTGGTACTTGGAAATTTATTGATTCTACGGATACGCAACAATTGTCATAAAATTTAGAAACTCGACAACGATCTTCTAAAACAAATTCAAAGATTTAAAAATTGTCCAGCAAAAGAAGTTACAGAAAGAAAAGAAATAACTAATGAGCACAAATTAATATAATTAAGCCTAATCAATGCTCCAGCCGTACCCCTAAATTCTTTGCCAATCTTGATTCAGTTTTTCATCCATGATGCTGCTCCATCACTCCCCAAATACAGCTCAAACCATGCACGAGATCCGCTAATAGCTCCACGAATTTATTTGTTATTCCTGTATACGCATTAACCTTTAAATTGTAGCAGTTAGGTTTCCAATCTTTCAATGTCGTAATGTGAAATACAACGTTTCGTGAACATGGCTCGACAAAATTAACATGACACACTCTTCCAAGCTTGACATTCTCTTTTATGGATATTGATGTATGTACAGATTGGGATCACAGAAACCTTTACATACCGACGTGGGAAGTCCAAATGAAAATAAAAATAAATAAATGAGATAAAGCCTGAAGTCATATTGAAGTAGGACAATTGGCGTTAGAGTTTGAAGAAGAATTGGAACGAAGATTGGCAAAACCAGCTGTTTCGAAGCAACGGGCGTAACTTTTTGAACAATTGTTAGAATTTATCAATTATTTGGGATTGAGGGCCCCAGATTTATTCTAAATAAAATGAGTAAACTTCGGGTGTAGACAAAAGCGTAAGAAATAAAGAACACCTTCAAAAGACGCGTTGATTCTATGAATATCCGTGAGTTTGGAACTTAGAAATTTATTGATTCTACGGATACGCAACAATTGACATAAAATTTAGAAACTCGACAACAATCTTCTAAAAAAAATTCAAAGAATTAAAAATTGTCCAGCAAAAGAAGTTACAGAAAAAAAAAGAAATAACTAATGAGCACAAATTAATATAATTAAGCCTAATCAATGCTCCTGCCGTACCCCTAAATTCTTTGCCAATATTGATTCTGTTTTTCATCCATGATGCTGCTCCGTCACTTCCCAAATACAACTCAAACCATGCACGAGATCCGCTAATAGCTCCACGAATTTATTTGTTATTCCTGTATACGCATTAACCCTTAAATTGTAGCTGTTAGGTTTCCAATCTTTCAATGTCGTAATGTGAAATACAACGTTTCGTGAACATGGCACGACAAAATTAACATGACACACTCTTCCAAGCTTGACATTCTCTTTTATGGATATTGATGTATGTACAGATTGGGATCACAGAAACCTTTACATACCGACGTGGGAAGTCCAAAAGAAAATAAAAATAAATAAATGAGATAAAGCCTGAAGTCATATTGATGTAGGAGAATTGGCGTTAGAGTTTGAAAAAGAATTGGAACGAAAATTGGCAAAACGAGCTGTTTCGATGCAACGGGCATAACTTTTTGAACAATTGTTAGAATTTATCAATTATTTGGGATTGGGGGCCCTAGATTTATTATAAATAAAATGAGTAAACTTCGGGTGTAGACGAAAGCGTAAGAAATAAAGAACACCTTCAAAAGACGCGTTGATTCTATGAATATCCGAGAGTTTGGTACTTAGAAATTTATTGATTCTATGGATAAGCAACAATTGACATAAAATTTAGAAACTCGACAACAATCTTCGGAAACAAATTCAAAGAATTAAATATTGTCCTGCAAAAGAAGTTACAAAAAAAAAAAATAATAACTAATGAGCACAAATTAATATAATTAAGCCTGATCAATGCTCCGGCCGTACCCGTAAATTCTTCGCCAATCTTGATACTGTTATTCATCCATGATGCTGCTCCATCACTTCCCAAATACAGCTCAAACCATGCACGAGATCCGCTAATAGCTCAAAGAATTTATTTGTTATTCCTGTATGCACAATAACCTTTAAATTGTAGCAATTAGGTTTCCAATTTTTCAATGTCGTAATGTGAATTAAAACATTTCGTTAACGTGACACGACAAACTTAACGTGACAAACCACTTCCATGCTTGACATTCTCTTTTATGGATTTTGAAGTATGTACAGATTGGGTTCACAGAAACCTTTACACACCGACGTAGAAAGTCCAAATGAAAATAAAAATAAATAAATGAGATAAAGCCTAAAGTCATATTGATGTAGGACAATTGGCGTTAGAGTTAGAAGAAAGAATTGGAAAGAAATTGGCAAAACGAGCTGTTTCGAAGAAACGGGCATAACTTTTTGCACAAATGATAGAATTTATGAATTATTTGGGCTTGGGGTCCCCAGATTTATTCTAAATAAAATGAGTAAACTTCGGGTGTAGACAGAAGCGTAAGAAATAAAGAACACCTTCAAAAGACGCGTTGATTCTATGAATATCCGAGAGTTTGGAACTTAGAAATTTGTTGATTCTACGGATACGCGACAATTGTCATAAAATTTTGAAACTCGACAACAATCTTCTAAAACAAATTCAAAGAATTAAAAATTGTCCAGCAAAAGAAGTTACAGAAAAAAAAAGAAATAACTAATGAGCACAAATTAATATAATTAAGCCTAATCAATGCTCCAGCCGTACCCCTAAATTCTTTGCCAACCTTGATTCTGTTTTTCATCCGTGATGCTGCTCCATCACTTCCCAAATACAGCTCAAACCATGCACGAGATCCGCTAATAGCTCCACGAATTTATTTGTTATTCTTGTATGCACATTAACATTTAAATTGTAGCAATTAGGTTTCCAAACTTTCAATGTCGTAATGTGAAATACAACGTTTTGTGAACATGGCACGACAAAATTAACATGACACACCGCTTCCAAGCCTGACATTCTCTTTTACGGATATTGATGTATGTACAGATTGGGATCACAGAAACCTTTACATACCGACATGGGAAGTCCAAAAGAAAATGAAAATAAATAAATGAGATAAAGCCTGAAGTCATATTGATGTAGGACAATTGGCGTTAGAGTTTGAAGAAGAATTGGAACGAAAATTGGCAAAACGATTTGTTTCGAAGAAACGGGCATAACTTTTTGCCCAAATGATAGAATTTATGAATTATTTGGGATTGGGGTCCCTAGATTTATTCTAAATAAAATGAGTAAACTTCGGGTGTAGACAGACGCGTAAGAAATAAAGAACACCTTCAAAAGACGCGTTGATTCTATGAATATCCGAGAGTTTGGAACTTAGAAATTTATTGATTCTATGGATACGCGACAATTGTCATAAAATTTGGAAACTCGGCAACAATCTTCTAAAACAAATTCAAAGAATTAAAAATTGTCCAGCAAAAGAAGTTACAGAAAAAAAAAAGAAATAACTAATGAGCACAAATTAATATAATTAAGCCTAATCAATGCTCCAGCCGTACTCCTAAATTCTTTGACAATCTTGATTCTGTTTTTCATCCATGATGCTGCTCCATCACTTCCCAAATACAGCTCAAACCATGCACGAGATCCGCTAATAGCTCCACGAATTTATTTGTTATTCCTGTATGCGCATTAACCTTTAAATTGTAGCAATTAGGTTTCCAATCTTTCAATGTCGTAATGTGAAATACAACGTTTCGTGAACATGGCACGACAAAATTAACATGACACACCGCTTCCAAGCTTGACATTCTCTTTTATGGATATTGATGTATGTACAGATTGGGATCACAGAAACCTTTACATACCGACGTGGGAAGTCCAAAAGGAAATAAAAATAAATAAATGAGATAAAGCCTGAAGTCATATTGATGTAGGACAATTGGCGTTAGTGTTTGAAGAAGAATTGGAACAAAAATTGGCAAAACGTGCTGCTTTGAAGAAACGGGCATAACTTTTTGCACAAATGTTAGAATTTATGGATTATTCGGGATTGGGGTCCCCAGATTTATTCTAAATAAAATGAGTAAACTTCGGGTGTAGGCAAAAGCGTAAGAAATAAAGAACACCTTCAAAAGACGCGTTGATTCTATGAATATCCGTGAGTTTGGAACTTAGAAATTTATTGATTCTATGGATACGCAACAATGGACATAAATTTTAGAAACTCGACAACAATCTTCTAGAACAAATTCAAAGAATTAAAAATTGTCCTGCAAAAGAAGTTACAGAAAAAAAAAAAGAAATAACTAATGAGCACAAATTAATATAATTAAGCCTCATCAATGCTCCAGCCGTACCCTTAAATTCTTTGCCAATCTTGATTTTGTTTTTCGTCCATGATGTTGCTCCATCACTTCCCAAATACAGCTCAAACCTTGCACGAGATCCGCTAATAGCTCCACGAATTTATTTGTTATTCCTGTATGCGCATTAACCTTTAAATTGTAGCAATTAGGTTTCCAATCTTTCAATGTCGTAATGTGAAATACAACGTTTCGTGAACATGGCACGACAAAATTAACATGACACACCGCTTCCAGGCTTGACATTCTCTTTTATGGATATTGATGTATGTACAGATTGGGATCACAGAAACCTTTACATACCGACGTGGGAAGTCCAAAAGAAAATAAAAATAAATAAATGAGATAAAGCCTGAAGTCATCTTGATGTAGGATAATTGGCGTTAGAGTTTGAAAAAGAATTGGAACGAAAATTGACAAAACGAGCTGTTTCGAAGAAACGGGCATAACTTTTTGAACAAATGTTAGAATTTATCAATTATTTGGGATTCGGGGCCCTAGATTTATTCTAAATAAAATGAGTAAACTTCGGGTGTAGACGAATGCGTAAGAAATAAAGAACACCTTCAAAAGACGCGTTGATTCTATGAATATCCGAGAGTTTGGTACTTAGAAATTTGTTGATTCTATGGATAAGCAACAATTGACATAAAATTTTGAAACTCGACATCAATCTTCCGAAACTAATTCAAAGAATTAAATATTGTCCTGCAAAAAAAGTTACAAAAAAAAAAAATAATAATAACTAATGGCACAAATTAATATAATTAAGCCTGATCAATGCTCCGGCCGTACCCGTAAATTCTTCGCCAATCTTGATACTGTTATTCATCCATGATGCTGCTCCATCACTTCCCAAATACAGCTCAAACCATGCACGATTTTGGTTTTAAACCAAATTAAATAGTTAAAAATAAAATAAAAAAGCTTAGGCACATTATTTATTTATTAATTTAGGTTTTTCCGGAAAAAAAAAAAAGAGCAAGACTAGGCAAGCTCAACCTATTCGATACATCCATGTGTGTAAGGTAGTGAAATTAGCGAAGAAATCTTTAAATTTGTTTTGAAACCATTTTGGAAAATTTAGAACACAATTTTGATGAAGAAGAATGAACCAAGAATGAGTAGCTGGTCTAAAGTAAAATACATTAAACCTGACTTCTTGGTAATCGAAATAATTGAAAAGGGATTCGAATGCATCGTCTTTCGAGAGACGCGCATTCGCTTCTCTTTCCATGGTCCTGACCCCAGTCTTCAAATGCCAGTACCCCTTGAATTGAAATTTTAGAAAAATCAATATAGTTCTTCTTTTGTTAAGTTGGAGTATGAGTTATTATGGTGATCCGGATTTGATAAAGATAGCTTCATAATAAGCTCTCCATTTTTTGATATTTTTTGGAAAATATTGGAAATTTGAAGGAAACATACTGTGAAGGCATTCATCAAGGGAAGAATACCTATGAATCCAAGTATTTCCATCTCGAACATTGGAATATGAACAGGTTCAGTAAAATATTGAAAAGATGAAGGAGGATATGTGATAATTTTCCAGATCCTATTTGGAGGGCATTTTTTAAATTTGAATGGATGTTCAGGAATTTTCTGTATTTGAGAAGATGGAGTTTTTGAGGTTAATGTAGTTTTTTGAGAATTTTGAGCCTTTGAAGGAATTTTTGAATATAATCTTGTGTTGAAGCTATAGGAATTTGAATCTTTCTCTTATCCTTCTTCTTGGAAGCTGATTACATTCTGCTTCTTTTTTGAATATCTCACTCAATTTGAATATTTCTCGAATCTTTCTCACAATTTCCTCTCTTTTGTAAGAACTCTCTTGTGGTGAAGTATGCAAGAAATTATGAAGATCCTTGTATATATAGAATTTTAAAATAAAAAAAGACAAAATTGCTTGCCACTTGGCAAAAATTTGTGTTGACACAAGATTTTTAACATCTTTTTGTAAAATATATGTTATCACTACAACAAAAATGATTTTTTGTAACACATAAACGGCAACATTCGGTTATTAAATTGTGAGAGTTCTATATATACAAGGATCTTCAAACTTTCTTGCATACTTCACCACAAGAGAGTTCTTACAAAAGAGAGGAAATTGTGAGAAAGATTCGAGAAATATTCAAATTGAGTGAGATATTCAAAAAAGAAGCAGAATGTAATCATCTTCCAAGAGGATAAGAAAAAGATTCAAATTCCTATAGCTTCAACACAAGATTATATTCAAAATTCCTTCAAATGCTCAAAATTCTCAAAAAACTACCTTAACCTCAAAAACTACATCTTTCTCAAATACTGAAAATTCCTTAACATCCTTTCAAATTTAAAAAATGCCCTCCAAATAGGATCTGGAAAATTATCACATATCCTCCTTCATCTTTTCAATATTTTACTGAACCTGTTCATATTCCAATGTTCGAGATGGAAATACTTGGATTCATAGGTATTCTTCCCTTGATGAATGCCTTCAAAATATTTTTCCTTCAAATTTCCAATATTTTTCAAAAAATATCAAAAAATCCAGAGCTTATTATGAAGCTATCTTTATCAAACCCGGATCACCATAATAACTCATACTCCAAATTAACAAAAGAAGAACTATATTGATTTTTCTAAAATTTCAATTCAAGGGGTACTGGCATTTGAAGACTGGGGTCAGGACCATGGAAAGAGAAGCGAATGCGCGTCTCTCGAAAGACGATGCATTCGAATCCCTTTTCAATTATTTCGATTATCAAGAAGTCAGGTTTAATGTATTTTACTTTAGACCAACTACTCATTCTTGGTTCATTCTTTTTCATCAAAATTGTGTTCTAAATTTTCCAAAATGGTTTCAGAACAAAATTAAAGATTTCTTCGCTAATTTCACTACTTTACACACATGGATGTATCGAATAGGTTGAGCTTGCCTAGTCTTGCTCTTTTTTTTTCCTGAAAAACCATAAATTAATAAATAAATAATGTGCCTGAGCTTTTTTATTTTATTTTTAACTATTTAATTTGGTTTAAAACCAAAACATTACTGGTTTCGACTTAGTTTGGATATTTGGCTTACATTTTATTTTTTATTTTTTAAATGCAGCTTACCATTAAATTTTTTATTTAATTGGGGGCGGCATTGTCTAGTCAGCCAAATCTAGACAATATTTAGAGTTCAGTTAATGTAATTCTAGATATTTCAAATTTAGGAGCACAGTCTGTCAACTCTTAACAATTTTTTTTTCGCCCCTCTTCTGAGCAGAAAGAGCCCTGTACAATCCACAAAATAGCAATAAATATAGATTTAATTGATATCCCTAAATAGCCACTAACCCGAGTCATATTCTTCGTCCTTATTAAACGATATCGAATGCTTGGATTGGTATGGTGGAGCAAAAACTTTAAATGCTAACGAATGCTTAGATTGGTCAGTAGTATTATTAAGTTATCAAAAAATATCAAATACTTGATCATGAATTTGACCTGCATGTTGAGGGTGTATTGCAAACGTGATTCATAAGATTGAGTTATTTTAAGCTTAAGTTTTAATGAAATAATCTTATTAAAAAAAAAACAAAAAAACAAAAAACAAAAACCAACGGTACATCAAAATCACGATAGAAGCCCTAAATCCCAATTCCTCGACTCTCTCATTTTCCCCTCAAAATCTCCCGCTTTCCCCTCAAATCGCCATCACCGAAGGAGTAATTTTTCAGTTGCCGACGCTGGTCATCGATCATCCATAGGCAGCCACTACTGATTGTCGTCCATTTGTATGTGTCGTCTCTTCACTAGTTCAGAGCTCGCGCAGAAACAGGATCCACGATTTGAAATCCCAATGGCATTTCGTTTCATCAATCCATTCTCGTTTTTTCTGTTGGTTCATTCTTGTTCTGCTCCTAGTTCTTTCTCTCTCTAAAGAAAACCCCCAAATTCTCTATCCGATTCTTTATCACGCTAGTATCCAGAGGTATGTTTCTTCTCTGCTTCTCGGTCATGTAACCATTTCTTGCTAAGCATCGATTTAAGTTACTTGTTTGGCAAAATAAGCGTAATACACATATAGCAAATGAAATAATAACAAAAAATTAATAACTGGTTTACATGAGATTTATTCACAAGAGGTTGCACAATATTTCTCCCTATTGGCTTCACTAATTGAGCAGAGACTTTGTTAGATGTCATAGACTTGCTGCTCATAATGGTGATTTAGTGTTGGGAGAAAAGGCCTTATTCCGTCCTCTCGAGGATTTGGAGATACCACCCCCTGAGTTACAGGGGGAAACTGAAGTCGGTTCTACAATAGATAAGGCTTAATGAAATGTACTGAATGTTAAAAAGTGCAGTGCAGCAGAATAGTACTACCTGCTATAATGTTGATAATAGTTGCTTGTAATGTGATGCTTTTGTTATCTAACTAGTGGTTTACTTTTTCGCGGACATGGTTTTGGCATCTTTCTTTGCTATGGAAATACATGTTTTGATAATTTCGTTGTGGGGATTGGTTTCCAAATTGAGTTGATTATCCTGCATCTATATGTAAATGTGAAGTGGGAGATTAAGAAACTTAGAGCTCAATCTCAGTAACTACAATAGGCACATTACAAGGTGCAATATAAATTTCACTGACACAATTGCTTGAATCAACAATAAACGTAAGACGAGAGCTTGCAATTGCATTCACAACCAAGAAATGCATAAATGAAATTCAGGGCCTGTTTGATTCTCGTTATTGTAGAATGATAATGAAAAATATAGCTGTTATTGGGCCCCACACAAGAGAGAAATTCAAAATTGATGGCTTGATGAGATGGATAACGGTCATATTTTTCATTTTTATGGATGAAAAATGAGAAACAAACGGAAGCTTAGTGATTCATACTTCTCCACAATCATATTTAGCACAACCATTTCAAACCATCTATATTCTACACAAGTGGTAGGACCAATGCAAGCAATAGCTTGAAGCCATTCGCCCTTTTGGTTTTCTACTCCATATACTTTAATTTATTCAACATATTCTAGTTTTGAATTGAGATTCAGAAATTGCACGAATTACATTTATTTTATAAAAGATATATCACTTGTACTTATTGTTAGGATAGCGATCCATCTTCAGGGCAATTTTCTTATTGAATCCTTGTGGATGTGTATGTGTATTAGAATCTGATGTGAAAACTCGTTGACTTATCTTTTTATCTAATGTATCTTTGTGCCGTTCAGTGTTGAATAGTATCTTTGCATACAATGGACAAAGAGTGGCTACACTTATCAAGGTTATCATCTAAAATTAAATGTTGCAGATCTAGATATCAATCGAACAAAATTTAACGTATAATGACCACAAAGTTTAACTTGTAGATTTTTAGAACAATATAGAAATGGAGCCTAGAAGATTGTTCAACAAGCTCGTGAAAGTTACAATTCAAAAATGATAGTATGCCCTTGTGTCAGGTATAGGAATCTAATGCATCACCATTATTATACAGTCTATGAACATTTGATTATTAAGGATATGGATCCTACATACAGTGTATGGGCATTTCATGGAGAACAACCAAGTGAAGCAAATTTGCTCGATGTAGGAATACCTGAGTCACATAGAATGTTTAAGGACTTCTATACACAACATGATGTGGATCCTGAAAACCGTCATGATGAAAGAGCGAAAGAGCTTGAAAGTTTAGTTGATGATGCTGAAACACCTTTATATCCTGGTTGTAGGGCGTTCACGAAGATGTCAACTTCAGTTGCAATGTTTAAGCATAAAGCTTCACATGGTTTATCTGATAGTGATTTTGATGAACTCATAAATCTTGTTGGAGATATGTTTCCAGAGAATAATACACTTCTAAACTCATTTTATGAGATGAAAAAACTTGTCAATAGATTTGATCTTGGCTATGAGAAGATACATGCTTGCGTGAATTATTGTTGTCTATATAGAAATGAGCTCGAACAAGCTGAGTTATACCCAAAATGTGGTTGCTCAAGATGGAAAGTTAACCAATGGACTAAAAAAATTCAGAAAAAACTCCATCAAAAGTGTTGCGTTATTTTCCTATACTACCAAGACTTAAGAGGATGTTTGGAATAGAAAAGATGGCAACACAACTTAGATGTCACTCAAGTAATAAAAGTTCAAACGGTAAAATTAGGCATCCGATTGATTCAACGAGTTGGGAAATAATTAACAGAAGGTGGCCACAATTTGCATTAGATCCTCGAAATATTAGATTAGGTCTTGCTACTAATGGGTTTAATCCTTTCAAAGATATTAGTCCTAAGTATAGTTGTTGGCCAGTAATTTTAACCGTATATAACTTGCCTCCTTCATTATGCATGTCAAAGGAAAGTTTGATGCTGAGTTTATTGATCCCGGGGCCAAAGTAACCAGGTAATGACATAGATGTTTATTTGGCACCACTTGTAGACGACTTAATATTGTTATGGAGTGATGGAGTTGAGATGTATGATGCAGTTACAAAGTCTACATTTAATTTAAAAGCTATTTTGATGTGGACAATACTTGACTTTCTTGCATATGGAAATATATCTGGATGGCTTGTCAAGGGAAAATTTGCATGCCATATTTCTCGTGAAGACACATGTTCACTATGGTTGAAGCATGGTAGGAAGTTTGCGTACATGTGACATAGAAGATTTCTCGTGTTTAATCATCCATTTCGCATGAAAATAAGCTGGTTTAATGGACATATTGAAACTGGTATTAAGCCGAAGATAAAAAATGGTGAAGAAGATTCTATTGAAATTGATAGGGGAAAATATGGTAAGCGAAAGAGGAAGAAGAATACAACTCAATCTAATGTCACGTGGAAGAAGAAGTCTATATTTTACGATCTACCATATTGGAAGGTAACTGTTGTGATTTTTAATACTTGTACTTGCATGTAGTTACCATGGTTAAAATTGATATTTGATTTGCAGATTTTGCTTGTACGACATAATTTGGATGTGATGCATGTGGAGAAGAATATATGTGACAGTATCATTAGTACACTTTTGGATGTCAAGGAACATCTAAAGATGGCATTAACTTTCGGTTGGACTTGGAAGCTATAAACATTAGGCATGACTTACATCCTGAGAGGAAAGGAAATAAATTTTACCTACCTACAGCTCCTCACACCTTATCGCGTACAGAAAGACAAATGTTTTGCAAAATGCTTTCTAACTTGAGATTACCCGATGATTATTGATCTAATATTGGAAATTGCATTTCAGTGGAAGAATGTAAGATAGTTGGACTAAAGTCTCATGATTGTCACATTTTAATGCAACAATTATTACCAGTTGCTTTGAGAGGACTTCTCCCTAAAGGTCCAAGGAATTCTATTTTTAAATCGTGTTCATTTTTCAATGAAATATGTCAAGGAGTTGTAGATAGAAATAAGATCGAACAATTAGAGGACGTTTCTGAACTTTATGCATGTTGGAAAGGTATTTCCCGCCTTCATTTTTTGATATAATGGTACATTTAACAATTCACATTAGGAGAGAAGTTCATTTATGTGGACCGGTACAATATCATTGAATGTACCCATTTGAAAGGTAATACTACCTTCCAGTTATTCCCTAAAGTTAAATTTATTATCAAATTGGTTTTATATGTTTTAGATTGTTACATTCGTATAGGTATATGAAAGTGTGTGAGGGTATGTTATGAATCGTGTACGACCTGAAGGGTGCATGGCTGAATGATATATTATGGAAGAAAATGCGATGTTTTGTAGCAAATACATAACACAAGCATCGGAAATAGACTCTAAGCCTACACACAATGAAGAATGTGAAAGTGATTGCTTGGTTGTAAGGCGTACAATTTCTAAAGGGAAGCCTATTGTACTATCCGATGAGATGTTGAAAGTTGCTCATCGCTATGTGTTGCTAAATAGTACAGAAGTTCAACCATACATAGAGTATGTTATTAAATATCTACTTCAGTATAAATTTTTAGGGTTTTCTACCATATATATTTATTCGACTTAATATTGTATTTACCTTAGGATGCATATAGATGGACTCAAGAGGGACAAACGATTAGAAAGAAATGAATCTTTACTGCATAAGAAGCACATTGATTTATTTGCTGCCTGGTTGGATGATAAGGTTGGAATACACCTAAAATCAGTGTCTAGTTGTGCTATTGATTATTTTATTTCTAACATTTTTAAAATACAAACAGATTGAAAGCCAGCTACTAATGCACTATGTTTCGAACAATCTGAAGTGGCTTGCACGTGGTCTTAGATGTCAATCTATCTCATATTCTAGTTTTGTCATAAATGGTCTTTGGTTTCACACAAAGATGCAGAAAAATCTAGGCAAAATAGTGGCATTTTAGTCGAAGCAACAACCATTTGTAGATCTAGTGCAAAAGATAATGCACATGTAATTGGGCAAGTTCTTTACTATGGAGTTTTGCATGATGTTATAGTTCTTGATTATAACACGTTTCATGTTCCAATATTCAAGTGCGATTGAGCAAATATCTTGAATGGAATAAAAAAGGAAGATGGATTCACTCTTGTAACGCCCCAAATTTTATTGATTTAAATATTGAGGTGTTACCAATATCATTTCATAATCATACATAAAGCGGAAAATATTAAATAAACTTTAATAAAACTCAAATTTTCATAACATCAAATTTAATCAATCTAAAACATTAAATCAAAATTTAAAGCGTCAAATAGAAATAAAGAAATACTAATATCTAAACATAAGGAAAAATTACTGTTGGTTCCCTTGAAAATATTTTATTTGGCAATCTGCGCACCATTCAGCGACCATCCACGTTGAACCGATCTAACATGAGATGTTAAAATTTTGAAGGAATGAGTATTTTAAACCCAGTAGGATACGTGTGTCTAAAACAATATAATAATCTTTTAAACATAAATCTATAACATTCCATACCATCATTTCATCAAGAACAATCGGAGATCAATCGAAAGTTCTAGCATTTTGAGAAAACCCGAAAGAGATCCCACATTTCATTTCATTTCATCAAGACCCGTAGGTCTATTAGCATTTCGTGAAATAAGTTATGTAAAAATAATTATAATATTGCATAGACATAACTACTTGCACGTAATATCCTACCTTGATTAGATCAAATGAATATTGTAAGACAAATCCAGAAATCACGTTCCGAATTTCTTCCTAACTTTCTCTGCCCCGCGTTCACCTTGTGGGTTCTATAAATTTTTGTGATGATTGATGTGACATCTTGCATGTATTTATAGTTGAAAATCATTGGAGTTTGGAAATAACTGAAATAGAGTTGCCGCGTTTCATTAAAATTTGACTGAGGAAGTTTCAAAAAGTGGTTATCTATCATAATTATCTAATAGGGTTAAAGGCTTCAATGGCACACACGTGGACAAAAAAAAAAGGACTAACAGTTTCATTGAATAGGAATACTATAATAATAATTGGAAGAAGGAAAAGTAATGTTAATCAAATAGGATGGTAGGATTTGGCTGAACCTTTAACATTTATCAACACCAAGATTATATCGAATAATACACGTGAATTAGTTGGAAAGAGATAAACATGATTAGAAAATAAACTATTATATTATTTTCAGATGGTTAGATATATACCATACACGTGAACCTGGAAAGATGTGATTATAACATAAACTATTATATTATATATCAAATACGTTTCTTTGGGTTGAAATAACTTGGGCTTAACGTATTCTCTTGAGCCCAACGAACATTATTTAATGCGAGCTACAAAATGAGCCCAATGTCGATATACTTTTGATCACTCCATAAAAAGTTAAATATTTGGCCCATTTAAAACATACTTTATTTTAGTCTCTTAACTTTCAAAATCATAAAATAAAATTTATAGAACAAATAATTTTATTTTAAAATTTTCGGGGTGTTACAACTCTGGTTAACCTTAACGAGGGACACATGCAATTTGAAAATAATCCTTTCACCTTGGCAACACAGGCGAAACAAGTCTTTTATTCTAGGGAGAATGAAACATCTAGTTGGTACGTTGCTTTGCAAGTGCCATCAAAAGGATTCGGTGCATCACACATGGAAGAAGATACAATTTACGAGGTAACTATTCCACTAGACATATCACAGTTAATTACAGACAACATTGATGAGGATGAGAATTATGCAAGGATTGATGTCGAAGGTTCATTATGTGATACGTAGATTACTTTGGTACCTCCTTTGTATAGTCATTTTTTCTTCAATGTTCGTGGAATGTGTTTTTTATATTATATTTTAACATGCTGTAATTGAAATATTATGATTGTGACGAAATAGATAATGGTTAGAATATGTGAAGATCTCTTAACTTTAATTTCTTTTGATGTTGCAGATTTTAATTATGTCTCTAGATAATCTTTCGAACCAACGGACAATGCAAGATAGATTTCATACGATGGACAAATATGAGGTAATTGTTTTTCCTATAATACGTAAGATATTTAGTAAGTTTCGAAAATAATTACATTTATATTTTGTTTTAATATTGCATTCGTAAAGTCAACTAAACAAACTCCCAAGAGTTCTAAACGACGAGGAGTTACAATTCATCTTGCAATTCGAGAGACTAATAAACGACTAAGAACTTCGAGTGAACCAGAACATACTATGTTTGCTCCAAGTAATGATGAGCAAAACACGCCACTAACAAATATAAATGCGCCGAGGAAGAAAATGGGTCCAACCCAAGTGAAACTGATTCCTGAAAAGAATTATCAGAAGATAGTTTAATGAATATGGGCAAGTAGTTGGCTACAACTCAGATAAATTTGCTAGTATAGTTGGAGCTATGGTACGAGAATACGTGCTTATTGTAAGTAAAGACTGGCATTCGGTGGATGAAAGGAAAAAATTCGAACTTTGGAATTTCATACAGGTATATTTCTTAACTACCTTTTAAGATTATTTCGTTATGGATCTATTTCCTTCTTAATGACAATATTAGATTAAGTGTTGAGTTTATTTTTGTGCACGAATACAACAAAGGTTCAATGTGAGTGATTGTCATCAAAGAATAACATTTCAATGTATGGGAAAGTATTGGAAGACATTCAAATCAAGGCTGAAAAAACAAATCAAAACTCTAGTTGAATCGTCTGTAATAAAGCACACACTATTGCCCTTCTTAAATCAAAGAATATTAATTATGAAGAAGTGTGGAAGAAATTTGTCAAGGATACTCTTTCTGCTGACTTTCATGCAAGTATATTTGCATATGACGCTTAAAACTTTTATAATCTTCGACAACCTATTATACTTTTTCGTCTTCTTAATAGGAAAAAAGTCACAAGTTTAGCATTTTGAGAACTAATCAAAAGCTTTTTCACACTATGGGTCGAAAGGGTTATCCACATATGGCGCATGAAATGGTACAATTACAAATATATTTAATCTTCTTACTTGAAATGTCCTGTACTAGTACATGTAATTACTAGATTAGCATTGTAGAGGAAAAAAATCCAGATATCAAAGGGTTAAGAACTAGAGTATGGACTCATAGACATCTTAAGAAGGATGGAAAACCAATAAATGAAATAATTGCCGAGACTTTGGTATGTGTATTATTTCAGCGTTCAAAGTAAGAATAATAGGTTGTATTATATCACTTGTTAGTATTGATTAATTAAGTTCCATGAGTGCAGAAAAAGATTGAAGATTGTCCTCATTCAATTTCTAATACTTCGGCAAAAGATTCCATCCGCGATGATGCTGTTGCTCGAGTTTTAGGTCCTGAACGTCATGGAAGAGTTCGAGGACTTGGATTTGGAGTTGTACCATCAAAAGTGGATGGACAAATTTAAAGTAATGGGAGAGTTAGAGAACTTGAAAGTCAATTACAAACTCAGTCATAAAGGGTGGGAGCACTATAAGAAAAGGTTGGAGCACTAGAAGAAAAGGTTGAAGCACTTCTCAAGTTAAGTCAACAGGTTAGAACTTTTGACCATTATTTATACTGCGATAATATAAGTTAATATAGCCAAGTATACGTGGAATAACTTTTAAAATATTTGTATCATTTTTCAAAATGTGGAGGATGGGAATTCAAATGCTTTCACTCAGGTTTTTTTATCCTACATTATTAAAAGTTTATTCAATATAAATTTAGATTGAAGTATACTAATAAAAAAAAAAATTTCTATTTACTATGAATTTGTAGTCACACCAAAGAAGTGGTGTCCAAGGAGTTATTGCACATATGGAAAACCTTAGGTGTCAACTACTGCATTGGTACATGTTTGAGGAGGAAGAAGTTGTAGCAGAAGGGAGAATTGCAACAACAGACCAAAGTGCAAAGGTGCATCATTTGCCACTCGGAAGAGACTGTTGGAAAGTTTGGGTTGAGGAAGTGTATAGGGGTCAATTGACCTTATACAAACCTACAGATGAATTTCGAACTCTTCGTGAAGCCATGGGAAGTACTATTGCTTGGCCAAAGAGTAGTATTAGACTTATTTGATTAAGGTAAAATCCCTAGCTTCTTTTAATATTTAAGGAGTTTTTATGATTATGTTGGTTGATTTTCAGGTCAATTTTTTTCATATGAATTGAGAATGACGCATCTTTTGCACTTTTTCATATGTGAAGATATTAGTTAGACATTTAAATGCCACCTAAACTGGTGCTTAGATATTTGATATTAGTCACTTGTTTTTTTTCTAAAAATCATATGACGACATTCTTGCTAGTAAAAATTCCCACTATAAATTTCTTTGAATCTCGTTTCTAAGACTGAAAATTTGGAGTGAGCGTTTGAGGAAGAACTTGGAGATTTTGCTTGACTGGAATTTGACTAAGACTAAATGATGTAGGACTAAGCCGGAAAAAAATGGTCTACTTGGAAGAATGTTAGTCTTCTGTGCTTTCCTTGAAATAAAGTCCCTGGTATTAGCTTTATCAAATACTTGAAAGTTGTCATTATGTTTATGCATCTACAATTGGATAGTGTTTAGTTTGGTGTGAAGATTTTCAACTTGTACACATTATTTTTTCAAGTAAATTGCCTACTACCACACTTGTACTGATGATTTTTTAAAGGGTAAATAGCACAAAACGTCTCTACCTTTCAATGTCATTGTGCAAAACGTCCATACCTTTCATTTTTTGGCATTTTCACCCCAATTTTGACGTTTCATTGCGGAAAACATCATTTTCACATATTTTTAACGTAAAATGACCAATATACCCTTCTATTTAAATAAAATCAAAAAAAGAGAAGAAAAATAAGAACAAATTACAATCTTACTCCTAAACTTTTTTAAAAAGTACAAATGAGTCCAAATAAATTATTAAAATATTAAAAATAATCAAAAATAAAAAATATTTCTCTCTCCTTCTCCCCTCCTCCCTTCGCCTCCTCCACCACCACCATAAGAAATCTCTCATCTTCTTCTCCTTTCCCTCCCTCAGCCTCTGCTAACCCAAGCTCTCGTCGGAGGAGCCTTAATCTCCGCCACACAACAATCTTCTCTCAAATTCACCCACCCAATTCCACCTCTGTTCACTAAGCGCTCCCCAACTTCTCACGCCAAAACAGGTTGATTAAGCCCCTTACCGTCGAGCCTTCAGGCAGATGCCCTTTTGCTTCCACCAAGCCCAGTCCCGCCACTGCCTCTATCCCCTTCAGTGAAGAAGAGCCAATATCTATTACGGGCCAAGAAAGTGTCCCTCTTGAAGGTGTTATTTAGTTCAAAAACCCAACTCCGATTCCTGTCTCGCCAAGTGGGGGTGCGTGATTTTTTTTATATTTTATCTTTGGTTTAAAATTTTTCTTCTATTGAGAGTTGTTTATGTTGAATTGAATTGGAGTTATTGTAGCCGTGTGGCTCTGCTAGCTGGTGGAGATGTGGCGGCATTGGTTTTGTTCTCTGCAATTGGAAGGAAATTAAGGCTCCTCCGACGGGAGCTTATGTTAGCAGAGGCTGAGGGAGGGGGAGGAGCAGTAGAGGAGAGATTTCTGGTGGTGGTGGTGGTGGTGGTGGTGGAGGCTGGGGGAGGGGTGGTGAAGAAGAGGAGAGAGAAATATTTTTTATTTTGGTTATTTTTAATATTTTAATAATTTATTTGGACTCATTTGCACGATTTAAAAAAGTTTAGGAGTAAGATTGCAATTTGTTCTTTATTTTTCTTGTCTTTTTTTGGTTTTATTTAAATAGAAGGGTATATTGATTATTTTACGTTAAAAATATGTGAAAATGACGTTTTTTCGCAATGAAACGTTGAAATAGGGGTGAAAATGCCAAAAAAATGAAAAGTAGGGACGTTTTGCATAATGACATTGAAAGGTAGGGACGCTTTGTGCTATTTACCCATTTTTAAATTAAATAATTTCTTTTCAAAGTTTTGAGTGCTTTTTTTCCTGGATGAAGCTAAGGTGGAATAGGTTTATGAAATTACCCATAGAGTGTTTTTGGATGTTGACATAGACAAACAACGTCTAGGTATGGGCCCTTTATATTATTTTAGTGTTTGAAATTGTAAGTTGCCATCCTAAAGTGCCATTTTATTTGCATGTTAACTTCATTTTATTATTGCTTCCCAACTATTACCAAACTTTGTTTATTTGGAAGGTGTCTAAGGTCTAGTTCCTCAGTCATCCAATATTTTCCTCTAGGTGAAGTACCAAGATGTTATTTCATTCTGAGTCCCACTTGCCCAAATGGGGGAATTATTTGTCTGAAGTCTAGGCTAAATGATATTTGATTTGCATCTCTTGCTTTTAATAACAATGGCCAATAGGTGTATAACATCTTCGTTATGCCGTATGTTTGAGCTCAATCATAATCTTCACTAGTTGTTGGCACTTGTTCGGAGTTGTATGGTATGTTATTTCAGGGAAACTTATTTGTTATCTAGATCACTTACTCATTTCATATATTAACTCCCGTTTGCCATCACTTGCTGTTTCATGATTAATTGGTGCCTCATTTCTGTAGAAAATGTGACCCAAAAGCATTCCAGTTCTTCATACCTCCGCTTTTTTCTTTTCTTCCTTTTCTCATTTCTGTAGAAAATGTTAAAAAGTCTATTGAAAAGTTAAATTTTTAGTCACTAAGCTCAGTAGAATGAGTAAGGGATGTAAGGATATAATTTGTATACCTTCAACTGTTGGTCTAATTTTTAATATCTCTGGTCCATATTTGCACATCAATGGTTTTATGTTGACCAAGCTTGCATTCACATGCTTATATTTTCACGATAACCCATCATGATTTTTTCTCTCTCGCGATAGCCTACCTCGCATGGAGAGTCACCCTTCCACTTCCACATCCAAGCCCACCACCTACCCACCCACCAGCCAAATAGTGTCCGACCAAACCACCGGCCTCACGCCACCAAACCATGGTCGATCCGGCCATGGAAGACACGAGCAGGTGGCGGCCCTAGGTGCAAACCCTAGCGCCGCCGCTCCAGTTTTGCAACAGGTCACTCCTCCATCAATTTTCTGGCCTCACGCGCCTGATCGGAGGGGAGAACGGGCTATTCCGAGCTCAGAGAAAGTGGCGCCGTTTCTGGGTGGCGTTCCGGCATCGCTTGAATCTCACGCGCCGGCGACGCGTGCGCCACATGCGCCGGTGACTGGTAGACAGCAGAACCTGCGTGATCTGCCCAGGTCATTCTACCCCCCGTTCTACTGACAGACGCACAATTTCAACGGCATGCGGAAATGTTTGGTATAAAGGAGTTTAATCTTCGATTTGGAGTGGAAGCAAAGGAGTTTTTTGTGTCTGTTAATGAATCCGACATTGTTAGGTTGATCGAATGGGGACCGAGGACATTGAATACAGTATATATGGGGAGGTTTGGTGCCTTGTAAATGTTGAATATGATGGATAAATTGAGGGGGGCAAGCAAGCAGGAGGAGTTTATTACCAAGTTGTGGAAACAGTCGGGGTAGGTATCTGACGATCGCTCAATATGGGGAGAGGCGTCGCAAAGGAGTGGTGAGATATCGGAAGGTGCGAATGGGGCGGGATGGGCGTTGGTTCTTCGAATGTTTCAAGCAGTTGTAGATTTTTTTGTCACTAGTGACAAAGCTAAGCGTCAAACAGTTAGAGTTAACAAGCAACAAGGGAGGACCTATGCTGAAGTTACGACAAACCGACAGGTCGAACAGAACACGAAAAGGCCAGTACTGTTACAAAAGGACAGCGAAGTTTGTGGGAATGATACTCACACACGACCCTCAATCAACGAGGGTTTCCCATCGATACATAAGCTGAAGGAGACAACGCCAGAAGTTGCTTTGGTTAGTCCATTGAGTAATGCTAAAATAAGGGCTCGCGTCCAGGGGTTGAAATGTGAGGTGGATGAATTGTTGAGACTACTGGGAGGTGGTGCCCTAGAGGGCTCCAAGATGATTTGTTGTCTTAAGTGCGGGGCTGGGATGCTTGAATATCCAGTTGGGGAGATACAATCAAACTTGGTTCAACAAACACAGGTGTTGATTGAGACCACCAGAGAGAATCTTGTACGGTATGAGGGGGAGTGTAATGGAGATGACGAGGGAATAGAGATCGTGTGGAGGGATAAAGACGACAATTACTCGGGGAATGAGGCACAACAGGGGTGGAACCATCATCGAAGGGAGGGGAATAGAAAACGAGGAGTATGGATGTGATGACACTGAATGAGACTCTAGAGAAGAGTGGTGCAGTAGTGATTGAGGGAGACACGATCATAGCTGCAGAGGGGGTTGGGTTGATGGAGAAAGAGACCGGAACAGTGATGGCAGAGGTATTAAGTCCGACACATACACAAGAGCAGGTGGTGAGAGGTTCGAATACTATGATTGTGAACACTTACAATATGAAACATGAGAAGCCTTTTAATGAAAACGAGTTAGGGAACGAAAAAGCGATAGTGTGGGAGGATAGCGCCAAAATAGGAATAAAGGACAAGGGTGCAGTACGGGTGGAAGAGGTGGAAGGACAGCTCCCTGAGTCTATTGGATGTTGCTATGCAGGGGAGATTGTGAAAGGTACCGTGCTTGATGTTAGACCTCCGGTTTCAAATTGGGTTCTCCATAAAATTCAGGAATTCAGCAAGATGGTGGGTGTGTCGTGCGATGGTTACGAGAATGAACTTATGCATTTGTTTGAGGAGTTGGAGATTCGTAGGGGACGTGAGATGTATTCACCAGGTGGAAGAGCAAAAAGAAAAGGGGAACGTGAGCTTAGGCGGCTCGAATGTTCGATAAACTATGATGTTAAAGGGGGGTGTCAAAGAAAGGGTTGTTGGGGAGGGAGGATGGAGAGTTTAGATGATCCCAAAAATCATCAGCTGGAATGTGAGGGGGCTTAACGAAGTTGGGAAGAGGTTAGGAATTCGGAATATGTTAAGGGGATGGCGGGCTGATCTTGTCTGTTTACAGGAGACGAAGTTAGAGGTCATCTCAAGGGCTGTTGTGAGTTCTCTATGGGGGGGACAGCATGTTGGGTATCAATTTCTTGGAGCTTCAGGGGCATTAGGAGGAGTGCTTGTCATGTGGGACACTAGAGTGTTCGAAATGGAGGAGGTTAGTGTAGGGTTATTCTCTCTATCACTTTCCTTCAGTAATGTGGGGGATGGATTTAAGTGGATGTTTAGTGGAGTGTATGGGCCAAATTCAGATGTGCATAGAAGTGGCCTTTGGGATGAACTGGCTGGTATGATGGCTTGGTGGAACTTACCGGTGTGCATTGGGGGTGACTTTAACGTGGTCAGGTTTCCTTCTGAGTGGTCGAGTGGAGGGAGATTAACAGGGGCTATGGAGGATTTTTCAAATTTTATTAGTGCAAATTGGTTGGTAGATTTGCCTATGATTGGGGGGGGGGGGGGAGAGTTTACTTGGTCATCTAATCGAAATCAACCTGTTCAATTTCGGATAGATCGATTCCTGATTAGCGGTGAGTGGGAGGTTAAGTACCTTGATGTCACTCAGAGGAGATTGGGGAGAGTATACTCGGACCATTTTCCTATTTCGTTATCTGAGATTGGAAGGGGTAGTGGAAGAAGACATTTTAGATTTGAGAAGATGTGGTTGAAAGTTGAAGGTTTTGGGGAGCGAATTCGGACTTGGTGGCCTCTTATGATTTCAGGGGGTCTCCTAGTTATGTTTTACACCAGAAATTGAAGGTTTTGAAGGGAGATTTAAAGAAGTGTAATGAGGAAGTGGTGGGAAACATAGACGTTCGTAAGAATCAGTGTATGGCAGACATAGGAGAGTTGGACAAGTAGGAGGAGAGTCGATGGTTGGATGGGGAGGAAAGGGAGAGGCGTGGAAGGTTAAGGGGAGAGTTGGAGAAATTGGTGGAGATGGAGGAGATTGCTTGGAGACAAAAATCTAGGGTCTTGTGGTTGAAGGAGGGTGATAAATGCACAAAGTTCTTTCGTCGGGTCGCTAACTCCAACCGGCGCAATAACTCTATTACATTGCTGGAGGTTGATGGAGTAAGGTATGAGGATCCACAAGATATTGTGACTCAACATGTGAGATTCTATCAGAATCTCTACCGGGAGCAGTTTGGGTGGAGGCCTGAGTTGGAGGGGCTGAACTTCTTCACTATCACCGAAGAGGATGCTAGTTGGGTTGAGAGACCATTTGAGGAGGATGAAATTAGGGATGTGGTGTTTAATATGAATGATGATAAGGCTCCTGGACCGAACGGGTTCTCGTTCTCATTCTATAAGGCTTGTTGGGAGGTTGTGCGATCAGACATTATGGATACAGTAAATTATTTTTTTGAAAGTGGCAGGTTTATGAGAAGTCTTAATGCCACATTCATTGTGCTTATTCCTAAGAAATCGGGAGTGACTGATATTAAGGACTATCGTCCTATTAGTTTAGTCAGTGGGGTTTATAAGATCATTGCTAAAGTTTTAGCGAATAGATTAAAGGAGGTTTTTGGGAAAGATGTGTCTAAGTTTCAGAATGCTTTTGTGAAGGGGCACCAGATCTTGGATTCAGTTCTTATAGCAAATGAATGCATTGACTCAAAAATACGTCAGGGGATCCCAGGGATGTTGTGTAAGCTTGATATTCAAAAGGCGTATGATCACGTCAACTGGGGATTTCTTATGTATATGCTCAGGTAATGCGGCTTCCGGGATAGGTGGTGTAAGTGGATTCAGTTCTGTATCTCTACGGTTTCGTTCTCAGTTTTAGTTAATGGTAACCCTGAAGGTTACTTTCGGAGTAGTAGAGGTTTGAGGTAAGGCGATCCGTTGTCCCCCTTGTTGTTTGTTATTGTGATGGAGTAGAATGATTGAGAAAGCTGTGATGGAGGGTTTGTTAGGAGGTTTTGCGGTCGGTCATCTACGGGTCTCCCATTTGTTATTTGTAGACGACACACTGATCTTCTGCGATGCAGATGATATGCAAATTAGGAATTTGCGTCGACTGCTTTTGTGTTTTGAAGCGGTTTCTGGTTTGAAGGCAAATTTGGGCAAATCTGAGGTTATTCCGGTGGGAGATGTTGCTAATGTGGAGGAATTAGCGGCCATACTCGAATGCAAAGTTGCTCAATTGCCTATTTCATATCTTGGGCTTCCATTAGGAGTAAAGTTTAAAAGTAAACAAATCTGGAATAGTATTCTTGAAAGGGTGGAGAGGAGGTTAGCGGGGTGGAAGCGTATTTATCTGTCCAAAGGAGGCCGTCTTACTCTCATCAAATCCACGTTTTCTAGCCTTCCAACCCATTTTCTATCATTGTTTCCTATTCCCGTTGCAGTGGCAAATAGTTTTGAGAAGATGCAGAGGGATTTTCTTTGGGCAGGGTTAGGGGAAGAGAGGAAGTTTCATTTGGTCAAATGGGGTGATGTTTGTTCCCCTGTTAGGGTGGGAGGTCTTGGTTTGAGGAGCCTTGGTTTATATAACAAGTCTTTATTGGGCAAGTGGTTGTGGCGATTTGGAATGGAGAGGGAGAGCTTCTGGAGAGAAATTATTGGGGAGAAATATGGTGTCTTGGAGGGGGGTGGTGCTCGGGTGAGGGCCGTGGTTCCTATGGGATGAGCTTGTGGAGGTATATCAGAAAAGGATGGAGCGATTTTCAAAATAGGTTGGTTTTTGTGGTGGGGAACAGTATGAATGTAAGATTATGGGACGATTGTTGGTGCGGAGATCAAACATTGAAAGTGCGGTTTCCCTCTTTACATCGCATTGTCCTGGAGCCTGCAGTTTTGGTGAGTGCTGCTATGGCTATATCTAATGGGAATCCTAGCTGGAACATCGCTTTCGAGAGGGGTTTACATGATTGGGAGCTGAATGATTATGCATTGTTTTTGGCCTCCCTGTATGAGGCGCACTTCAGGTAGGAGAGGATGACTGTAGCAGGTGGAGGGCGGTACTGAATGGTTTGTTCTCTGTTCGTACTTATTTCAGATCCTTAATGGAACTTGTTGAGAGTTCATTCCCCTGGAAAAGGGTCTGACAAAGTAAATTACCTTCAAGGGTGGCTTTCTTACTGTGGACGGTTGTGAGGGGATAGGTGTTAATGGCGGATAATCTTCGAAAGAAGGGATATTGTATAATGGAATGGTGCTATTTGTGTAAGAGGGATGAAGAAACGATCGATCACTTATTCACTCACTGTGAAAGTGTTCGTTAGTTGTGGAATGATATTCTGGCGTCGCAACATATGAGTTGGGTGTTCCCAAGGAGTATCAAGGAGGTGGTGTGGGCATGGAAGAGAAATTTTCGAGATAAGAATAGCAAGCTTGTTTGTGATCTCATTCCAGGATGCATCGTTTGTTGTGTGGAGAGAAAGAAACGGTAGATGCTTTGAAGACCAAATACCGATGACAGAGTAATTTAGAGAATTGTTTTACTTGACTTTGAATAACTGGTTTAAGGTTGCAACCGTTAGTCAGATAGAAGGGTTGTCGAATTTTTTATCGTTTCTATCTTGTTTAACCTGATAATGCACTCCTTGTGTGTTATCTTTATTTTTGATTTATAAGATTTATGTGATTACCTATAAAAAAAAAAAAAAAAGCTTGCATTCACTGAAGCAAATCATACCCTGCTTCTTGACTCATTACCTAAGTTATGTTTGGGGGGCTGGTCAATTCATTTGCCTACAGAAGGACAGTGGTATTGTTATGATGATTCTTTATTTTACTAGTATGCTATATTTTTCCTTTGGAAGTTCTAGATTTTAGCTTAAGTGACTTCAAATGATATAAAATAGAGTAGGTACTTTTATCTAATATGTTCTATTATTACTGCCTTGGATATTAGAGAGTGCATCAAAAGACCGGAGAAGTAAATTAATGGAATTGAGGAAAACATACAAAAAAATTCTCCTGTTTTTCTAATATGAGGAGTTAAGATATCCATGTAAGGTCAGTGGTATTTTAATGAAGGGTTTTATTTTTATAGAAAAAAATCTAGCAGGACTTATGTGAACTATGGGCAAGAGTGAATAGGGGAGGGGGATGGCATGTGAGGATTGGTGACATTTTACTGGGCCTTCACGCACTTGTGCCTTCCATGCTATGTGACTTTAGCATAAAAAATGTAAAATGAGCACATAAAGCACTTCTCGTCTTACGGTATAAAGTACATCTCAATTTTAAATACTTTTGATTTGCATGCTAATTACACCTTTATTATTTTTGTGATATGCAAGGAGTTAAAGATTATTTTTGGGATAACTTGTTGGTCACATAAGCAAACTCGGATATGGATCCAATGTTTTGTAATATTATGTTGGTCAATTGATTGTTATATAACTTTATTAGTAGGGCAACATTATCATTATTTAATGATGTTAACTTTTTGAGTAGGCTAATCAGTTGGCTATTGAATCATATTTACTATTTTTGTTTATTAGAACTATGTAAACTCTGATTACATATGATTAATTTCCAAGTATTTTGTTTTGTAATTATTATAGGTTTGCTGGAAATAAATAAATGAATTATGCAAAAAATTTTAAAAAACTGTAAAACAACCTACAACAACGGTCAAAAAGCGCTGCTAAATGGTCTTCAGTAACAATTAAAAAACGCTGCAAAATGGTCTTCAACAACGTTTAAAAAACACTACTAAGGGGTATTCGGCAATGTTTAAAAAACGTTGCGAAAGATCTACGGCAACGTTTTTTTTACAGTCTTTCGTAATGTTTGAAAAACGTTGCAAAAGGCCTACGGCAACGCTGTCGTATCTTTCTACTCTACGACAATATCTCGATTTGCAACACACGTCCAAACGTTGTCGTAGACTTATGACAACGTTTTTTAGCTGTTTTTGTTGTAGTGTATGAAATGAATCGCAAGATAATGACGATAATGAAATAAAGAAGAAGAAAACAAGAATTTACATGGAAACCCAATTCAGGAAAAAATCCACTATAATCAATAGTTTTGTATTTATAATATCAAGATTTCAATAATCTCAATTGAAATGTAAACTCTAAATCTCTTAATATGTTGTTGAAGATGTAAAGAATATTATATGAATATTATATTATGAAGATACAATGTGAAAATATATATAAACCCTCTTATTGGAGTTCAAGATGGAGAAGAAGTCCCAAAATCCGGATAAAATGGAAAAATCACGATCATGCTACTGTTGCAGCGCCTAGGTGCTACTGTTACAGCGCCAAGTCTCTACATTGCAGCGCCTAGGCGCTAGGTCTCGGGTAAACATTCAAAAATATGCTTTTTGCCGTCAAAGAGTCCCTTTTCAATCCAAACTTCTAATTATTATGGAAATTTGATCTTCACAACTTAGGACTCTTCAAACCCAAGTACCTTAGACTTCCTTCAATCAACCAAATATCAAATTACGTGGAATTTTGATCACACCACAACAAATCTCCACCTTGAGCCAAATTCTATCACAAGAAATTAAAACACATTTTCAAGTAAACACCATTTCTCCTCTTCCAAATAAGCTCCAATGGATTAAATCAATGACAAACACCCACCAAGTTCAAACAATGCTCAAACTTAGCAATATGAAATGGTTTTGTCATCATATCAGTAGGATTATCCTTGGAATCAACCTTGCTCATTAAAATATCACCACGAGCAATCACATCACGCACAAAATGGTACCTGACATCAATGTGCTTAGTCCTCTCGTGAAACATTTGATCCTTAGTCATGAAAATTGCACTTTGACTATCACAGAAAACTGTAGAAATCTGCAAGTCTTCACTGATTTCACCAATCAATCATCTCAGCCACATAGCCTCCTTACATGCTTCTGTAATGGCCATATATTCTGCTTCTATTGTAGACAAAGCCACTGTATTTTGTAAAGTAACTTTCCAGTTGATAGCACAGCAACCAAGAGTAAACACATACCCTGTAAGCAATCTCCTCTTATCAAGATCCCCTACATAATCTGAATCCACATAACCTATGACTCAATCTGAATTTTTACCAAAATGAAACAGGCATTTGAAGAGCCCCTCAAGTTTCTGAAGATCTACTGCATTGCTTTCTAATGTTCCTTACCAGGATTAGCCATGTGTCTGCTAGCTGCACTAACTGCCTGTGCCAAATTAGGTCTTGTACAAACCATAGTATACATGAGTGAATTAACTGCACTAGAGTAAGGAACTCGAGACATATAATCATTGTCTTCATCTGACTGTGGACACAGGTTAGATGATTATTTGAAGTGGGCACCCAAGGAAGTACTAGCAGCTCTAACTTTCACCATATTGAATCTTTTAAGCACCTTTTCAATGTACCCCTTTTGACTCAAATACAATCTGCCAGCATTTCTATCCCTCAAGATCTCCATTCCAAGAATCTTCTTCACTGCACCCAAATCCTTCATGTCAAACTCCTTGTTGAGTTGTAATTTTATTTTTCTGACCTCTGCTTTATCCTTGGCTACTATGAGCATATCATCAACATATAACAACAAATATGTAGTTGATCTACCACTTTCCTTTATGAAGTACACACAACTATCATAATTACATGTATCAAAACCATGAGTAATCATGAATGAATCAAACCTTATACCACTACCTCGGTGACTGCTTTAATCTATACAAAGATTTCTTTAACAAACTCATAGTCTTTATTCTCCGAACCTATGAACCCCTCTGGTTGTTGCATGTAGATGCTCTCCTCAAGTTCTCCATGTAAGAATGCTGTCTTGACATCCATTTGTTCAAGCTCCAAATCATTATTAGCTACCACTCCAAGTAAAGCCCGAATAGAGCTATGCTTCACAACTGATGAGAACACATCTGTAAAATCAACACTCGAAATTTGACTGTAGCCTTTTGCCACCAATCTAGACTTGTATCTAGCATTTTCAATCCCTAATATGTCTTCCTTTCTTTTGAACACACATTTACAATGAACCACTCTTTTACCTTTAGGTAATTTCACCAAGTCCCAAGTGTTATTTTTGCTCAATGACTCCATCTTCTCCTGCATAGCAATCATCCATTTGCTAGAATCACTGCAACTGACTGCCTCTGAATATGTATCAGGTTCTTCAGTGGAATCAATGTCTTCAGCCATACTCAATGCATAAACTACCAAATCTGCTTCCCCATACTTCTGTGGGGGTCTAATCTGTCTAAGAGTTCTATCCTTAGCTATAGAATACCGTGGTGCTTGTGATATAGGCAAAGTAAGCATGATATTACTGTCTATCAATCCCGAACTAGACTCATCTGTAGTAGACTGTTCTGCAACCTCTGATTATTTCTCCGAACCAATTTCCAACTCCACCTGAGTTGGATGATTTTGCTCCTCAAACTTTATCAGAATTCCCAATAGGTGAACCACGAACCATAGCAAGTTCATCAAATTCTATATTCCTACTCACAGCCACATTTTTAGTCTCGGGACACCACAATTATACCCATTCACACCTGATTTATATCCAAGAAAGATGCACTTTCTAGACCTAGGCTCCAACTTCCCATTATCTACATTAGGATAAGCCGAACACCCAAAAATTTTCAAATCAGAATAGCAAGAAGGTTTACTAGACCATACCTCTTCTGGTATCTTTTTATTAATGGCAATTGATGGTGAACGATTAATCAGAAAACAAGTTGTAGTAGTAGCTTCAGCCCAAAAAGACTTAGGTAACCCAGAATTTGAAAGCATACAACGAACCTTTTTTCCATCAAGGTTCTGTTTATCTGTTCTGCTACACCATTCTGTTGAGGAGTTCTAGGCACTGTCAAGTGTCTCAAGATGCCTTCAGCCCTGCATAAGCTATTGAATTCATCTGAACAAAACTCCAACCCATTATCAATGCGTAGACATTTTACTTGCTTTCCGGTCCGCTTCTCTACCAATATTTTCCACTTCTTGAAGGTCCCAAACACGTCACTCTTCTTCTTCAAGAAAAATACCCAATCTTTTCTGGAGAAGTCATCAATTACTGTCAACAAGTAATAATAGCTACCTTTAGATGGTACCCTGGCTGGTCCCCAAAGATCTTAATGGATATATTCAAGTGTTCCCTTCGTATTATGTCTTCCTTTAGTAAATCTGACTCTCTTCTGTTTCCCAAATACACAATGCTCGTCGAACTCTATTTTGTTTGTTTTCTGCCCATCAAGAAGTCCCCTTTTACTCAGCTCTGCCATCCCATTCTCACTCATATGCTCGAGCCTCATATGCTAAAGTTTTGTAACTTCATCATCTATCAAAGAAGAAGTAGAAATTGCCGCATCCCCAATCATTGTGGAATCGTGCAAAATGTACAACTGTATGGAGTTTTTATGCCCTTTTATGACAACAATAGCACCCTTGCTCACTTTCAAAACTCCACCTTCACTGATGTATCTGTACCCTTTGAGTCAAGTGCACTCAAAGATATGAGATTTCGCTTCAGTTCTGGAACATGTCTTACATCTGTAAGTGTTTTGACAGCCCCATCAAACATTCTAATTCTGACTGTACCAACTTCGGCAATTTTGCAAGGCGCATTGTTTTCCATAATCACATCACCTCTCGAAACTCCTTCATATATAGAAAATCAGTCCCTGATAGGACATACATGAAAAATATAAGTTGAGTCAATAACCTATTCATTTCAAGTTTTTAGAATCCCCGTCAGAAATCACAAGAAGCTCTCCACTATTTTGCTCATCTTCCACAACATCAGCCTCCGCTGTATTAACATGTTGCTTTCCTTTCTCTATAGCACCAGCAACTTTATTTTTATTTTTTAAGGCGTAGCAATCAGCTCTAATATGCCCCTTCTTCTTACAGTAGTGATATGTTTTCTCGGCATGTCTAGACTTTGATCTGCCCCTTATATTTATGGCAAGATTCCTATCTTGATTCCTCTTATGCACAACCAAGCCTTCATCATGTTTCCAGATCCTCCAGTAAGATGTCTCTTCTCCTTGGATAGTAAAGCATCATAGACCTCTTCTACGATGAGAGTATCCCGACTATAGAGAATAGTATTCCTAGAAGTCACATATGATGGTGGCAGTGAACACAACAACATCAAAACCAAGTCCTCATCGTCATACTTACCCACCAATGTCTCCAAATCAGCCACAATTTCTTTGAACATAGTTAAGTGATCATCCAATGACGCACCTTCAGACATCCGGTGAGAATACAAGCGTTGTTTCAAGTGTAACTTGCTGGTTAAGCTCTTTGTCATGCAAAGTTACTCCAACTTCAACCACAATGCAGTAACACTATCTATTTACTATATTAAAGAAGGATAGTTGCCCGCTTAAAATGCCGCCCCAATTTCCCGCCCAAAAGAATGGAAAAAAAATACAAAAAGGAAAAAAGGAAAAGAGAATGCAGACTGAAAAAAAGGCAACAGTGTTCCGCCCATAATTCGGCCTCCATCCCGCCCAAGTTAAAAAAAAAAAAAAAAAATGTTTCGAATACATCTCGACTCCCGCCCAGATTTTTTGACTTGAATACCGCCCAAAATTTTGGAGTCAATCCCACCCAACCAAAAGGTTTACTCTTTTATGTAAGCGTTCGAAAAATGCCGAGCCGCTCAGTCCTCCGCACGCGGAAGCTCAGTAATTTGAAAAGGCTCACATGTTTTTTTCCCTTTGTTTCGTTTCAGTATTTGGGTTAATTGGGCCAAATTTCAACCCATTAGCAACACAAACAAAACCCAAGTGACCGAGCTTCAAACCGGCAATTGTGAAATCCCAATTCTAAAATTGCACCAAACTGGAAGGGAGAAGACGAGCGAGTTCCAGAATTCTGGAACTCGCGGAGGTAGAATTCTGGAACTCGCGGAGGTTCCAGCCTCTGCGTGCGAAGGTTGGAGCCTCCGCGTCCGGAGGCTGGAACCTCCGCACGAGCGAGTTCTAGAATTCTGGAACTCGCGGAGGTTGGAGCCTCCGCACAACCTCCGCGTGCGGAGGCTGGAACCTCCGCTGCGGAGCTCCAGCCTCCGCTGCGGAGCTCCAGCCTCCGCGTGCGGAGGTTCCAGCCTCCGCCTTCCGCACGCGGAGGCGCAGCGGAGGTTCCAGCCTCCGCCTCCGCACGCGGAGGCTCCAACCTCCGCGTGCGGAGGCTGGAACCTCCGCTGCGGAGCTCCGGCCTCCGCGTGCGGAGGTTCCGGCCTCCGCCTTCCGCACGCGGAGGCGCAATGAGGTTCCAGCCTCCGCCTCCGCACGCGGAGGCTCCAACCTCCGCGTGCGGAGGCTGGAACCTCCGCTGCGGAGCTCCAGCCGCGGAGGTTCCAACCTCCGTACGCGGAGGCTTGAGTATTTGAATCCGGATTTGAAATTTGCAGATTGGTGGTGACGGCCTAAATCCTCTGGGCGAGGTTCCTAATTCTGGGATTAACCGGTTTCTGTTGCCGGCATCTGACAACTGTGCTTCTTTCATTAGGGCTTTTGTGCTTTTGTGATTTATTGCATAATGAAATACTTCTTGCAAGTAAGAAATTATGTGGAAAATCATAATTCTTAACACTCGCTTCATTTGGTTTCAAGTTTGGAAAATGATTGTTGATTGTAGATTAGTCAAGATTTTGTGAGCTCAGATAGTCAAGAGTTTGGAAAATCATAATTATCTATTTTTGTGTATATATCTACCTTTTAGTTTGTACTGATATTCATTTTGCTTATTTGGAGCTTTATATGTAATTGTATAGCTTTCCTAGGAAGACTGTTTGAGTGAGAATTGGAGGTCAATCTGCTCCTGCTGAAGCTGCACCAATTAAGGAAGCCAAGGTAGATATTTCCAATCGAGTTAGTTGTGGATCTTAAATTTTCAAAATGCTGTGGAAATTATGTTTGAGTTTGCACAAGTTTTCATTAGTATTCTTCCTGAAGTGTGGTGTATATATTTTTATTTAAAATTACCGATTCACTCGCAAGTTAATTTTATAAAGTGTTTTGCATCTAATTGGATTGGAAAATCAATTAGCATATCACTTTAAGTTTGTACATCGCACCGTGCATCGCACGGGTGAAATACTAGTTCTTTTTAAGAACATTCTGAAGAATTTTATTCGAGAGATCTAGATGAATTTGAGATTGGGCTTTCCGATCCTTACGCTGCTTTTCATAATGTGTCCAGGCAGCAGACATCCTATGAAAGCCAAGTAATGCTTCCTCCAAATCCATTTACGCCAACACTGCTCGCATCTTCACTTGCCATAATGTAAATCTCGTGTTTCTATCCAACAACGAAATGTCATACTTCACTGTTGCCATGCGGAACAATCAACCTTGCGCTCTGATACCACTTGTTATGAAACAGATCGCAAGATAATGACAATAAGGAAATAAAGAAGAAAAAAAGAACACAAGAATTTATGTGGAAACCCAGTTCGTGAAAAAACCACAGGCAGAGGAGAACAATCCACTATAATCAATAGTTTTGTGTTTACATTATCAAGATTTCAACAATCTCAATTGAAATCTAAACTCTAAATCTCTCAATATGTTGTTGAAAATGTAAAGAATATTATATGAATGTTATATTATGGAGATACAATATGAAAATATATACAAATCCTCTTATTGGAGTTCAAGATAGAGAAAAAGTCCCAAAATCCAGATAAAATCGCGATCAGGTTACTGTTACAGCGCCTGGGCGCTAGGTCTCGAGTAAACATTCAAAAACATGCTTTTTGTCATTCAAAAGTCCTTTTTCAAGCTAAACTCCTAATTATTATGGAAATTTGATTTTCATAATTTAGAACTCTTCAAACCCAAGTACCTTAAACTTTCTTCAATCAATCAAATACAAAATCACATGGAATTTGGATCACACCGCAACATCTTTGGATGCTTTACAATCGATTTTTAAAATGAATTTTTTCTTGATTAAATCATCTTGAAATTTTGAAATACATAAAACAATTGATAAAATTTCTTTTTTGATAGTTGAATAAATCTTTTGAGGACCAATCCAAACACCAAAATTCGGACCAATTGTTCTTGACTAGATTCTTCTAGAATTTGTTTGAGGACATCATCAAAACCAATGTCTGACGCATCGGTTTTAACAATAATTGATGCAGTTGGGTCTAATATTGGCAAACAATTAATGCTTTTGATAGCTTTTTTGACATTTTTGAACAACCATTGACACTGATCGAAATGGTTGCTTTCATCTACTTCAAGGCTTTGTTTTCCTTGACTTTACGCCTATGTCTAGATGGACCAACCCAAGTTTGATGCACTTACTTGGGTTTTCATTTTTCAATGTAACATTAAAATCGTATTTTGAATTTCAGATGAATCAACTAATAGATTAAACCACCTAATAGATTATTATCATGCTGCCTAATATCTCCATTCTTGTTTTAATTCTTGTTAAATGATTAAATTAGTTGGTTGAGTTCCTCATTGAACCTATCTATTTCTTTAGTTAACATTTCAATCAAATTGCCATTCTTGTTTTAGTTCTTGTTAAATGATTAAATTAGTTGGCTAAATTTCTCATTGAACCCCACAAGTCATCATTCTACTACTTTGACTTTCCATTTTGAACTCTTAACAAATTCTTATTATTGTTAAAATCATTTTAGTTTCTAATTTTTGACATATGGGTAATTAACCAATATATGGGGGGATTTTGTATCTTTTGATTTTACTTTTCATTTCTTGGAATATATTTTTTGCCTTAACAGATTATCAAATATTAACACTACATTATTAATCGACACAAAAAATTACAAAAATAAATTATTGTCCATTTTTTAAAACTATATACGTACAAGTAGAATATAATTTACCATTTTAGAGGAAAATAAAAAGGAAAACACGTCTTACTTCATTTTATGCATTTCTTCCTTTCACAATTATCTTCAATAACTTACTTTACAATATGTATTTGTATTCATTTGTTAATTCTTTGAAAACAAACAAGTCGACATAAATTGGATTTAAAAAAAAAAACTTGAAATTTTATAATTTAATTTATACTCTTGGGTTTAAGATAGTGCTATTTCTTTGATTTTGGCACCACTCTCCACATTTTTTATTTCTTTTTTCATGCATTTAGACTACACACGCACTACAACGAAAATAGTCATTAGCAACATTAAAAATGTAACATTTAACATTAAAAAAACAACATTTTAGTAAGTGAACGTTGCCATTGGTTAACATAAATAAGTTTTGGCAACGTTTTTTAGAAAAATGTTGCGGTAGGCACCTTTAGCAACGTTTATTGAGTGTTGCGTAATGTTTTACCTTTAGCAACGTTTATTGAACATTGCGAAATGTAAGACTTTTCACAACGTTTGATTCAAACGTTGCTAAAAGTGAGACTTTAGCAACGTTTGATAAACGTTGCTAAACAAACGTTGCAAATAATATTCTGACCCATTTAAATGAATCAATCACATTCCATAATAAATTATATATGCAACCAAAAAATAGAATTAATCTGCTCTACCAGGCCTGTAAAAGGCCTGGTAGAGCAAAAGCTCGCACATGAGGTGGGTCCTCATTAAAACCTCCCCCCCCCCCCCCCAAAATGTATAAACACCCCATCCCCCACCTCACATTTGCACTGCCAGGCCTTTTACAGGGCTGTCAGTGTAGCACGGTTCCAAAAAATAACCCTAATACTAACCTACTTCACGCATCCCTCATTCCTCTCCCTCTTTCTACCTTTTTCTTCCACATCTGTTTTAACCTACTCTTTATCGCCTTTGAATCCGTTTTCCGCCACCATCCGGCCACCAAAACCGCCGGACATTGGTCCCAACGGATTGCCCTTAACATCTTCTACAATTTCCACCCAACATCTCCCAAAATCATCCAGTAAGTTGCGAGAGAATGGACGGTGGAGATTCATCTGAAAAAGGGACAGTGACGTGTGCGACGTGGATCAGACAGCTGAAAAACGCGCACTTGGTGGTTCTGGGAAAATCGAGTCCGTCGTCACTCGAGATCTTCTCCTTCGACCCCAAGACCACTTCTCTCCCCCCCTCTCCCAAGGTTTATTGTCTATTCGATCAATTTATTTATATTAGTGCTAATTTTTAGTATTTGATGTTGGAAATAACCTTTTTGGCATAAACTGGTTATTTCTAATTTGATAGCTTTCAAGATTTTTTATATTTAATATATGACCACTATTTGTAATTATTTTGGATATTTGAAGAATTATTCCGTAGAAAATAATTTAGGTTAGTTTAATAAGAATTTGTTGCTTTGATGTGTATATGCAGGTCAAGTTTGAATTTGAAGAAGGGGTTAATCCAGTGACCATTGCGGTGCATCCAAGTGGAGACGATGTGGTTTGTTCCACTAGCACTAGTGGCTGTACGTAAGTATTCTGTTTTACTCAACTTTTTATGCCGAAAAAATGGCTGTCTTTGCAAGTAGTTTTGACTTCTGAGAGCTTAAGAAAGTAATAGTTTATAAGTAATGCACGTGATCGAGTAGGCTAAATTGTAATTAAAGCCAGAAGAAAGAGTTCAATATGGTCAGGGCCTCTTAAGAAGTTTTACTTTTTTATCCTATGTTATACAAATGGGATTTGCCTTTTTACAGCTCTGGACTGTTGATGTTTTATTATGTTTTGAAAAATTGAAGTTATGATTGTTCCGATGGACTTCATAATTAGATATTTGTGTAGAATAGTATATGAATATATATGATGGTCATTTTTTAATTTAAAAATGTGATTCCTTAACTCTGGCAATTTTGGAAAATTTCCACTTGTTTAGAAGCTTGAGCTGAACTGAAATACTTATTTAAGTGGGAAAAAAAGATGCCATTTCTCTTCTCAATCTATTATTTTCATTTTTATTCCTATTCTAGTTACTCTTTCTAGGTTCTTTCTCTGTTCATTCAGGGGTATATTCATATATACTAAATTTAGTTGTTTGGATTGTATGGAAATGGGTGATTAATAAGTTTACACTCTAAAGCTTGACATATACTGGTATTTATAATTATATTAATATGTCATATACGTACAGATATTGATATATTGGTTTCTGCAGGTGGTGAAACGATCAGGCTTTACGGTGGATAGTTCTTTTGCTGATTCCCAGACAGCAGTTGGAAGCAAACAATCTGTTAGAGATAGGCTGGGAAGTAATGTAGATTTATCTCTCCAAGTCAACAAGCGGTACATATTTTTGGTTTCTTTATAATCTTATAGTTGTTATGAAGTTGTTCTGAGTATTGGCTACTTGTCTAGTTTCAGGGGTTCAGCTTACCCTTTCCTTTTTTTTCTTTCCTAAATATTCATCTCACAAATAAGTATAACTATAAGTCCTGAACTATAGTTGCTGCTAAAGTTATTCTGATTCCATACAAGATTAGACACTATTCATTAGTTCTAATATTTAAGACAGGTTAAATTATGTACCGTCTAGAAAGAAGTTAAACTGGTTAGATTGTATTCTAGAAGTTGTATATTTATGGAGTCTGTCCTATGTTCCTCAGAGTGAGGGGAAATGGAAGTTCTGCTAATGGTGTGGACGGTAATAGTCTCGTCTCGAATCCTTGAAGTTTTATGTAATTTAAAAATTAAGTCTTCAACTAGCTTATCCAGAACGAAGGTATAGTAGACAATTTTGACTTCTTTTGTCCTGGTATTGATGATTTTAGTGGCCATACCATAGATTTTAGAATCGTTGTCAGGCTACAAGGAACAATAAAATTTGAGATGTATTTGAATTGCTCAATGTTCTTGAATTTTCATTTGCTTTTTCGAAAATGAGCCGACTGATTGTGGTTCTTTTTACATGCAATTCCCTAGATATTGAGAAAGGATTCGTAAGAATTTTTGTGAGTTGCACTAGATCGCTGGCAATTATCCTTGATAATAAAATTTTTTTTCACAACAGGACTTATAGCAGCGGCATGTGGCCAGCTGGATACTCTTTTGAAGAAAGGTGCGACAAAGACATGCAGAATGAGCAATGGCAACTCGGCAATAAAAGCACACCTATATGAGAATCCAACTAAGCTAGCTAATGGCTCTATGCCATTTACTGCAATGGGAATGGTTTACATGTTTGAATGATGAGTAGCTTGTGGAGGTCTTTCGAAACATATCTTATGTCCTCCTTTTGTGGGTGTGATTTAACAATTTTGCTCCTAAAATTTCTTCGTGCATAGAGATACTAGTTTGATAGGAGTTAAAAGTACATATCCTAGATGTATCCAAGAAGTTCAAGCATTAAAGTACATATTCTTGATGTATTACATTTTAATGTTCAAGTGTATGGATTCAAAAATTTCTAAAGAAATTATCAATTTTTATGCAATTTTAAAATTTGTTCAAAAAGAGTTTTCAATTCTCCTGGTCAATTCACTTAAATTGCTAAAAAAAAAAAAAAAAAAACCTACGGCAACGTTTTTTAAACATTGCGAAAGGGGTCTTTGGCAACGTTTAAAAAATGTTGTCAAAGACCCCTTTCGCAACGTTTAGAAAATGTTGCCAAAGAACTCCTTTCGCAACGTTTTCTAAATGTTGTGAAAGGTATTTGGCAACGTTGCCAATGGCCTTAAAAAATTCTACCTTAGGTCTTTGGTAACGTTTAAAAAATGTTACCGTATCTTTCTACTTTACAACAATACCTCAATTTACAACACGCGTCCGAATGTTGCAAACTCTCTAATAAAAGATGATTGAATAAAATTATTATGGTTCCAACTATTAAAAGTTGCTAAAATGCAATCAATTAAGTGATTTCACTTGCATAATATTATAAGAAGAACACAATGTGAATCCATTTTGTAAATCATGCATGACGAAACTATTCCAAATTCTATTATTAAAAGATAATATGAAAAAAGAACAAATGAAATGCTAATTAGTTTAATAATCAGACGATACAAGACTTTAATCAAAATAATTACCAACGCATGTAACTGAACATCAAATTAATTTAAAAGCTATTGCGGAATGGGGAGTGATTATCTAGTGAATGGGGTGTGTGTGTTTTTTTTTTTTTTTTTTTTTTGCATTTTTGTAGCATATTTGACTTTCCAATTGGATTTCTTGAAATGATAATGGGTTAATAGAAGCATTATTAACCTAGTGTACCTCTTCATACAAAACATGTCAACTGAATAGTATGGAGATCCATAGCATCAAGACATATATGGCAACCTCTACAATACAAGTTTTCATATCAAGTTACTAGACAATCGGAGCGTTCCAATTGGCAAGGAATGGAGCAACAAAATAAGGAAACACATCACATGGATGAGAAAATTGAATGTTGTTATTAGCTACTACTTTTATGGAATACATAGCTCTTTATCTCTTTTCTTATTCCCAAGTATGATTGTGCTTATTTCCTAGAACGATCGTGTCATTCTCTTCCCTCGTACGATAGATTTTCTTTGTTTTCACTACCAAGGGTGATTTTGACCCAAAAAAAAAAATTAATTAAATTTCTATGTTTTTTTCTCAATTTTCAGGGTTATTATAAGATGTCAAACGAAATTAAAATATTGCACTATTAATACTATTCCGAGTGCTCACATCCTAGTTGTCTACGCCGTTAATGGCGCACGCAACGGTCTATCATAGCAAATATTACGGGACATCAAAATAGTTTGTTTCAAACTAATATTTCAAGAATTTCAACAACATACTAACTTTAAAAAAATTTTGACGATCGTACTCCGAACTCATAAATCGCCTATATTATGTCCAAGTTCATTTCGACGACTACATTATAGACATATCAAATGGTCCAAACGGATATCAAAAATAATTAAAAATGCGTCAAACATATGTTTTAAAAAGAAACGTGTTATCTTTAAAAAAAAAAATCAATTATAGCAAAATACATAAAAGAGAATGTCAAGTTTGGAAGCAGTCACTTTAATTTTGTCGTGCCATTTTAACGAATTTTTTTTTATTTCACGTTACGAAATTGAAAGATTGGAAACTTAATTGCTACAATTTAAAGGTTAATGCGCATACAGGAATAGCAAATAAATTTATGAAACTATTAGCGCATCACGTGCATGGTTAGTAGTATTTGGGAAGTAATGGAGCAGCATCATGGATGAATGACAGTATCAAGATTGGCAAGGAATTGATGGGTACGGCTGGAGCATTGATTAGGCTTCATTATATTAATTTATGGTCTTTATATATTCCTTTTTTTTTTTTTTTGAACTTCATTTGCAGGACAATATTTAATTCTTTGAATTTGTTTTAGAAGATTGTCGTCGAGACTTTTCTAAATTTTATGTTGATTGTTCCGTATCCATAGAATCAATGAATTTCTAATTACCAAACTCTCAGATATTCGTAGAAACAACGAGTCTTTTGAAGGTGTTCTTTGTTTCTTACGCTTCCGTCTACACCCGAAGTTTACTCATTTTATCTAATTCCGGGAACCCCAACTCTGAGTAATTCATAAATTAAGTACATGTTAATTTAGTATTCAATTAACCTTCACATATGAAAGAGGCATTTCTCCTATAATTTTCATGATGATGTTACATGTCAATTGGAAAGCTAAACCTACACGACATGAGCATGGTAGCTTGAATTTCTTTTTTTTTTTTTAGAGTTTAATTCTCCATCTATCTATGTTCTGTTTTAATTATTCGTCTTTACTTTATGATCTCTAAAACTTATCATGACATTAAAGCTTGGTTAGAGATCCTTTTTTCATTAATTTTTCATTACTCCTCTCCTTTGTTGTAATTTTGAACATTGTGTTACGCACAAATCGTTTCATAAGCACTTTTCCTACAATTAATTAAATTAACATCGAACCTTTATGTTAGGACAAAAATATAGAGTAAAAATCAATTCGTATGGGGCCATGAAAGCAATGAAACCTGATGAAAAAGTAGAATTAAAATGCAGGGGCCAATGCATAATACAATTAATTTGTATGGGAGCCATAAATTAACAACATGTTTCATTGCTTTCATGGCCCCTATAAATCGACTACAGCCAGCAGAGTACTAGGAAAGTTCATATGGATTCATGAGTGTTCATGTGCTGGGATTATCCATTTTGGGCAAAGAATTCAAACTCTCTCTCTCTCTCTCTCTCTCTCTCCCCCCCCCCTATTTTGAAAATTTGAACCACAGATTTTCTCAGCCTGTTCCCTTAGCCATTTTAGGCAAAGTCTCGAAAAATCAAATTCAGTTTGACAAGAGGTTTGAATTTTCAATTACCCCTTCCAGCCGTACCTTGCTACTTACAAATTATATTATGCATTGGCCCCTCCATTTTACTTAGTTAGAAAACTGAAGGTGATGAAGCTAATTTCCAATCGTTGAATCATTCAGATTACACGGCTTTTAAACAACATTTTGTATACATAAAGCTTCTAGAATTAAGCTAACAAACATATCTAACTAACTCCTAAAAATCAGGGAATGTAATGGCAATGAATTCAGGGAATACACTAGTAATGAAATCTATTAGTTCTTGTCGTTGCTGGTGGATATTCTAACAACCCCCCCCCCCCCCCTAAAGGTGGAGTACCCTAAGAAACTGAAACCTCGAATGTGTCATTGGTTTGGTCAATACATCTGCCGTTTGGTCTGAAGAGGGAATATACTGTATCTTCAACTGATTGCCAAGAACCTTGTCCCTTATAAAATGAGCATCCAATTCTATGTGTTTTATACGAGCATGATATACTAGATTTGACGCCAATGTACTTGCACTTAAGCTATCACACCAAATAATTGGGACATATTGTTGTGGTATTCCCAGCTCTTCCATCAGAGACTGAATCCAAGTGATTTCTGAAGCACAATGAGCCAATGCTCTGTATTCAGCTTCTGTGCTAGACCTGGCTACTACATGTTTTTTCTCAGAGCACCATGATACTAGGTTATCTCCAATGTACATGCAATACCCTACAGTAGACTTTCTATCATCTGGATTGGAAGCCGTTGTGATGTCAAGGCTGACATTCTTTTGGATAGCAAGTCCATGACTTAGTGTGCCCTTTAGGTACCTAAAAACTCTCTTAAGTATCTTCCAATGAGTGTCTGTTGGTGCTTGAAGGTACTGACTTAGCCTATTCATAGAGTAAGTTATGTCTGGTTTTGTGTGAACAAGGTATTGGAGACCACCAATTGCACTTCTGTATAAAGTGGGGTCCTTCATTGCCTGTCCCTCATTTTTTGAAATTGGCTTTCCTACAGTCATAGGTGTTGGACTAGGTTTCTGTTTTTCATAGTTAAACCTTTTGAGTAAATCCATAGCATATCTTGTTTGAGTCAAGTATAATCCAGCTACATCTCTCTGAACCTGAATTCCCAAAAACTGTTTGAGGTTGCCTATGTCCTTGAGTACAAAGCTGGTGTTCAACTTGTCAATGAACTCTTGTAATTGTTGGCTATTGTTACCTGTTATTACTATGTCATCTACATATATCAAGGCAAACAACATATCAGTTTCTTTTGCCAAGAAGAAAAAAGAATTATATGCCTTTGATTGTCTGAAGTTCCATTCGAGTAAGGTATTCTTAAGCCTATCATGCCAGGCTCTTGGTACTTCTCTTAAATCGTATATGGCCTTCTTGACTTTGCACACATAACTATGATGCTTCTTATCTACAAAGCCATGTGGGTGGTTCATGTAAACTACCTCATTCATGTTACCATTCAAAAAAGCATTATTTTATATCAATCTGTCTGATTTCCCAGTCCTTTGATACGGCATACCTTAGCATGATTTTCAAAGTTGAAGCTTTGACAACAGGGTTGAAAGTCTCACTGAAATCGACTCTAAGAGTTTGAAGGAAGCCTTTTGCAACTAGTCTGGCTTTGTGCTTTTGCACTTTCCCACTCAAATCATACTTCAATCTAAACACCCACTTGTTGCCAATAACTTTCATTCCAGTCTTCAGTGGTACCAATGCCCATGTTTCATTTTTCATTAGAGCATTATATTCCTTTTCCATGGCTTTCTTCCAACTGCTACTTGACAATGCTTCATCAGCACTTGTTGGTTTAGTTGCTGCTAGTTCATCCACTGCTAAGCTTGCATAAATTTTTGGTTTGAAGATTACAGCCTTGCTTCTAGTGATCATCTGATGATCAGTGTTCTGAACCACATTTCTATCTTGCAGATTTGTTTCCTCTGCTTCACTCTGAATATCAGTTTCAACCTGTTGAATTTCAGTCATCTCATGACTTGCTGTTCCTTCCTAATTTATATCATCATGATATTCCATTACCTCATCTCTTTCAACACCTGTTCTTGCTTCTCCATTAATGTGATCTGCTGCAGATGGAGCCTCGGGTTGAATTGTACCAGTAGCAGTGGTATTTTGAGGTACAGTGTTATGACTGAGGTCAACAAAAGGAAGGAAACTCATGGAGATTTCACAGGTTTGAGATTGGACTTGCTTATTTAGGAAACCTGTTTTGAATGGAAATTCTTGTTTATTAAACACAACATGCCTAGAAATTTAAACTCTGCCACTTGAGTTCAGACATTTATAACCATTTTGCGAATCACCATAGCCAAGGTAGACACATTTTTTAGAGTAGAAGCTAAACTTGTGCTTTTGATAAGGTCTAAGGCAAGGGAAGCAAGCACAACCGAATGTCCTTAGCTGTTTGTAGTCAAAATTCTTTCCAAATAACGTTTGGTAAGGTGAACTGTGATGAAGAACAGGGGTAGATAGTCTGTTAATTAGGTACGTTGCAATCTTGAATGACTCCCACCAGTAGTAAAGGGGCATTTGGGCCTGAGCTAAGAGAGTTAGCCCAGATTTAGTGATGTACCTGTGTTTTCGTTCGACTCTCCCATTTTGCACTGAGGTATAGGGGCAAGAATGTCTAAGTTTAATACCAGACTCCCAGGCTACTTTGTTAAAGTTCCTGAACTCACCTCCCCAATCATATTGTAGTGACTTAATCTTCCTATCTAGTTTGTTTTCAACTAATTTCTTGAATTGAACAAAGATGGTTAAGGCTTCTGATTTGTGTTTCATTGGATATATCCAGGTAGATCGGCTATGGTCATCAACAAAAATTATATAATATATGTGCCCTGTGGTAGAGTTTAAAGGAGTTGGTCCCCAAACGTCTGTGTGAATAAGTTCTAAGGGTTTTGAAGCGTGTGATGGAGAGGTGTTGAATGGCAGAGCATGTGATTTGCCAAGTTTACATGATTCACAGAACGTAGGAATTTCATTTGCTTTAATGACTTCATTACATGACTTTAAGACTTGACTCATGACATAATTCGAGGGATGTCCTAGCCTTCTATGCCAAACATCTAGTTCAGACTCTAACACTTGCTTAACTGGAGACAGCTGATCACTACCAGACTTGGCTGTGAAGCAGTGGAAGTTATTTTGGTGGTTTGACTCGAGAGCAGTACTTTCTGGTTTGAAATTTGGTGGCTGCAACTGATACAATCCCTCCTTAAGTGCTCCTTGCAGCAGGATCCTCTACACTTGGAGATCCTTGACCACACAGCAGTCAGCATAAAATTCCATGAACACATTGTTATCATTCGTAAGTTGTGAAACATTAAGTTCTTTTTAATTGATGGAACAGGCAGCAATCTATTCAGAACAAGTGATATGTTATTCATTGCAGAAACCTTTCCATTCACGATATGTGCAATGTGTAACATATTTCCATTACCAACTAACAACTTTTCCTTACCTTCATATTTTTTCAGGATATGCAAGTTACCTTTATCATTTGTAACATGGTTGCTCGCACCAGAATCAATGAACCAAGTTGGATCTTCAAGAACTCTGGGTGAAGCTACATAGGCTGAGGGTGTAGAGCTGAAGTTCCATTGCCCAAAATTTCCTGGTCTGCTTCCCATGTATCTTTCACCATACATATTGAAGCACCAACTTGTAGAGTGGTTACTGAGCCCGCAAATATGACATGGTCTTCTAGTTTCACTTTCTCTACCAGTTTGAGTTCTACCTCTGCCCCTCGTTCTCCCTTTGAAGCTTGAGCATCTACCACTGTTGAATCCTCTATAGCCTTTGCCAATCACTGAGCTAGCTTTATGTGCCAACTGAACACTTGACTGGTTAACACTTAATGATGTAAAGCTGTTTTTGACTTGATTCATATGTTCAAGTCTACTTTCGAATGTCATAAGTACAGATGACAATTCATACCAAGATATACTCTCCCTGCTATTGATCTGAACCACAATAGGTGTGTATTCCTCATCCAAACCTAATAGAACTTGGGTTATCAAGTCACTTGGGTCAATAACTTTCCCAGCTATTTCAAGATTATCAGCCAACTGTTTGATGGTAGTTAGGTACTGATCCATTGACATGGATCCTTTCTTGGTTCTCTGCAACTCTCCAGTGAGAAACATCACCCTCAATTTGTTCAATATTCCAAAGCTTTCCTCCACTGCTGCCAAAGCTTATTCGAACTTATGCGCCCCATCACTTTCATTGCAACTTCTGGAGTCATAGAAGAGTACAGCCAACCTATTAAGAGTTGGTCAGCTGAAGTCCACTTGATGAACTCAGGATTTTGAGTCATTTCCACTGCTTCTCCTTGTCCAACGGTTGTTTGTGTAGCCAAAAACTCCGGTGGATACTCCTTTGTCCCCGGCAGGTAGCCTTCTAGATTATGCCATTTGATTATAGGCATGATCATATTCTTTCACAGCAGGAAGTTGTTCCTATCCAGTTTAACAGAAGGTGTTTGGGTGATGTTCATTCCGAATGATAAGTTTTGGTTAGTAGCAACCTGAGTGACTGGTGCCGTATTGAACTCAGATGGATTTGATTGATTGCCGGAACCGGTGTTAGCCATTTTTTGCTCTGATACCAAGTTAGAAAACTGAAGGTGAAGAAGCTAATTTCCAATCATTGAATCATTCAGATTACATGGCTTTTAAACAACATTTTGCAAACATGAAGCTTCTAGAATTATGCTAACAAACATATCTAACTAACTCCAAAAAATCAGGGAATGTAATGGCAATGAATTCAGGGAATACACTAGCAATGAAATATGTTATGTCCTCTCGTTGCTGGTGGATATTCTAACATACTTTGTTTGGCTAAAATGGAGTTGGAAGTATTTTGGCTGCACGTGACTTTAATCCTATATAGGCAGATTTTGTATATTTCTGGGTAAAGGCAGTGTGTATGGAACCGTTCAGCAGCCTATATGATTTGAAGAATCAGGTTCTTGGCCAGCTGGTTCGTTACTCGATTGGGAAATGTAATCAGCCCTGCAGTACAACCTATGTTGACTGCCCCAGGCAGTAATTGACATCCGTTTTTTGCCATATCTTGCTGCAAAAACTTAAGCTGCCCAACATAATCCAATTGTCTTAACGATGGATTAGTTCAAAGGCATTAGCTAACTTAAATGTGTAGACTATAGTTGTTATGATTGATTGATTTTTCGATCTTTGTCTTGGGTCGCTTGACCGATTGTAATTTAATTCTGAAAATACAGGGATGTCGTGGAGTAGTTGTACTCGAATTTTTTATCAATGCATTTATTTACCGATACAAAAAAAAAGTAGAATTCACATTGAATTAGTTGCCACACAGGAAAAACTTGTCTGACAATATAGAAAGTGTGGACCAAATATCTGAAGTATTTCATGTAAAATTTCTCAACATATGCAGAAAATTCTTTGCCAATCAATACACGATATGATGATGATTGTGATATTCAATTATCTGGGTTATGCGGATCTCTTAAACAAATCGTGTCATCTCACATCAACACAATTTCTTTATTAAACAAATTACACATGTGGTGCCACTCATTTAATGTATTATTAGTGTTTTGTATTTGGGTTTTTTAAATATAACTAGTAATAAGCACATGCGTTGCACGTCTTATGCATCAAATGAATGGTATGCATAATATTTTAGAAGTACTTATAGTGTTTTTTAAAGTAGTTGAGATAACTGATATTGTTAAAGAAAAAATTAAAATAGTAACGTGAAATTACTTCCGTGAAAACATTATTAAAAAAAAAATTATTAGTCTAATAGTGAAACTTCCATTAAAAAAAGTATTAGCTAATTCTGACATTATATAATTCCTCCTCATCATACAAAATTAGTTTTAAAATTTCAAAATGGTTGTTCTTACGATTGTAGATCTCAATGGAACCTTTTAGAAGTGTGAATACTTTTACAATCCACTCCTCTTCAAATGCATTCAGTTGTCCCATAAAAATATGATTGGAATCTTTGTTTGGTGACACTAACTCTACAAATATGAAAACAAATTTTAAATACAACAACAAAAATATATATTAACAAAATAGAAAAATTGTTTTTCAAATTAAGCTGACAACCTGACTCATTTTGTTGATTTATTGATGAATCAGATCTCGTTTCTATTAGTGGTTTTAGATGATGATGTTCATGTTTGATGTTTCTAGCATACAAAATAAAAAAGACATTGATATGTCAATTTAGTAATTTATTTATCAATGTTGAAAAAAAAGCCATATAACAAATATATGACATATCGTACAACACGTCTTTATAAAAAAAAAGTGATTGTGCTCAAATACCAATATAATGCAGCGACACATGCTAATTATAATTAACACTTCAAAATTTGTTTAATAACGAAAATTGGGTAAATATGAAAAAAAAAATCTCAAGTGATTTTATTTAATATAAAAATCAATCAAAGACCAATACAAATTGGCTAATGTTCACTTTTCAACAAAATCCTAATTGTCAAAAGTTCATTCTAATTGCACATATGGTAATGTCCCCTCATCTCTCATAAAAGTATTTATTAAATTTTATTTTAATAAATAATAAAAAAACTAAATAAAAACCATGAAATTAGAAATATTGAAAATATAAATCGTCAAGACAAAGATGAGTCATAGTGTTGAAAAGAGATTTGGCATATAGATATCCAGCCAAAGATGGGTCTACAAATTCATAAATATGAATAAAAAAATAGTGCATATTTACAAGAATATGATAAGACAATAATACTGTCGAGTTGCCACGTGCTTAGGATGTTGTTCGCTTGAAAATATACCGCAAGTGCACTGGTCGCGTACAAGTAATAAAGTGGACTTTTTGAATCCGGATTGTCGATCCCTCGAGGATTGTCACTTTAGATTACACGACTTTAATCAATTTAATTCTAACAATCAAATGAAACACACACAATTAAACATGAGATTTGAAAAGCGGTAAATAAATTAAAAATCTACAAAATAAGAAAAACACAAATACTTGAAATTTTCAGAGGAAGAACGTTGTTGAGATTCGTGGTTTCGTTTAACCATCGCCTAATTAATTTCTCTATAAGCCAATTAACGAATTATTTAATTCCGATGTTAGACCCGATCTTCCAATTTTAGTTAATTACCTCTCTCGAGTGAAATTAACTCTAATTGATGGGTTTAACCTACTCTATATCTATGTCGATTACAACCAAACAATCGCATTCAATCATTGTGAAAATAGCTCATTGGGTCACCTAGGGCTAATGGTATATCTCTATCCATTACACAAACCTAGAGTTTCTACTATTTGGTCTAAAATGCACAATCTTCTCTCGAACGATGTACAAATCACTAAATACAATCATCTATTGGCCATATAAATGAAAATGCATGGAAAACAATAGTAGAAACACATGAAAATAAGCAACTTAAAATCAAAGGGCAAATATAGAAATTAATCAAAGATAGGTCAAACTAATTCGACAAATCCCAACACGATTAGCCCATTTTATATATATGATAACAAAGGAAAATATATATCCAATACATTACAAATATGGAAGAAAAATTGAGAAAAATCAAAGGTGTGGATAAAACCCTATTTGAAGCTGTGCTTGATTTCCCCGAATCCTTATTCACCACTTTGATGTATTTCCCTTTTCATGCTCTTGATTGCTCCAAAATATCAAGTAAAACAAAAGAAAAAGGAAGAGAAAAATGAAAGAAGAAAGAAAGAAGAGAAAGAAAAAGAAAGAAGAATGAAAACCCACAAGAGAGAAAACTCTCAAAAACTCTTTCTAGGATTTGAGTTATGAGTTTTGGTGTTTAAATACTCCCAAAATCGAGCACAAACAAAAGCCCAAAATGCCCCCAAAATATTTGGTTTTCGGGAATTTTTAACGCACAGGTGTGCACTAAAAGTGCGCAGGTGCACACAATTCCAGAAGCCAAGTGCGCGGGAACGCACTTAAAGTGCGCGGGTACGCACTCTTGGTGAAATCAAAAATTGCACATGAGGTCCTCAAGATAAATTGCATAGTTTGTCCCTCAACTTTTATGTTGTATATTTTGGTCCTCAGATTTGGATTTCATTTCAATATTTCCCTCCATAAATTGCATCCCAATGTCCTCAAACTTTCGGCACTTGTGCAACTTGGTCCCCAACTTTACAATCTTGTACACTTTTAGTCCATTTTTTCTCATTTTGCCTTGTTCTCTTTTCTTGGGTGATTTTTGGCCTACAAAAACAAATATTACATAATTGTGAATAGAAATTCGCTCATTTTTATCAATAATAATTATATTTAAGTATTAAATAAGTGTGCAAAAGCACACTTATCAAATACCCCCAAACTTAAACTCTTGCTCGTCTCGAGCAAGATTATCTATAACACAATCAAGTAACATGTGATAATGGCTAACACATTAGATACCTTGTCAAAAATATCTATGAGTATAAAATTGTATTATCAATTCATGAATATGCTCCAAATAATGCTAACAAAAATCATTTTAACTTATTCAATGTTCGATCGGTGTGTGGGTGTATAGTCACTTTCATCTTCTAAATTAGGAAAATGTTACCAAGATGGAAAATTTTTTAAATTGACTTCAACCCAACCCTTTGTGGTCAAATATGTCATTTCCCACTCGTGAGATTTACACTCCTCAAATAGATATTTTTTTTTCTTTTCGCGGGTGTAAATCTAAAGGTTGCTTTCAATTCACTCATTTCTTTTTCCACTCTTGTTTGGTTGTGTCTAACCGGCAATATCAACCTCTAGTCATGTGATAATTCTCCACTGGATGAGTGTTTTGACATTTAAGCTCATACTAAGTAATTCAAACACACTAGTTATCTAAGCACAAACATCAAAGATAATTGCACAAAATCAAATTTATTTTTTTTTCAGTTAAAGCTCATGATTGACCTCACTCCCTTATGCTTTCTTATTGACCCTTGTAGCGAGCTTTAGGTCGATAACTCCCCGATTGTTTAGACCAAAGGGTATCGGGTTTTGAGATACCCCAACGGACTTAATAACTCGAGTCAAAAAGGCTACGAAATGAGTCCCAAGATTCAACAAGTGCACTATCAATTTTTTTTTTTAATCACAACATAACACCATGGCTTAGATCCCTAGCATATGGTGATTACCTAGCTTATACTTGGCAAAAGACACTACACACAGAAATTTTTCAACACGCATGGAATCAACACACTTCTAGATAATATCCTTTACCGGTTCGACCACCCCCAAACTTATCTCACAATATGATTAAGTGAAAGAGAAGAAAAGGTAAGATTGATAAATTTAAACACAACTCACAACCTAGTTCTTACCAATTCAAAAAGATCTCCATCAATCAAAAATTGCCACATCTAAATAACAATTAATCATGACTATTGTGCTCAAAGTGACTTAGGATCTCACATGGACAAGCAAATTTTGAAAAATTTAGGCACAAATAGCATATGTGGTCATAACTCATGAATCAACAACAATTTTAAACATCAAACCATGCTAAGCCGGCAAGACTATCTAATATGTCAACACAAGATCATCAATTTAAGCACAATCGCCCCCAAACTTAAATCATACATTATCCTCAATGTGTAAAAGAACAAGATAAAATAAAATAGAGTGGGGGTAACGAAACTTCCCCGGTTTGGTGAAGAGGTACCAATGCTCTACTTGGACTCGTGACCTTCTTGTACACCAATCTACCCCCAAACTTGTGAGGAACAAAAGATATGTGAGACTTCAAAAATTACCTATAAAAGATGATAGCTAATCAAATAAAAATAAGAAAAATGCATAAAATTAAATAAAAGACTAAAAGTTAGAAAATTGGGTTGCCTCCCAATAAGCGCTTTTTTATAGTCTTTAGCTCGACTTTAGCAATTGACTCATGGGCATCTAAAGAAGGCTTTGGATGCCTTGCCCATTTTTCTCCTTTTGGTTTTGATCCACTTTTCGTTTAGTCTCCAACACTCAACATTGCCTATTTCCATATAATAACACTTTCATATTCCTTCCGATTCAAATCCAACTATATAGACTTCTACCACATCATCGAATTTAATCACAAACTCAATTTTCGGGCAATTAATGAAGTCGGAAAAATGAACATTGTTTTCATCTTCATTGCTTGCTACATTTTCATTCGGCCCCTTTGTGGTTAAATTGTCATTTTCTTTGAGCTCTTTGTCCATAGTGGATATATCTTCGGATTGAATGACCGGTCCGCAATTCAATTCTACGGGCAATGAGAGGTCGGTCCAGTCAACTCCTTCAAGTGGATAATACCCCCATTGTTGAAATCCATCCCAGTACATATAATCTCCCATAAGCATGTCGTTTTCATCCAACCTGACAAGTTCTTTAAAGTACTTTGCAAGTACCTTCTCATTCAATAGGGGAGGACCATCTCCCATAAGTTTGATGTCCTCGTCCTAATCGTAAGGCACAAAATCTCCCACGAGCATGTACTCTTCATCGTTTTTGTCAATGACTTGTTTTCGACACCTCAAATATTTTCTAAACCTTAGCAGTTTCGGCGTTTGTAAACTAGTGTACGAGAACAAGCATGGCCCAGTACAATGCACCGTGTAACAATTATCACAACTTGGATGTCCTTCAAGGATATCTTGATTGTCCATAAAGAGATTTGTCATTACAAAATTTTTGTTAATTTACCAAAGTCAGAATCAAGCAAATATCTGAAAAGTACGAGGAGAAAATTCAAACACAAGATAGATTAACAATATGAGGGTTAGCCAAAAGTATACAAAAAAAATAAAATAAAGGCAAATAAAACTAAATAAAAAGTGGTAATCAAAGTAAAACATTCCCCCGCAACGGCGCCAAAAACTTGTTCACTTGAAAATATACCGCAAGTACACGGGTCGCGTACAAGTAATAAAGTGGACTTTTTGAGTCCGGATTATCGATCCGTCGAGGAATGTTACTTTAGATTACACGATTTTAATCAATTTAATTCTAACAATCAAATGAAACACACACAATTAAATATAAGATTTGAAAAGCGGTAAATAAACTAAAAATCTACAAAATAAGAAAAACACAAATACTTGGAAATTTCGGAAGAAGAACGTTGTTGGGATTCGTGGTTTCGTTTAACTATTGCCTAATTAATTTCTCTATAAGCCAATTAACGAATTCTTTAATTCCGATGTTAGACCCGATTTTCCAATTTTAGTTAATTACCTCTCTCGAGTGAAATTAACCCTAATTGATGGGTTTAACCTACTATATCTCTATGTCGATTACAACCAAATAATCGCATTCAATCATTGTGAAAATAGCTCATTTGGTCACCTATAACTAATGATATATCTCTATCCATTACACAAACCTAGGGTTTCTACTATTTGGTCTAAAATGCACAATCTTCTCTCGAACGATGTACAAATCACTAAATACAATCATCTATTGGTCATATAAATGAAAATGCATGGAAAACAATAGTAGAAACACATGAAAATAAGCAACTTAAAATCAAAGGGCAAATATAGATATTAATTAAGGTTATGTCAAACTAATTCCACAAATCCCAACACAATCAATTAGCCCATTTTATATATATGATAACAAAGGAAAATATATATCCAATACATTACAAATATGAAAGAAAAATTGAGAAAAATCAAAGGTGTAGATAAAACCCTATTTGAAGTTTTGCTTGATTTCCCCAAATCCTTCTTCACCACTTTGATGTATTTCCCTTTTCATGCTCTTGATTGCTCCAAAATATCAAGTAAAACAAAAGAAAAAGGAAGAGAAAAATGAAAGAAGAAAGAAAGAAGAGAAAGAAAAAGAAAGAAGAAGGAAAACCCACAAGAGAGAAAACTCTCAAAAACTCTTTCTAGGGTTTGAATTATGAGTTTTGGTGTTTAAATACTCCCAAAACCGAGCACAAACAAAAGTCCAAAATGCCCTCAAAATATCTGATTTTCGGGAATTTTTAACGCACAGGTGCGCACCTGCGCACAATTCCAGAAGCCAAGTGCGTAGGTGCGCACTCTTGGTGAAATCAAAAATTGCACATGAGGTCCTCAAGATAAATTGTGTAGTTTGTCCCTCAACTTTTATGTTGTACATTTTGGTCCTTAGATTTGGATTTCATTTCAATATTGCCCTCCATAAATTGCATCCCAATGTCCTCAAACTTTCGACACTTGTGCAACTTGGTCCCCAACTTCACAATCTTGTACACTTTTAGTCCATTTTTTCTCATTTTGCCTTGTTCTCTTTCCTTGGGTGATTTTTGGCCTACAAAAGCAAATATTACATAATTGTGAATAGAAATTCGCTCATTTTTATCAATAATAAGTATATTTAAGTATTAAATAAGTGTGCAAAAACACACTTATCAGATGTCCCAAACGGATTTATATATACAATTAAAAATGATTCGTGGTAATAAATAAATATAAAATAGAAATTACATACAATTAAGCTCATGAAATTAGAAATTAAATCTAAATACGAACCAAGTTTTACTAATCACCAAAAAAAATAAAATCACAACACTTGTCAACTTACAAGTAGCTTATTTTCATCATCTAAATGGACATTACTAAAGGAATTAAAAAATAAAAATAGAGAGAAAAAAAAAAGAATTACATTATATTTTTAACTTAATCAAAAATTTTGTCAAAGACCAAAACAACCATGATCTTTTTTTTTTTTTTTTAAAGAATCTGTCTTGAGAAAATTGACTTCTCCAAAACTCCAATGCCCAACATGAATACATTCACATACATAAGCATTATCTAAGCTATTTTCGAGATTTGAGAAACTCTAACCCAAAACTAATTGCTTTCATTGACAATAGTTTTTACCTTTAACCCACAACAAATTGCATTCATTGACAACAGTTCTAGAATGAGAAAAGTTGTGTTTTATAGCTATAATGATCTTAATTATGTCTATTACATAATCTATTTACTAACACAAAGCAGTGTTGCATTTCCCCTCGGATTTAGTTTAATTAATTATTAATTATAAACATAAACATCTCTTAATCCCTTTCACTTGTTCTCCATTGGCAAGAAATTCAAAAACTTAGTCTCAACAGCCTATCTACATTTTTCTTCATCATACGTTCTTTCTGTTTATTGAAATTTTTAATTTGTTAATGTTGTGTGTGGATGATTTAGAATTTTAAAGCATATTATTATAATTTATTTAGTTTCATATAATGATGAGAATATAGTGAAAAATAATTAAGAACTTAAGTGTGACAATGAGCAAAGATTATAAATGTTTATTACAGTTATAATGCTATGTTGTTAACAAAAATTTTAGTGATCATTTGGTATTTTGTTTTTATCTAAACTTAGATATCATAAGGATTCATATGTAGCTACAATTTAAAACAACTTTTAAATAAGGGTAAATATAACATGAAACAAAATTGTATCAAATTACATAGTAACATTCTGTATGCATTAATTTTATTATATAAATATATTATTTAGTTGTTAAGATATGTATGAAACAACCAAATGAAACAGACATTTAAATAAGGGGATATGGATGTTATTTTATTTAAATGGACTAATTCAGCCGAGGGAATGAATTTAGTTATATTTTTATAATAAAAACTGTTAATAAAAATTAATAAATCTTAAAAAATTAATTTTGGGAATTATTGACAAATGGAAAAGAATAGAATTTTTTTTCATTTCATGTTGAATAAATTTAATTAATATTATTAATTAATTATTAAAAAAACTAAAATTAAACAAAGGTATGTAGGGCATATAGCTAAATATACAAGGAAATAATGTTATTAATTAATTATTAACAAAACTAAAATTAAATAAGGGTATATTTGGTATATAGCTAAATATGTGAGTGTAAATTGGATATTCAAAAGTTTTTCGTCAATCTTCCCTTTTAATATATTGTAGATCACTAGGTTGTGTCTTGTGCACTCCATTTTGCTAAACAAATTCTTATTGTTGTTTCTTAGGTTCAACTTTTGAGATTGCGCTATTTCTTTGAGTTTGGCACTACCCTCCTCATTTTTCCTTTCTTTTTCATGCATTTACATTATATACTCTATAAAAAGTTAAGAACTATATAAGTTTTTTCACAATAAAAACTAGAAATAGATATGTCATCCATATGAAGAAAATTATTAGCTACTACATACTGCATGTATATGTATATATGGGTGTCTCTGTGTGTGTTTAATGGTATATTAAATGCAGAGAATATTAAATTCTGATGTGTATCATGAGAACTGACTTTACGCTAAAGTTGATATTCCTAAGTTTTGATATGCCATTGATGTAGATAGAAATTGTTGCTTTCATCTATTTCATAGCTTCGTTAATTTTTCTTTCCTCAACTTTGCGTCTGTGTGTCAATTGACCAACCCCAAGTTTGATGCACTTACTTGGGTTTTCATTTTTCAATGTAACATTAAAATCGTACTTGAAGTTCGGATGGACCACCTAATAAATTATTATCATGCTGCCTAACATCTATTTCTTTAGTTAACACTTCATTCAAATTGTCATTCTTGTTTTAATTCTTGTTAAATGATTAAATTCGTTGGCTGAATTTTTTATTGAACCCCACAAGACATCATTCTACTAACATTTGACTTTTCCATTTTGAACTATTAACAAATTCTTATTATCGTTATCATTATAGTTTCTAATTTTTGACATATGGATAATTAACCATTAAATGCGGCCTTTTTGTTTCTTTTGATTTTACTTTTCATTTCTTGGAATATATTTTTGGCTTAACAGAGTATCAAATATTAACATTACATTAGTGGACAAAAAAATTGCTAAAAAAAAATTATTATAAGTAGAAAATAATTTACCATTTTAGAGGAAAAAGAGGAAAACACATGTTTTACTCCATTTTATGCTTTTTTTTTTCCTTTTACAATTATCTTCAATAAATTATTTTACATTATGTATTTGTATTCATTTGTTAATTCTTTGTAAACAAACAAGTCGACATAAATTCGATTTCAAAAAAACATTGACATTTTATATTAAATTTATATTTTTTGGGTTTAAAAATTAAGATTGTGATATTGGCAGTTTGGCACCACCCTCATTTCTCCTTTCTTTTTCATGCATTTACATTACACACTCTTTATAAGAGTTAAAAACTATAATTGTTAGAAACAATCAAGATATGAGAATCGTTCTGATATCAATTTACACTACACCAAAAAGGGGCTTTTGCAGAGGCCAAAAAACGCTGCAAAAGACATTTTGCAGCGTTTTTCCAAGTGTTGCGAATGTCTGTGTTGCCGTTGTCTTTTGCAGCGTTTTTCCAAGTGTTGCGAATGTCTGTGTTGCCGTTGAGGGAATAGTTTTTGCAGCGTTTTTTAAACGTTGCGGTAAGCCTTTTTGTAGTGTTTTTTAAACGTTGCGATATACCATTTTGCAGTGTTTTTAATATTTTTAAACGTTGTGATTTTAATATTGTTTTAAAATTAATTCACATTTTTAATATATGCTTACTACGCTACCGAAAATCATATTCTTTGTTCTACACATTCAACCTAATTGTAATTTTGCACTTTTTGCCATAAATAAAACATCCAGTAAATATAGAGATGTAACAATACATCAAAAAATATAAAAAAATCATAATTAAAATGAGAAAATATGCTCTTGCATTGAAACTAATTACACCATGCAATATTCAACTTGTATACATTGTGCAATATTGAAAATAATTTCAGAGTGTGTTTGGTAGGGATTTTTGGGGGAAGAATTGATTTTTGAATAGTGATATGATGGGAAATGTGTGGTTGAAAAAAAAGAAAAAAGTATTTATATGATGGAAAATATTATTTTATTGAAGAATGTGTGGTTGAAAATGAGAATTGATTTACTGTAGAAAATGAGAATCTGAAACAAACAGGCTCTCATTATACATGTTTCCAGTTTAAAATAGTGATCCAACATCAAAAACATACTTTCCATCATTCCAATGAGTACAAAAAGTGGAATAATTCATACTAGATTTTTCTCCCGTGCTCAACAAGTTTGGATTGATATTCTATAGCATAAAAAAAAGAGTTGTTGATGCCAACATGAAATTAAGCCCATGTCTGAGTGATGTGTATGGACTTAACTAGCTTGATTGGAGAAAGAATGTTGAGAAAATTAAAGACAGGAGAGTCCTGCATGGAAGTGGAAAATCAATCATTAATTGAAGAGCAAAAAGACAGGAAACAAAAATGAATTTACCAAAAAAATCCACAACTTAAATACCAAAAGAGCAATTTTGTATAACCATGAAAAACTATTAATTTCATCATGCTGTTAACATACGGATTTCATTTACTGGTTCAAATAAGTATAATTACCATGAGATGGCATCCAAAATTAAAACCCCGAGAAAATGAAAATCGTCTATATAATACTAGAACCTACTGTTATAAAATTAGTAAATATGATTTCTATCTTATTCAATTCTATTTAGCAAATCATCTTCATTCCACCTCCTTGGACACTATAATACATGTTTTGACATTTGTTTTTTTTTCTAAAGCTTGAGCCTTTAAAAGAAGGTGCACGGTGAACCTTCCATTTTAACTCTTAGAAATCCTAATTGGATCTTCATCCAACAATGTCTACTTTTTCATAATGAAGTTACCATCCTCAGTCTTTTTTACCCTTACCTTCTCACTGTTGAAATTCATGTCAATTTGAGTTCATTGTTTAACTATTTTCTGATAATCTAATATTAGATGTAATAAGCTATGCCTTATGCTCAAAAGCTCAAGCTTTTCCTAAAATCGGTCACACATCAAAATCACATTTAAACCCGCATAAAAACATGAAAGAACATACAGACTTACTTCATTACCATCAACAAATTGTAAGGAACTAATTATCCCTTGCTAAGCTAAGGCTTAATTTGTAGGTTTATAACTCTATATAACAAATTGGGCACCCTCCCGCGCTAAGTGTTAGTTCAACCAGTTGTCACACCAATCACCATCAAAATTCGTTCTTCAATTACACCTGTTTACCAAACAATCATAAAAATCCAAATTTACACATTTTTGGCACCTATGTGAGTCAACAATTTAGGGGCTGTTCTCTTTGTGTTTCAGTTTTGTGTTTTGAGTTTTGAATTCATTTTGTGTTTTGAGTGTCTGTTTTGGAATTCTGAAAATGCGTTCTTTTTGCTATTCTGAAAAACTGTTTCTGAAAATATAAAAATGGAAAACGCCTTTACTTTGAAATTTTGAGAAATTTTTTTTAATAATATTTTATTCAAGAAATCTGATTATTCAATAAGTTTTAATAGTTTAATGTTAATACAGTATTAAATAACATATAAATTTTGAAGTTGGTGAATCTTGAAATATTTTTTTTCCAAATATAAAAAACATAACCTAAATTAAATTTGGCAAATCCTTATTTTTGTCCTTGTACGTAACTTGAGACAATTTTATCGAGTTCATGTTAGTTCTCACAATTAGGGCTGTCCATGGATCGGTTCGGTTCTGAAGAGACCCGAACCGACCCAAAACTTTCGGGTATTTAAAAAATGGACCCGTCGGGTCCAAATATAATTATGGAATCGTTCGGGTTCGGTTCCGTTTGGTTCGGTTCCGTACCATAATTAAATTTTTTAATATTTTCAACAACACTACATAAATACAACTAATGACATTTCATTCGTAACTTTTACAAATTAACGTAGCTCAATTCAAAAACATATAAATAACTAGCCGTCGAATAAGATTAATTCAATGCATACAAATACCAAAAAGTAGATATTAATATTACAGCAAAACTACATAAAGTATATTCATTTGCTTCAAATTAAAATGGGCTAATGGATTTTAAAAATGATTTGGGCTTTAAAATTAAAATTATGAAATAATCTGATTTATTTAATTAATTTGCTAATTTGTATAGAAAAAAATAAAATAATTTAATTAATTCAATATAAAAAATAAAAAAATTATTTAGTTTCGGTTCTTATTCGGTTCTTCGGTTCTTGGTCTAGACCCGAGACTCGACCCAAACCCATCGGTTCTTGATTCGGGTACCCGTTCGGGTATTTAATTTATGAAGAACTGCTCGGTTCGGTTCGGTTCGAAACTTTTGGACACCCCTACTCAAAATTCTTGCCAAATACAATTTTGATCGTCTAAACATGATGACTATCATAAGTGATAATAAATAACATTACTCCTTGATTATAGATAAACTACTTACAAGTAAAAAGGCAGATCACAAAAGTTGACTATCATGCGTTCTTTTTGTCATTATGAAAAATTGTTTCTCAAAACATAAAAATTGAAAACGTGTTTAATATGAAATTTTGAGAATTTTTTTTTTTTATAATACTTTATTCAAGAAATGTGATTATTCAATAAATTTTAATAATTTAATGTTAATATAGTATTAAATAAAATATAAATTTTGAAGTTAATCAAGTTACAAAAAATGGAGCACTAATCTCATGTTGACATGGTAATAAATATTTTGAAACCAATCTTATCGAGGTCGGATATCCATATTGATGAAATTTAATGTCTTATTCATTCGGTGCATGTTTGGTACTCAATATTAGAAAAAAAAAATGGACAATATTATTAGCAATATTTCAGGCCATTTTTCTTCCTTAATACTTTCTATACTGTATTATTCTTGTACTACTAATATCCTTTCTAATGATTCGAAAAATATCTAAAGCTCATTTAATTAACTTGTACTAAATGAATAGTCATCTTTCTTCACAGGAACATGTATTAACTGATGAGATTCAAGGACTAAATCTAAAGGTATGACTAAAGAACAGCATGACCAATTTTCTGAGAAAAAAGAGATGAACTTCTCTATTACAAATGCTCCATGGATATATTCACAGGGAAATCTCATTCATCAAGAGAATATTGAACTCTATAAGAACGTAATTCTTGTAACATAAGAAGGGAAAAAATAGATGAACTTCTGCAGCCACTATCTCTTGAAAATCCTCCACCATGGTCAACCATGGTGCTCTCAACCACTATATGAACCCCCTTGAACAGCTTGTTACAATATCAAGAGCTGGTCCTTCCATATTGAAGACTGCATTGAAGGTAGTCTATACCTTGCTTGTGTGAGTTAGATTTTGCTCTTTGAGGAACAAGCTTTGCCTATGAATGAACAATTTTTAGTCAGACCTCACAAGAAGAGAAGTTCAAAAACAATTGAATATAGCAAAAATTAACAAATGCCAAAATCAACTAATTAACAGTAGAACAATAGCATATATGCACTAATGCCAAAATCAGGTAAACACAATGCAATGGAACCTGAATTTTAACTGTTAACCAAGTAATTACAATACAAAATCATCAAGTATATTAGTTTCAAGCACAAAACAACAGACAAGTAGAAAAAGAACATATATTATGTAGGAAGAAATCTTGGAGTACTCTGGTTTAGATAGAAGGAAGAAATCTTGGAGTACTCTGGTTCACTAGAAATCTTGGTGTCTAACAAACTATTTGCCGAGTTTGGATGAAATACTACCCCGTGCGGAAACCTTAAACCATACAAGAAAAGCAACAAATTCACAATCCAGGGTGTAATTTCCAGGATTTTGTAATCCTGTCTTGATCCGAAAATTGTTTCTTGAACAAGATCTAGAACGAGAATTTGTTCCTAATTCTGATCATTGTCAATTGCATCAGAATAAATAAATAAATAAATAAATATACATATATATATATATATATATATATATATATATATATATATATATACACACACATCCAAGACAAAATCTTTAACTTTATAATCTTATCCCTCTCGCAAACTCTACATTCTTAAGGAATCGGACATTTTTCGTTTTAAAAATTGACCTAACAATGAGATCTTTTAAAAAATTTGTAACCCTTAACAATTGCTTTACTTGTAACTTTGTTGAGAATTTAAACTGCAATCTTTAGTGCTTCTACCCACAGAGATTCTGATGTACTATGGGATGATTTCACATTCCACTAAGAATTTAGCAAAAGGACGTGGACGTTGTTCTCATGATCCATAATTTCTATCATGGTATTCACCACTATGGTAAGATATGACTTGTTAAATTCTTTTACAGGGTTGTTTTTCAACATCAACCTTGTATGCCTTGAACATGTCCAGTGTTTGGAATTTCTCATAGATGAGATATAGGTAACCATATTGAGAAAAATTCTTCTATGAACATACTAAATTACTGTTGCCCATTCAAAGAAGTCGAAGTGAATGGGCCACATATATCCATATGAATTAGTTCTAAGACATCCAAAGTCTTATTGGCACCTAATCTCCTTATGTTTATTTGTTTTCCTTAATGTAATTAACATAAATACTTAAGTTTGAAAAATTAAGGGAATCAAGAATTCCTTCTGATACAAGATTATTTATTCTCTTTTGAGATATGTTACCTAATCGCTGGTACCATAACGAAACAAAATTTTCATTGGTTAATTTATGTTTAATACCATGTGAATTCACATGCAAGATTTCTTTATAAGAGGCAATCATATTAAGCAGATATAGGTTATCGTAATCAAATAAAGAACTGGTACTCACAATATTTGAATTAAGAAAAAGATCAAACTGACTATTTCCAATTGAACAAGAGTAACCGAATTTGTCCACTGTAGAAATAGAAACCAAATTTCGTCTAAAAGGCGATACTGCAGATGTCCCTTTTAAATTCAAACAATAACCAATCTTTAATGATAACCTAAGGTCATATAGCTTCAATTTTGACTCATTTGCCATTGCTCAACATAGATGAATCTTTCAACATCAATTGACTTTTGGCTATTCATGCAACCTCGCATAGACACACTTATGTGAGTAGTGACACAAGAATTTATCCGCCAAATATGTCTTGGTATTGACACTAAATTAACCTCAAAACAAACCAAAATGATAAGTGTACTTTTCTTTACATGTTAAGCATGGTATTTAGTATAATCTCTCTTTATGTGTTCCAATTTTTCACAAAAAGAAATAGTCAGATGATTCATCTTGTTCAGGCTTTTACTATTTCTTTTGAATTGAACAAAACACAGCTTCCTTATTCTTTAATTGTCTTTATAGGTATCATCCAAGTGAATACTACTAGTTCTCTCTCACTTTAGACTTTTTCTTCTTGCACACAATATGAAATGAGCTCATCAAGAGTCCACTTCCTCTTTTGACAGTTGGAATTGCCATCAAATTAACTGAATTGTACAAGAATAGAAATCATAACCAAATGCACGAGCAAATCATCAGACAACTCAAACTTTAATGCCTTTGATTTTGAACTAAGATGAGACATTTCCATGATATACTCCCATATACTTTATTTAGCTTTATACTTTAGTGAAATCAAATTCGTTAGAAGCGTACTAGTTTCGGCCTTATTGCCTCTTGGAAAGCCTTTTTTTAATTTCTTTAATAAATTTCTTGGCAGTAGTTACATAACGCCCCTAAATGTTACTGGAATTCCACGCTTTATGATCATAAGACTCATGCAGTTTAAACGATCCAACTTATCCAAGTCCATTTTTAATTAGTGAAACTCTTATTCGTAAGAATAGTGGATTGTTCAGTCCTTAACATAAAGTCTAGATCTATGTTTCCGAGAACAATACGAACGTTCTCTTTCTTGCCCTTAAATTGAGCCGTTCTAATTAAGAATTAATTACATAGTTTCTTAACAGTTTTAAAAATTCATAATATCTCCTTTGTGATTTATGATGGTATTTTTAGAGTTCAAAGTGCAAGGAGGAGTGTCAACCTCCTAGATGGCCTTTTTTCCACCGACGGGTGGCGCCTCGTTGATAACAAGCAAGAAAAGTGAAAGAGACAGCAACTTCGACAATTGCAGGGAACACAGTGCTAGAGACCTTATTCTGAAGATCACATGTTTAACGTGATTTACTTTGTTGTGGAATGTATAAATTTAACAATCTAATGTGAACTCCAACACTATTGTATCCTATATGAGGATTAGTTATGAAGGAGCAGCCCATCCCATTTTTACTTAGTAAATGATGAGAATAGTTCTTTATTCTTTTTTATTTCTTGAGTTTAAATTTTAATATATTTAGTTATCAAGAAAGAATATTACAATAATCATGATTTTTTTAAAATCCAAATCCAATTTCCCAATCAAAATAGCAAAAAAGTCTGTTGGTTATTAGTGGCTGAATGTTTGTAACAGACAAATTTGTTGTTAATATCGTCATTGAATAAATTTGTCAGTAATTACCGACGAAAAAGTTTGTTGCTAATTTGTTGTTAAGTACCGACGGACTCTCAATTTGTAGGTAATTAAGCCTTTTTAATTAATAATTAACTGCATAGTTTCTTAATAGTTTTTAAAATTCATAATATCTCCTTTGTATTCTCTATGAGGATTAGTCATGACTTAATGAGCACCAGATTCCATTTTTAGTAGTATTACATTAATCTTTTTTAAAGAGCAAGTCTGATTTTGGAGGATAATTATATTTGGTAACATTGATTTTTATTGTTCTAGTTATTGAAGTAATATGAGATCAAAGGGATTGGAAGAGAGATGATTTTCATTCATTATCAATTGAGTGTAAAACAACACCTCCATATATAGAGCCATACTCTATTACATCACAAAAGAGACTAGCCATCACTATTCTACCTACTACAACTTGACACAATAGATGGCAGACATGTGACTTGCACGACCATGCTTTACTTAGCTTATAGAATGTAACTTAAGCTAGGATTAATTACATCAAAAACATAGGACTAATGACAACAAAAGTATCAATACCAATAATCTAATACTTATGAATTAATGAGCACCATATCCCATTTTCAGTAGTATTTCTTCAATTATTTTTTTAAGAGCAAGTCTGATTGTGGAGGATAATTATATCTGGTACATTAATTTTTTTATTCTTCTAGTTAATCAGAAAATGTTATGTAAGAACTTAGAAATGAGTACCCTTGAGCCCTTTTAATTAATAATTAACTACAAAGTTTCTTTCTTTTAATTAATTACATAGTTTCTTAACTATTTTTAAAATTCATAATACCGTCTTTGTGATTTATGACGGTATTTTTAGACTTTGAAGTGCAAGGAGGCATGTCAACCTCCCAGATGGGTTTTATTAATCGAACGGGTGGCTACCTCGTTGATATCACTTTCCCAATGTGGGCCATTGATGGGAGTTTCCGCCTGCACTTCCTTCATAAATGCCTGGCACAACGGTAATGATGCATGATAATAGCTTCCCCTGTTGTATCCTCTACGAGGATTAGTTATGAATTAATAAGCACCAGATCCCATTTTTAGTAGCATTCCTTTATTCGATTGTGGAGGATAATTATACTTGGTTGCATAGAATTTTTATTCTTCTAGTTAATTTGAAAATGTTATGCAAGAAACTTCTAAATGAGTACCATTGAACCCCTTTAATTAATAATTAATTACATAGTTTCTTAACGGTTTTTAAAATTGAAAATACCGCCTTTATGATTTATGATGGTATTTTTAGAGTTCAGAGTGTAAGGAGGGATGTCAACCTCCTAGATGGGCATTTTCCATGGATCGGGTGCCCAATTCGTTGGTATCACTTACCCAAAGTAGGCCATTGATGGGAGTTTCCACCTTTACCTCCTTCATCAATGCCAAGAACAACTGTATGATGTATGATAATAGTTTCTCCTGTTGAGCCCCTTTAATTAATAATTAATTACATAGTTTCTTAACAATTTCTAAAATTCATGAAGATATTTTTAGAGTTCTAAGTGCAAGGATGCATGTCAACTTCCTAGATTGGCCCTTTTCGCTGTATGGGTGACTAACTCGTTCATATCACTACCCAAAGTAGGTCATGGATGGGAGTTTCCACCAGCACCTCCTTCATAAATGCTTGGAAAGACAGTACTATATGAAGATTACTTATTGAAGTAATATGAGATCAAAGGGATTGGAAGAGAGATGATTTTCATTCATTATCAATTGAGTGTAAAGCAACACCTCCATATATAGAGCCATACTCTATTACATCACAAAAGAGACTAGCCATCACTATTCTACCTACTACAACTTGACACAATAGATGGCAGACATGTGACTTGCACGACCACGCTTTACTTAGCTTATAGAATGTAACTTAAGCTAGGATTAATTACATCAAAAACATAGGACTAATGACAACAAAAGTATCAATACCAATAATCTAATACTTATGAATTAATGAGCACCAGATCCCATTTTCAGTAGTATTTCTTCAATTATTTTTTTAAGAGCAAGTCTGATTGTGGAGGATAATTATATCTGGTACATTAATTTTTTTATTCTTCTAGTTAATCAGAAAATGTTATGTAAGAACTTAGAAATGAGTACCATTGAGCCCTTTTAATTAATAATTAACTACATACTTACTTTCTTTTAATTAATTACATAGTTTCTTAACTGTTTTTAGAATTCATAATACCGTCTTTGTGATTTATGACGGTATTTTCAGACTTTGAAGTGCAAGGAGGCATGTCAACCTCCCAGATGGGTTTTATTCATAGAACAGGTGGCTTACTCGTTGATATCACTTTCCCAATGTAGGTCGTTGATGGGAGTTTCCGCCTGCACTTCCTTCATAAATGCCTGGCACAACGGTAATGATGCATGATAATAGCTTCCCCTGTTTGTATCCTCTACGAGGATTAGTTATGAATTAATGAGCACCAGATCCCATTTTTAGTGGCATTCCTTTATTCGATTGTGGAGGATAATTATACTTGGTTGCATAGAATTTTTATTCTTCTAGTTAATCTGAAAATGTTATGCAAGAAACTTCTAAATGAGTACCATTGAACCCTTTTAATTAATAATTAATTACATAGTTTCTTAACGGTTTTTAAAATTGAAAATACCGCCTTTATGATTTATGATGGTATTTTTAGAGTTCAGAGTGTAAGGAGGGATGTCAACCTCCTAGATGGGCAATTTCCGCCGATTGGGTGCCAAATTCGTTGGTATCACTTACCCAAAGTAGGCCATTGATGGGATTTTCCACCTTTACCTCCTTCATAAATGCCAAGAACAACTGTACGATGTATGATAATAGTTTCTCCTATTGAGCCCCTTTAATTAATAATTAGTTACATAGTTTCTTTACAGTTTTTAAAATTCTTGACGAGATATTTTTAGAGTTCTAAGTGCAAGGATGCATGTCAACTTCCTAGATTGGCCTTTTTCGCTGTATGGGTGACCGACTCGTTCATATCACTACCCAAAGTAGGTCATGGATGGGGGTTTCCACCTACACCTCCTTCATAAACGCTTGGGAAGACAGTACTCTATGAAGATTACTTATTGAAGTAATATTGGATCAAAGGGATTGGAAGAGAGATTATTTTCATTCATTATCAATTGAGGGTAAAACAACACCTCCATATATAGAGCCATACTCTATTACATCACAAAAGAGACTAGCCATCACTATTCTACCTACTACAACTTGACACAATAGATGGCAGATATGTGACTTGCACGACCGCACTTTACTTAGCTTATAGAATGTAACTTAAGCTAGGATTAATTACATCAAAAACATAGGACTAATGACAACAAAAGTATCAATACCAATAATCTAATACTTATAAATTAATGAGCACCAGATCCCATTTTTAGTAGTATTTCTTCAATTATTGTTTAAAGAGCAAGTCTGATTTTGGAGGATAATTATATCTGGTGCATTAATTTTTTTATTCTTCTAGTTAATCAGAAAATGTTATGTAAGAACTTAGAAATGAGTACCATTGAGCCCTTTTAATTAATAATTAACTACATAGTTTCTTTCTTTTAATTAATTACATAGTTTCTTAACTGTTTTTAAAATTCATAGTACCGTCTTTGTGATTTATGACGGTATTTTTAGACTTTGAAGTGCAAGGGGGCATGTCAACCTCCCAGATAGGTTTTATTCATCGAACGGGTGGCTGACTCGTTGATATCACTTTCCCAATGTAGGTCATTGATGGGAGTTTCCGCCTGCACTTCCTTCATAAATGCCTGGCACAACGGTAATGATGCATGATAATAGCTTCCCCTGTTGTATCCTCTACGAGGATTAGTTATGAATTAATGAGCACCAGACCCCATTGTTAGTGGCATTTCTTTATTCGATTGTGGAGGATAATTATACTTGGTTGCATAGAATTTTTGTTCTTCTAGTTAATCTGAAAATATTATGCAAGAAACTTCTAAATGAGTACCATTGAACCCTTTTAATTAATAATTAATTACATAGTTTCTTAGCTATTTTTAAAATTGAAAATACCGCCTTTATGATTTATGATGGTATTTTTAGAGTTCAGAGCGAAAGGAGGGATTTGAAGCTCCTAGATGAGCATTTTCCGCCGACCGGGTGCCCAATTCGTTGGTATCACTTACCCAAAGTAGGCCATTGATGGGAGTTTCCACCTTTACCTCCTTCATAATTGCCAAGAACAACTGTATGATGTATGACAATAGTTTCTCCTGCTGAGCCCCTTTAATTAATAATTAATTACATAGTTTCTTAACAGTTTTTAAAATTCATGACGATATTTTTAGAGTTCTAAGTGCAAGGATGCATGTCAACTTCCTCGATTGGCCCTTTTCGCTGTATGGGTGACCGACTCGTTCATATCACTACCGAAAGTAGGTCCTGGATGGGAGTGTCCACCCGCACCTCCCTCATAAATGCTTGGAAAGACAGTACTCTATGAAGATTACTTATTGATGTAATATGAGATCAAAGGGATTGGAAGAGAGATGATTTTCATTCATCATCAATTGAGTGTAAAGCAACACCTCCATATATAGAGCCATACTCTATTACATCACAAAAGAGAATAGCCATCACTATTCTACCTACTACAACTTGACACAATAGGTGGCAGATATGTGACTTGCACGACCACGCTTTACTTAGCTTATAGAATGTAACTTAAGCCCGGATTAATTACATCAAAAACGTAGGACTAATGACAACAAAAGTATCAATACCAATAATCTAATACTTATGAATTAATGAGCACCAGATCCCATTTTTAGTGGCATTCCTTTATTCGATTGTGGAGGATAATTATACTTGGTTGAATAGAATTTTTATTCTTCTAGTTAATCTGAAAATGTTATGCAAGAAACTTCTAAATGAGTACCATTGAACCCTTTTAATTAATAATTAATTACATAGTTTCTTAACGGTTTTTTAAAATTTAAAATTACGCCTTTATGATTTGAGATGGTATTTTTAGAGTTCAGAGTGTAAGGAGGGATGTCAAGCTCCTAGATGGGCATTTTCCGCGGATCGGGTGCCCAATTTGTTGGTATCACTTACCCAACGTAGGCCATTGATGGGAGTTTCCACCTTTACCTCCTTCATAAATGCCAAGAACAACTGTATGATGTATGATAATAGTTTCTCCTGTTGAGCCCCTTTAAATAATAATTAATTACATAGTTTCTTAACAGTTTTTAAAATTCATGACGATATTTTTAGAGTTCTAAGTGCAAGGAAGCATGTCAACTTCCTAGATTGGCCTTTTTCGCTGTATGGGTGACCGACTCGTTCATATCACTACCCAAAGTAGGTCATGGATGGGAGTTTCCACCTGCACCTCCTTCATAAATGCTTGGAAAGACAGTACTCTACGAAGATTACTTATTGAAGTAATAAGAGATCAAAGGGATTGGAAGAGAGTTGATTTCCGTTCATTATCAATTGAGTGCAAAACAACACCTCCATATATAGAGCCATACTCTATTACATCACAAAAGAGACTAGCCATCACTATTCTACCTACTACAACGTGACACAATAGATGGCAGATATGTGACTTGCACGACCACGCTTTACTTAGCTTATAGAATGTAACTTAAGCTACGATTAATTACATCAAAAATGTAGGACTAATGACAACAAAAGTATCAATACCAATAATCTAATACTTATGAATTAATGAGCACCAGATCCCATTTTTAGTAGTATTTCTTCAATAATTTTTTAAAGACCAAGTCTGATTGTGGAGGATAATTATATCTGGTACATTAACTTTTTTATTCTTCGAGTTGATCAAAAAATGTTATGTAAGAACTTAGAAATGAGTACCATTGAGCCCTTTTAATTAATAATAAACTATATAGTTACTTTCTTTTAATTAATTACATAGTTTCTTAACTGTTTTTAGAATTCATAATACCGTCTTTGTGATTTATGACGGTATTTTAAGACTTTGAAGTGCACTGAGGCATGTCAACCTCCTAGATGGGTTTTTTTGGTCGAACGGGTGGCTGACTCGTTGATATCACTTACCCAATGTGGGTCATTGATGGGAGTTTCCGCCTGCACTTCCTTCATAAATGACTGGCACAACGGTAATGATGCATGATAATAGCTTCCCCTGTTGTATCCTCTATGAGGATTAGTTATGAATTAATGAGCTCCAGATCCCATTTTTAGTGGCATTTCTTTATTCGATTGTGGAGGATAATTATACTTGGTTGCATAGAATTTTTATTCTTCTAGTTAATCTGAAAATGTTATGCAAGAAACTACTAAATGAGTACCATTGAACCCTTTTAATTAATAATTAATTACATTGTTTCTTAGCTGTTTTTAAAATTGAAAATACCGCCTTTATGATTTATGATGGTATTTTTAGAGTTCAGAGCGTAAGGAGGGATGTGAAGCTCCTAGATGGGCATTTTCCGCCGACCGGGTGCCCAATTCGTTGGTATCACTTACCCAAAGTAGGCCATTGATGGGAGTTTCCACCTTTACCTCCTTCATAATTGCCAAGAACAACTGTACGATGTATGATAATAGTTTCTCCTGTTGAGCCCCTTTAATTAATAATTAATTACATAGTTTCTTACCAGTTTTTAAAATTCATGACGATATTTTTAGAGTTCTAAGTGCAAGGATGCATGTCAACTTCCTAGATTGGCCCTTTTCGCTGTATGGGTGACCGACTCGTTCATATCACTACCCAAAGTAGGTCATGGATGGGAGTTTCCACCTGCACCTCCTTCATAAATGCTTGGAACGACAGTTATCTATGAAGATTACTTATTGAAGTAATAATAGATCAAAGGGATTGGAAGAGAGTTGATTTCAATTCATTATCAATTGAGTGCAAAACAACACCTCCATATATAGAGCCATACTCTATTACATCACAAAAGAGACTAGCCATCGCTATTCTACCTACTACAACTTGACACAATAGATGGCAGATATGTGACTTGCACGACCGCGCTTTACTTAGCTTATAGAATGTAACTTGAGCTAGGATTAATTACATCAAAAACATAGGACTGACTAATGACAACAAAAGTATCAATACTAATAATCTAATACTTATGAATTAATGAGCACCAGATCCCATTTTTAGTAGTATTTCTTCAATAATTTTTTAAAGAGCAAGTCTAATTGTGGAGGATAGTTATATCTGGTACATTAACTTTTTTATTCTTCTAGTCGATCAAAAAATGTTATGTAAGAACTTAGAAATGAGTACCAGTGAGCCCTTTTAATTAATAATTAACTACGTAGTTACTTTCTTTTAATTAATTACATAGTTTCTTAACTGTTTTTAGAATTCATAATACCGTCTTTGTGATTTATGACGGTATTTTAAGACTTTGAAGTGCAAGGAGGCATGTCAACCTCCTAGATGGGTTTTTTTGGTCGAACGGGTGGCTGACTCGTTGATATCACTTACCCAATGTAGGTCATTGATGGTAGTTTCCGCCTGCACTTCCTTAATAAATGCCTGGCACAACAGTAATGATGCATGATAATATCTTCCCCTGTTGTATCCTCTAAGAGGATTTGTTATGAATTAATGAGCACCAGATCCCATTTTTAGTGGCATTTCTTTATTCGATTGTGGAGGATAATTATACTTGGTTGCATAGAATTTTTATTCTTCTAGTTAATCTGAAAATGTTATGCAAGAAACTTCTAAATGAGTACCATTGAACCCTTTTAATTAATAATTAATTACATAGTTTCTTAACGGTTTTTAAAATTGAAAATACCGCCTTTATGATTTATGATGGTATTTTTAGAGTTCAGAGTGTAAGGAGCGATGTCAACCTCCTAGATGGGCATTTTCCGCGGATCGGGTGCCCAATTTGTTGGTATCACTAACCCAACGTAGGCCATTGATGGGAGTTTCCACCTTTACCTCCTACATAAATGCCAAGAACAACTGTATGATGTATGATAATAGTTTCTCCTGTTGAGCCCCTTTAAATAATAATTAATTACATAGTTTCTTAACATTTTTTAAAATTCATGACGATATTTTTAGAGTTCTAAGTGCAAGGATGCATTTTAACTTCCTAGATTGGCCTTTTTCGCTGTATGGGTGACCGACTCGTTGATATCACTTACCCAAAGTAGGCCATTGATGGGATTTTCCAACTTTACCTCCTTCATCAATGCCAAGAACAACTGTACGATGTATGATAATAGTTTCTCTTGTTGAGCCCCTTTAATTAATAATTAATTACATAGTTTCTTAACAGTTTTTAAAATTCATGACGATATTTTTAGAGTTCTAAGTGCAAGGATGCATGTCAACTTCCCAGATTGGCCCTTTTCGCTGTATGGGTGACCGACTCGTTCATAGCACTACCCAAAGTAGGTCATGGATGGGAGTTTCCACCTGCACCTCCTTCATAAATGCTTGGAAAGACAGTACTCTATGAAGATTACTTATTGAAGTAATAAGAGATCAAAGAGATTGGAAGAGAGTTGATTTCCATTCATTATCAATTGAGTGCAAAACAACACCTCCATATATAGAGCCATACTCTATTACATCACAAAAGAGACTAGCCATCACTATTCTACCTACTACAACATGACACAATAGATGGCAGATATGTGACTTGCACGACCGCGCTTTACTTAGCTTATAGAATGTAACTTAAGCTAGGATTAATTACATCAAAAACGTAGGACTAATGACAACAAAAGTATCAATACCAATAATCTAATACTTATGAATTAATGAGCACCAGATCCCATTTTTAGTAGTATTTCTTCAATAATTTTTTAAAGAGCAAGTCTGATTGTGGAGGATAATTATATCTGGTACATTAACTTTTTTGTTCTTCTAGTTGATCAAAAAATGTTATGTAAGAACTTAGAAATGAGTACCATTGAGCCCTTTTAATTAATAATTAACTATATAGTTACTTTCTTTTAATTAATTACATAGTTTCTTAACTGTTTTGAGAATTCATAATACCGTCTTTGTGATTTATGACGGTATTTTTAGACTTTGAAGTGCAAGGAGGCATGTCAACCTCCCAGATGGGTTTTATTCCTCAAACGGGTGGCTGACTCGTTGATATCACTTTCCCAATGTAGGTCATTGATGGTAGTTTCCGCCTGCACTTCCTTCATAAATGCCTGGCACAACGGTAATGATGCATGATAATAGCTTCCCCTGTTGTATCCTCTACGAGGATTAGTTATGAATTAATGAGCACCAGATCCCATTTTTAGTGGCATTTCTTTATTCGATTGTGGAGGATAATTATACTTGGTTGCATAGAATTTTTATTCTTCGGGTTAATCTGAAAATGTTATGCAAGAAACTTCTAAATGAGTACCATTGAACCCTTTTAATTAATAATTAATTACATAGTTTCTTAACGGTTTTTAAAATTGAAAATACCGCCTTTATGATTTATGATGGTATTTTTAGAGTTCGGAGTGTAAGGAGGGATGTCAACCTCCTAGATGGGCATTTTCCGCCGATCGGGTGCCCAATTCGTTGGTATCACTTACCCAAAGTAGGCCATTGATGGGAGTTTCCACCTTTACCTCCTTCATAAATGCCAAGAACAACTGTATGATGTATGATAATAGTTTCTCCTCTTGAGCCCCTTTAATTAATAATTAATTACATAGTTTCTTAACAGTTTTTAAAATTCATGACGATATTTTTAGAGTTCTGTTACGCAAAAATCTCGCGTGCGTACTAGTTCGTTGTACAAGTAATATTTGTGATGAGTGAGTTATCGTCCCACAGGAAATAAGGCTCAATTTTAATGTATTCGATATATTTAAATTCGCAAGTGTAACAAAAGATAGTTGGTTTGACTTTAACTACGTTCTATAACTACGAAAACAATAAAAAAATGGATTTAAATCAAATGAGGGAGAGTGTATTGGATTTCCGACTCCACTAATCAATTCTTAGTTTCAATTCTCAACCAGTAATAATTAATTCAATTCATGCAATTGCAACGATCGATAATTCCACTTTCATTTACTATTCTTTCCCAAGATATAATAAACCTATGATTGCCACGAGACGATCCTATTCCTTATTCGAATTCATATAACAAGCAAGCATTGACGTTTAGGATTATCACACATGACTTCACACACCATAAATATTATTCCTAGTATTTATTGTCCGTGTGTTCCATAAACAATGTTCTACCTACCGTGAGTTTTCCAACACTACGAATAAGCAACTAATTGTCATAATGGTGCGCAAACATTAAAAACAATAAATTCATATATGTTTATGAAATCACAATGCAAAAATTAAACTAAAAACACATGATATCCAATTAAAAACTAAAAATCAATTAGCTTCATCATCCATCCAATACAAGATAATTTAGCCTAGCATATTATCGAGATTAAATACATAGAAGTCGAACGACATCACCTATATGACGGAACGTAATTGCCAATCCTTCTTCAAATTTTCAGCAACAAACTCCCGCTATTTTTGTGTTAATTTCAGCCCTTAATTTACCGATTTTCAGCCCTTAATCTGCCTTTTTTCAGCCCTTAATCTGCCACCAATCTATGCGTGAATAAATGATAAAAAATGACAGCCACCAATTCTTCCCAATAGATTTTTAGTTGGCCCGGCTGCTCCCCCTTTTCAATCTTGATAATATGTATTTAATCCCTCCTATTCAGCCCACTAATGTCCCCCCTAAATCTGTAAATGAATGATAGAATATAGCCACTCACAAATCCCACTTTCTTCTCAATTTCCTTCAGCCGGCTGCCCTTCTTTTTCTCTCAATTTTCTGCCCGGTTTTTTCTGTTTTGTTTGCAATTGTTTTCAGCCGGCTGCCCCCTTCCTTCTCCTCCAGCTGCTGCCCTATTTACGTGTATATATATATAACTAGGTATAAGCAACGTGCAATGCACGTTTGCTTAGTTTATATATAATTTGTTTGGTTCATTAAATAATTAATGATGTAATGTTTATGTAATTAATAAATAATTACACATTGTGGTATATTAATTTTAATTTGAATAATGTTAAATTCTAAATTAAAATGTATAAGTTTGTGTTTCGTACTATTATATTATATTAAATTTTGCACTTAATCATGCCCCGAAATTTTTTTTAGATACGTTATTAACAAAAAAACCAAGAAACGTATAAAAGAAAGTACCAATCTTTAATTTAGCAAAATCATACTTTGATAACGTTGTATAACTACATGATCATCAATCATGTCGGCGAAACTGTGGCAAAAAGTTACTGTATTGGTCGCTCGAGCGAGCCTCTAACGAAAGTCGAGCAAGGGTTGAACAGTCGTCAGTATTTTCATCATAACTTTCTCTACCGATGTTCGATTGTGATGAATCAAATTTCGTTGAAAAGCTAACTCGAAAGGCTACAATTCTTCTAGAAATAGCCATATCCAAATTTCAATGTTTTCTATGTGAAAAATGCGTTGAAAGTGATAATTACAAAAAAAAACAAAAACAAAAATTGTCAAAAATGGTGTGGGGGCCTGGCGGGGGCCAGGCCCCCATACAGCTCCGCCCCTGTTTATTAATAATGTTCTAAAGGGCGTAATGCGTTCCTTTCCAGATCTAATTCTTGAATGTAGTATTAAATAAGTTCTACAAGCCAAATGAAAAGAATGCATACATTATCATAAAACACTCTTTTCCATTTTGTAGTCAGTCGAACATGGTTAAATAAGCTGAGGCATGCATGAGAATATGTTATTTTGTACACATCACAAAAAAAAATGGAAATCAAAATTAGCATCAAGAGATTCATACAATAGCAGACTTCCGCTTCATCACACCAATCATGGGTAAAATTGATTTTGTAAAGAAGCTTAGATTGGCACCAACAATATATTGCTTCAGAATAGGAAAGAGCCAGAGATTAGCCTCAGATAGGTCTTGAGCATCCAACTTAAGTGGTAGAATATTCAAAAAGGTCTCAGGTCCCATAGCACCAAGGGCAGCCCCCACACACTCGTGCAACTGCAAACGTGCAAAGTAATTACTAATTAATGGTAAAAACAAATTAAATCCATGATCAAATGATATTTTGCATCTCGTTGAAAAAAATGCAGAGAATACAGCCTACGTGAACATCAATGACCAATACATCAAATTTTTAGATGTCAAGCATAGTGTCTATAGTTTCTCAAACGGGAAAATTCTTTAAATCCAAAGTCTAATCAACCCCAAGCTCTGTACACCAATGTTAACAAATTGAGGAAGATGCTTCTCAGTATAAAAACTGAAATAAATTGCTAAATTTTGTCCAATAGACAGATCATAATTCAATAAACAGAATATGATTAAGTCCTCAACCGGTAACTGGGAACAAAATGTTGCTAACCTAAGTTATGTCCCCTTCCCGAAAGGTAGGCCATAAACATAAGTTTCGTCAATATTAGTTACCTGTTTCCTGAAAGGAAAGTCTTCATCTGGCAACTTCTGCATGTCTGCCAAACTCTTCAGTGTTCCCCTTAAAAAGTAGGATGAATATTTTCCTGCACCAAGTCATAGGGCTTCGTCAATTCAACTTACATAAGAAACTCTTTGGATAGGCGTTAAGAGGCATGGGTTAAGAATGGTATGACGGATAACATTATTTTTATTGACAAATTCAGAAACCAAATTGCAACAACATTTCTCCGTGCCTCATTTGAGGCGAAATGGATAAGTTGATTGAATATCAAGAATGTACTTTTGGCAGAATTTCTGTACTCTGGAAAGAATTAAGGAAAGTCAAGCTCAACATTCACTTTGAAGTTAAGGGATGTGTAAACAATTTTACAATTTCTTTTTAAGGGACAAACTTCAAATGAAATGAACGATTAGTTCAAAACAAAACTACCCTGAATAGCAAACCTTTCAAACATCACATGACACATAACTACTAAACCATAGCTTAAATTAATGATTCGAGACATGCACAAGCACAATTTTCATAGCAAGTGATGACGGAATTTGAACCCCAAATCTTCTATACCGTAAACCACTTAGTCTATAAGCTTAAACTGCTATCAATGTATCTCATGCAAATGCAATCATATAACAATTTATTAAAAGGGAAAAAAAGAGTGTCAGGATTGCTGGTATACCACTCCATGGTCTTTCTTAAACCTTCATTCCATGTAGTCCTCTCAATCCAACCCAAATTCTTCAGCTTCTGATCATCAAGGAAGTATCTCTGATAGTTGAATGGCCTGTTATCCACAAACTGAATGCTTTTGTCTGGATCCATGTTAAATAAATTGCATATATCTTTGGCGACATCAATCACTCTTCTCTCCTTTGTTGTTCCAATGTTGTAAACATGACCAACTTCTCCCTTGTGAAGAACACATTCGAATGCCTCAGCAACATCCTCACAATAGAGATAACTTCGCACATTAAAACCATCCCCATGAATAGAAATGCAATAAGCTTAAACATGGACTTAGCTTTGTTATAATACACAATTTTATATGTAAATATAAAATATTAGTTTATTGGAATCTAAAACCTATAAGAAAATAATATTTTGAAATTTAAGAGAAATATCAAATGAATGAACTATACCCCTGCCCCAACCCAAAAATGGAAGAATTGAAACTAACCTCAGCAAGACCCTTTGGCCCGAAAACTAACAAAGCCACCACCCCGATGACCAGAGCCTCAGGAGCCCCAACTCCAAATAGAGATGCATACAGTCCCTTACCTTTACATTTGCCCTTTCTTTCTGCAAAAAGCTATTACTTCAAATACTCGAAAACATTTGGAGCAAAAAAATTGACTAAGCGAGCTTAGAGATACCCATTTCGGTTGTTATTTAGTTATACCAAAACAAACTTACAAACATAATTTGCATACAATTTTTGTGTTGTTAATAATTGCACGTGCCCATAGAAGGAATAAAACAGTATATATTTTCACAGAATGTTGCGAGATTGAGATGCCCATTCCATTTGCTTTCTAATTTTCCATTAGAACTTGCAGCATTGTGACCAGATTCATTTTAATAGAAATTATCATACCCATTATCTCAAAAGGAAATGGGTTAGATGGAGCTTATATAATCATCTCTACTATTTCTACTCTTTCAAATTGGATGAATGAGATTGCAAGGATTATAATAATCAGCAATATACTTGGACTCACCTTGTTGTTCAAATTGAAACCACCTGTATGAACAACACTGAAAGAAGGAGGTGTAGGTAGCTGAATGAGAAAATAAGGCTGTTAGGATGGAGAAAGAAACCATTTTTCTTTGATTTCAAGAACCAAATCCATATTATCTTGAGAAAAACCAACCAGGCTCATTTGACTAAAAATACAAAATCTTGGTTTAAATGAAAGACCCCATCAAGTTTTTTCTTTGAATCAATTTATCAAATAATTAGAGTGCAGAACTAAACAATGCAGTGAGATTTAAGCCGGCCATTTGATAAAGACTCAAGGAAAGGAGGCATCCCATTCATTTAAAAAAAAAACCTGCAAAGTCAAATTTACAGAGATTCAATTTTGCTTGAACGTCAATTCCAACTAAAGGTAACGTAATTAGAGAAAATTGGCAAACACTCCTCCTTTTCCACTCCTACCCAAACACGTCACCCCTCAATTAGAAATACCATAACCAAACAAAACCAGCCCTTGATCCCACTACATCAAACATCGGCCAACCTCAATTGGAGCATCAATTGGAACAATTAAATACTTACTCATGGTCGTACAGGTCTGCTGGAGGTTCGCCTGGCTCCAATTTGGTGCAGGCCTCGCGAGAAGGGTGGGCCTTCGAACCTGTGGAGGAAGTGGTGTGGAGGAAGTTTCTTGTTTTCTTCCCTTCCTTGCACAGTAACACAGGCAAAGATTTTGTCCCACATCGCAATTCTATAAATGAAGCACAAGAAATTTTCCCTATAAATAAATGGGCCAACAAACGTTTCATATTCTTCTGGGCTTGTCAGTTAACGGGCTGAAGGAAAGAAACTGGTTAGAACGGTTTTTGACTTATTTAATGGAAATAATTAAACTAACGGAGAAAAAAGATTTTCTGTTAAAAACAACAAGTTCCGTTAGTTTTTCCGTTAAACCAACAAAATTTCGTTAGATAGCCACTTTATATATAGAAGAGATACATATATATTTTCAGCCCAATCTTTTCAGCCCTCCTTGGACAGCCGGCCCAATATCAATTTCAGGCCCAATTATCCAGCAACTTCCGCATTTTGTATTCCATTTTAAGAAGCCCAAATTGATGTCCAATTAATTCCAATGTCCAATTAAATTGACGCTTGCTTCCAAGTCCTCGATTTTTGGATTTTGCCATTTTTTTCCGCTATTTTGCATTCTTTTCTTCTTATCTTCATTAAACATAAAGTTTTACCTATTAAATGTAAAATACATAAATTAGGTAGAATTTTATTCAAAAGACAATAAAATATCATAATTTAGAGCTCCAAATAAGTATAAAAACTATACTTATCACACCCCCAAACTTGACTTTTTGTTTGTCCTCAAACAAAACTAAAACTTGGCAAACACACAAACATACAATACTAATTATCTAATTGGTGGTCAGACAATCAAGCAATGCAAAACAATATAGCTAGTTACCCTGGCTTTTTATCTCAACATTGAAATCATAATATCCAATCTATGCACAGCTTCAAAATCACAATACAAAAATTAAAATCTACTTTTCCAATGTAAAATCGACGTGGGTGTGTGTGTGTGTGGAGAATTAAGCATAACATTGTGTGTTCATAAGTTGTTTCAATTCCCGGCTCTCAATGGTCAAATATGTTCTTTCATCGCTCGTAAGATTCACACACCCCCAAACTTATTCTTTTCACTCTTTCCAATTGTGAGACCTAAGGTTGAATTTTCTACTATCCTCACCTCTCTAATTTAGGTAAATCTCACTAATTGCAAGTCAATATATCAATAAATAAGGATTCTCCATAGTTTGATTGCCTCAATCTCTAGGATTTAATTAGGCTAATAATCCCTTATCAAAAAGTCGAATTTCCTTAAACAAGTGTTCGGGACATAACCAGGGCATTTGGTGCGTCTTCTGTTTCATGCACCTGCTTTTTCTAATTTTTTTTTTCAATCAATTTTTTTTTCCAACACTTTTTTTTTTCATTTGAATCCTTCTCTCCCTTAAACTTTCTAAATGACTCATGTAACAAGTTTTCAGCCGATAACTCCCAAGTCAGATGACCATAGGACACCAGGTTTTAAAGACTCTTACAGGCTTAATTGCTCGAGTCATAAAGGCTACGAAGAGAAATTTTCAAATAATATATATATATATATATATATATATATATATATATATATATTGCCTTAATTAGTGCAATGTCCCTCATTAAACACCAATTCAAGTAAAAAGACATCTAACTTGAGATTTTCACCAAATTGCATCCTATTGACTTTAGACAATCCACACAAGATTTTTTTATTTCACACATGGAATCCCAATTTATCTCAATATCTTCCCACAATAGTGAAATCCCCCCAAACTATTCTAAATTTGGTCTAAGGATGTAAAATTTAGTAATTTTGGGTTTTAACATCTATGGTCCACTATTTCAACCTATCCATCATGAAATCAACTCATTCTTACACAATACTTAACTTAATTCACATGCTCAATATATATCAAATTTCACATGAAAAAGTAAAAATTAATCTAAGCATGCAACTATTCACCATTGCCAGCCAGTCCAACTAACTCACACAAGCACACAAAAAGCAATTTTTTTTCTTTTTATTTTATTTTATTTTATCTGAAACAATAAAAGCACACAAAAACACATAAAAGAAAAATGAAAACTCATGTTTTCCACCCCCAAACTTAAACTAGACATTGTCCTCAATATTTTACATTCTAAATCCGCAAATAAAGGGGTGGGAAAAAATTGAAGAAAAGATTCCCCTGATATGACTTGTAATCCAATTGCTAGCTTCCTATTGCTCCCGTTAGCTCCTTAGTCTTGGTTGGTTTAAGTGTTGCGCGACGTCATGTTCCTGCACAATGCGGTCAAATAAAATACTCAAGATCAAATACCTGAAACAAGTGTTACTTAACTCTAACATCTAGTAAACCAACTAACATATCGAAAATCTAAGGGGAAACGGGATATGGATGATGAGTCTTTAAAATTGAATAAGAAAAGAAAAAAAAATCTAAATTATCCTATGACTAGAAAGCAAAATAAAATAAAATAAAAAGAAGAAAAATTGGATTGCCTCCCAATAAGCGCTTTGTTTAAAGTCCTTAGCTTGACTTTGTTGCCGAGGCTAGTCTGCAGGATTAAGTGGCACCGCCTGTACTTCCTTCATAAATGCCTGGCAGAACGGCAATGATGCATGATAATAGCTTCCCCTGTTGTATCTTCTATGAGGATTAGTTATGAATTAATGAGCACCAGATCCCATTTTTAGTGGCATTTCTTTATTCGATTGTGGAGGATAATTATACTTGGTTGCATAGAATTTTTATTCTTCTAGTTAATCTGAAAATGTTCTGCAAGAAACTTCTAAATGAGTACCATTGAACCCTTATAATTAATAATTAATTACATAGTTTCTTAACGGATTTTAAAATTGAAAATACCGCCTTTATGATTTATGATGGTATTTTTAGAGTTCGGAGTGTAAGGAGGGATGTCAACCTCCTAGATGGGCATTTTCCGCCGATCGGGTGCCCAATTCGTTGGTATCACTTACCCAAAGTAGGCCATTGATGGGAGTTTCCACATTTACCTCCTTCTTAAATGCCACGAACAACTGTATGATGTATGATAATAATTTCTCCGGTTGAGCCCCTTTAATTAATAATTAATTACATAGTTTCTTAACAGTTTTTAAAATTCATGATGATATTTTTAGAGTTCTAAGTGCAAGGAAGCATGTCAACTTCCTAGATTGGCCCTTTTCGCTGTATGGGTGACCGACTCGTTCATCACTACCCAAAGTAGGTCATGGATGGGAGTTTCCACCTGCACCTCCTTCATAAATGCTTGGAAAGACAGTACTCTATGAAGATTACTTATTGAAGTAATATGAGATCAAAGGGATTGGAAGAGAGATGATTTTCATTCATTATCAATTGAGTGTAAAACAACACCTCCATATATAGAGCCATACTCTATTACATCACAAAAGAGACTAGCCATCACTATTCTACCTACTACAACTTGACACAATAGATGGCAGATATGTGACTTGCACGACCATGCTTTACTTAGCTTATAGAATGTAACTTAAGCTACGATTAATTACATCAAAAACATAGGACTAATGACAACAAAAGTATCAATACCAATAATCTAATACTTATGAATTAATGAGCACCAGATCCCATTTTTAGTAGTATTTCTTCAATTATTTTTTAAAGAGCAAGGCTGATTGTGGAGGATAATTATATCTGGTGCATTAATTTTTTTATTCTTCTAGTTAATCAGAAAATGTTATGTAAGAACTTAGAAATGAGTACCATTGAGCCCTTTTAATTAATAATTAACTACATAGTTTCTTTCTTTTAATTAATTACATAGTTTCTTAACTGTTTTTAAAATTCATAATACCGTCTTTGTGATTTATGACGGTATTTTTAGACTTTGAAGTGCAAGGAGGCATGTCAACCTCCTAGATGGGTTTTTTTCGTCGAACGGGTGGCTGACTCGTTGATATCACTTACCCAATGTAGGTCATTGATGGGAGTTTCCGCCTACACTTCCTTCATAAATGCCTGGCACAACGGTAATGATGCATGATAATAGCTTCCCCTGTTGTATCCTCTATGAGGATTAGTTTTGAATTAGTGAGCACAATATCCCATTTTTAGTGGTATTTCTTTATTCGATTGTGGAGGATAATTATACTTGGTTACATAGAATTTTTATTCTTCTAGTTCATCTGAAAATGTTATGCAAGAAACTTCTAAATGAGTACCATTGAACCCTTATAATTAATAATTAATTACATAGTTTCTTAACGGTTTTTAAAATTGTAAATACCGCCTTTATGATTTATGATGGTATTTTTAGAGTTCAGAGGGTAAGGAGGGATGTCAACCTCCTAGATGGGCATTTTCCGCCGATCGGGTGCCCAATTCGTTGGTATCAGTTACCCAAAGTAGGCCATTGATGGAAGTTTCCACCTTTACCTCCTTCGTAAATGCCAAGAACAACTGTATGATGTATGATAATAGTTTCTCATGTTGTATCCTCTATGAGGATTAGTTATGAATTAATGATCAGAAGATCCCATTTTTAGTAGTATTACTTTAATCTTTTTCAAAGAGCAAGTCTGATTTGGAGGATAATTCACATTTAATTAATAATTAATTACATAGTTTCTTAATAGTTATTCAAATTCATAATACCGCCTTTGTGATTTATGATGGTATTTATAGAATGCAAAATGAAAGGAGGCATGTCAACCTCCAGGATAGGCTTTTTCAGCCGGAAGGGTGGCCGACTCATTGATATCACTTACCCAAAGTAATTCATTGATGGGAGTTTCCATTTGCATCTCCTTCATTAATGTCTGGCACAATGGTATGATGCATGATAATGGCTTACCCTATTGTATCCTCTATGATAATAGATCATCATCATCATCATCATCATCATCATCATCATACTGCTTAATAATATTTCTTTAGTAAACATTTCACTCAAATAGTGCTTAAAAATTATGTTATTATTCAGCCTTGAGGTACTCAATCAAGGTCGGTTCATTAATAGGGACAAGAGTTATTAAATATTACGAAGTGATAACACATCAGAAATGTTGAAGTAAACATACATGCAATCGAAGACAAAGCCTCAATACTTTGCGAAAAATAGATTTCCATTAATCAAAAAGAGGTTACAAGAAGAGAGGCTGAAGCCTTTACATTTATAAACAAAGTATATACCGAAGGGGTTACTACTACAAGAGCCATGTCTCCCACCTCCTCCTCTTGAGCTGCATTAGCCTCCGGCGCTCATTCCTGAGCTTTATCAGCAACCGTTTCAACCTGGATGTCAAGTCGGTCGAGTGTTGGTCCACCAAACTCTTACTTGAAGAATGAAATTTCCAGTTCCGGATGGAAATATTTTTGTTAGTTTTCATTTATATATTTTTTAAAGTTTTTATGTAAATACTAAATAATCATTAAAAACTTGAAATTTTATTTTTTATTTCTCTAGAAATTTTTATAAATTCATTTTTTCAGAATTTTTATTTTTATCTTTCAGAATTTTTATTTTTATCTTTTTGACACGCATTACATATGAAGAAAATTATTAGCTACTACATGTCAAGAGTTAAGATGCTCCATCAGATTCCAACTCATTCATCAGCTCCACCTCAGCAGCTAACACATCAGCATTCTTTCACAGATTCATTGCTGGCGTTTCTTCTGTTATTCAATATTGCTAGCACTAACATTCTGTTGTAATATTATTCCAACATCTACCTTGAATTCAGGAACCAACAACCATGTGTACTATCTAGAATATTCTTCTTGTAATATTTATACCAGATTAATGATGAAGCTAAATACTGTGAGCTAAATTATCTCTTCAATACTTTACATTTTAACTTGGTATCAGAGCATCTATGGCCAACGCCGATAATACTCTACAAAACACAGGTGGAAACTCAGCTTCTGCATCCATCTCTAGCAGCAACTCTGCTGCAATGCAAGGAAATCCAAATCTCTCACCATTCGGTGCAAACTTAACTCAAGTAGTATCAATCAAGCTTGACAAAAAAAAAATTTCTACTATGGCAGAGCATGATACTACCCATCATTCATGGTCATAGCCTTGAAGGCTACATTCTGGGAACAAAGTTGTGTCCTCCAGAATTCATTGGAGCTGAAATTGCTGGTGAAGGTAGAACCAGCATTGAAATGACTAGAAACCCAGAGTACAATCAGTGCATGTCGACAGACCAACTAGATATTGCTATGAGAGTTATGGGAGCTAAAACCTCAAGTGAGCTATGGACAGCTGTGAAGGAAAGCTATGTGATTCAGAACAGGTTCAGGATTACTTTTCTTACTGGTGAACTTTAGGATTAGCACATGTGATTCGGCCTATGATATTTGGCATGCTCTTGAAGTTACTCATATTGGAACAAGTAAAGTTAAAGAAACTAAAATAAATATGTTAGTTAAAGAATTCGAAAATTTCTTTATGAAACAAAATGAATCTATTGTTAATATGATTACTCGTTTTACTGATATTGTAAATGGTTTAAAAGGTTTTGATCGAAAATATACTAACGGTGAACTTGTAAGCAAAATGTTTAGGTCACTCTCGGAGGAATTGAGTCCTATACGAATGTTGATAGAAAACACGAAAGATGTAAACACATATCCCTTGGAAGAACTCTGTGAAACTTTGATGACCTATGAACTCAACAATGCCGAAATCAAGGAGAAGACAAGAAAAAACAAAGAGGAATCAAAAGAGGCTCCAAAATGTCAATTTGCTTTAAAATCGGCTATTGATTAAGGATCAACGAGCAATGACATGAGTGACGAAGAGCTCGACGATTTGGTCCTTCTTGTCAAAAATGGAGAGGTTTTCGAAACAACCAAAGATTCCAAAAGAAGGAAGAAAAGAATGAAAAAAGGGCAAGCAAATCGTTTGTTACGATTGCAACAAACCGGGTCACAAAAGAACCGAATGCCCAAACAAAAAGAAATTTTTCAAGAAAAAGGCACCCCAAGCTACTTGGGACGACAATGATGATGATGAAGGCCAAAATGAAGGCGATAGTCAAGATGAAATCGCCAACATGTGCTTCATGGCACTTCAAAATAAAAATATTCTTATGATGAATTATTTAGCTCTTATGATGAATTGCTTGAAAATTTTGAAAAACTTGCCTTTAGTCACTCTATTCTCAAAAAGAAAAACTCTTTAGTGAAAAATGAATTAAAGAAAACTTTAGAAAAACAAAAAGAAAATGTTGATTACGATTTATTAGTTAAGGAAAACACTTCTTTAAAAGAAAAAGTTGATGATTTGACAAAAATCATTTATAAATTTATCGAAGGTAAGAAGAATTTTGATCTAATGCTTGGAAATCAAAAATGTGTGTTTGACAAAGGGAGAATCGGATTCAAACCTTCATTGAAACAAAAATCTCTCAAAAATATGTTTATTAAAGCTTCAAATATCACTTGTACCTTTTGCAATAAAAGTGGACATGTTGCTTTTAATTGTTTAGCTAAAAAGAAGTTATTTTTTAAAAATAAAAATAAGTGGATTAGAGAATCCCCTAAAACTAACTATCAAGGACCCAAGTTTGTATGGGTACCAAAAGTCAAAAATCAAATCATACTTGTAGGTACCAAAGAAAACAAAGAGCAAATGGTTCTTGGATAGTGGATGTTCAAAACATATGACCGGAGATCGATCACTACTATCAAACTTCAAAAAGAAGGATGGAGGCCATGTAACATTCGGAGATAACGCAAAAGGAAAAATTATTGGCATTGGTAACATTGGTAACCAACATTGGTAACCACTTATCTCCTTCTATTGAAAATGTGCTATTAGTAGATAACCTCAAACATAATTTGCTAAGTATTAGTCAATTATGTGATAAACGTTATAATATTAAATTCGATTCTTTCAAATGCCTAATTAAGGATGCTACATCAAAAGAGGCGATTTTTGTAGAAAGCAAAATAAAGATGTTTATATCATAAATATTGAATGTGAAAATAATGACCATTGTTTACTTGGACTAAATGATGAAACGTGGCTATGGCATAGCAGATTAGGCCATGTTAACATGGATCTTATTTCAAAAATTTCCAAAAATTGTTGGGTGAAAGGATTGCCAAATTTGAAATTTGAAAAGGACAAAATTTGTGATGCCTATCAATTCAGAAAGCAAGTAAAAAATTCTTTTAAACCAAAAGATTTTTCCTCAACCACAAAACCTTTGCAACTTCTCTACATGGATCTTTTTGGACCTTCAAGAACGGCTAGCTTAGGCGGTAAACATTACGCCTTCGTTATTATTGATGATTTTTCAAGATTTACATGGGTCATTTTCTTAAAAGTAAACAATGAAGCTTTGAAAACTTTTAAACATTTTTGCAAAAAGGTTGAAAATGAACAGGGCTACACTATTATAACTATTAGACATGGTGGAGAGTTTGACAATCTTGACTTTGATAATTTTTGTAACGAAAATGGATATGAACATAATTTCTCGACTCCTAGAACTCCTCAACAAAATGGTGCAGTAGAAAGGAAGAATCGTATATTGCAAGAGATGGCTAGAACCATGTTAAACGAAAATAATTTACCAAAATATTTTTGGGCCGAAGCCGTCAATACCGCTTGCTACATTGTAAATAGGGTTTATGTTAGTCGTAAGAAAACTAAAACTCCCTACAAGCTTTGGAAAAATAGAATTCTCAATATTAGTTACTTTAAAGTCTTCGGTTGTAAATGTTTTGTCTTGAATACAAAGGATAATTTGGAAAATTTTAATTCAAAATCTGATGTTGGAATTTTCCTAGGATACTCATCGACTAGCAAAGCTTATAGAGTATTTAACAAAAGAACTCTGGTCGTTGAAAAATACTTACATGTCACATTTGATGAGATTAACTCACTTGATCGTGAGAAAGGTATTGATGATGATGTAGGTTTGGAAGCTCCATTTGAACAAATGAACATTCAAGACCAAAACAAAGGAATGCAAAATGAAGAACAAATGGAGAAGCCAAACATTCAAGAAAGTGAAGAAAAATCAATCGAGGCTCAAAATGATCCCCCGCTACCAAAAGAATGGAAATTTATTCCATCTCATCCAAATGATTTAATAATAGGCGATCCATCCAAAGGTATCACCACTAGAACCTCTCTTAGAAATCATCTTGGTAGTTGTGCATTCATATCACAAATTGAACCCAAAAATTTTAAAGAAACCGAGTTTGATGAGTTTTGGATTCTAGCTATGCAAGAAGAGCTAAATCAATTCGAAAGAAATCATGTTTGGGATTTAGTCACTAGACCAAATAATCAAACCATTATTGGTACTAAATGGGTTTTTAGAAACAAACGAGATGAAAATGGAATTAGTGTGCGTAACAAGGCTAGATTAGTGGCCCAAGGTTACAATCAAGAAGAAGGCATTGATTATGAAGAAACATTTACACCGATTGCTAGGTTAGAATCCATCTGCATGCTTCTTGCATTTTCATGTCATAAAAATTTTACCATTTATCAAATGGATGTTAAAAGTGCATTTTTAAATGGATTTATTCAAAAAGAAGTGTTCGTTGAACAACCACCCGGCTTTGTAAATCACAAGTTTCCAAATCACGTTTTTAAACTTAGAAAAGCTCTTTAGGGTCTAAAACAAGCTCCTAGAGCTTGGTATGAACGATTGAGCAAATTACCGCTTTCAAATGGTTTTTCAATTGGAAATGCAGATTCCACTCTCTTCATTAAATCGCATAAGAAAGATATGCTTATTGTTCAAATTTATGTGGATAATATTATTTTTGGAGCAACAAATGTTCATCTTTGTAAAGAATTTTCGAAAAACATAATGGAATTTGAAATGAGCATGATGGGAGAACTTAAGTTCTTTCTCGTACTTCAAATAAAGCAAACATGTGATGGCATATTCATAAATCAAAGTAAGTACATATTAAACATGTTGAAGAGGTTCGAAATGAATGACTTAAAACCAATGGATACTCCGAGGAGTACATTCATAAAGCTTGACAAAGATGATCAAGGAATTCTCGTTGATGTCACTAAATATCGAGATATGATCAGATCCCTTCTTTATTTAACCACAAGTAGACCCGATATTATGTTTAGTGTTTGTCTATGTGCTAGATTTCAATCGAATCCTAAAGAATCGCATCTTAAGGCCGTAAAATGAATCTTTCGATATCTAAGTGGCACTCGAACCATAGGACTTTGGCATCCTAAAAATACCCACATTAACCTACTTAGCTATTCGGATGACGATTGAGCCGGATGCACAATTGATCGTAAAAGTACTAGCGAAACATATCACTTTCTAGATTTTGCTCTTGTATCATGGTTTAGCAAGAAACAAAACTCTGTTTCATTATTTACCGCCGAGGTCGAATATATCTTGTCCGTTAATTGTTGTGCACAAGTTTTATGGATGAAACAAACTCTTAGTGATTATCACTTATTCTTTGATCATACTCCAATCATGTGTGATAACACTAGTGCGATTAACTTATCTAAAAATCCGATTTTGCACTCTAGGACAAAACATATTGAAATTCGTCATCACTTCCTTAGAGACCATACTCAAAAAGGTGATATTGTGCTAGAATTTATAAAAACGAAAAATCAATTTGCCGATATACTTACAAAATCTTTAGCTCATGATCGATTCTCACATCTTAGATGAGGTTTAGGTATAATTGACGAAAAAGAACTATATGTTTGATATGACATGATATTATGTTTTTGTAAAAAAAAAAAATTTAATTTTGCCGAACTACCATCCGGTTGACCGGAAAAGCAGATCCGGGGGTCCGGTCGACCGGACCCTCCCGGTCGGTCGATCGGACCGTCAGGTATTTACCCCATTTTTTCACTTTTTTTCTTCATTCTTCCTCTTTCTTCACTATTCTCTCCCATTTTTCTCTCTTCCTCTCTATAGATCTACCTTCAATCCTCTTAGATCTACCATCAATCTTCAAGATCTACTCAATATCTCAAAAACCCATCACTTATTCTTCTCCAAAACTTCAAAATCTCCGTTTTTCTCTCACTAAAATTTGAATTTCTCTCACTTTTCTTATTTCACATATCCTTGTAAAATTCTTCACTCTTCATCATACCAAAGGTAAAGATTCCAAGCAAGAAACCAAGGAGGACGAGGATACCAACTTCTTCTTCATCGGAAGACGAGGTCGAAGCACCGGAACATCATTTTAACAACTCTCATACCCTTATAGGTAAAAATGTTGATTTTAGTATTCTCTCTCTTCAAGCACCCGAATTTCATATTGAAGAATATTTCTTAGGCATGGGTTGGGTCTCTATTGCTTCTATGAATGAACATGCTTATCCTAATCTTATGAAGGAATTTTACAAAAACATAGTTTTTACTCCGCGTGCGGGTAGCATTTCTTGTCTTTTGAAAGGGAAATGTATTACCATTACAAAATCAATTATCCATACTATTTTTGAGTTAGACGAATGCCCCAATCAAATTTTTTGTCATATGTCCCATCCACATTGTGCCGATTATAATCCTCTTATTGCTTGTCATAGATCACGGGTAAGAATGTTGCACATCCAATTAAACTTAGTTCGAACCAATTAACTCTACCTTGTAAAGTTTTACACATTATTATTGCGCACATTATTCTCCCTCGAAAAGGCCATCTTGATGAGGTCACTCACTTCGACATATTCCTTCTTGACTCCTTTTTGGTTGGACGAAAATTAGATTTTCCAACGATTGTCCTAGGCCATATGAAAATTAGTCTGCCACTTGCACCAAAGCTTTACCTTACAGTATGCTTCTCACCAAAATATTCAAATATTTTAACATTCCGTTAAATGATGAGGTTTACGAGTCCCTCCGTCCAACCAACACTATAAACTTTCACACTCTTAAGAGAATGAAAATTGTTAAAGAACAAGGGTAATGGGTGGCTCACACAAAGGGCTTTGATCCGGACTCCGGACCCTCTACTTTACCTCTTGGCGAAGCCGAGGATGACCATGAGGATGACATTCCACAAGTTCCTAGTCCCCCTCACGACATTCCGGGGTCGAATGCACCACCCCCTACAAGTGGTTTTACCTTTCTCGAGGACCATTATAATCTCCTCAATGGCCGTATCGACTCCCTCACATCCTCCATTGACGGGCTTGGAGAACGGCTTCACCATTTGCAAATGCAACAAGATCACATACAAACTCAACGAGAGGCATTCTATGCTAGGTTTGATGCTCAACAAGAGGCGATGCAAACTCAACAAGCTGCCATACAAGCTCAACAAGCGGCTATGCAAGCTCAACAAGACGCCTTCTATACCTACCACTCCGCTCAACAAGAGGCGATGTTAGCTCAGCAAAATGCCTTCTATGCTCATTTTGACGCACTTTTTCCACCTCCGCCTCCTCCGGACCTTTAGCTATATTTTATGCATATGTTCTTTATCGTTCATGTTGGTTTATTTTTAGTGTTGTCGTTGCTCTATGCTCTAAGACATTTTGTGTCGTTTCTTGTATTGTGCACTTCTCTTCGATGACATATTCTTCTTTTTGCTTATGACAAAATGGGGAAAAATTATGGAAGATGAAATGATTGATGAGATATGCTTGATAATGATATGATATATGCTTGATGCTTGATAATGATATTTGCCCTTATAAACATATGTTTCAAACTTATTCGAGTATCGGTTTGTAAAAAATAGGGGGAATATATGGATCTCATGCATAGTTGAGTACTTATATTTCCCACCACTTGTTCATTATTATCTCGTAAATCATCTTGTTTGTCATAATCGAAAAGGGGGAAATTGTTGACCTATGGTTTTGATTATAACAAACAAGTTGAACTTACTTACTAACAAGTTAAATTCAAGTGATTATAGTTTTCAAATGAGCATTAAAAGAATATCGATCATGGTCGTCAAAAGAGCAAAAGCTATCATCACCAACTAAAGTGATGAAGAAATTTGAGGTTGAAGCCACGTTCAAGAAACCATTCAAGAAAACAAGAACCGAACTTTGGAACGAAGATCATATACTTGTCCTCTTAGCAAACTATGTAAAGGTACTAACACTTTGATACATGGTACAAATGATACAAGCTCAAGACTATTTTATTACTAAAGAGTTGATGCATTAAAAAGTGATGATTTAATAAAATGGAAAAATGATTTTCAAGAACTAACTTTTTAAACATTTTAAAATAATTTTTCATCTTAAAAAGTTAGTGAAAAACGCTTATCAAAAGGTCATACTTTTCAAAAAGTCAAAATGCAAAACAAAAAGATCAAAAAGCGGACTACCCACTCCGACGGTTGACCGGGCGGTCGATCGGCCGGTCGACCGAACCCAACAGGCGGTCAACCGAATGTCCCTCAAACGGTTCTGACTTCTGAATTCTTCTGTACAAACGGTCATTTTGGTCATCCGAAAATTGGCGGTCAACCGGACCGGTCATCCGGTTTGATAGAAACTTTGGCGTTTTTCATCTCTATAAATACCAACTCATTTCTCATTTGTTAGCATCAACTCAAGGGCATTCAATTGAGTTTCTTGTGAGCTAAAATTGCATTCATTTCACACCTCATTTATTATCATCAAATCATTTCATATTTGAAAAACCTTTGATTGATTTCAACCTTGAATATCATCTCATTCATCAAAGTTTTTCAAATCAAACACATGAGCTTCACTCATTACCATCTATCAAAGTGTTAACCTACTTCTCTTCTTATACTTGACCTTGGAATCATCATCTATTAAGAAGAGAAAATTTCACTTGTAAACTTATTTAGAATTGTGGGTAGTGTTGAGGTCCCGGAAAGATCAATATTGTAAAATGATCGGTACTCCTTGGTTGTAAGTCACCGAAAGCGTTGTAAAGGGTTAGATTACACCATAAGTCAATCAAGATAGTGAAAAAAACCTTGTTCATGTCGGAGAGCTTGGTAACGGGGGACGTAGATCATTATATTGGATCGAACCTTCATAACATATCGTTTGCACTCTCTATCCCTTTTACTTAATGCATTTACTTCACGCAAATTTACATTGTTACATTTACGTATTTACTCGTATTTATAATATTCTCTATCATTTGCATATTCATTATATTAAAATCTAGAATGATTAACGAAAACGTTTTAATAACCAATTCACCCCTCTCTTGGTTAGCCAATCTTGGGCTTTCACTTTCAAATCATTGCAAGGCGTACCCAACAGGTTTCAGTTGTTCCAATAGTCTCGCCCTCTTTAGCAAGGGTCACGCCTCACTTCATTCGGTCTTATTACAAGTTTCAGTTGCTCCAACAACCTCTCCTATTTGACAAGAGTCTCGCCTCGCTTCATTCAGCCTTATTACAGGTTTCAGTTGCTCCAACAGCCCTGCCCTCTTTAGCAAGGGTCTCGCATCGCTTCATTCAGCCTTATTATAGGTTTCAGTTGCTCCACAGCCTCGCCCTCTTTAATAAAGGCATCGCCTCGAAAGTCCACCCACTATATGAATAATTGTACATGGACTTCAAGGACAAATTGTTACGCTGCGCCGCTTTTTTCTTTATGACCAACTCGAAAGTCCACGCTCTATATAAATAATCATATATGGACTTCAGGAACTATTGTTACGCCTTGATTAACAGGGCCCCCAAATATCCTACGTGTTGAGAAAAGATGGGGCCCCACGCCTCGCTGAAATATATTAACACAAAGTTGATCTAACCGAACCCCTTCAAGTAGCTGAACCCATATGTTTTTCGACCCACTAAACCACACTGACCCTCCTGGGAAGAGCCGGGCCATGGGTGGAGGGGAGGCCACAGAAGGAGCTCAATACGAGATCTCTCAAGCAATCTTTTTGATATACGATTGATGTGACCATTCACTGTTATCACCGCAACTGCCAGCCTATCCGATCACGTTCAAAGCCGCAAACTAGATATTATGGATGTTAAAGTGGTACTAACATTTAAAGGTTCATGATTGATTGATTGATGTCTAAGATTAGAGGCATTAGCTGCACGGATGAGGCAACGTATCTTTCCATCGATTGACCCTCATTTTGTTTTCGTATAGTATAAAAACTCACACTTAGTGTCATTTTGAAGGTAATACAAGTTTAGACTCTCAAACTATAACTTTATCATCTTATTGTTTTATTTGTAACTCCCCAAAGTTGACCCCCTTTTTAAATTGGAGGCTCGCACCTAAAACTCTCTCACACTACACTAATATATTTACTTTCCCAACTGATTTGACCATCGGAGGAAGCCATATGTCACTAATGGTTTTTCCAAGTGTACATGAATAAAATTTACGTGAACGTGAGAGGCCTTGAGATTTGTGGGTCAAGTTAAAGGTATAGTTTTTGGGTCAACAATATGAGTTCCATTTTGAACTCTTAATAAATTATTGTCATTGTAGTTTCTAATTCTCGACATATGGTTAATTAATCAACAAATGTGGACTTTTTCTTTCGATTTTATTTTTCCTTTGTTGGAAGATGTTTCTTGCTCAACAGAATATCAAATATCAACTTTACATTAATCGACACAAAAAATAGAGAGAAGAAATTACAGTCCATTTTTAAAACTTATATAGTACAAGTAGAATAGAGTTCAGAATTTTAGAGAATAATAAGGAAAAAAATCACGTTTTACTTCATAAAATCTCATATGCCGAATGTGTGTAATGATCACGGTATTCTAGCCCACACACAGCCTCACTGGGCTTCAACAAAGGGCCTGACTTTCGGACTTGCTGTGAATCACTGTAACCCCGGACGGATCATATAGTCAGTAGAGCACTTTCTGATGCAGAGGTTCACCATGAAGGTGCAACTGCAGAGCATACTCATGTTACTACTCAGATCTTACTTCATATCACTCAAATCTACAATTACTTCATACTTTCTGAAACTAAGTAAGAACTTGAAAGAGTTTTAGAAGAACATGAGGAATATAGAAACACACTAGATTTTATAGATTGAACTTCCGATAGTTCAAGGATAATTTACAATGAAGAGGAGTCCTCCTTATATAGAGGAGGGAAAATATTAAAATATTCATACGGGACCCACACACTTTACACATGTCCCGAAATTACAAAGGCTTAACTAAGAAGCTAAAACTTTATTACAAAAGGACAAACTACTTTAATAAAGTAGCTTTAATAAAGTAACTTTAATAAAGTAACTTTATTAAAGTGATACTGATGTCTTTGTCAGAACATTATCGCCTTTGTCATGGTGCGTCCAAATTCATGGAATCTTCTGGTTGCGATGGTAAACCGTGTTGATTTAACCAAGGAGTATTAACGTCTTTTTCACTTGGCCATGGATCTTGTGAATCCTGGAAAAGACTGTCATCTGTTTCATTTGTTTGACTTGGTCCTTCATCTTGTGATTTTCTTTTGCTAGATTCTGCTTTTGTTGTAGAACTCCACCAAGTGTCTGCTTGTAGTTCCTTTTCAATTCTTTTAATTTCTTTTTCAAGAAACTCCTTTTCTTTTTGTACGCTACGATTCAAATTTTGTAAAAGTTTATTTGAAATCTCCAACTGCTTTTCCCTTTGTTGTCGTCCTTGTGGTGTCTTTTCTGAAAAGCTTGATGTTTCACCAAGGCTTTGTGTCGGTCTTCCCTGAAATAATTGTCCCCATTGCCAGTCAAATGCATAGTCATAGTCTGAATCATACACAGTGCGAAATCTCTGGAAATGTGTTTCCTGATAGACTTGAATATCTTGTTGAATTCTCTGAGTATATTCCACTGGTAGAGCTTCCCATGGTGCATCATCTTCATAAGCTGGCCAAATCTGCGGAGGAATTGTCTGATTAATTTCCGCCATGCGCCTTTGAAATTCACGAAATTCTTTTGGATAATGCTCCCAATTTTGATGCATGTTGAATGGCTGGACCGCATATTCCTTGACATGAGAGAAATGAGCATATGTTCCTGCTTCAGTGAAATAACCTTGTCTTTGAAAAATTAAAGTCACATAAACACTATCTCGAGAAGTTCGAAGATCTTTAAATTTCAAAGAAAAAGCTTTAAACATCTTTATCCAGTGTGAAAGTGGATAAAACCATTCAAAAAACTTTTTTGCAAAATGATCGATTGTTCTGTAAGGGAAATCCAAATTCATTTGACAAAGTGTATCAATTGTATATGTAACATGGAAAGAAATTCCAATTTGCCACAGTTCCAAAAGATACCAAAGAAAACAAAGAGTTTCTTTTGAAAATCTCAGTGGAGAGAGTTTTGGATCAAATCGGAAAAGTGTGAAAAATGGGTAATCTGGATGAAATCCAAGACCACCAAGTGTTTCAATTCCTGTTTTCCTTATCACGATAGATTGATATCTGAGCATGAGATCTTTGGATCTGGATTTGAGAGTTTTGGTTCTTATGAGCTCATTGAGTTCAGGAGGAAAGACTTCAATGTGAGGATAAGGATTGGAAGATTGGGATTCCATCATGTAGATGATTGGGATAGATGGAGGAATGATCAAAGAGATTTTTGGTCTGGAGAGGAGGTCTGGTAACAGGTTGTTTTTTCCTTTGATATGTTTGACGTCAAAGTCAAAGTTTGAGAACCATTCTGCCCACCTGAGAAGTTGAGAGTTTGGAATTTGCTTTCTCTTAAAAGAGAGCATTTTTGGAAAAGCTGTCATGTCCATTTCTACCAAGAATTTATGACCAATAAGATGGAACTGGAATTTTTCAATTCCCCTTTTAACTGCAAGTATCTCCTTGAAGGTAGAATGATAGTGCTTCTCCGATTCTGAAAATGAACCACTTTTATATCCACAAATTCTTCTTTTTCCATTCTTTTCCTCAAGTAGGACTGCTGACCAAAAACAATCACTTGCATCTGTTTGAAGGATGCGTTTTCCATCTGTAGGAATTTGCAGAGCAGGAAGATCATTGATTTTCTGTTTAATAGTTTTGATAGCCTGAGTTTGAGCCGACGACCAGAGAGGAGAGTTTTGTTTGAGCATGAGTTGCAACGGTTTGATTATTGCTGAAAGATGATCGATAAAATCTGCCATGTAATTAACAATTCCAAGAAATTGTTGAACTTCTTTTTTCGTCAAATTCTCATCTGGAAACTTGAGAAGTTCCTGGCCAACATGAGGTTGAAGAGAATACTGACCATCTTTAATATGCATACCCAAGAAATCAGCTTCTTTGACTCCAATCACCATCTTCCTTTGAGAAAGCATAATACCATAATGCTTAACAAGATCTGTGAATTTTGATAGCAAATCAGCATGAGAATCTTCATCTTCAGAAAATAATAAGATGTCATCAATGTAAACCAAAGCTGTATGTAATAATGGATCAAAGATTCTCGTCATAGCTTTCTGGAAAAGAGAAGGTGCCGTCTTTAAACCAAAGGGCATAACAGTCCATTGGTAATGATGATTTGGAATGCAAAATGCTGTTTTGTGTCTGTCTTCAGATCTGATTCCCAACTGCCAAAAACCTGCTTTAAGATCAAACTTTGAGTAAATCTTTGCTTTGGACAGATTTGCAAACATAGTCTTCCTGTCTGGAAGAGGAAATTTATCATCTGCAAGGAAAGCATTCAATGGCTTGTAGTCAATGACCAATCTGAGTTTTCCCCGAACCTGTTCACTTCTTTTGTTAACATAAAATGCTTGACACGCCCACTGTGAGGTTGTTGGTTCAATAAGACCTTCAGCTTGGAGTTGAGAAAGTTCTTTAATGGCTAATTGGAGGTGTTCTGGGTTCATTCCAAGATGGCTAGCTTTTGTAGGATTTACATCTTCATTTTTCTTGAATGGTAGAGAAATGAAAAAGTCTGGGTTTTTCCAAAGAGGGTTTGTGCATTTAGTGAGGAAATCTGAGTGAGATTCTGCACAACAATCTCGGATTAATATATCTGTGATATTTGGAATGGTCATGGTAAAATATGTGGTCATGTGGATGTAGGGTTGAAAGTAGGATTTATATCTGAGACCATTTGGGCGAGGAATAACATTCTTTTCCCACAACTGTTTGATAATATCCCATGCAATGATAATATCTTTACCAGGTAAAGAAGAACCTAGTAACTTGTGAGAAATACCAAGTTCTGGGAAGAATTGAATTGTGACAGGCTTGCTGATTATTTCAGTTGAGAAACTGTCTCCATTTGCTGCTTGGAAGATTTGTCTATGATTTTTCCACATATGATCAGGAAGAATGGCAGGATTGAGAATTGAGCATGCTGCGCCAGTGTCAAATAGTGCGGCAACTGTTATGGGCCTTTCATACTTTCCTGTAAAGAGTTTCACTTCAATCATTGGCACTGGAATAGATGAGAAGGTTGGAGTAACAATTTGCATGCCATAGCATTCTTCATCATTATCAAAATCATCTGAAAGGCTTTCATCAGAATCATATTCAAGAGCGAAGATGGTTTCTTGTGTTTGTTCATCTTCTTCGGAGAATAGAGATTCTAGATCATCATCCTCATAGTCAATCTTCGTGGCCGTGAAAATCTGGTGAAGAATTTTCTCCTTCTTTTTGTCAGGACAGGCTTTTGCAAAGTGACCTTTCTTTCCACAGATAAAACACCTGTTTCCTTTTTTCTTTGAGAATTTGCGCCTGAAAAATCTTTTCTTTTTCCGAAAAGGATTAAGGGGAGCTTCCTTCCGATAAAACTTCATTCTCCTTTTGTGAAATTTTTTCTTTCCTCTGCAATCACAATTTTTCATAGAACGACTGCATTTAATCTGCAAATAAGGCTTATCACAAGCTTTCTCCAATTTCTTTCCTGTGGCGTTAATATCTTTGAGGAAAGCATTTTGATTGCAAAGCTTCTTTAACGTCTTCATGACCCAATTATGGAGTTCACCGAAAGATGTAGCATTCAAAGGTTGACCTCTCATTTCCATTGTTCTCAACGTTTCTTGACCAAGAGGTTGAGGAATCGATTCCAGGTAAGCTTGCTTGGTATTGGTATCATCCATGCCACCAATAAGATAGTACCGTTGTGCAGCATTTCTGAAGTGTTTTTCAAGATCTTTTGGATTGTATGAGCAACACTTTAGCTTGAAAAATTCTTCTCTGGCAATCTCCTTGTCATGATCAGATTTTCCACAAAATTCCCAATATAAGGAATTTATGAAAGAATCTGTAGTATTTGACTCCTGGGTAAATTGTAATTGTCTGTATTCACCCATAGAATCATACCAGTCTCTGAGAAAACCGGTTATCCTTGCTAAGAAAGCTTTAATGACCTTTGTATGAGTCATATTTGGTTTTTGAAGTTCTGCTGTACACCAAGCTTTCATTTCTTGTAGTCTGTACTTCCATCTTGATGGTGGAATATCATCAAAAGTGAACTTGGGTGAAGAAGTACCATTTGAAGAATAATAATGATTAGTGACACGAGCTTCAGCCATATCATCATCAAGTACTTCTGGTTCATCAACAGTAGGTTCATCTGAATGTTGAGTATAAGAATGTCCTGCTTGATCAGCCATATAGAGAGGAGGATTATCTTTTTCAGACTCATCAGAGAGGTTTTCTGATGTATCAATAGATTCAGAATCAGAACTGGTTTCTTCTGTTATAGTATGGACAGGAGGAGAGTATGTGGCTTGGTTTTGAGTTTGTTGAAGGAAGGTAGAAATAGGATTTTTGATCATCATTTGAGGCTGTTTTGAAGGGTCTTGTGATAAAGGTTCTTGAGAAGAGGAAAATTGTGTTTGACGGGTAGTAACAGGTGTGATCTTTTTTGAGGGTATGTAAGGTCTTTTCTTTTGTTCCCACTCTTCAGGAGTGAAGAGAGTGGAGGTAGATCCTTCATAAGTGGAGGAGTATAAAGGTCCTGTTTGGGAAGATTGTGTATTGGAAAAGGTAGATGGGTAATATGGTGTTGAAGGTGGAATCATTGGATTTGACTCAAGATAAGCAAGTTGAACTTTCAGGTTTTTGATTTCTCTTTCTTGATCATCAAAGGGTATCTGGTTTTTTAGACGGTTTAGGATATCATTGTGTAAGATTTCAATTCTTTGTCTACAGGCTTGAAGAGGGGTTAAGAGAGTCTGAGTCTGCTGTTGTAAAGTTTGTTCAATCCTCTGCTGACCTTGCTCAATCTTTTTCAACAAAACATTTTGTTGTACTGCATTTTCTGAATGCCAGTTTAAAGCTGCTTCTGCTGCTGAGAGAGGTTGCACTGATCCATCTGATCTTCTAGTGATTGAGTTTTTGATTTTCCAAGAATGAGTAGAGTGATCCTTTTCAAAGGTTTCAAGAGGAGGGAAACTTTCTTGAGTAGGAGGATGGAACATCGCCATAGGATAAGAAGATGGGGGTGGATTATCATCCCAATCCCATTTCTTATAATATCTGCTGCAATCATCATCATCATCATCATCATCCCATCCAGTAGGAATTATAGGATCATCATTCCTGAGTGGTGCTGTGTATTTGACATAGTAGTCAAATTTTCCTGATGGCTCGCCAAGTAATCCAACTTCTGGATCATTATCATAGAAAGCTTTATGTAACTTTCTTTGACTGCTTCGCTTGGATTTCCTTCTTCTAACAGGAGGGTCATCATCAATATCTGCTGATAAGCAACTAGAGCATGAGCAAACATCCCAGAAGATATGTCCTGTGTCATCTGTTCTGTTGTATATTGGCCTCCCATTTGCATCAAAAGCATAGACAGGGACTTCTTTTTCTGCATAAGCAACCGGTAGGAAAACATGATGGCCTTTTTGAGACAACATCCCTTTTGAAAGCAATTTCCACATCTCCGTTGGACCTTTTCTTGAAAAAGGGCTCTGTGGATTGTATTGGAGCAGAATTTTTGTTCTCTTTGTGAGCTTGTTCATAACTTGTAATCCATGTCTCTGGAATGAGTTTAAGTAACTCTGCTCGAGGAATCTGCACAGGAACATACGTACAACCGGGAACATGGTCGACTCTACATGGAGAAGTAGAGCATCATCGGTTCCTTGAGATTGTGCAAAATCAAGGGAATGATTTTGTATTACGTACACCATCTCGATAATGAAGAGTGGCTGCATATGTAACGTAAGATGGTACGGCTCCAACAATTTGAACTTGTACTTTCAAGGCGAGAGAGTAATCGTGGATCTGATATGGGCATGTTGAAATTCGGGAACATCGTGATCAGAACAGTTCCAGCATTAAGAGTTGTTTCTACAGTTCCTATGCAAGCATGTTGATACTCCGAGAAACGAGTATCTAATAAAGCAATTCTTGAAACTGTAGGAAGACCTTTTCTTCCATGAAGGGTTAAGGCAAATCTAACAGCTCCAAAATGGAGATGAGTATATCCTTCAGACAACCATACTTTTGGAAGATGAGAAGGCAGTTCAAGTGTGACAAACTGCTCCTTTTCTGTAGCAGGCAGAAGATGTTGATCAAACTTTGAAGCTTGGACAAATTCTTTGGCTTGAGATTTTTGAGGAGAGATAAGGCTACGGACAGTTTTAGAGATAGACTGACGAGGTTTTGTATAGGGAAGATATGGATTTACAAGAGGTAGATCTGTGAGTGGAACTTTATCAGATTCAGGAAGATAGGATATTTCATAGAGATATTCCATTTTAGAGGCATCAGATTTTTTAAGGGAAGTAGATGAAGAAGAGGATCCTGGACAAGATTTAAGTAAAGATAAAGGATTAGAGCTTTCTGGAGAAGACATGTTTAAGATATTAAAATTTTGATGTGCCATTGACACTGACATGAATCATGAATGGTCACTTTCATGATTTCATCTAGGCTTTGCTATTTCGGTTCCGCTTGGTGTACAGGAGCAAGTTTCACAGGAGTTTTACAAGGGGTGATGTGGCAATAAAATAAAAAAGAAAGAAAGGAAACCAAAAAAAAAGGTAAATTTGTCGGAACCCATTCACAATTGACTTTCATTTCTCCCCAAATTGGAATCCCTTCAATGTCTCCACTTTCCTCCATCATACGCCGGTGAGACTACACGATCGAAATCATCTCCATCTCTGGCCGGATACAAAATCGGCGAAGAAGAAAAAGAAGCAACCGGACCCAGAAGTTTTTGCCGACATCGAAAATTGTCCAGCCCTGCTCCGAACTTCTGCCGTCGCGAAGGGACCACCACAGAAATATCCTCCTCCCGCTGGCGCCCGACGACAACTAAAGAACACACCTCTTTGCGTATTCACACCTCAAGTAAATGTTTGACATCTAATTTCAGAGCCTCTTCCAATTGAGACTGGAAACAAGAGAGACTGGACTATAAGCTGTTTTTCGCTGAACATTGACGTGGCTGGAATATATGTGCTAGAATGAAATCCATGTAACACTAAGGGAACAATATATTGGGAAAAAAACTAACTTCATTAAACACTGGAGAAAGTCTATAAATACAATAATACAAAAAAAAAAAAAAAAAAGCCTACCAAAACTATTACAAAAACAGAAACTATGTTATAGCTGCAATCAAGAGCCATTGCTTAAGTGGACCAAAACTATTACAAAATATTCACTATGTTATAGCTGCAAACAAGACCCATTGTGCAAGAAAATTTATCCCCTGTGAAATCGATACCATTCATCCATTAGAGTGGCACCAAGAAAATTTATCCCCAAGCATTGCAAGGCATAGCAGCTGAAACAAATGGAGAGCTCTATTATCACAATGTAACAGAAGAAAGGGGAAGCAGTCATGCAAAAACCAGCATATAATCAAGCTACCAGAAGCATCAGAATTACACAAGCTACCACACACTTAAGCAATTTTTCATATTCCAATGCAACCAAAAGCTCTCGTAAGTAGCAAATCTTAAACTATCTTACAGATTTATTGTAAATCCTGAATCAAAGCTTCAACTACTGTCTCCCTTTTGTGAAACTTAAAGCTTCGGAAAAATTTCTGCAGGAGTAAGTTCACTATAAAGAGTTCAATAACCAAAAGGGGCAGGAGTAAGTTCACTACAAAAATGCCTCATAACCAACATAAAAGAAGAAAAAGGATGGATAGACCCCGTGGAAGACGGGGGACTCGGGGTTTACAGTGTGGCCCCGATTGTTTAGCCGGCTATGGAAAGGATGGGTTTAGGGTGAGAAAATGGGTGTAGCCGTTGAAAGGAGCTTGGTGAAAGAGGTGAACTGAATAATTTGGGAGAAATGTGGTAATTGAATAATTTGGTCGAAATGTGTACACGGTTCCCACTTTAATTCACCCACCTTTTGTTTTTTTTTTTTTTCTTTTCTTGGCTGCCACCTCACCACTTTTAAATTTTCTGTGAACATTCTGTGAAACAATTTCGGTACACCCAGCTTAATTCTTGCTCTTTTTACTGAATTTTGCTAATTTTACAATTTTGTTTCAAATTGAACTTAGGAAGTAAATGAAATTCAAATTTAATGTAAATGTAATTCATATCACATTTATGAATTACATTTAATCTGTAATGATCAGAATTTATTTATTTTTACGTAAAATTTTCTAGTAAAATAGTATAAATTATATTTAGAAATTTGTCGTGCAAAAACAATAAACATTAATAATATTATTGATTTTTTAAAAAAAAAAATACGAGTTATACGCCTCTTTTTGAGAATTACATTTGATGCATGTTTAACTATTTTCGAAATATGTTTAAATCATTCGATAGGTTTATGATGTAATTCTCGAAACGAGCTTCAAGATGACATGGATGATTTGCATATTTAGCTAGCGTACAAACGTCGACGAATTTTTAAATAGTATGTTATCGAAATTTTCGAAATACGAGTTTCAAACGGTCTACTTTGATGTGTCATAACATTTGCTATGGTTGACAGTTTCATGCGTTGTTAAGAACGTAAAAAACTAGATTGTAAGCACTTCTAATGGTATTAAGAATGTAATGTTTCGACTTCATTTTGCCCAATAAGAGAAAGAACACAATGTAAATCCTTTTTGTAAATCACGCATTAGAAACCATTCCAAGTTCTATCATAATTAAAGATAATACAAAAAAAAAAAAAAACAAATGAAATGCTAATTAGTTTAATAATCAAACGATGCATGACATTAATCAAATTAATTATCAACACGTGTAACTGAACGTCAAATTATTTTTAAAGTTATTGTGGAATGGGGAGCGAGAAATTCTCGTGTACGGGTGTTTTTTTTTTTTTTTTGACTTTCCAATCGGATTTCTTGAATTGTTAATGGGTTAATGAAAGCAGTAGTGCACCTCTTCATATAAAACACGTCAACTGAATAGTTAGCTTCAAGACATATATGGCAACCTCTTACATACAAGTTTTCACATCAATTTTCCACTGACTTTTGCCCATAACACAATAAAAAGCATTGATAGCATGGTCTGCCTCTTTATACAGAACACATGATCAACTAATTGGTATTAAGACCATAACTTCAATGTATAAATGACAACCTCTTCAATACAAGTTTTCATATAGATTTTTTCATTAATTTTTATCCAATACGTATTAAAGGTCAATTCATGTTACTTGCCCATAAGTATAACTCCTCTCCCCCTTATCACACGTACTTGGAGAATCTTGTAGTTCGAGTTTAACACTTTATTGAGAAAGAGAAATTTAGTTTGCCTCAACTTAATTACAGACTATATTAAAAAAATTATTCCTAAGAATTAGTTATAGCATAATAAAAGATGATCTGACCTTGAGGGGTTGCTCAATTGATCATGCCTTAGGTTTGCTCTTCAATGGTCACCAGTTCGAGTTCTCTCAGGCTACTAAAGTGAGTACTCGACCGTAAACTTCAGGGCTCGTGGGATTAATCGAGGTGCGCGCAATCTGATCTGAATATTCACGGTTATCAAAAAATAATAACAATAATAAAAGATGATCTAATTAACCGGTGGTTATAAGTCATCTCATTTTAGTACACAAGCCTTCTTTTTGAGCCCTTCAATGTCGTCTAAATCTAGAAGCTAGAATTGACAACTCTTTATGTATGTAATTTTCTAGCTTATGAAGAATTGCTTCAAGAATTAGTTATAGTGTTTGGTGTGAACGTCTAATTAATTGAAAGTGCCTTAAATAAGTTTTAAGAAATAGAGGTGTACAATCTATTTATATGTATAATAACGTTTCTTATTGATACCCACATTGGTGCCTTCGAGGCGTCAATGAAAAAAAATTGAATGTTGTCGTAGGTGTTTAATCTCTCCAATTATTTACGTCACTATAGTGGAAATATTAGCTGCAAGTCAGCCACTCGCCAAAAAAAAAAAATTCAAAACAATCAAATAAAAGAATGGAATTAAATGAAAATTGTAACGAAATCAAATACTATAATGGAAGTGAAAAATAATCATAATTGACATTATTTTTGGTTACAAAAATAGTCATCGTAGGTGGAATATTCGTGACATTTATAAATAGGCTGTAAGGTGGAATTAAATACCAGGTGTCAAACCTAATAAATGTGTACCCACCTCTTTCTATATATATACTAGTGGGGTCAACGTGCGTTGCACGTTAATCGGTTAACGTTAAAAATAAGTATAAGTAGAAATGATACGATGATGTGGATAGAACATCCAGCATAAATAACAGTTTGATGTGTAACTTTCAACATTTACTCCCATTTATGATTCCTTGATAATAAAATGAGTGGTTTTAAAATATATCTTGAACAATTCAATTTAAAATTAATCATATTTTGACTTCTTCCACCTTCGAGTTTCATGAAGTCACACACGACCACTATAGGATTCCCTTTTGAATGGGACAAATGGATATGGAATGAAACCGTATTTTGTTATCTTTATTTTTTTTATTACTTTTCTATCATACAAATTATTGATGAAACAAAAATTAGTGAAAAATTGAAGTGGAATCTGCCTAGAGAGATCTTCCAGTACACAGCAACGACAACAGCAAGGAGTGAAGCCTGTAATATCAAGTCGGCTGCTCCAGCCTGTTATAAGATTTAATTAAGATTAGGTCGTGGGGGTCGAGGGGTCAGCGCCCCTCGTGGGAGCTCGGAGCCAATGCCACCGAAAGGAATTCTGATTTTCGTGTATGGAATAAAGTTGTGTTTTTTAGTAGGGGTAGAAAATGTGATAAGATGTTTTATCATTTTAACATATTGAGAGCTTGTTTGGGAGAGATTTTTGTGGGAAGAATTGATTTTGAATAGTGATATGATGGGAAATGTGTGGTTGAAAAAGAAGAAAAAATTATTGATGTGATAGAAAATATTATTTTATTGAAGAATGTGTGGTTGAAAATGAGAATTGATTTACTGTAAAAAAAATTTAATTTCTCCCAAACAAGGCCTGAAACAGAGAAAAATAAAATTTATATACATCTTATTAAAATATAGTTTTCAATTAGCACATTGCAACAATTTACCGTTATAATATCATCCAATAAAAAAAAAAAGAGAAAAAAAAGTCTACACACCCTCTTCAATTTACAGTTTCTTTCTTTTAATTAATTACATAGTTTCTTAACTGTTTTTAAAATTCATAATACCGTCTTTGTGATTTATGACGGTATTTTTAGACTTTGAAGTGCAAGGAGGCATGTCAACCTCCCAGATGGGTTTTATTCTTCGAACGGGCGGCTGACTCGTTGATATCACTTTCCCAATGTAGGTCATTGATGGGAGTTTCCGCCTGCACTTCCTTCATAAATGCCTGGCACAACGGTAATGTCAACCTCCCTTGAATAAACACGTGGATGTTTTGTTATAGAAAAAAACATTGGAACAATTTGCAATCCGTGATTTAAAACAAAAGAAATCAACATTTTCCAAGGGACACCCAAATAAATTATAGCTTCGCTGAAATTTCGAATTCAAATTTACCTAGGCAAAGGAGTGATGTATTACACATGGTGCAACACACATTTGTTGCTCCACTCGGATATCCTAAACCCATTGCAGCTCTGCATTTCTGGACCATTTTAAACTATTATATAAAAAGAAAAATACATCAGTAAAATTAACAAGAAATTAAAATTGGAACGAAATCGAAATCGAAGTTTCCAGATAAATTGGAATTGTACTCACCAAATATTACGTAAAGTTACGTGAATGGATATATAATAACACAAAGAAAAGAGGGAAAATCTAATACGAACCTGATGTGTTAGTCTCTGGAGTTTCTCTGTTGGGAATAAGCAATGGAAGAGAATGGGTAGTGAAGGCATTGAAAGGGGAGCCATAGAAACGGCAATTCGGCGCTTGTGAATTAACGATGGTGGATTGAGGAATGATGAAAGCGGTATGGATGAAGTGAATTGCGTATGAAAATGGAAAATGGGATGGGTTGCATGTAGGGATGGCAATTCGAACTGTTAAAATCGAAAACTACGGTTAACCGAATTGAATGGGGCAAAAAAAATCGAACCGATTGTGCAATGGGGTAGTAATAGTTTTGATTTTAATGACCCGGTTAGCGGTGGGGCGGGTATGGTATTTAGTGACGGGTCCCACCCCGAACCGATCACCCGTTAAAAAAAATTAATTAGGCAATGGAGCTTTCCATTATTCTTTTCCAAAATTAATTGGGCAATTTTGACAATTGACGAAGAGGTATATTTTTTTTTGTTTAAATTTTCAGTTAAAACCATTCTTTATTAGGTAGTATGGTTGTATTATTACTCTAATTACATTTCTTATTTACTAAATAGGAATTAACTTTGAGTTTTGACTCTTGACCTTTGTTAGAAACAGTTGTGGGTAAGAATGAAGATTGACTTATGCTAGTAAAATTCTTGACCTATGTTGATAATATTGTTTGTTAAATTCGAATTTTGCATTTGGAAGTTGAGATATTGTTTGCATTTTAATTTGAGATATTATTTGCTAAATTGGCTTAATATTGTGTTTTTATTTTTATTAATTTTTCTTCATAATTTTTTTTTTTTTTTTCAATTTGACGGTTGGAGTTTGGACTAATAAAAAATAATTTATTTTCGTGGTTATTAACCGAACCGAACCGACTTACGTGGTTAGGTGCGGTTATAGTATCACCAAAAATTTGGTGGTGCGGTTATGGTTTTGGTCGAACCGATCCCAAGTTGCGTGAGGAGGAGGAGATGCGTGAAAAAAAAAGGCATATACGACAATGGGAAATTGCGACACGTGGCGGCCAAGTTTTTGCCTCTTTTATATTGCAGTGATATATAATTTTTATTTATTTATTTATTTTTATTTTTATTTATTTTTTATTTTTTATTTTTTGCCGTTTATAAAGGGGGATTTTTCAAAATGACCTATGAATAGTAGTTTTTTAAGATTTTTGTTAAAAAGTCAATTTTACCCTTAATGAAATGGTGCATTTATTGCAAAACAAGTCCTTAAACTTTTTATTCTTATTTTTATTCGTCATCACTAGACGTTTCTTCTAAATCTGATTTTTGTTCAAATATTTCTTCATTTATTTCTATTTCTTCAATATTAACTTCTTCACATTCATCTCTAATTTGTTCAAAATCCGTAATTAATATTCTAACTTTCTTTTTTGGGCATTCAGTGCTTATATGTCCTTCTTCATTGCAATTCCAACATTTGCATCGTTTTTTATCTAATGGTTTTTTATTATAAGGTTTATATTTTCTTCTAAAATATTTTCTTTTTGGTTTAAAATATTTCTTTTTAAACTTATTATATTTTTTATATTTCTTGGGTCTTATTTTTCTTTTTCTTTTATAATCATAACATCCCCAATTTCCTGGTACTTCGGTATCTCTACAATAAATCCTATTTTGTATAAATCCTGATTGTTTATAAATCATTTGATTACTACACATAGTACTTATTTCATCTTTTATAGTTCTTATAATAAATCCTAATGTATATCCTTCTTCATTTCTAATTGTTTTTCTTTAATTTTATTTTGAAAATAATTATTCCATGGTGGTGGTAATTTTCTAATAAAAACTTCCTTATAATAATTATTATCAGCTCCACTTCCAAACATCATATAATAATATTTACTATATTCACAACAATATTCATTGAGGTAACACATATTACAAATTTGTAAATGTTCCATTCTGTTTTTAGCATCTTCTATTTCTTCTAATCTTGCTTTAGTACTTTCATTTACCCAGTCTTCTCCAACAAATTCTCTATAAATTCTTGTATCGACTCTATTTATTCCTTCTATTATACTAATTCCAAATCCTGCTTCAATACTATCTTTCCAAATGCCTTTTTTTGTTTCTTCTAATCCTCTATACCAATTAAAAATATTTCCTTTAAATGTTGCTAATAAATATTCAGTTCTATTTTTATTATCTGTATTACTGCGATTATAATTAAAGTGTGCTATCATATTAGTACTCCATTCATTTATAGTTCTTCTAATATCTAATTCACAATCTAAATTTAAATATGAACCTGCAATTTTCATTGGGTTTGATTCTCTTAATACTGGTTTAAATTGGTCTCTATACATTCTTTCTTTGGTAGTTTTAAAATCTACTTTTGTATTAACATATCTTCTAGGGTCTATTTCTGCTTCATATCTAGCTGTGCTAGTTTCTCCATATTCTTCTTGTTTGACTGCTCGTGGTCCTCCCGTTTTTCCGACCATATGATTTTTAGTTATTTCTTCACAAATTTTTAAATTTTCTAAGTTAAATATTAAATTTTCAATATTTTCGTTCATTGTTCTTCTATAATTAATTTTCCTTCTTCTTTTTCTATAAGATTTTCTTCTTGCTTTCTAAGATCAATCAATAATCTTTCTATATCTTCTTTTAATCCTCCATTAAGTTTTATTAATTCTTCATATTTTTCAATTTTCTTTCTAACTTCTTTAAGTTCTTTGGCATAATCTGGTTTAAATGGGTTTTCTTTATTTAGATTTTCTATTATTCTATTTAAAAGATTTTCTATTCTTAAAAAGTTATTTTGTAGTCTTTCTTTCTCTTCTTCGTAGCCTATTTCAATTCTAGTTATTTTTTCATCAATTGTTTTTATATTTTTCTCAATTAAATTAATTTTATCATTCATACTCATATTTTAGGTTTTTTATAAGATGGTTTTTCAATTTCAAATCCTAATTTATTTAATAGAATATCAAGTTTATAATTAATAATATCTATCTTTTCTTCTAAAGTTGCTATTTTATTAATACTATTCTTCTGTGCAATTTTTGATATTTGATTTTGCATTTCTTCAAGTTTAGCTTCATCAAGTATTTCTAAATTATTAATTTGTTCTTTTATTTTATTAAATTGTTTAGACATATTTTTGCTCAAAACTTCTAATCTTTCTTTAGCTATTTCATCTTTTGGATCTATATTATTTATTTCGTCTATAGCTTCTATATCTTTAGATTTTAATTGTCCTAATTGTTGCCATAAAAATGCGTTAGTCCAATTTGTAGTCATATTTAACCATTCATCTGTATTTCCCCATGAGCTTAAAGGTTGAAATAAAGTTGTATTCCATTTTTTAGTTTGATAACTTCCTATTGATAATCTAATATTTTCTATTTCTTGTTTATCAAATCTTATTTTTGTTGGTAAACTCATATTAGTCTGGTAAGTTTAAGGAACTAATTATTATATTATTTATCATTTGTCTTATTTGTCTTCTAAATTGTTCTTCTCTTTTTAATTCTCTTGTAATTTCATTCCTTAATAATTCTCTTTTAATTTTATTCCAATTAGAAATTTCTTTTTCTATTTCTCTACGATTATTGTCAGTTATTATTTGTTCTTCTAAGATTTTTATTTTATTATCACAAAGTTTTCTAGTTATTTCAGGCATATTCTTATTCTATATCGTCAAAACTAAGATCAAAATCATATAATTCAGAAACTTCATTATAACTTATATGATGTTCTATAGTTTCAAAAGTTCTTTCACTATTTTCACTATCTAACCAGAAAAATATAATCATTTTTATTATTTCTTTAGGCAATCTTTCTTTTAGTCCAAATGATACAATTGTAAGACATTTTTCATAATATCTACTATCTCTTTTTATGAAATTTATTCCTCTAGTATAACTATCATAAGTTTCTGGAATTTCTATCATGTGACTATAATCAATACTATTAGTATATCTAAAAGGTACAGTTCTATAATAAAATTCGTAACTTTCCATGATAAAAGTTTTTCAAAGTAAATAATCTTATAAAAATTCTTATATAATAATTTTCATGCAAATTTTCAGACAATAAATTTTCTTGTAGCTTAAAATAAGGGCCTTACCACGCTTCGCCAAATAGCAAGAATGTTATATGTTCCTGGTCACCTTCGTCACAAGAGTTGGCCAAAGTCCTACAGCATCACAGCAAAATGGACACAAAGGCACTCAAAACTCTCAAACAGACTCACTGTGTAGAACAACACTCAAAGCGTAATAAAAGATTTATTTCAAACTCAAAGATTTTATTGATCTGAAGATAGCTTGAAAGCTATTATACAAGGATTTTTACAAAGATTGATACTCCGAAGAGTGGTTTCTACTCTCTAACGAGAATAATTACAAAGATCATTGTTGAAAGTTTGAGATGGTAGTTCAGGATGAGATTTCAGATGGCTAATTTTCGATGATCTTTTCTAATGAGAGGAGTCTCAATTTATAGAAAGGCTCGTACTTCACCGAGAAGCTTCGGCCAATCAGATTTTTACAACACAAAAGTAAAAAGTACAATAATGTCAAATGTGGTTGAAAATATTTAAGTGCTTGTCAGTTGTCTTTATTCCAGTGTCGGCAATTTCTTTTGATTCCAACTTGACAGCTGTCTTCTTATCTTCAAAGTTCACATGGTGCTGTCGGTCACGTTTTTCTTGATCGTCTTTTACTTGTGGACGTGTCCCATAAGTCGACAGACTTCTTTAATGCATTCTTCACTTCCAGAGAATTGATCATTCATAATTCCACAGATTTTTTCTTCAAGAATTTTTGATTCTTTATCTCCTCTACAGATAAGGATCCAATTATTGCTCATACCATAGACCATGTATCTTTCTCCATAAAAGAACTGCATTGTTGAGCAGGCTAATTTTATTCCGAGAGCTCGTTTGTAAATTATCCATTTTCTATTAATAGTGGGTAATTCTTTAAAAATCTGAATCTCCTTGAGTGGATTTCCATTATTTTTCCGAATTGTGATGAGATGATGTTCTCCATACCACTCTGGTTCTTTATATTCAGGACTAATTGTGTAAAATCTCAGTTCAATTGGTTGTTTATCGCTGAATTTTTTAACATAATTAACAAATTCTTTGTCAAACTGTTCAATTTCTTTTAGATCTATCCCTGGGAAGAGTCGATCTAAAAATCCAAATGCTGCCAATTTTCGAACAATATTAGGATCTGCTCCTTGAACTGCACTGATCCTTGGATAAATCGCCGTTGGAAGGGCTGTCAAATATAGAGAACTTCCTTCTCTGAAATTATATACCCATTCTGAAAATTCATAATACTCATTTTCCATTGGATGTAGATTAGCTCTGATGTGATGAGTAGCAATTATTCCCTTTGGTGATTTAAGGTCACCAATCGGTGCTTTTTTATCTTCTTGGAATTCACTGATAACAGTAGGCTGTTCCAATGGGCCTTTTGATAAGGATGTTTGAGTAGTAGACTCAGCGACTCCTTTTCCACTTGTAAATTTTTTCAACAATTTGTCCATACTGACAGATAGTTGTTGTGGACCCTTTTTTATGACTTTTTCCTCTTGCGAGGTAAGAGAGTCATTTCTCTTAAATTTTGATTCTCCACTCGAGGTGGATGTATTAATCTCCCGAAATGGGATGTGACTAGCCTTTCGGATGTATTCACCTTTTAAAGGAGGATACTCCTGGCTACAATTTGCAAAAAAGTCTAAACATTCTGACAATTTTTCAACTATTTTTTCCTTGTTATCATTCAATTTTTCAATCTTTTTCTCACTTTCAACAACTTTGCGTGATAAATCACACAAAGTTTGTCGAATATCAAGATGATCTTCTTGAACAGCAAGATAATCTGCATTAAAATCTGTTAAAAGATCTTATAATTCCTTTGTAAATGCTTCAATCTTTTCCATATTCATGATTCCTGCTCAAGAAATCAGCAAATAAATTATCTTTTCCTTTAATATATTCAAATTTAAAATTATAAAAAGATAGTAACACTTGCCATCTGTGTAATCTTCTATGTTGAGGTGAATTTGGTAATTTATTATTTACTAGTCCGTTAAGTTGAGTATTATCAGTTTGAACAATAAATTCCTTGGGTAACAAAAACATTTTAAATTTGTTTATTCATTTAACAACTGCCAATAATTCTTTTTCATTGGTCGAATAATTTACTTCAACATTATTAAATGTTCCACTAATATACCTGCAAATTTTATTTAAATCAGTTTTTAATAAAGCACTCCAATATAAATCAGAAGTATTGGTTTGAACTATTAATTTATCTTTTTCATCAGGAAGTCTAAGTTTAGGTAAATTTTTACAATTTTCTTTTAAATTTTTAACACAAAGAGTATGTTCTTCATTCCAACCTAATTTATTTGATTTTCTAATAGTTTCTGAAGTTTATTTCTTTTTTCTGCAAGTTTTTCTATGAATCCTTCAGCATAATTAAGACAACCTAAAAACTTTTGAGTTTGTTGCTTATTTTCTAATTTATCAGGAAATAAAATTATTTTTTCTGAAATATGAGATTGCAATTTTATTCCATCACTATTTATTATCATTCCTAAAAACTCAATTTCATGTTTTGCTACTTCTGCTTTTTTTTGACTAAGTATTATACCTTCTTTTGAGCAAAGTGTAGCAAAAATTCTAAGATGTTTAAGATGATTTTCATATGTTTCTGAGCAAACAAGTATATCATCAACATAAACAATAAGAAAATTATAAGTTTTAAAGACTTCATCCATTCTTCTTTGATAAATTTGTGGTGCATTTTTTAATCCAAATGGCATAACTATCCATTCATAATGTCCTTGAGGGGTACTAAATGCTGTTAATGGTATACTATTTTCTTCTAGTTTTATTTGCCAAAATCCAGATTTACAATCAAATTTTGAATAATATTTTTTGTTTTTGGCAATATTTATTAATACTTCTTTATTTGGTAGATAATATCCATCAAATTTAGTGTTTTTATTAAGTTCTTTATAGTTTACTACCATCCTAGGTTTTCCTCTTTTTATCTCTGAATGGTTTCTAACCATAAAAGTTGGGCTACTATGATGGCTATTACTTCTCCTTATAAGTTTTTGATTAAGAAGTTCTTGAATTTGTACTTGAAATTCTTCTTTATCTTCTTGATTATAGAGCATAGGTTTGACTCTAATAATGATTGTTGGTTCTAATAGTTCTATTTTAACTGTTATTTTTTATTTTTCCCATTTTTCAAGTGGGTTTTCATAATAATTTTTAGCTAAAAGATCTTTTATTTGATCAAGAGTAATTGTTTTGATTGAATAATTGAGTAATTTTGGTATAAATTCTATTTTTTCACCACGCTGAACTCTGAATGGTTTAAATTCTCTAGCAATTTTTAGTAAATGTCCACATGGTGTTTTTAATTGAATAGTATAAATATTTTGACTATATTGACTAAACTGTTGTAGAAAGTCATTTCCTAGAATGATATCACAATCATTAATATTATATTGGTAAACATTTCTTATGGTTACTATTTTAGATCCTATTATAACTTCTATATTTTCATTTTTATATTTTAAAGATTCTCTTACTCCAGTTATTCCTTGTAGAGTTAATTGTTGTTTATTTTCAATCCACTTTGGTAATAAAAATTCTTTAAAGACAGTTATCTCAGCTCCTGTATCAATTAGAGCACAAGTAGTTATTTTTTATTCAAATACAGTTATTTGTATATATACACTTATTGAGAATTTTATTTCTCTACTCATTTTCCTTTAGGGCAATATTTAGTTATTCCTTGATATATAATAAGAATTCCTTCCTTGTCTATTTTATAATTATCAAGACTATTTAAAAATGAATTTCCTAATAATATTGGATGTTCATCAAAATTCATGTTATTATCAATATAACATTCTATGCTTAATAATAAATTTCCTAATTTAATTTGTACTTGTCCTATGATATCACAAGAGTTTATTTTTCCTTCAAAATCTCTATAACTATAAGGTTCAACTTTTTTCTTTTTCATTTCTTCATCAATAAGAGAGCAAATATGATTCTGACTTGCTCCAGTATCAATAAGTATTTTAATTTCATTTATCCATTTATTTCCATTAAAAAACTTTCCTTTGATTCCATAAACACTATTATTTTTATTTTGTATTATTTTTGAAATACTATGTCTTACTGTATTATTTCCAATAATTATTTTATTTTCTTTATATGTTATTTGTTTTGGTATTATAGGTTGATCAATACTTATAGCATCATCATGTCCTATCTCAAATTTTCTATTTCTTCTATGTCTTGTTCTCTAGGTAAGATTGCTTCTCCTATATCCCTAAATTCTTCGTCAATTTCTATAAAAGGTTTTTCTTTATATATATTTCCATAATTACTATTTGTATAACAATATAATCTTTGATATAATATAGTAAAGACTTTATTATCATCTTTTAATATTTTATTAGTCATCTTAAAATGTAGACTAAGACAATCATATAAATTTTTATCATTTATATGCACACAATATCTTGGATAACAAGTAAATTTTAATTTTTTATAGGCTAAGTTTCCTTTTACTATTCCTAAATTTCCATTTTCTTTTGTTATACATCTTTCATCTTGTAGATTAAGTATTATAGGACTATTAATTCCTTCTTTAAAACATGATTTTATTATTATTTGTATTCCAGCAAGGTAAACATAAGATATTTTATCTCGTTTTTCTTGTTTTAATTTTCCTAGGAATTCATTAATATTTCTTTTTGTTATAAGATTTAATTTTATTTTTCCTTGTGTATGTTTAATATCTATGGCTTTTTCTATTTCATGATATTCATTAATGACTAACTTCTTTCTTCTAAAGGCTGATCCTAAAATATTAAATAATTTATTTTCTCCTGGTGGTTTTAGACTTAATTCTGCTCTATTAATTTTTCTAAATTTTTCCCAATCAAATTTTCCTTTTAAGGCATATCCCTCTACTCCTTCGTATACTTCAGTTTCTATATTTTCTGAATTTTCAATTTCCATGATCTTTAGGTTTCTAATTCTTCAATTCTCCTAATTTCATTATTAAGAACTCTTTGAATTCTTTTTAAAGTTTTTATTTCTATAAGAATAGGTATTTTAACAAGATATCCTATGTTTTCATCTAAAATTTCATCAAAATCTATTAAAAGAAAAGTAATTTTCTTTTCAATTTTTTCTTTATTTTAAGAGTATCCGAGTCTTTTATTTTTTCAATCAAATTTCTTTATTATCTTCCATTCTCTAATGTCTTTAATTTCTCAAGATATAGGGCTCTGATACCATTTAAAATTGAGAGTTTCCTAAAATGTAAAAATACAATTAATTCAAAAATAAAATTATTAATCAATATCAAATTTTTCGGCTCAAAATAGGTGGAAAGAGTTGATGGTGAAGAAAAGTTAATTTTTATTGCAAGGGGCAAACAATTTTGTCGAATCCAAAATTAGAATTAAAGTTTTAAGGACTAAAATGACTTATTTTGAAACCTTTTATATTAAGGGTATTTTAGGTAGTTTATATGGTTGAATAGTAAAATGGGTTAGTTTGGAAATATGCCTTGAATTTGGGTCATTTACATGTATTTCCCGTTTATAAAGCTCGCTCTCAACACAAACGTAAGCAGATCGAAAACTCCTTTTCAAGTGAAGTTTTTCACTCTTGAGCTCACATTTTCGATTGCAGATTGAAAACTCCTTTTCGATCTTTCTTCTTATTCACTTGTAGTCTAAAGCAACGGTTCTCTAAAATCCCTTTCTCTGTCCCCCATTTTTCTTTTCTTTCTGGGTTTTTCTCGACTGTTCGGGTTGAGAAAGATTAGCTGTTCTTTTTGGGTATTTTCATGCTAAATGCGGCTATTTGATTTCTTTACGGGTTTGGGCTTTTATTTTTTAGGATTTTTTTTATACTTTTCTGGGGGTTAGGTAGCTTGATTTGTCTGATAATTTGTTGGAGGGTGAGATTCCTAAGGGCATTGATGGCTTGAGCAATTTGAGGGGCATAGTGCGTGGAAGAATCAAATGATCAATTTTCTGGTGGTCTTCCTGATGGAATTGGAGATTGTTCATTGTTAATGTCTGTTGATTTGAGTGAAATTTCTCTTTATGCTTGGCTTCGAAGCACAATGCAGAAGCTTGCCTTGTGTAATGACCTGGTTTCGCATAAACATGGATTCACCGCCTGAATGGTTTGGAGAAAGCTATAGGAAAGCTTCAATCATTGAAGGTTCTAAATGTATCCAAGAATGGCTTTACTGGAGTCATGCCCGATTCCATGAGCAATTGCCTAAACCTTCTGGTTTTGGATTCCTTGACTGGGTATCTTCCTGCTTGGGTGTTGAAACTGGGCTTACAGCAAGTTCTGCTTTCAGATAATAGATTGAATGGGAGCATGGACAGTGTTCTTGTTTCATCGACCAAGAATTCTCGTAGAAAGCTTGTGATTTTGGTTGTCTCCCACAATAAGTTATTTGGTGAAATTCCATCTGCTGCCGGGGACTTTAGCGGGTTGCGGTTATTGAATATGTATTGAACAATTGAAGACATCGCTAGGCAACATTCCCAAGTCAATTGGGAACTGCTGTTCACTGATGACTTAGTAAGATATCCCCAGGCTTTATGACTTATTTTAGCTTCCTTTGTGCTTTTTTTTCACTTTGTTTTAGCAATTTTTATTTGACATAACCAGGCAACCTGTTGAGATCGATTTCTAATTTAGTTGCATCATTTGCCTCAAATTGGTTAAGGTGTGTGTTAGTGTGTAGCCATCCTCTTGTGAAATTTTTTATTGCTAGAGTTATTGAAATGTTTAATCTAGAAGATATCTGAATATATTGGTTTTCATTCAAGTCTAGCCATGTAAAATGAAGTGCATTTAGTATTTGATGGGATCTATATATTCCTAGTCTGTTGAGTAATTAGTATAACGTTTTGGAAGTACATGCTGTTCACAGAAAGAAACAAAACGGTTGATTAGTCTATAATTTTGGGCAACTCCTTATTTCGCACTACCAGTCTAACTGAGCTCCTTTTTTTGGCTTTTGCTGAATTTCTCAGGTCTCCGGCAAACAACGAAATAAGTGGCTATATTCCTACATCCCTTGCAAATCTTGCTTACCTTCATATTGTCGACTTCTCGTCTACTTTCACAAGTTACCATAGTTTGATTTTGGTGATTTGCAAATACGATTATCATTTCTTGTTCATTCTTATTTGCATACAAATAATTTCTTGGCAATATTTGTAAATGATATCCTAGAAAAAGATCAATTAGAAATATATATTATTCAATTTAGGGCATCCGATGCACAAGTTTTCATACTTAAAAATAGAAGGTACCAACTTTTCAGATCTTTTGAGGGGGTGAACTTGTGCATTAGATGCCCCAAGATGAACAACATATGTTTATAATGGATCTCTTTCTGGGATATCATATACAGATGTTGCCAAGAAATTAAAAAAAAATTGTGTGCAAATAAGATGAACAAGAAATGGAAACCTATATTTGCAAATCACCAAAATAAAACTGTGAATTCTATTACTTGTGATTAGACGAGGAAATGGAGCTTCAAACTGCTTAACAACATGAAGAGTTTAAATGTGGTCCATTATTTTGCCAGAGTTTCTTTTGATGGAGAAAAAAGAAGTTATTTTCTCATAGCAGGTCGTGCAGATATGGAAGTGTTTTTAATATGCAAAACGAGCATCTTAAATTGTAGAAAGCATCGTGCCTTATAAATCCTTCCTACATGTTTCTTAAGCACACGATGCTTTGTACCTTTTAACACAAATGTAACAATGAATTGAACAGAGTGGGGAAAAAAGAAATTCATGTTGCTAACCTTTTATTAAAAATAAAGTATTACAAAAGTTAACAAGTATCTTATCATTGTTTGTAATGCATACTCTCGACTGGAAAAAAATTATGTTCTTCTAATAAATTGTGATTAACTGATGAACAAATATGTAGAGTCAAGGCCGCTGCCAAATCAAAACTTCATTCAAATACATGTGATGGATTATTCATTCAGTGTTTCCGAAGCAGAAGCTCCATCAAAGGAGTACCTAAATAAAACATACCATCAATTACAACATTTAATCGTCATCCTGATATTTGATGGTTGGTTTGCCATCATAAAAAGTGGTTGGTTCAATGAGTGTACTTATCTCGGCAAAGGTTGGTAGAGAGTACTGGTGGTTGAATCTGAAAATCAGAATGGTGCACTTGGAAGTATTGGCATGGGCTAATCGACAAACCTAAGATAGTCAAATCAACCACGAGAGTTTTAAGAACAAATCTTGGAAAGAATGGACTAGCTCGGGACTTCAAGACTTTTTTGATTGTTCTTTTGGCTCTTGATCCTCATCGACTGAGAAAGCAGCAGATCATGCACTCTACGTTTTAACTGCAAGGCACCGGATAGCATATACTTTGGTCAGAATTGAAACGTGAAATTTGAGGAGACAATTTAATCACAGGTTATGTTTAATAAGATGAAAACATCAATGCGCATCAAGTTCTTGATGAAAAAAAAATTCCAAATTAAGTTAAATTTTCCCTTGCAGAAACCAAGCTCAAGGAACTTGTATATGCTAAATCCTTTCTAGTTTCTACCTCCTAATTACTAGATCCTAGTTTATATGGTCATTTTCAGGTGCTCTTGGATTTAGAACTAGGGCTCTGGGATCGCCAATGAAATCAATAATGACACTTTCGTCTGAATTCTTAAAGGTAGAAAGATGAACAAAAAAATGCTGTCAACGAATTTCTATTTATCTCAATGCAGGTATTTCATATCATGCTTTTAATTGCTACTAATAAATAAAGAACAAGATAGTTTAAAGCTAATTAGTAGAAAATCTACAAAACCAGAACTAACACTTCGTGTATACATGCATAATTCAGACTAAAGAGGCCAGAAATCCTTGGGGTTTTCCTTACAGATAAAATACCAGACTTGACTCAAATTCGCAGTTAGTATCTTCTAAGAGATGCCTTGCAAGAATCCACTTGCATCAGTTAAGCAATCCTGTATTGGTAATTTATTGGATACTCCAACTAGAGCCAAGTGGTTTGGGTTGGATGCTTGGATGCAGTATAAGAGCAAATTGTTCTTGAATGCACGTGCAATTGCATACTTGGTTCTTCATGGTACACTAATTCAAACTCCCTAAAAGTGTGTTCAAGAAGAAGTTGAAGCCAAGAGACAAACCTCATCAATACTAACTTCACTCTTAACTGATACACGTAAAGCTCCATCAGGTCCCACCTCACGATACTTTGCCAGCTCCAGATGATCGACATTACCATCTTCCGGGATGAAGACAACAGGAGACTCTTGAAGCAGATCACATTTAGAGACAACATCAAGCCAAAGATGGTCGGGGAATCTCTCCCGTATTTCCTTGTAAATGACAAACTGCATAACCCACAATCACACTCAGCAGTAGCTTAAGAAAAATATGGTAGAAAATATTGAAGTACATAACATATTAGAAGAGTGGGAATCATTAGAATGGAAGTTATGAAATACCCTTAGACAAGCTTCTATGGTTGCATGTAAAAAAAAAAAAAAAACCAAAACTGGCGTTTTCTATTCAGAAAGGAACATAAAGCATATAATACCTGATCAGAAGGTAAAGTCCCACATTCTCCAGATAGATCGTGGACATAAAGTACAGCAGTTGGCAAATGAGAGAGGACAGCGAGTGTCAACTTTTCTAAGTTATTCCTATCCTCTGTACTTACACACCAGAAATAGGTCATGCAACCAAACAAGAAACAACCGCAGATGTCTAAACAGTAATGAACTCAACATGCCTTTGTTTAGAAAGAATTCAAGAATTACCTTTATATATAATATTTTATCTTTCACATTAGCTTTTTATGACTAGGCCACCCCAAAAATTTAAGAAATTTCCAAAATTTATTGTCCTATAATCTGAAAACTAAAAATTATAAAACTAGAAATATTAAAGGCAGTGCAAGAAATTCAGATACATAGAGCATGTTTGGCAAAAAAAATTGCTATCTTATAAGTTGGGGACCCACAGATTGTGGGGACCAAAATTCACACAACCGTGGATCCCGCAGCTTATAAGCCAGATATGTTGAAATATTTTAGTCCACACAATTTGTGGTTCCCTAGCTTATAAGATAGCAGCTTTTGTTGCCAAACATGCTCATAAAGCGACTATTTGAGGAGGTAAAGATTCTATTCCAGCAACTTCATATATTTATAGGAATTTATATTGCATCATTATCAAGAAAGCGTTGCTAACAGAGGACTGCCCCAGTTTTGCTTTGTCCCCTTCCCTTCAAATCCACCAACTTCAGAACGCAAACAATTTCTACAGTTTTTCTCTTGTTTCTCTTCTTTCAGTCATCAGTTTGCTCCTTAAAGATTTCTCTTAATACTCTACCAGGGTAAAAAACAAGACTAACATATAACATACCAAACCAGAAAACTGTAATCTTACAGGAACAACAGACTAAGCCTAATTTCCTATAAATTTGGGTTCAACTACATGAATTCTTTGGGTCTACTCTCCTCGCCTGTCTCAGGACATGTTGATTTTGTCTATTGGTCTACTCTCTCCGCCTGTTCTCTTGGGATCAAATTCCTCCTATAAATCGAAAGCTTCGTCAGGTGTATGCAAGACACTCCCAACCACCTATACCGTCCTTCCTTTAACTTTGTCCTCAATTTGTGTAACCTTGACCTTTAGGCATACAAGTCTCATTCATCTTAAAGTCATCATTTCAAATATGAAAGAAAATGAAAGAAGTTTGCCCATGCCAAAATAAGTTAAATAGTCTACTATCTTTCAAAGTAGCCTACTAGATTTCCCCGGATAATCCATTATTACACTGTATCTGGGGAGTGATTATGAAGGTGAAGATCAGATATCAAAACTAGTCAATAAACTTAACTGTCAGATGCTAGATTGGCCAACTTACAGGAGGGGCTCTGTAGGAAATAAAATAACGCTACATTGCGACTTTGACGAGCACAATAAGTTTTACTTCGTATGATCACAGAAATTTTTATATAATACACCCAAAACCAATCCTTGATTGATCTGGCACGTTGAGTTGTGGGCATGGCAACAGCTTCAGCAATATGCACAAAAGCAAAGACTGCATCCATTAAGTCAAGTCATATGGAAGATGAGAAATAAAATGAGTAACCTCTTACCATCATGTCTCCTTAAGAGACCAGGTGTATCTGTCACCTAAAACCAAATCATAGAGTAAACATTGTGACACAAGAGACATTGACATATAAAAATTCTGTCTAAAACAAAAATATGAACCTGAAAATTTTGGTAGCTCAAAGTTATATGACCCATCAGAATCCCTTTAGTAGTGAAAGGATAATTGCAGACCTGAGACGCATTGCAATGGCAAGAATGGTAATTATTGAATTGGTGGCTTTGCTATGAAATGTGTATTGATCAAATCAAATCAAATCAAAATAGCAGAAAACTGTAATTTGTGAAGAACAACGAACTGGAGATTAGAAGTTAAGAAAAAGCAAATAATATAAAGTATTTTCAGAGCACAGATGATATAACTATCCATTAATTTTAGTTCTAGAAATAAACGCATAAATTTAGTGTTGAAATGAAAGATTAGCTAGTGATATTACCGAATATTAGGAGATTTGATAGCTGTAAATATTTGCTGTTAATAGAATATTAGTCAATCCTATAAAATAGTAGGAAATTAGGTAGGCCAACTAGCTATTGTAATCTTTTTCCTGATTTCTTGCTTGTATTTTCGCCTATAAAGAGAACCTTTGTAATTCTATGATTAAGTAGAGCTAATATAGAAAAATTAATTATATATTTTCTCATCTCTTTAAAGTTTACATGGTATCAGAGACACCCTAAAAAATCAATTTCTTTTCTGCAGATTTTTTTTTACTGTTCAGCCATGTCTAACATTTCATCTGAGTCGACCCCATCTCTCAAAACCCAAGCCCCCAATACATCACCACTATTCGCCTTAAAGGTGATAATTATTTAAGATGGTCTCAATCCGTTCGAATGTACATCAGAGGGCGGGGGAAAGATTGGGTACCTAACTAAAGACAAGAAGGCACCAGCACCAGCACCAGAGGATGCAACTTATGTGACCTAGGATACAGAAAATTCAATGCTAATGAATTGGCTCGTGAACTCTATGGATGAAGATATTAGCTCCAACTATATGTGCTACTCGACAGCCAAAGAATTGTCGGACAATGTGAATGAGATGTACTCTGATTTGGGAAATCAATCTCAGGTTTATGAATTGACTCTGAAACTTGGTGAGATTTGGCAGGGGGAAGACTCGGTCACCAAGTATTTCAATTCATTGAAGTGCCTTTGGCAAGACTTGGATCTGTTCAATGATTATGAATGGAAATCAACTGAAGATGCTAATCATAACAAAAGGACCATGGAGGCTCGTCGTATTTATAAATTCCTTGCTGGACTAAATGAGGAATTTGATGAAGTACAGGGACAGATCATTGGCAGGACTCCATTTCCTCCAATTGCTGAGGTGTTTGCTGAGGTTCGAAGAGAAGAGAGTCGCAGACATGTAATGTTGGGGAAAAAGACTACTAGTGGGCCAGTTGAGAGTTCTGCCCTTGTTATTGCCGAGGCTACTACTAATAAAACAGCCAATTTTCAGAGAAAACCTGAAGAGAAGCCAAGGGTTTGGTGCGATTACTGCAACAAACCACACCACACTCGAGAGTCCTGTTGGAAAATCCATGAAAAACCAGCAAATTGGAAGGGCAGCAAGCTGGGTGACAAAAATAGCCGAGCTATATCCACTGTTAATGAAGCTGAGACAAGTCCCTTTAGCAAGGAGCAGATGGATCACCTTCTGAAGCTACTGAAATCTAATTCCTTGTCTGGTATTCCTAGTGTTTCTCTTGCACAAATTGGTAGTGCACTTAATGCCATTTCTTGTTATTCAACTTCTGCTCCATGGATCATCGATTCTGGAGCCTTTGATCATATGACCAGCTTTTCCAATCTTTTTCACAATTACTCACCATGTTCTGGCCTTGAAAAAAATTAGAATTGAAGATGGTAGCTTTTCACCCATTGCAGGAAAAAGGTTTGATAAAATTATCCAAAAATATAGATCTTAAACCTGTCCTTCATGTCCCTAAACTAGCCTGTAATCTTTTGTCTGTTAGCAAACTAACCAAAGAATCTAATTGGCGTGTAATTTTCTGTTATTTTTACTGTGAATTTCAGGATTGGAACTCGGGGAAAAAGATTGGATTTGCTAAGATGATAGATGGACTTTACTACTTTGATGGTAGCTTCTCTGGCAATAAAATGGCTCAATGCCTTAGTAGTGTTAGGTCTAATTCTATTTATGAACAAATAAGATTTGGCACTTGAGACTAGGACATCCTAGCTTTCCATATCTTAAACATTTGTTTCCTACTTTATTTAACGGTTTGGATTGTTCAACTTTCTATTGTGAAAGTTGTTGCTTATCTAAGAGTCATCGTACTACTTATCTGCCAAAACCTTAATACTTCTTCAAAACCATTTTATTTAATACATAGTGATGTTTGGGGACCCTCAAGGGTTACTACTCTCTCTAGAAAAAAACTGGTTTGTTACCTTTATAAATGATCATACACGTTTGTGTAGGGTTTATTTAATGAATGAAAAGTCCGAGGTTTAAAAATTTTTCAAAGAATTTTACACGATGGTTGAAGTTCAACAAAAATTAGCATTCTTCACTCAAATAATGGAACAGAATATTTTAATAAAATTTTGGGAAGTTTTTTGAAGGAAAATGGTATACATCATCAGTCTACTTGCGTGGATACCCCTCAACAAAACGAAATTGTTGAAAGAAAAAATAAGCATTTACTCGAAGTATCTGGAGCCATAATGTTTTGAATGAATGTTCCAAATTATCTTTGGAGGGATGTTGTTTTAAGAGTCACTTATTTGATTAACAAAATGCCCACACGTGTTTTAAAATATAGCACGCCATTAGAATGTTTAAAAATAAATAAAAATCCTTTATATAGGATACAATCAAATTTACCTTTAATGGTTTTTGGCTGCATTGTTTTTGTTTATATACCTGATAATACTTGTTCCAAACTTAATCCTCGGGCTTAAAATTGTGTTTTTATAGGGTATGCTTCTAATTAAAAAGGGATATAAGTGCTATAATCCCCAAACAAGAAAAATTTATGTGACCATGGATGTCTCTTTCTTTGAAAATAAATCCTACTTTAACAAAAATTCTCTTCATGAGGTAATGGAAGAAAATTTTTGGGATTTATCTCCTACTCCTTTACCAAATATGATTTTGAATACTTCACCTCATAATTCTCATTCCACTGTTATTCCTGAAGATCAAAGTCAAGAACAATGTGATAAAACCAATGAAAACAGTGATAGGTATCCTAGTATTCCTTTTTGAAAGGTATCCTAGTATTCCTATAGTCATATAGTGCCAAACATTTCTATATCAAGGGCAGAATCACTACAACTAGGTTAAAAAAAAAAAACCCAATATTGAGCCTCTGGTTTATAATCAGAGAAGACCTCATCAAAAAAGTCAAAGTCAACCCATTCCTCTTGGGAATGTTCAATCCCGACCTTAGGGAACTGAACCTCCAAATATCACGGGTAGTTTTGTTCCTAACTCATATTCAATTCCTATTACTTCTCCTAGCCAAGAACTATTAAACCTTGATATTCCTATAGCTTTTAGGAAAGGAACCCGAACTTGTACCAAATATCTCATTGCCAAATACCTTTCTTATGAAAAACTCTCCTACTTATAGGGCTTCTACCTCAAAAATCTCACACTTGTTTGTCCCGAGAAACATTCAGGCAGCTTTTAATGATCCAAATTGGAAATTAGCAGTAATGTAAGAGATGAATGCCCCTAGAAGAAGTGGTACTTGAGAGATAGTTGATTTGTTTAAGGAAAAAAGAACAGTAGGCTGCAAGTAGGTCTTTACTGTGAAATGTAAAGTTGATGGTAGCATAGAGAGATATAAGACAAGACTAGTAGCAAAAGGGTTCACACAGACGTATATGATTGATTATCAGGAAACCTTTGCTCCAGTGGCCAAAATAAATTCGATTAGAATCTTGTTATCTTTAGCGGTAAACTTCGATTGGCCATTACATCAATTAGATGTAAAACATGCCTTTTTAAATGGAGATCTTGATGAGAAGGTCTTTATGAGTCTACCACCTGGGTTTAAGGGAAAATTGGGACCAAACAAAGTCTGTAGACTAAAAAAATCCATCTACGGTCTCAAACAATCCCTAGAGCTTGGTTTGAGAGATTTGGGAGAGCTGTGAAGAGTTGTGGCTACCATCAAAGCTAAGCTTATCATACCTTGTTCTACAAACATGGTAAAGAAGGGAAGGTTGCAATATTAATTGTCTATGTTAATGATATATAGCCTTGACAGGTGATGACAATGAAGAATTGGAGAGACTAAAAAAAAAAAAGACTTGCAGCTAACTCTGAAATCAAGGATTTTGGTGCATTAAAATACTTTCTTTGGATGGAGTTTGCTAGATCCAAAGAATGTATTTTTTGAATCAACGTAAATATATTCTTGATTTACTTGATGAGACAAGTTTACTAGGATGTAAACCAGCTGAGACACCCATTGTGCCAAACCTTAAACTTCAGCCTCTAAAGAAGTACAAAATAGAGAGCAATATCAGAGACTAGTTAGAAGACTAATATGCTTGTCACGTACACGTCCAGGTATAGCATTTGATGTTAGCATGGTTAGCCAATTCATGCATGCACCTGGACAAGAACACTTTCAAAAACCGTGGACATTTACAAGTTGAAGCCTATACTGATGCGGACGGGGCCGGAAGTACTCTTGATAGGCAATCAACTTCTGGCTACTGCACATTTGTTGGAAGCAATCTTGTCACCTGGCGGAGTAAAAATTAGAATGTGGTAGCTAGAAGTAGCGCAGAGGCCGAGTTTAGATCAGTTGCTAATGGAATTTGTGAGGTGTTGTGGATTAAGAGACTATTGGAAGAGTTGAAGACCTCTAATCCATTGCCCATGAAAGTGTACTGTGACAATAAAGCTGCTATCTCAATCGCTCACAATCCAGTACTTCATGATAGAACAAAGCACGTGAAGGTGGACAAATACTTCCTCAAGGAAAAGATCGAAATTGGATTGATGTGTATGCCGTACATTCCTACCACCTAGCAAGTTGCAGATGTGCTTACAAAAGGACTTCCTACAAAACAGTTTGACATACTAATTGGCAAGCTGGCTATGGAAGATATCTTCAAACCAAATTGAGGGGGAGTGTTGAAATGAAAGATTAGGTAGTGATATTACCGAATATTAGGAGATTTGATAGCTGTAAATATTTGCTGTTAATAGAATATTAGCAATCCTGTAAAATAGGAAATTAGTTAGGCCAACTAGCTGTTGTAATCTTTTTCTTGATTTCTTGCTTGTATTTTCTCCTATAAAAAGAGAACCCCTGTAATCCTATGATTAAGTAAAGTTAATAAAGAAAAATTAATTCTATATTTTCTCATCTCTTTCAAGTTTACGGTTAGTAACTGAAACAGAGTGTAATATCCAGTGTTCTAAAAGGCGCCAAAATGTGCCGCCTAGGCGCGATGCGGGGACCAAACGCGTCGAATTGGTGCAATGCGCGGAAAATGCGTTTTTGACGTTTTTTGTTCGAAAATTCGCGCGCCTAGGCGCGCATTTGCGCGCATTAGCCCGCATTAGCGTGCCTAGGCACGCCTAAGTGCGCATTTTAGAAATTTTTTTTTTTTTTTTTTTTTTTTGGTAAAAAATTTTTTTTTTTTATATAAAAATATATTTAATGCCTTAAAAATATGAAATGCATTATGCCGTTTATTCTTCGCATTGACACGCCTAAACTTGTGATTCTTGATTCTCGGCCTCGCCGCTTCGCTACGCATTACGCATTTTTGAACACTGGTAATATCTAGTAAACATGATTGGCAAATGCCCTTGCAAGGATAATCTAGCATATGCGATGGCAACTTTTTCTCCAGTTAATTAACATAGAAAAGAAAAATCACTTCACTGCACAACACAGTCAGATCCTTGTTTCTTATTCTTGAGATAAAATGGCTTTAAATTTTCTAGATTTCTCTGAAATGTCATTTTCTTTGCAACAACATTAACAAATTCACTCCAACTGAATTATTCAAATAACACATTTCCATCTTGTGTCAAATTATATATTCCATGATTTTATTCTTTAGTGTTGGTCTCATATACGGTGGGATCAAAGATGTAATGTCATGAACCCAGCGCGTAGAGGTGACTAATACATTTCAAACCCATGCCAGATTGCAACACCATAGATTTCTCAATGATCAAATACAGAATAGCTTGCACAATTCCATCTCAAGCAAGAGATAAGTGTTGGCAGCAGTTGGATTGAAATGAGATTCTCAAAAGCAATATAAATCCACGATTCTGAGTCAAGTGACGTAAATGACATCTGATCTCCTAGCACATACCTCAGGCTTCCCTGTTGACAGTAGACGGACCAAAGATGACTTTCCTACATTAGGAGCTCCAACTAGACACAGTGTCGGCGTTTCCAGATCAACCACTGGCATTGCCCGCAAAGTCTGCAATGCCATTACCAAACATGAATTGGAAATGATTACAAGCATTTTCTATCTTATTCTTAAACTGAGACCAATTGGATACACAGCATTAGCATTTATCATTTTCCAATGAAAACAATAAATTAAATTGCTTTTATACCAATATATTACAATAAATAAAATAAACCTGAATACGAATAAAACATATTAAAAATAAAGAAAGCAATGCATGGTAAAGAATGTCATGACCATTCACACCATGAGCACAAAAGCCGCAACCCCGGCCCGCAAACACAAAATAAAAATTAAAAATAAAAAAATGCAATAAATTTAAAAGAAATTTAAATGAGAAAAGGGTAATAGGATGCCACAGAAAATCAAGTCCCTGAAAAAATGGAAGGAACAAAAGATCCTATTACTGCGCATTGTGCAATAGTAAAGCATTTTAACAAGATGTGTAAAAGCAGTATAACTTTTTATGAAAAGAAAGATGGCACTTCAGACTCAGCGATTCAGGATGCAATACATTAAAATGATCAAAGCAATAGAAGAAAGGAAAAAAATTATTCATCTCAAGATAAAATATCATCATTGTTTTATCTGGCTGTCCAAATGGTATTGCTGCTTCAAGCAGTTTGGACCTAATTATGTACAAACTTTAGGCCATGGATACTCTGATATAACTATTACCAAATCATCAGTTTAAACAACCATCCATAAGCATATTAATTTAATTTGCAATACCTTGTAACAAGAACAAGAGTAGTTATAATTGTCCATGAATTTTCCTTAACAGAGTTGTAAGTTGTAGTTTGACCATGACTCCAGGTCAGTCAGCAATCTACGTGCAATATTTGGATTTCCATGCCCATGCACTTTTATTTGATACTTTGTTCTTGAAAAATTACCTTAGCAACATTTAACAATGCATCTACAGCTTTTCCTTCATGGTTAAAAAGTTCTTCGATTGTTTTCATTCCCTGGGGAAACACCAAGGCAAACATAAAGATCTCAACGTATAGGAGAATCACAATATGCCTATGATGCTAACCTCACTTAGTCGCTCCTCAGCTTCTCGCTTTGTCAGAGACTGCCAAGAATCATCTAAATATTTAGCAGGTATGTACTTGTTAAAACACATGGAGACAAAAGGCAAATATATAGTGTCTTCAAACAAGTTTCAGAAGAAATATAAAATAAAACATAATTGAACTTCATTGCTGATCCAAAAATAAAAGTTTCTTTATACAAAATAGCTAACTTAATTATAAACATCTAACCCATGCCAAAAGGAGCGTTTCCATCTTTCGAGAAGTTGAAAATTTTCTGGTTTGGAATCTATCGCACGTAGGTTATAAAAGTACGATTTATAAACAGTTTTGCAGATATTTTAGAACAGAAAACTGCTATTAGAAGAGAAAAAGATGGTGAACTTCAATGGAAGTACTTTTCTCTGAATCCCTAGGCTAGGCTTTAGTTTATAGAATTTCTCTACGTCTTTTGAAACATAGATAAACCAATGTTTCGTTATATGTATTATAAAGTAACAAAAAAAAAACTGGCAATCAGCCTAATTCTATTCTGGACCAAGCATATCAAGAAGATCAGGATTACGTCAATGGCAATCATTTATAGTACTTTATAATTCTTTTTCTTTTCTTTTCTTTTTTTTTTTATTCCTTTTCTATACAAATAAGATTTTGATACAGCCATTCACAGTTTCCAACAAGGAGAAAGAATAATTGCTAACTTAAACTATTTGGAACCTTAGCACAGAGCGAGGCATGTTCTTTTCCAACTGAAACCACCTTCTTCCGTAGAGCATCAACTTGTCCCAACACCTGTGAAACATAAAGAAGTATAATAATAAAACTAAAGCATAAAAAGGAATAGACAATTTTTGACATGCAACGGTTGTTTAATATACAAAGAACTCCTGTAATAGGAACATCTCAACATAGTGTGAAGTTGACAGCAAGCACACTCATCAATCCAACTCAAAGAGAAACATAGGTTGTATAATCTCATGTGCAAGAGGTGAAGAAAAAAAAGAAAAAATGGTAGTAATGACTCGAAAGAAAATAAAAAAAGCCATATTATTATTCATCCAAGATGAATCTAGGACTCAACAGGAACAAAAATGTTAGACTTGAAATGTACCTCCTCATAGTTTCCTTCTCCAAAAGTCAACTCAATCAGAGATCGTTCATATGGATGTAGATTTCTTTTGTCTGGGAAGTTTTCCTTGTACGTCCTTAATGGAATGGCAAGTTCCTAAAGATGACAACAAGAGGCCAAGATACAAAAGTAAATTCTTGTTTCACATGAGACGAGCAGTATTGTTAATTATTATATGTATGCCCTCATGAACATCGTTATGTCTAAAAATTACCTTCATTAATGCATCAAGTTGTTTGGCACCTCTATTTCTTTCGCGCTTTGCCTTGTTAGCAATACCTATGAACCATTTAAACTAAATAACATAATTCATTCCATGATCCAAGTTCTAATCCAATTCCAATGAGGAGGTTTGTAAAAAAGGAAAAATCTTGAAAATCAATTACCTTTTGTAGGTGGGATCCTCTTTGCCTTCCTCAGCGAAGAATATAAGATATCGAATGATGGCATCACCATTGGAAGTTTCTGAAATGCACCGATAGCTTCGATTGGAGCTATTGCTTTTTCCTGGAAGAAAGGTAACGAATCACAATTAATGCCTGCATAATACTAACGATTTTTCCATTAGAAGTAAGGGAGATATTAACAACCTGAATCAAAACAAGATTTCAATAAAAAAAAAAAACCAAGAGCACAAGAAATTTCACGATAATCCATTTTCGTCTTCAAAGAAGGGACCATTATCAGCCCAACCCAATCACACTATTAGTTGGCCCAATCTTCATGTTCTGCGAACCTATCTCACAGACGTTGTCCCACATTCATCACCCAAACTGTACAAGCAACCACCTCGTGCCGATCAACCACACTTCCACTCGCTACTTTATATGTCAACCACAATAGGATTTCTCCGGCAGTCCCTTTGCCAAGCAGGGTCCACCCTCCTCGTAGTACCAGGCTCTGATTGCAAATAGATGCTTTTACCAGCATTAATTTGAACGGAGATATCAATGAGATCAAAAGAGATCGCAAACAGAGATAGCGGAGATTGATGAAGATCACGAAGCTCGACCAATATTATGACTTAACATAATTATGTATATAATTGTATTTACCATATTTAGGTTGACTACATCTATTATATTTAAATTGATATTATTCATATATAATGTAAGAAATTCTAATGGAAAAATCATTCAGTCAAAAGTTGACAATGGTATCAGAGCAGGTAAACTTTTCCCGAATTCTCAATTTTCTTTGATCATAACTCAGTCTCTTAGGTGTGGGTTTTTTGGTGGTTGTAGCGACCGCGAACTTTTAAATTATATAAATTAATTTTCTCGAAAAATGTGTCGCTAAAACGTAACCCTAATTTTCTAGAAAAACGCGTTCGTCTAGCCGTTATAAATATGAATTTAAATTATTTCAAATCGAATCGAATATTGAATAATTATTTTTATTTCAATTCGGATTTATCTTATTTAAATCCAATTATTATTAAATTCAAGTCCAATTACATAAGCCCAATTTTTAAGCCCAATTATATAAGTCCAACACCTTGAATTTTAATTCATTTAGCCCATTTCAATTTAAGCCCAACTGTTTGGCCCATTAAACAACCTAGGGAATTGTGCCCTAAAACTTTCTATTTTTAATCACCCTCATTTCCCACCATCATCCCCATCGTAGCATTTCTAGCAGCCATTTTTGTTGGTAAGCTCTCTCTCCCTTTTTCCTCAATTCTTGGAGATTAATGTGGATGCTAGAACATCAATTTCTATCATCAACACCATCTCCCCCTCACACACCATAGCCACTGCACAATGCAACCCATTCACTTCACTCACGAGACCACCAACCTCCACTGCAAGGTCACTGCAAGCCACTACACCTTTCACCCAACTCACTGTAACACCATACAACAAACTCCATTCATCTACTGCAACACCTCCAAACCGAGACCAACCACACAGCAAGACACCACCAGTCACTACCCCATATTCATAGAACCAAACCCAGAACGTCCCAAACCAACAGTCCAAGCTGCAGCCACCTAAACAACACCATTGCAGTCAGCTTACTGCACCTCAACAACCAATTGAACCACCCACGTTTTCAGCCCCAAATACCACCATTTCAGAGCCTATCCACCAAGCTTTGCTCAAGCCTGCCAAAACCAAGCAAAGCCATAGCCACCAACCAACCCGTCACCCACACTCTTCAAACCCGAAATCAAACACAATAGCCAAGTTCAAAATTCGAAGCCCCAACTCGATGACCACCACCCACGGTCACCGCCACCAACACCATCCAAACCTACCATCACCGACTGCCCAAACTCGCCCAAGACACCACCAACACCGCCTTAGCCCTAAAACTGCAACCACCCAACAGCAACTCCACAACCAAGACCCCAAACCTCACTGCCTAAAGCTCAATCGACAACCATTTCACCCAAAATCAACACCCAAAAGCCGAAACCAAACCCAACACCTCGCTGCCCAACCCGTCGCCTGAAGCCACCGAGACCACCATCGCCCCAAAACCAAAAGAAAATCAAGAAATAGGAACCCCCCCTGTTGCCCTACCTGCGCCGGCGCCACCAGAAGTGGTGGCAGCCACCGATCGGTGGTGGCGCCACCGATTGGTGGTGGCGAAATGGAGGGATCTCCCTCTCGGTCTCCTCTTCCTCTTCTCTGTTCGAATGAGAGTGAGAGAATGGAGAAAAATGGTTTTATTGTTTTGATTTTATTTTTGATTTTTAATTTCTAAAGATTATGTTTTAGCCCCCAAGTTTTTAATTATTTTATTTCAGCCCCTAAATTGTTTTTATTTTAGCCCTTAAGTTTAAGTGTTTTAATTTCAGCCTTTACATTTCTTATTTCTAGTTTTAAAGTTATTTAATTTAGTCCCTAGTTTAAATAAGTTATTATTTCAGTTTTTAACTTTTATTTTCAGTTTTATTATAATTACAGTTTAGTCCCTAAACTTATGAAAGTTATTATTTTAGCCCTTAAAGTTTTATTTTCAGATTTAATAAATTTCCAATTTAGCCCATAAACTTTACTTTATCATTTTAAGTCATTTATTTCAATTCCAATAATTTTTAATTAAGCCGTTAAACTTAATTTCAACACTTTAAAACTTTAAAGTTCGAAATACTAATTCAAACTTATTTTCTATTTTTGGCTAGACGATACGTACGAGCAATTAGGAGCTTGAAGTTATTTTCCCGCTCCACTTTTCACGCAACTCGAAATATTTGAGGTAGACTCGCCACCATTAATTAGTTTAAATTATAATTGCATGCTTTATATGAATTACGTGATTTATATGCTTTATGCATAGGATGAGAATGTGTAATATGCGATATATGATATTGTTATGCTTGCCATAACTTATATGCTTAATTGCATGAGAAAGAAAGAAAGAATCTCTTATGAGATAAAAAGAGAATGTTATGCATAACTTATGTGCTTCATCCGCACAAGAAAGAAAGACTACCCACAGCCCATGTTTTTAAAGAGCCTATGATTTTCAAGAAAATGAACCAAAGATGATATCACGTTGTATATTGCATGAGTGTGTTTTCAATTATTCTGTAAATTAATTATCGGCGATGAGTCTACTGAGTATTTCTTCGAAATACTCATTCTGCTATTTTTAACAATACTTGCAGACTTCGGAGGCGATCGAGATTGATCCGGCAGTGGTGGCATAAAAATTTTATTATCGAAATTATTAAATTTTCGAATTTATGTATTGAAACATTGTTAACGTATTTTTTCGTTTCCGCTATTCCAAAACATGATATTTAAATTTTGAACAATTATCCTATGTATTTTTCTTGCCGACGAAGTTTTCAATTGCAAATGTGATTTTAAAAATTAGGTTATTTCCGCAAAATTGATTGACAAAATTAGGGCAAAAGAAGATGACGTGGCAATCCGGGTTAACAGAACTCGGGGCGCTACAGTATCAGAGCAGGTAAACTTTTCCCGAATTCTCAATTTTCTTTGAGCATAACTCAGTCTCTTAGGTGTGGGCTTTTTGGTGGTTGTCCAAGGTTGACATAATTTTTTATGAACATGTGACTCTTTGGTGCATTGAGGAGGATCATCTTTGAGTTTTTGGTGTAGGATGTTCGGTGGAATTTCTTCCAACTGCAGCATCTTGACCAGCGATATATTGCTGAATTTTTGGTCAGTGCATTGGCCGTTAGAGCTTTTATCGGAACACGAATTATGTATTCGACCGAGTTCTCCCAATTGATAGAACTCATTATATTGATCGGCACACTTCGTGAATTTCTTTTGAAAATTCTTCTTAGGGTGTGAGCTATCTGGAGTGGCTTCGGAGTGTTCTTGGAGTGGTTTTGAAGTGATTCTTGGTTGTTTCTGCAATATTTATTCTTGGGTCTCTCGTCATCACTCAGTAATTTACGTCTCTTCTTCGTGAGCAGTCACTGTCGCCAATTCATGATTACAAATTGATCATTTTATCGACCAGCATCAATTTGAAGGGAATGTTAATGAGGTTAAATAAGATTACAGAGATCATTGAAGATTACAGCTTAACATCTACATTACCATTATAATTGTACCATATATAGATAGATTATTTTTACCATATTTAAATTATAGGTTATCATTAGTTAATAATGTAATTGATTGATACCCTATTTAGTTGTGATTTTGATTCTATACAATGAGAGAACCTCCTACATTAAGGGGGCATCAAGTTTTATTGAGTATCTTTGAGCATATTTGACAAGCCTTATTTATCAAAGCTTAATCTAAGTCAGTAACCTGTAAAATGTATAGTACTAAACAGAGTGAGGAAGGATATTGCGTGCATAATCTAGATAACATATATCAAATAACAAAAAATAACTAATATCAACAAAATTTTAACCTCTAGAAACCTCGGGAAACCAGAACTAATAATCAAAATCATTTATTTACCATGACAACCGAAGATGAACTTCGGAAGGTAGATTAGGCCAATCCAATTTTATGAAAAACTAACAAATCCAGCGCGAAAATCAATAGTAATGTACGACTACAAGAACTACATCTATGAAACTCAAGAGTGGTGCTATTAAAAAAATTAAAGCAGCCCACAAAATAAAAAATCTAATGTTCCTAGAAGACCTAGAAAGTTCTTGAAAGAATGAACAAAATACCTTTACTTCTCTTGTTTGTTTGGTTACTACAGTTGTAATATAGCCTCCATGCACATTTTCATAGACAGTGGTCTGCATTTGCTTGCAGAAGCAGAAAGTTGGGTACATAATCTTTTTGGGCACAGAAATTAAACCTACATAGTTGCGGGAAATATGTTAATTAAAACGAAAAGGATAAGAAAAAAGGAAAAATCAAGGAAACAAGTGAAAAAAATTGAATTGTACCTTTATAGAAAATTGAGCGCCTTAACAGTATAGATGACGATGGCTTTTGCCACACCTGTAATAGACTTGAGCTTCTGTTCATTCTCTCTTTCACATGCACAGACAGAGACCAGACACGAGTGTGAATGTTAAAGAGGCTGGGAGGAATTCATTTACTTGAGGATTGAATAAGAAATAGGGGAATATTAAGGGACTCGGCAAGAAAATAATTTGTTTTTTATCATTTTAATTTATTTCTTACTTGGCCCAAATCACCAGTTAACCTATATGATACTGGCACCCATTATTTTTTTAAAAATTCTTCTCTTACTTAATTATAACTATACATTTTCCAAATAAAATAAAATTACACACAAATCTAAAACTTTTCATTACTTTTCAACCACATTCTTTCATCAATCACTATTCCAAAATTTATAATACACCCAAAAATGGGTGCCAAACACAAGCTATATATATACTTGGGTCTTTTGGCACCTTGTGAGACATACATACACGCAGGGGTGGAGCCAGGAAAATAACTCAGTGTAGGCACAATTTATCGATGTTGAACGTCGAGTTTTTGGTTATGGATTTAATGATGATAAAAATATAAAACAATATTACGACAATACTAAAAATGACATAGTTTATAAATTACAATTGTTCCTTGCGAGTTTTCATACTTTGATATTGTTATACAATAACTTCATTATCGAACTTTTGAACATCAGGTGATGTTAATTTGCAATTTTGAGGAACGTTTTCCAATGTCTCAACATTAACATCTTCATTATGAGCAGCCAATAATTCTAATAGAACTAAGAAATTGCCTGGAGTAAGAGAATCCTTAGATTCATTATGACTCTGAAATGAGTGTCCTTGTCGCAATAAAAGTTGAATACAATCAATAGATACATTAAGATGAGTAAGATATGCACTTCTTACTTGTAGAAAACTAATTGAATGTGTTGGTCTTGATTCATCAGAACTTCGCATATAATGCGAGTTTGATTATGTACACTATCATGTTCTCCAACATGAGTATGAAACTTTTTTTATTTTTCCAATATTTAAAACCTTTAACAACAAAAGACACACAACCACCTTGCTTTCCAGTACTTGCTTTGAAAAGATAACAATACAAGAAATAAACAGCATCTTTTTCTACACTGTACTCCAACCAAGAACCGAACTCTTTAAACCAAAAAGAATTAAATCGTCTAGCTTTTACTCCAAATTGTCGTTTTGGAAAGTCATGATCTTGGGGCAAACAAGAACCCTTTAACATATATGTTCTTCGAAATTGATCACGAATGTTAGCATTGTAATCCAAAATGGGTATCCTTAGACCAGGATCAGTTGGAAGTTTAGTGAAATCAAATTTCACATTTTTTGACATCCCCCATCAACATTTACGTTGTCCACATTAGTTTTTCTCTGAAAATTCTCTTCATTTCATTTCTGAATATAAACATTATATATTCAATTACGACTGAATGCAATTCATAGGGGCAATTCTATAACAATTCACATAAAATCAACAAGCAATTCACATAAAAATTCACAGTGCAATTCACAGGGCAATACTCCGTTCAGAACTTATGTAATTCACACTTCACAAAATTACAAATTACCGTGACAAAGAAGGCAAAAACTCACAGTTAGAGGCAGGCAGACACAGGGGTGAAGGAAGTCTCGTAGGTAGCCAATTGTCAAATCAATTGTATGCTTTGAGCAATTGAAGAGCAAGCAAATTTCAGAAGTTAAAAAGTAAAAATTCAACATTAGAACAAAATCAACATAACAAAAAAATAGGAAAGAGCTGATTAGCTGCGGCAGAGGGACGGGGTTCGAAAAATAAATAAAAATAGGAAAGGGTTCATTATTTTCTATCCCCATTCCCGTCTATGTATTTCCCGATTCCAAAATCCATAATCGGAAGCCTCTCAAATCCGCACAACTCTCCCAAGGACGCCTAAAAATCCCCCTTCACGCTTGCTACAGCAATGCCAATAGCAAAAATAATAAAAAGTTCAAAGCAATTGACCTGCAGAAGCTCATTCAAGACTCCCCCTACGAATTTGATACCAAAGATTCTCCCGCTTCACTTCCGATTATTAATTTACTGGGTTTGCGATTTTGAAGTTTACTGGGGATGAATTATTGATTTTTGGATTTTCAGGGCCTTTCATGTCTGCCCAATTGTCTAATTTGAGCTCGGGAGTAAAGGAAGCAGGAATACCTCTATTTTTCTTCTTCCGGGTCAAGAATCGCGGGCAGTCACGGAGGCGAAGCAGCTTGCCAGGGCTCAAATTGAACAGCTGCTGTCCTGCGGAGCTTCACAGACTCAGGGGCGGAGGTGGTGAAGCAGCTGCGGCCTGCGAGACCTGAGGCGGAGGGAGGTGGAGGAGGCTGAATTGAAATGGAGGCTGAAGCTGCGAGAATGATGGTTTCAATTAAATGGATTGGGCTGGGAAATGGTATTGGGCCGTCTACATTAGGGCTGGGAATGGTATTGGGTCTCTTGGGCTGGCAGACTGGCAATAGACATTAATAAAAAAATAAAAAACAATTGGGCCATTAGGTTGGACCCAAAAGTTTAGTGCTCCTCATTGGGCTCCGCCCCTGCATACACATGGCTTATTCTTGTGACAATAATGCTACAGAAATATAGAGTTTGACATAAAATTTGATATAATACCACGTGGCATTATATCACTGAGCAATTTAAATTACAGTCAACTTTTCTATCCAATCACTTTCTTCCACTTGCAATTATATCAAGTCTTTTGTCAAAGTAGTTTTATCTTTCTTGTGAAATAGCGAATGGCTCCTTCTTGTTCCTATTCTGCCTTTGCTTCTGTCGTAGCAACGGTGATCGTTCCATTTCCTTTCTCTTGCCGTTGATTGATGTTGGCACTACAGTATGTACCGACACCTTTGTGGTGCGACCCTTCTCACCGATTTTTGCCCATTCGTGGCTACTTTGTTCGACCGATCTCCGTGGTAAATCATTTGGGTGATTTCTTCGTGGTTTGTGCAAGATTCTTGGTACGACCAAGTGTAGTGTTGCCTTGTGATCTTAGGTTGATAAATTTGAGCCTCGTAACCACCTATTGCTACGATTTCGGATTCTATAGAGAAGTTTTCTTTCTTGCTTATTTTTACATTGATTCATTATTGATATTTATTTGATTAGAAACTTTGTGTTTTGTTTGTATTGAAATTTGGTTTTGAAAGATTGAAATTTGGTTAAGTGATAAAACCAAAACTTGGAAAAAGTGACTTTCTTGTCAACTTCAGCCAAATATTCGGACTTGATCCGATGGTCAAATTATGAAAGTAAATAGACCAACATGTTCTACTCGTCGAGTAGATCGTCGTGGTATATTTGGAATCTCAAAACCAATTCCAGATGAATGAGAATTACAGTCCAAAGTTAGGAAGAAAATAGAGGAAGCTGTCCAAAAAATTGACTAAGGTTGTTGCTAGCTTATGGTTGGACTGTGGCTTGAGCGACATGACTATCGCTTGAACGATAAGCCAGCGATAGGCTAGCAAAAAAGTCACTGTTTTTATCGCTCGAGCGAGGCGATGGCGACAGGCTAGCGATAGTGAATGGTGCAACATTTGGCAAGAGTTGCTGAGCTTGGGGCGCGGCATTTCATTCACAACCCCTCATCCTCTATATATAGGACCCCTTAGACGTCCCTTTTGCATCCCATACCATATGTGCATTGTGTATTCATAAAATATCTTGCAAAAACTCCCAAATTCATTCCAAAACCGTTTTTCCTTATAGAGAGGGAATTTCGTCACGTTCGTCGTTGTCTTGTGGTTTGAAGTGCTGCTGCCACAAGAATTGAATTCATTGTATCTTAGGAGACAAGTGCCGACAACCATGAGCACGTAGCAGGGCAATATTGTCTTAAGGAGAAAGTGACATCACTTGCCTCAGATTATTGTTTCCTACTTCTTCTTCTCCTTACTTCTTGGCTGCATTTTTAGTTTTTTCATACTACAATTTTCAACCTCATATATGTATATATAGTTTAGTCACGTTCCTGCGGATTAAACTTTGTTTGTTTGATTACATAAACAACCTTTTCTTGCTATCATATACACTCGGAACAACAATCTTAAGACAATATCACATCTGTGGTTGTTTGTTGTTATCAAAATCGTATTTGTCATCTTTTGGAATAGTCTTCGTGTACTATTATTTCCCTTTTATTGTTGCTGTGTTAATCTTCTGTTTAAGTAACAGAAATGAGAACTGTAGAGGCTACTTCAAGTCAACATGGTACGAACAATATGGTTTCGCCTATGGCAATACCACTACAAAATACTATGATCCCATATGGGGAGAAACCTAAAAAGTTTGAAGGTGTAGATTTCAAGAGATGGCAACAACACTCAATTTGGAAAAGTTTCTAAAGGAGACTCCGCCAACCATACAAGAGGAGAGAATAATTGTGAATCGATTATCGCCTTGGATGCATGGAAGCATTCTGATTTTTTGTGCAAGAACTACATCTTTAATGGATTGGACAATACACTTTATGGAGTGTATAGTTCGAAGGACTCGGCAAAGGGTCTATGGGATTCATTCGAAAAGAAGTATAAGATCGAGGAAGTCGGAACAAAGAAGTTCACAGTCGGCAAGTTTTTGGACTACAAAATGGTGGATTCCAAAACGGTGATCAGCCAAGTGCAAGAACTTCAAGTTCTATTGCATGATATCCATGCCGAAAAGATGGAATTGAGCGAATCCTTCCAAGTGGCTGCCATCATCAAGAAACTCCCTCCTATGTGGAGAGATTTTAAAAATTATCTCAATCACAAACGGAATGAGATGAACTTGGAAGAATTGATCGTCCGTTTAAGGATTGAGGAGGATAACAGGAAGACCGAGAGAAGGTCTATTGTTCAACTTGGAGCCAATTTTATTGAAACGAAACCAAAGGTTGTCAACAAGAAACGAAAGATTTTCGATGATGCATCGCGTAGAGATAACTCCGAGAAAGCCAAGAAGTTTAAAGGGAACTGCTATAACTGTGAAAAGGCCAGACATCGTTCAAGCGAATGTCAGAAGCCAAAGAAGAATGCTCGGGCCAACATGGTTGAGAAAGACACCCTTTTTGAAAGGATGCAATAAAGGAGTCTATCTACGGTTGTCTCTGAGTAAAACATGGTTGGAAACTCAAGGAAATGGTGGGTTGATACCGGCGCCACCCATCGTGTATGTTCAGATAGGACCATGTTCTCCAACTATCAATAACTAAACCGTGAACAACTTTACATGGGGAACTCTACAAATTCCAAGATTGAAGGATAAGGCAAAGTCACTTTGAAGATGACATCCGGAAAAGAGCTCGTCCTCAACAATGTCCTACGCGTGTCAGACATACAAAAGAATTTAGTGTCCGGGTCTCTTCTTAATAAAAATGGCTTTAAGCTAGTATTTGTATCCGATAAATTTGTATTATCTAAGAATGAGATGTATGCAGGCAAGGGATACATGTGTGATGGAATGTTCAAATTGAACGTTCTTACTATTGTATCAAGACAAAACTCGATGAATAAAATTTCAGTATTGCTTGAGTTGTCTTGTTTGTGGCATAGTCGATTAGGATATGTGAATTTTAAATCTTTGCACAAACTTATGAATTAAAGTTTAATTCGGCGCTTAAGATTGATTCTAACCATAAATGTAAAGTGTGTGTTGAAGCAAAATCGGCTAAAACATTGTTCCACTCGATTCAAAGGAACACTACACCTTTAGAATTAATACATAGCCATATATGTGATTTGAATATGTTCAAACTAAAGATGGTAAGAAATACTTTGTGACTTTCATCGACGACTTTACAAGGTATTGTTATGTCCTTCTTTTGAGAAGTAAAGATGAAACGTTGGAAGCCTTTAAACTATATAAGGTTGAAGTTGAAACTCAACTCGATAAACGAATAAAGAATATTCGTAGTGATAGAGGAGGTGAATACGGGGCACCATTTGAAGAAATATGTTCCGAACATGGAATTATTCATCGAACAACGGCACCTTACTCTCTTCAATCCAATGGAATTGCTGAACGCAAAAATCGAACTCTCAAAGAGATGATCAATGCAATGTTGCTAAGTTCGGGCTTACCGCAGAACTTGTGGGGGGAAGCTATTCTAACGGCAAATAATCTTCTTAATGGGATACCCCTCAAGACCATGAAAGAGACTCCATATGAATTATGGAAAGATTATCCTCCGTCTTACCAACACTTGAAAGTGTGGGGGTGTTTGACTAAGGTTGAAATACCTAAGCCTAAGTAAGTGAAAATTGAACCCAAGACGATTGATTTCATATTTATTGGATACACCAATAAAAGTAGTGCATATCATTTTCTTGTACACAAGTCTAAAATTCAAGATGTATATGAGAGTACCATAATTGAATCAAGGAATATAACTTTATTTGAGAATGTGTTTCCATGTAAAGAAAAAGAAACTACAAGTTCAAACAAAAGAACTTGTGATACTACAAATGGTATTTCAAATGAGGAAGAACCACATCGTAGTAAAAGGGCAAGAATATCTACTTCATTTGGCCCAGATTTTCTAACTTATATGGTAGAAAATGATCCAAAGACTTTCGATGAAGCCATATCTACACCGAAAGCACCACATTGGAAAGAAACTATCAATAGTGAGATAGATTCTATAATGCGAAACCATACTTGGGAGTTGGTTGATTTACCTCCTGGAAATAAGCCTTTAGGGTGTAAATGAATGTTTAAGAAGAAACTTAAACCGGATGGATCCATTAAAAAATATAAGGCTAGGTTGGTTGCCAAAGGATATATGCAAAAAGAAAGACTTGACTTCTTTGATACCTACTCACCCGTGCCTAGAATCACTTCGATAAGGTTGTTAATTGCAATTGCATCAATACACAACCTTGAGATTCATCAAATGGATGTAAAAAAGGCATTCCTGAATGGTGAGTTAGAAGAGGAGATATACATGGAACAACCCAAAGGGTTCATCTCTCTAATCACAAACACAAGGTTTGTAAACTTGTTAAGTTCTTGTATGGATTTAAACAAGCTACTAAACAATGGCACCAAAAGTTTGACAAAACGATGTTGTCAAAGAGATTCAAAATCAATGAGTATGACAAATGTGTATACGTAAAATAGATACCAAATGCCTATGTGATTGTATGTCTTTATGTAGATAACGTGTTGATAATAGGCAATAGTCACGAAATGTTGCTAAACACAAAGAAGGTGCTAATGAAACATTTTGACATGAAAGACATGGGTGTAGCTGATGTTATACTAGGGATTAAGATCTCTAGAATATCGGAAGGAATTGTACTTTCCCAATCTCACTCCGTTGAGAAGATACTTAAGAAGTTTAACGTGTTTGAGGAAAGTCCTGCGAAAACCCATGTTGACTCAAGTATACACTTGGTCAAAAATACCGGTGAATGTGTGTCACAACTAAAGTATTCACAGGTTATAGGCAGTCTAATGTATATCATGAACTGCACTTGATCGGATATAGCATATGCTGTGAATAAACTTAGTAGATTCACAAGTAATACATGCCATGATCATTGAAAGGTTTTAACAAGGGTTCTTAGGTACTTAAAGTATACCTTAACCTATGGATTACATTTCACAAAATATCCTGCGGTATTGGAAGGATATTGTGATGCGAATTGGATATCCGACATGGAGGATTCCAAGTCTAATAGTGGTTATGTATTTACCATTGGTGGAGCTACTGTATCATGGAAATCTACAAGGCAAACGTGTATTGCTCGATCAACGATAGAATCAGAGTTTATTGCTTTGGACAAAGCTGGAGAAGAAGCAGAATGGCTTCGTAACTTTCTAGAAGATATTCCATGTTGGCCTAAGTCGATACCTGTGATTAGTATACATTGTGATAGTCAATCGAGTATTGGAAGGGCTCAAAGCAGCATGTATAATGGTAAGTCTAAACATATACGTCGTAGACATAATACCATTAAACAACTAATCTCAAATAGCATCATCTCCATAGATTACGTGACATCAAAGAAGAATATTGCGGATCCACTTGCAAAAGGTTTACCTAGAGATCAAATAAGTTGTCTATCGAAATGAATGGGATTAAAGCCTACTAAGTTAGAATCTTTGTAATGGTAACCCTGCCTTATTGACTGGAGATCCTAAAATCTTAGTTCAAATGGACAACTAAGTTATGAAGATTCAATGAAGTACTTAGGAAATTATTTCCTAACTCATTCCCATGATATTAAAAGTGCTTTCTGCAGAATGATTAAAGGTTAAGATACTCTTTTAATTATTCATGTATCTTGATTAAGTCAAGTAGAGTATGGTAGAATACTCTTAATAGGAGGTCACATATGTAAGTATGATGTGGGGGCCGCTTCAATGAGAATTATTCAAGGCTTAAATTCTCTAAATACTTATGAAACCCAAGAGGGTTCAGGGCCAAAATGAATCAAGTCATGAGAACTATGAAAGGAATATGGAAGACATCTGTGTGAATACTGTTGTCTTGGCTTACACTAACGGCTGAATGGTTCAAGACATCACGTTCACCAATTAGCCAAGTAAGTCCGATAGTATTTCACTAAGGGAGGTTCAAAGCCGGAAGCTACCTTACCTGATGCAGTGTTTTTCCGCTCTCTCTCTACAATGCATCATAATTTTGCATTGCATATGCATGTTCGAATTTTCATTCATGTAGAGGATTGTTGGAATTTGGTTTTGAAAGATTGAAATTTGGTTAAGTGATAAAACCAAAACTTGAAAAAAGTGACTTGATTTGATGGTCAAATTACAAAAGTAAATAGACCAACTTGTTCTACTCGTCGAGTGGATTGTCGTGGTATATTTGGAATCTCAAAACCAATTTCGGATGAATGAGAAATTGCGGTCCAAAGTTGGGAAGAAAATAGAGGAAGTTGTTTGAAAAATTAACTAAGACTGTTGCTAGCTTATGGTTGGACTGTGGCTGACTATCGCTCTAGTGACGAGCTAGCGACAGGCTAGAGAAAAAGTCACTATTTTTATCGCTCGAGCGAGGCGATGGCGACAGGCTAGTGATAGTTTTGGCAAGAGTTGCTGAGCTTGGGGCACGACATTTCATTCACAACCCCTCATCCTTTACATATAGGACCCCTTGGACGTCCCTTTTGCATGTGCATTCATAAAATATCTTGCAAAAACTCTCCCAAATTCATTCCAAAACCTTTTTTCCTTGTAGATGGGGAATTTTGTCACGTTCGTCGTTGTCTTGTGGTTTGAAGTGCTGCTACCACATGAATTGAATCAATTGTATCTTGAGAGACAAGTGCCGACAACCGTGAGCACCGTAGCGGGGCAATATTGTCTTAAGGAGAAAGTGACATCACTTGTCTAGGATTATTATTTCCTACTTCTTCTTCTTCCCCTCCTTACTTCTTGGCTGCATTTTTAGTTTTTTTATACTACAATTTTCAACCCCATATATGTATGTATAGTTTAGTCATGTTCCTGCGGATTAAACCTTGTTTATTTGATTACATAAACAACATTTTGTCGCTATCATATACATCTGGAACAACAGTTTGTCAATTGTAAGTTAATCTAAGCCTTTATCTTTATTATCATCTAGATGTATGGTTGAGTTACAAGATATCCATACTTGATTGCCATATATGAGAAGATTGGAAAAGAAAATACAAGAAGGCTTTGCAATACATAGACATTCCTAATTAAGAATTTAAGATTTTGCTTTTACATTTGAAATTTTTTTGGGATGAATACTTTTTTGTTTCATTTTTCACTTCCAAGATATCATTTAAATTGAAACTACCATGTAATTTAAAGTTTTAGCACTATATGCCATACACTCAGAAGTTATGTCCCCAAGCCACAACTTTCTTGACGTGTTCATCGTTTATTTTTGAAATTAAAGACAAATTTGAAATCAGAGTTAAATATTGAACCAACACATAGCCGATCTCCTCTAAATCCCCAAATCTAATATCTACTCTAAATTTGTCACTTCTCTTCCAAGCTAATTCTATTGCATAATAAAGTCGAAAAATATCCTCTCATACGTAATTATTGCACTTGCATACCACAAGTTCACTACAGCAACTAGTTGCTGATTTTATTCTTCACTACAACTTTTAAATGATCGAAACTGCCTTAAATGAATCTTATGCTATAATTATTGACATACTTATCGTCATTCTTCTAATCGATCTTTAATATTTACTGAAAAAACTTTCACTTTCTGGTTGCTCCTCTAGAACCAATACTACTTGATATTGATGGACCATTGTGTGATTCAGATCATATTCACTACTATGCTTTTTAAGAAATGCTGCAAGAGGTTAAACCTTCTTTTTCTTAACTAGATTTTATGTTTATGTGCTATTTCCTATCAATATCTTTATCTATTGCATCAGAGAGTTCAACTAATATAGGTATGTCTAACAGGTAGGTTGACCACTAATAAGTGATGAATTCTTCATAAAAAACATTAGGGGCAAGCATAATGAAGATAAGAGAGAAAAGAGAGATACTAGAGACGCCAGAAAGAGGTCTCAATATGTGAGTGTCATAGTGTCAGGGCTTTAGACATGTTAGAGCCTAGTGCCCAAGTTATAAGAAAACCCTAAACAAGGCTATGAACTCTACTCTCACTAATAATGAATCTAGCTCCAATGATGATAGTGAGAACTCCAATCCAGATGAGGGTGTGAATTATATGACGTTTGCCTTTGTGGTTAAGAGTGAACCAATAGAGGAGAATGAGAGATTTGAGGACATAGAGAAATCAGTGGCATATTTATGAGGCATTTGACTAACTGTTTGAGGAGAGCCTTATAGTGAAGAAGCTTAATAGCTCTGCCTTTAAGAAATTACATAAACTAAAGGGATTGATTGAACATTCGTTTGTCATCCTTACCAGAATCCATGCCTAAGGAGGGGTACGACGGATCTCACTTCTCTTTTACCGCATTTAGGTTTTTTTTAATGATTATAATTTCTTAATTTTTATAATAGACAAGAAACAAGCTTGCATGATATAGTGTGGACATTTATCTTAATAATATAAATAAGGCGGGACCATGGTCATTGATCCACCCCCATCGACCCGATTAAGCGAGAAATTTGCACATTGTTCGAGCCAGGTCCTGCAGGGATCGGGGTAGATGGGTTTTTTTTACCATCTAGTAATATTCTCTTGCTCTGATTAAAAGTGATAGTTTCCGAACACAAAACATATATTTTACTTTGTTTAATTTCAAGTTCCCAACATGGCAAGATATTTGACCATTCAATTTGATCTCACTTATTGGTATATCAATGAACCCTCAAACTCCCGAATTGAATTCATTATCCTGTTAAGAATTCAAGTGAAACATACAATTTTAAATGGAATTCAATTCTTCACACGGTCATACTTTAGATTTGAATTCAAACACATGGTCCAGTCCAATATACTTTAAGCGAACTAATTTCACTACTCAAAAAATCACTATTTTGGTGATTAGGACAAAGTGCTCACCTCGAATGGTGGAGACGATACTACAACCTTGACAGTTTAGGGTGCAACCCATGTTCGTCGGATGTGAACTATCAAAATATACTTCTCTACGTAAACACCCAACTTGTATATTAAGTGATTGAAGAAATTTAAATGCTTGCTCAAAAATAGATATTAATATTGTATAATAAATTGCATTTATTTGCAACAAGAATATATTGTTATACTTGGAAACAAATCTTGCCTCTGAGGGACTATTCCAACATTCACGACATATTTCTAAGTTTTACTTATCAAGCGTGTTCCGAGATTTTTTTACAAAAAATATCAACATTATTTGTTGAATCTGACTTATCAAGCGTGCTCTCCAAGATTTCTTACAAAAACTTACCAACATTATTTTTTCCATTTCTAGCCAATTGTGAGCGTGCAAATTAATTTAGACAATTTAGTGCTATCAATTCAAATCAACATTAAAAAATTTCATATATTCTTGGATTAGAATTCAATTATTAATTACTTGCTCTTCTAGATGCTAGATGGAAGAAATAAAGAACATGTGCTACCACTTATTCTTACCACATATTGATTATAGCACATAAAGATGCGAACGTCAAAACTAAATAATTTTAAAATAGTATATTATTGTTTGATGATCGAATAATAAGCTTAAAATTTTAACTATTTGTTTAGAAAGATGGATTGTAATGTACTGATATCGTTAGTAACAAGATAAATTTAAATATGTATGTAACTTTATCAGGTGTGTTAGACTGAAATAACTTAACACATATTAAAAAGGCAAGAAATATAACGAACAAGCCATAATGTTTCACCTAGATGTCATTGTGAGGAGTTGAGAGCCATGAAATCATTGCAATAAGAAACAAAAGAAAACAAATAGGTTAGTTATTGGATGAGCCATCTCAAGGAAGTACAAGAAGCAAAGATACGAACCCATTCGGGGATGGTCGAGTTGGTGGAGCAAGTAAACTCGGAGACCAAAGGTCACAGATTCAAATCCCTTGTCAACACTTTCTAGTGAAGTTTACCTAGTGCGCACTCATAGTGGTTGGGCCTCCACCCTTCGGGGTGGTCGGGGCTCCGCTGGTAGGTAGCGGCTGCGGGTTCCTATGTCAACAAAAAAAAAGAAGCAAAGATACGAAAAATAAGCTTTGGCGTTCAATGAACAAAATTCGCAATTAAAGGAGATTTTTATCGAATCTCCAAACGTGGGCCTTCTCCAAGTAAACCAACAAAAAACAAACAAAACAAATTAGTGGGGACGTTTCAAAGAGAACGCAAGGCAGGAAAAAAGGTGTAATAAAGTTAATAAAAAGTTCACTCTACAACGTGACATTTATTTGTTGATGTATTATGTATATATATAATTCATATAATATTGCTATATCTCTTACTTCTGTTTGTTGAATACAATTTTATTTTGTTTAATTTCAATTTCACTTTATTGGCAAATTAATTACTGTCATATGCTTGATGTATATGATCTATCTTTGATCTTGTTCCTATAAAATTGTGCGAATAGGTCATAAGTCTAGATTCTAGGATTATATTTGTAAATTAAATTGGTTTTCACGATATATCTTCTGATTAGAGTGTCGGGATGAAAGTCTCTAAGGGCACGTTTGATAGGTTACTTTTTCTAGGGAAAAGGGAAATCATTTTCCATTTCTCACTTTTGGTTGTGTTTGATATGACTTTTTTTGACAAGAAAATATTTTGCCATTGGTAGGCTCACGCGCCAATTTTCTTCACAATTAAGGAAAAGCTTTTCCCAACTTTTTGGTGGGAAAAGTTTTTCCAACTGCTCACGTTAATTTTTTTTTTTTTTTTTGGTTTTTTTTTTTTTTTTTTTTTTACTTTTTTACAATGGAAACAAATTTCATAACCAATTGTAAAAAAAAATTTCACTTTCATGGACAATTTCCATAGAAAACGAAGTCAAACGAATACTAAACTTTGATTAAAAAAATGATTTTTTAGGAAACTTTTTTTTTTCGTTTTTTTTTTACTTTTTCGCAATGGAAACAAATTTTATAACCAATTGTGGAAAAAAGTATCACTTTAATGGACAATTTCCATATAAAACAAAGCCAAACGAATAGAAAATTTAAAAATTTTCTAAGTGGAAAATTATACCAATCAAACACACTTGAAATCATTTTCCCTACAAAACATTTTCTAGGCAAATCTTTTCCCTGTAAAATATTTTCTTTCCACCCATTTTCCACCCTTGCAATCAAACGCACCCTAATTGAGTTATAAAATTGAATAATTGATGTGAATGATCTGATCCAACTGAGAGAATTCCGACACTTCACTGCTTCAAATTATTGATTTCAATTTCACCTTTCAACATTGAATCTTATTACACATTTAAGAGAACAATTCATTCTTTTGTTATTCTTTAAATATTTTTCCATCTCTCTGTGGATACGACACCCCAAAACTGCACTACAACTATCGTGTTATTATTTGGACGTAATCACGACCGCACCATACTATTTTTTAAATTTTTTTAACATATATTGTGCTCCTAATAAATTTTTTATTTCCTTTAGTGAAGATTCTAACTCTGTTATGTCACGTTACGAATGTCAATAGTAATATTATTGGCCAATCATTTTGAGCATGACGATAAATTTTTATATGCATGTGTAGATATAGTTGGTAAAATAGCATTGTTAAAATAATGCTGCTGGATGTACACAAACTGTACACCACATAAACACACCAGAAAAGACACAGCATGTGGGCCCCGCCATATTTTGCAATATTTTATTAACCAGTGGGACCCACCTCCATGTGAGATTTTTGGTGCAATTTTGGTGAACTCTTTCTGGTAGAATGTCTTTTTTGTTATAAATACTATTGTCATGTTACAAATAGCAATAACAATGCTATTGGTTGATCATTACGGAAATGATGTTAGAGGTCAGATATTGTGCTACACACATGCACATGATCACTTGTCCAATCATTATGGGTCTGATGGTAGATGTCTGATGTTATGCTACAAACTTGCACACACATGGACACTTGGCAGATCGTTATTGGGTATGATATTAGTTCTTTGAACGGTGCTATGTGCGTGCCCGCACTTTAACACATGCACATTTGGCCAATCATATTGGGTATAGTAGTATATGTCTGGTATTGTGTTGTGTTGTGTACAAATTTTAGCCTTCTCAAAATGTGTACGAAAAAAATATATTCGTTCTTCTTTATTTCTAGTTTGAAATGCCTTGTCTTTATGTAAAAATTATTCCATATCTTCTTTGTAAAATACCTCTTTCTTATTTAAATTAGTCAAACACGCTCCAATTTGAAAAAAACCAACCCTACAATTCATATGAAAGGATAAGATGAAGACAAAGATAAGGTAGAGGTAGAAATAAGATGAAAATATAGATAAATTGAGATAAGATAGGCAGTAGAAAAAGAACGACACTTTCTTTTCTTTTATTCTCCAATCTCGTGGTTCATGAATGATCTCCTCTTATAAGCACTCCGTAAATGTGAGATTTTTCATAATGTGCCTTCTATATTTGCAGGCCTTTTTAAGTAAACCACCGCCCCCCCCCCCCCCCCCCCCAAAAAAAAAAGGTCTAGAATATTACTTTTTAATTAATTGTAATGTACTGATAGTATTAGTAACAAGATAAATTTAACATATAATCGATTCCCTATCGAATTCAAGTTAACACAGTGTTCAAATATGTATGTAACTTTATCTGGTGTGTTAGATTGTAATAACTTAACACATATTAAAAAGGCAAGAAATATAACGAACAAGCCATAAAGTTTCACCTAGATGTCATTGTGAGGAGTTGCGAGCCATGAAATCATTGCAATAAGAAACAAAAGAAAACAAATAGGTTAGTTATTGGATGAGCATCTTAAGGAAGTACAAGAAGCAAAGATACGAAAAATAAGCTTTGGCGTTCAATGAACAAAATTCGCAATTAAAGGAGATTTTGATGGAATCTCCAAACATGGGCCTTCTCCAAGTAAACCAACAACAAACAAACAAAACTAATTAGTGGGGACGTTTCAAAGAGAACGCAAGGCAGGAAAAAAGGTGTAATAAAGTTAAGAAAAAGCTCACTCTACGACGTGACATTATTTGTTAATGTATTATGTATATATATAATTCATATAATGTTGTTATATCTCTTACTTCTGTTTGTTGAATACAATTTTATTTTGTTTATTTGACACTTCATATCATGAAATTTTAATTTGACAATTATTTTTATAGATTTTCTTTTATTTTGCATGGTACTTTGCGATCACACAGAATTTTTCTGTACATCTTAATCATATAAATAATTATAACCATATATGTATACTTAAATTAAACTACTCTAAGTAGCATATTTTATTAATGACGAAAATATAACAAAAAAGAAATAAGATAGTTGAATAGGTATGCAAAATTTACACTCAATGTGAGACAACTAATTTTATATATCCTTTTCACTATCCTATACAAATTTCCTACTCATCAATTCATGAAAAAATGTTGGGGTCCTACCATTTGGGAGTGCAATCATGCTTCATATACAAGTGGGGGTTCACAGAACCCCCACCGATAACACACATGGGGGGTGGGGGAGGGTGTACCCTGTACATTTGGCTTAATTCTTGGAAGTGCATTGTGTGTTAATGGAGCAAGTAAACTATCCCATCGAGTTTCTAATGTTCCTAACTTCCAAAAACATACCATTCACTTATTATTTAAAAATGTTGCATTTATTTTTATGTAAATAATAAATTTATACAAAATAAGTTTTTGAAGTTAAAGTTGGATACGAGTAAAATATTTACTTCAAAAGAACATATAGGATGCGTTTAGCAAGGTTATTATGAGTAGAACTTTTATTAGTAGTTTTTTTTTTTTTTTTCAAAAAGAGCTATTACCAAAAGGTTGATAATTGTTTGGTTGTCAACAGAAAAAGTGTTGTAAATATTAAATTGACGGTTTGCATAACTAGAAAATTAATTTAATTTACTGATTGTACATATTTGATTAGATATTATTGATTTATTATATAAGATCTATAGGATTAAGTATTTTATTTAAATTGTCAAACCAAACTTTTTTAGAATTTATTTGTTTAAGAAGTTAAAATATGACGCATTAATATGAAATGCCGCATTATAAAATACCGTCATTTCTTGAATCAACTTAAATCCTTTAAAAAAAAAAAAAACTTCCCTTTAAATTTCATTTCTAAAATACATTATCGGACATTTGTAAATATCAAATAAATAAATAAAATTTAGAAGTAAAAGATGACCATTCAAAAAGAACGTTTAAAATTAGATATATTTGGATAAAAAGTTGTTTTTAATCAAACAATTGCATTTTTAGTCTTCTAAAAGTGCTTTTAGCTCTCAAAAAATCTCCTCACACACATTTACTTTATTATCAAAATAAATAATTTATAAGTAAATCATGTTCAGTCATGTGATGCATACTTTTAAGGTCTACTTCCCATCGCTAATGGAAGTCATCTAAATCCGATTAATGTGATTTGACTGTTTAATATTGCTGATGAAAGCAAATGCTGCACTAGACATGAAATTCTTAACAATTTGGTTGCAAATCATGCAAAAATTTACCTCCTTCGTAATAGAGTGGTTGAATCTTGTTTTCGTAATTTTCTAAAGTAAAATTCATGAAATAGCCATCATTATTTAATTCTCACATCCCACATAGGAGTAGAGTTGGGGGAGAATAAAGTGCTAAAAAATTCATACTTTTTTCTTCTTACGTATGAGAAAAATAACTAGCCGAAGGCTGCTTTTATCTGCGCCCTATCCCATATGTATGTTCTTTGTGTTTCTATTTTCCATTTTAATTATGGTGGATGTATTCTATTGGGACTTTTGAAAATTTTTATAATTTTTTTTAAGCGATGAATTTTGTGGATTTAGTAGACTTTTCTATAATTATATAGAATTAATGAAAGTCTTTCATAAACTTTTATTGACTTTTGTAGAATTTAAAAAACTTTTGAAAATTTTCATTTAAAATAGAATTAACGTAGAGATTGTGCAATAGTGTGAAATTCTCACTTAAAAGTTGATAGTTCCCACAATTTCCTTTTCCCTCACAATATAATAAAAAATATTTTTAAAAAATAAAAATTTAAGTCACCTCAATTAAATAAATAACATAAAGAATAATAGACATATAAATTTCATTATTCTTCGATAAAAAAATAAAAAAAATTTAATGTTCAGTATTTTCAATATGACATACCTTTAAAAAGTAAACAATATATCAATATATTTAAATTTTGATTATAAATTAGTCTTTTTTTATATATATAAAATCTTATTATTTTAGTTTCAAATACATCTTTCATAAAAAAAGGATGGAGAAAGAAAAAAGCTATAAGAATTTTAGTTACAATCTAATTTTTTTAATAGTAATAGAACAAATATACTAGGTAGAAAAAATAATTTTTTAATCATGACTCTAATATTCGTAGAATGAGAATGAAAGATAAATATTAAAGAAACAAAACATGTTTGTTATAAAACAAAAAAAAATAAGAGAGAAATATAAGAGAAGAAATAAATAGGTTCAAAACTCAAGCGTGATTTTTATTGAGAACAAATGCCCCGTATTCATAACATTCAAAAGAAGAGTTACAATCAAAGTAAATTAGATTCTTTCAGAGTTGATATGACTTATTTAAGTATTTTGGTAAGACCAAAGAATCATTAGTAATTATCAATATTTTGAAAATCGAATCGAATATTGACCTAGAAAAAGAAGAGAGTCAAGGGTCGGATTGAACCGATGTTAAACCGGGATTGATCTGAAAATTAAATTAATTAAATAAATAAATTTTATTTGAATATATACTAATTAAAATATAAATTACTATATAGATGTAACCTTTTTAGAAAATTAATAATAAGTTTAAGAGTATTTTAAATGTTTCCAATTGTTAATTATTTTTTAACAACCATTTCATTGCATAAAAATTAAATGGGCCCAAAAAAGTCATAAGCTAAATGAGAAATAGGTAGGCCAATAATGTTATAAACCTAAGAACATATTCTATTCAATTAAACCACTTGTACAGAACTATTTCATCTGCAAAAATGCCAAAATACTTCACATGGGGCTGGGGCCCATGTGAATAAAATATTATTATAAAAAATAGGGCCCACCCCCATGTCTGTGTTCTGTTATTTTTACAGAATTTTTTTCGATAACAGTAGCATTGTTCTATTCTATTTATGAAGACAGCTTCCTTCTCATTTTCTTCATGTGACTTCTTCTTCTTAGTTTAATCCCAGCAGCTTGTTCCGAATATATATATATGCACATAAATGATAATCTTGCACATCACTCGGGGCGAGTCAAAGAAGCATATCGTTTTTATACTTTATTACTTTTTTCTCTCTCTCTATTTTTTTTTTAAATTTTAAAAATCTCGATAAAATTGCATCTGGTTCACCGATTTCCGGTTGAACCTGTTATTTTACCGAATTTTTACTTGATTTTATTTCTCCAGTTAAAATGATGTAACTAAACTGGTCACGGATTTTCTGGTTGAATCGGATGGGCCGATTCGATTTTCAAAACATTGAGAATTATCACATGATTTTACAACACTCCATCTTTGATGATTATTTGCACAATAATTGAATAATTAAAAACCAAGTTTGGTTAAAACCCAATGGGATAAAAATACCAAATAAAGAAAAAAGAATACAAATAATTATAACAAAATTGGATTAATCAAATACCGTCTCATTAAAACCTTGTCATGAAAACACAATGGGACAAACTTTGAGCTAGAAAAAAAAAAGTATCATCGTATTAAGTCATTCATGTCTTATATGCCATGTTTTCAACATCACAATTTCTAGTGAAGTATATCTCGTGTTGTCTTATATAGTTTTCAAATAATACCGTCTTCATATTAGATATTTATCAATCTTTGATTACTGTAATAACATGATGATTCGAAAAACAGTTCTTGTTATGCTCTTCAAAAGTCTCATACATACAAAAGTGTTATTTTAAGGGTAAATACCTTATGGGTTATAAACATTCAATACACAAAGAATATGCCTAGTTAAAATCTTATTAGAAAAATTTCGTGGGAAAAATCCTAATAAAGGGAAAAATAATACATTATTTCTTTAAGTACGTCAAAAAAGTTGCCTCATTAAAAACCATGTCACGAAAAATTGATGGGACAAAATCTTGATTAAGAAAAAATATTACAACGCGTATTTATTTCCCTCACGATACTATCACTTGAATTATATGTTTTAAGCATATTAAATCGTTTGAGAATAACATTAGTAGTCATGCCAAATGAATTGACTATAATTGCATTTCAAGTTTCATACATAGTCAGAATAACAAGATATGGACTTGGATTTCATCCACCACAGTCTTCACGAAATTCACTATGTTGGAATTCGTGCATTACATGTTACAGCATTATTTTGCTCAGTTTCTTTTTGTGTAAGTATACATTTTAAAATTTTTAAACTACAGGTTCAGAAATTTCAAGTTTCTCTAGCAAATTCAACTTTACTCTGTGTATCCTTTTATTTGGAAAATTATTTATTCGATCGATATGCAATATTTCGATAACTTCGCTATTCATAATATGAAGTGGTATATTTCGTACAACAATGTTGTCGACTACTATTTCCCAATCATAAAGACATAATTTATTGAGATATTTTCACTTTCAATACTTCAAATACTTGAACCTCTTTTAAAGTTTTATAATGAGTTGTAGCTATACGTTACTCCAAGAGTATACACCTCCTAAATGAGGCAAATTTTCTTCTTTGCTCCATTTTATTTTAGAGATTTTTTGTCTTAAAATCGAATGTATTTATGCTTCAGGCGTGGCACAGATATGTCAAATATAATATTAATGAATTGTTCTCCCAAGACGTCATTCGAGTTGGAGTAGTTAAAGTTAGTGTGTGAGATATTGTTGATAACTTTGATCGATAAATATATCTAGATGAATAATATTTTGAACGCTTGGTTCGAATTGTCTTTTGTAAGGATTTAGATAATATAATGATGCATTATGTATATAAATTTTTAGCTTCTCAATTTCTCTGCCTAATGCTAAAAATTGACAATCAACAAATAACGTTATAAAATATCACCCGTTAGAACTTCAAATAATGTATAAGGGTTTAAACTGCATATTTATTTTCAGCATTCTTTACTTTCCATTTCAATGCATTATGGCGGATCAATTGTACATATATTGCACCATCAAAATAATTAGATGGAAAAGTTAGCCTATGATCATAAACCAAATATAGCGGGCAAAACACTTTGATGTAGCGTGATGCTAATATCATTCTCTTGATAGAGCTCGCAAACATTTTGTTTTCAATAGTAATAGTTTAGAAATTAATCGGAGGTGTTTAACAATCAATAATGTTAAATCATTCATCGTCATCTCAACTAATACTTATTAAAATGTTGATATTTAGGCTCACTAGCATTAACAAGACACATCGTCTTCATTGTGTAATCTGAAAATTATGCTTATAATTTAAAATTTGAACAGTAATTTCTCAAACTTTAGATTGCGAACACCATAGAATCATTACTAGATGTATCATATTTATTAGTTGCAAATAATTTCTAGATGGTCAACATGAAGGTTGACATGGTCTCATATATCACCCTTTTTAATTTTGAAGAAATATAGGGAATTAACTCCCTATTTTAGTTAGTGACGGTTAATGAGCAATTTTCAATAAAGATAGCCAACATCATATAAGAATTCATTGAATTAAAGAATTTTCTGGTTCTTCATTCAATGTTCATTTGAATTCTTAATTTCGCATTATTATTCATCCAGTGATAGTCCAACTGGTGATGCTGAATAATTATACATTCAGTAATTGAACTTCAAGTTTAATACAGCGTTTAAAATTTTCAATTTTACTAATATTTGTATAGTACCAATCATGACACACATTTTAGAAATTTAGTATGTTTATCTTTAATTTAGTAGAGAATAAATTATTATCAATAATAAAATTTTATTCTTCAACATAACGCAGTATTGACTCTTACAATATTCTTTTGAAAATATTGACATAATGTGGGTTATATTTTTTTCTAGAACATCAACACCATATTTGTTTAAAATAAATATAACATCATTGAATATTTGTGCTATATTCAAGAATATTAATTTAATATAAAAATATGTTTCTTTTAGAGTAATATGTCAATATTGTTCTGGAATATTGAAATTTTGATGTCATGCTATTCAAAAGCAAGTAATATTCTTTCAGAATAGTATAACATTGTGCTTCTTCAGGAGTAACAACAAATTAAACATATCAATTAAATGTATACAACTAATATATTTTATGTTGTGATCAATTATAACATGCAAATAGAATACTAAAATTGAATATGCACAGTGTAATGATTATAATCCACACATAACAATCAATTAAAGAAAACACGGCAGTTTATTATTTAAAATTGATAGGCGGATGTGTGCACTAGAATAATTATTTAATGTAATCATGCAATATGTGTAATTAAAATAATATGCAATTTTGATACTGAACAACGAATTCAAAATAATATGTGAATTTGTTGATAAGGATTGATGGGTTCTACACGTAGCATACCAAAATACATATTTTGACATTAGGACCACCGATCAATGAAATCTTTTTCCAAGAATTTGTCTAATGTTTACGTATAGATTTATCACAAATGGATCATTGAATTTAATCATAATCATTGGATTTGACAATGAGTTATGAATTCGTTGTTCAAAGACCACGAAACACTAAGATAACAATATTTTAATCACAACTATGTATGTTGTTCAAATTATTCGAATTTTCTACACTTTTGATTTTGAATTTTCTCTCTATTTTGGTGAGCTCTATTTTGTTGACAACGTATTATATAACTTAAAGAATTAGAGAGAAATATAAAAGAGGAAATAAAAAGAGTCATAACTCAAGTTTTTTTTTTTATTATGACCAAAATAGACCATTTTCAGAGTTGATGTGACTTATCTAAATATTCTGATAAGATCAAATAATCATTAATAATTATTATACAATTTTACAACAATATTAATTTTTTTTTTTTATGAAAGTATCCTAAAATCTTAGGATACATGAGAGACAAATTTGAGATTTTACTTTTTCTCTTTTTGCTTTAAAATTAATTCCCTAAAGACTTTTATAAAAACATTTAAAAGTCATTAACAATTTGAATATCCTAAGGCTTATAGAGACTTCCAAAAAGTTTTAATTGAATACACCTTGACTTTATAAAATTTTTTTAAAAGTCTATAAAAGTCTCAATTTAATACACCGTTACTTTTAGATAGTCCCAAAAAGTCTACATTGTACCACTAAACTTTTTAAATCTAAATAAGTTTTTAAAAGTACCAATAGAATACGCTCCCTAAAAATATGAGTACAATTGTTTTTCAACTCAATAAAATTTAACTTGTTAATGAAACATCGTAATTATTTTGTTAACGTTATAAAATGACCAGGTCAATTTTGTCAAAGCTTCTAGAATGTGTATTGTGTATCCATCCCTCCTCCCCATTGGGAAACTGATGAGAATCACGTAGCAACGATCACTACGCAACCCCGCAAAAGAATGACGATCCCAAGAAAGCCTAAAGAATAATCCGGTTTAGAGTTTGAACCAATCAACCAAATAAAACGGGATTGGAATGACCTATTGATTACACAATGCGTGATCCACACTCGATGTTAAACGCCACAAGATTAACTTGATCAGTTCGCAAAGTTCTAAGGAGAACAAGATTTGAAAGCAAAATAGCATTTCGATTAATTGTCAATAATGTTGTCTTACAATGAAAGTAATGAAGTCTATTTATACTAAATCCTAATTAAGGTAGTTAAAACGGAAATAGACTCTTAAGATTAAAAATATATCAAGTAAAATAGAATCCAAATCAAATAAGGTAATTTCGAAAAAAGGAAATTTTGGCTCCCCAAGATAGCCATGCGGTTGCATGGTGTTTTTCTACACGGTCACATGGAACAACTCGAAACCAAACTTTTGCATTCGGTAGACCTCCATGTGGCCGCATGGTGTTTTTCAACATGCGATCACATGGCTTTAATTTGAACTCCTCTTTTTCCTTGTACAGAATTTCGTGACAATTCCGAATTGTACTCATGTGCGAAAATTCGACACCCGAGCTGAAAGTTATGCACATTTTCATCCACACTGCTCGTTTGCTGCTTGAACCGAGTTGATCCATTTGGTTTCTTCTTCCGAGCCCAACATGAAACTTGTTCCTTGCCTTGTTAACTTTGACACTTTATCCACCATAGCTTGATCAAGCAATCTCATCGCCTCTTTCACCCGCTTTGCCCTCGAACGTGTCATCGAGCCTCCTTCGATAATCAACGGGTCTTGTACTAGGCTCGGCTTTGTCGGGCTCGACTTCTGGATCGTATCATCCCCTCCATCTTCAAAAGGATTCGATCTCGAATCTGCACCTGTATCGAAAAGGAGAGATCAAACACATCAAAAGTTTTTAAAACATTATACTCACCCAGAAGGTCCAATTTGTATGCATTGTCGTTGACTTTCTCCAAATTTTGAAATGGGCCATCCCTTCGTGGTTGCAACTTTGATTTCTTTTGTTTTGGAAAGCGTTCCTTTATGAAATGTACCCAAACCCAATCTCCCGATTCGAATGTCATGCTTCTCCAGCCCTTGTTTGCTTTGCGACGCAAAGTGTTTGTTTTTACTCTCAATTTGCGCCCTTACCTTTTCATGGAGTGACTTTGCTTCGTACAATGATTAGGGGGGAGGGGGGGTTTGTATGCAAACAATTGTAAATAACGTAATTAATAATAATGAAAATTAAATTAACGAAAATAATCAAAAGACTAACCTTGGTCTAAGTCCACATCCACCGTCGAAAATCCACAATTGATCACAGATGCAAGGATAATTCAATTCATATTTCGAATATTCATCGTTGAAATTGATTTATATTTCTCCTTAATTTTAGTTAATTAGAAACTAGCGTTCTAATTAACCATAATTATTAAATAACCCTAGACTAGCACTCAAGATTCAATTTAATAATAGTTTTACACAATAGAGAAATCGATGAACTAGATAACACAAACACCAGCGGTTGCATTCAATTTATTTAAACATTCTTTTTAATATTCAATAACCTCTATCGCAGAAAATCATCAAATCTTAGTGCTTCACAAGTTAAAGGGATCAAACAATTATGGATTTGATATTTAACTTAGTTATAGATTGTAACGAATAACAAACTAGTAGGTCTTCTAATAATTAAACATAACAATCATGAAAATAAGTGTAAAAGAATATTCAATACGTAAAATAAGAATTAAACAATAAGAAAAACTATTTAGATCTCACAATATGTGGTTCCAAGGCTTCTGTTTCCTTCGACAAAGTGTAAAAGTTTAGTTACAATTCATGAATCTAAGAGAGAAATAATGAAGAATGGAGTTTGAAGGCGTTCTCTACGTTCTCCCCATGTTCTAGGATTTTAAAATATGTATTTATAGTTGTTTTCATAGGTAGTTGACTTAAATTTGAAAACTGGAGATTCGTCGTATATTTCCTTGCACGCATGTGATTCATTGGTTTTAGACTCGATAAGTAAAATTCATGCTCGTGCGCACGCGAGAGAATTTGCTTGCGCGAGCGCGCAAGTTTGTCTCTAAATAGTGTTTGGAATTTTGGTCATAACTTTCTCCACAAGTATCTGATTGAGCTGATTCAAATTGTGTTGGAAAGATAACTCAAAGAGCTATAATGTTTCTTCAAATACTATCTTCCAATTCGATCGTTTACCATGTAAAAAATGGATCTCAAACGGAGATTGAAAATCTGATGCATAACTTTTCGATTGAAAATTGATGTGTGATTCTACTTTGACAATATTTCACCCCTTTGACTTCTTTCTTCATTAAATTAACTTCTAATACTTAAATCTTCATTGAATTGCCACCTAAATCAAAATATCATAGCCTCGTCTCAATGAGAAGAGGTCTTATGAATTAGCCTCGTCGTTGGGAGGTCTTACGAACCCGTCTCAATGAAATGAGGTCTTATGAGTTAGCATCGTCATTGCAAGATCTTACGGACTTACTTTAATGAGATGAAGTCTTACTAGTTGGCCTCATCGTTGCGAGGTTTTACTGATTCGCCTCAATGAGATGAGATCTTATGAGTTACCCTAGTCGTTTAATATCATGCCTCAATGAGACGAGGTCTTACGAGCTAACCTCGTCGTTGTGAGATCTTATTAACTCACCTTAATAAGATGAGGTCTTACGAGTTAGCCTCGTCTTTACATGGTCTTATTAACTCACCTCAATGAGATGAGGTCTCACGGGTTGGCCTCATTATTGTGAGGTCTTATTGTCTCATCTCGAGGAGGTCTTACGAGTTAGATTCGTCATTGCGAAATCTTACTGACTTGCCTTAATGAGGTCTTACAATTTGGCCTCATCGTAGCAACGTCTTAATGACTCGCCTCAATAAAATTCTTGAGCAGGGGTTCGTCTTTGAATATTAAAAAACCATGAGCTAAGGTTTCCCTTCAATAATAAGACAATTATGAAGAATGGCTCACCTTGAGCAACTAGGATGACCAATGGAGCCTTTGAATAAGAGAGTTTCGAACTAAGCATTTTATTGAACACTTGTAGAATATTCGCGAAGAATGGAGAATGAGTGCCCCAGTTAGAAGATAAATCCCACACCTTATGTGTGAAGTCACAATTTGAATTTTTTGTTAATAATGTGCGTGGATGATTTGACAAAATCTTCTAATAATTTATTAGTGGATTCTCAAATATTGCAGTAGCTCATCAAAGGCACCTTGAAATACCTCTATTTTTCTTAGATCAAACAGAGAACCCAAATAAAGTACCCAAGTATCCCAAATAATTAAAAATAAACGGTTGCAACCTAACTTTTCATGACCTAAGAGCCTAGCCTAAAGAGATATTCAAGTACTTTTATGGTAAACTATTGATCCAGAATTTGGTAAAAGTAATGGTATAATTGATCCAAATAAAAAGATTGTAGGACAGTACCTTCAAGTCTTGTCTCCATCAAAATTCAATGTCAATAAACACAAGACCCAAGCATGACAATCGATCGGTGGCCATTGTGGTATTGTGGGTACTGTTTTTTGCTAATGTTGACAATGGCTTTAGCGATTTTTGATGGAGATGGTGAATGCCGATTGTTGTCGCTTGAGACTGGAAAATGAAATGGCTGCCTGAATAAGGGACACCGGGGATTAAAGTAGTGCCAACAACCACTCGATAGCTCAACCAGACTAGCTGGATGTTGCATTCTAACAAAAGCTTTTCATTAAGCAGTTGATGTTAAATGATTGGATTGCCTCACTATTTACTTGGCTTGTTGGGTCGTCTTAATTCTCAAACTAGGTTTGAGGCCCATTTTTTTAAAGCATTTTTCTTTTAAATGGGTTGTGATATGCTGTACATGTGGCTTAATCTTGACCCTAGATTTGACTATTTGATATGGATAGATAATATACTTGGCCCTCACTTTCGTCTTCTACGTTGGTTGAATAGTTCTCTTCTCTGTGTGGGTAAGGGTTTCTCTGAAAATTTGTAACTTTGATCCTTGTGTTGTAATCTCCATTCTTTTAGTAAGAATGAGGGTTGTTATGTACAATCTTTAAGAGATTTCTGAATGTTGGTTATTGATTTGTAATAGAGAGGTTAGAAGAGCCTTCTGAGGAAATCTCTGATTTCTTCATACATTTCTATACTATTTCTTGGTTGAGATTAGTGGATCTGGAGCAATATCTCTTGGCAGATGCTCAATGGTTGATTAGGTTGTTTGATTGAAAATCCGAACCCTTTTAGGGCAAAACAAGTCTTGTATTTTTGTGTTCTTTAACTTTATTACAATTTTGAGTTTTTACGACTTTTTGATCAACTGGTTTGTATCTATTAATAGTAGATGATTTTTCAATAAAAATATAGACTTTTCTTTTAAGACAAAAATCTGATACTTTTCAAACTTTCAAACAATGGAAGTTCATGATTGAAAATCAAACAAATAAGAAAATCAAAACACTTAAAATTGATAATAGACTTGAATTTTGTAATTTTGAATTTGATTTCTTTTGTAAAGAGAGTAGAATCTTACGGCATAGAACTGTAACATACACCCCTCATCAAAATGGTGTTGCTCAGAGGATAAACATGACCTTATTGGAAAAGGTCAGATGTAAGTTGCACAATTCTGGTTTGCCAAAACTTTCTGGGGAGAAGCCCTAAATACTGTCACCTATCTTATAAATAGAAGTCCATCTAGTGCTATTAATTTTCAAGTCCCAGAAAAACTATGGTCAAGAAAGATACTAGACTATAGCAGACTTAAAGTTTTTGGCTGTACGGCCTATTTTCATCAAAGTGAAGGTAAACTTGAAACTAGATCTTTAAAAATGTGTTTTTCTAGGCTATGGAGAGGAAACTAAAGGTTCTACACTCTGGGTCAAATGTCAAAATGGTTTTAAGGTGATTATTAGCAGAAATGTCATTTTTAATGAAAATGACATGCCTTACAATAACTCACCAGACTTGAAATCTAATGAATCTGCACCTATTAAAGGGACTATTTTGGAAAATCAAATTGAAAATGCTGTTAATCAAGATGATTTAATTGAGGTGGAGACTAATAAATCTGAAATAAATCATGATCAAAGTGAATCAGAAATTGAAACTGAATCTATTAACCCATCTATTGCTGATTATCAACTTACAAGAGATAGATAAAGAAGGAACATAGTACCTTCAACTCGATTCAGTAATGATGATTTTTGTAACTCTATTCTCTGCATTAGACTCCTTAAATTCTAAGTCTACTACTTTTGAGAAAGTTCTTAACTGCCTAGATTCTAAATTCTAGAAAGAAGCCATGAATGAAGAAATGTACTCTTTAATTAAGAATAAAACATGGATTTTAGTTAACAAACCTAAAAATAAAAAGGTAGTAGACTGTAGGTGGATTTTCAAAATCAAACGAGGAGATTCTAATAACGAAAATAAGAGATATAAAACTAGATTAGTGGCCAAAGGCTTCACTCGAAGGGAAGGAGTGGACTACAATGAAATATTTTTCACATGTTGCAAAGTATACTTCTATCAACATTTTGTTATCCTTAACTGCACACTTTGAGTGGAAACTGGATCAACTTGATGTTAAAACGGCATTTCTTAATGGTGATCTTGATGAGGTGATATATATGAATCAACCAATGTGTTATGAAGTTAAATAAAAAAACTGATAAGGTTTGCTTATTGAAAAAAAACTCTCTTTATGGGCTAAACCAAGCCCCCTAGGCAGTGGTATATAAAATTTAACTCTTATGTGTAGACTTTGGATTTTGTTAAAAGCAATTATGACTCATGTTTCTTCTATAAAAGTTCGGTGGACTTGAATTCATTTACTTGTTATTATATGTTGATGACATGTTACTTGCTTGACATGATAGATCTAAAATAGATTTTGTGAAATCAAAACTGAAATCTGAATTTGAAATAAAAGATTTGGGTCTAGCTTAAAGGATTCTTGGAATGGAAATAGAAAGGGATAGAAATAATTGCATCCTAGTTTTGAAACAATGCTCCTATGTGAAGAAAATACTTGAGAAATTTTCTGTGCTTGAGTGTAAACCTGTTTCCTTGCCTATTACTAATCATTTTAAACTATCAAGTGATCGGTCACCTAAAATTGAGAAGAATGGAAAATGACCCTTATGCCAATGTTGTAGGATCTTTTATGTACCTTATGGTGTGTACCAGACATGACTTAGGTTATGGCATTAGCATTTAAGTAAGTTTATTGCAAATCCTGGTGAAACACACTGGTTAGCTATAATATGGATGTTAAAATACTTAAAAGGTTCTTCTGACTTAGGGTTAATGTTTAAAATAGGAATTGAAGAAATAATTTTTACAGGATACACTGATTCTGATTTTACTGGTAACTTAGATCGAGGAAGATCCACATCTTTTTATATTTTTACTTTGTGCGATGGATGCATTATTTGGAAATCTCAACTACAAAAATTGGTTGCTTTGTCTTCTACTGAGGTTGAATATATAGCTGATTGTGATACTTTTAAAGAAAGCATTTGATTAAGGGGGTTGTTAAATGAAATTAGTTTTATGAATGATTCTGTTATGATTTATATTGATAATCAAAGTGTTATTCATCTTAGTAAAAATTCTGTATATCTTGGTATAACAAAGCATGTGGATATACAGTTTCATTTGTGAGAAATATGGTTAAAAAATGTTTGGTCTATTTACTTAAAATTCCCACAAAATACAATCATTCTGATTTAGGAACCAAAATTCTAACTCTTAACAAATTTAGGAACTGCTAGAAGATTATAAACATCACTTGAAGATAGTGATCTAGTGATATTTAGAATATCAAGCTTTATTTTTTGAAAATTGGACTAACTTCAATTTTTTTTCTTTACAGGTACTTAGAGCAAATGAAGCCAAGTGATGTCTAGATCAATTAGTTGATACTAAGTAATAGTTCAGCAAGGTAGAGATTGTTAAGTGATTGGGATGCCTCACTATTTACTTGGCTTGTTGGGCTGTCTTAATTCTCAAACCAGGTTTGAGGCCCATTTCTTTAAAACGTGTTTTAAGTTACACGCTTTTGCCTCTTTTAAGTGGGTTGCGATATGCCGTACATGTGGCTTAATCTCGACCATGGATTTAACCGTTTGATATGGATAGATATTATACTTGGCCCTCACTTTCATCTTTTGCATTGGTTGAATAGTTCTTTTCTCTGTGTGGGTTAGGGTTTCTCTGAAAATTTGTAACTGTGATCTTTGTGTTGTAATCTCTATTCTTTTAGTAAGAATGAGGGTTGTTATGTACGATCTTTGAGAGATTTCTGAGTGTTGATTACTGATTTGTAATAGAGGCTAGAAATCTTGAAGAAATCTTCTTCATACATTTTTGTATTATTTCTTGGTTGAGATTAGTGGATCTGGAGCAATATCTCTTGGCAAATGCTCAACGGGTGGTTTGGTCGTTTGACTGAACATCTGAGCTCTTTAAGGGATTTGGCAGGCCTAGCCTGGCTGGATAATGCAAATCAGGAAAAGGATCCGCCCGTAATTCCATAAACCAAGGGGCTGTTATGATATGCAGAGGAATTTTAGGCAAATGACAGATCAGTGGCGATTCTATTTCCTTTTTGTTTAATTGTTTTTCTAGCTTATTATTTCCTAGTTTTAGTTTCCTAATTTATTTTCCCTCGTTTATTGCTTTCCAAGTTGGGGCTGGAGATTGTAATTTTCTTGTTTGGATTATTATTTAAGGAACAGATGAAGAAGAGAAATGTAGTTTTTTGCCATTCAATAAAATTTGGAGTTTTATTCTGTGGAGTGATTCCATTATTACATAGTGTTTTGGTGCTAGACTCTTGATTCTAACGTGAGGTTGTTCCAGGAAGTTGGCACCAATTTTGGTATCAGAGCATGGTTCTTTCAATACGAAGTTACACGTTTCATGCCGGTGACTCGTAGTGGCAATTCATATGCCATGGCAAACATCCAAAATACAAACGATCAGAACTCAAATAACCAGAACACAAATCAGCCTCAGTTGCAGCATCAAATAGATCAAATCGCCAAGGTATTGGAGCAACTCACCCAGTGATTAGATGCCATGGATGAGCAATACGGTCGAGAGGAGCATGGACCTTTAAATCGGAGGGGACGCAAAGCAGGTCGTGGTGGGGTGAGGGTGGACGAAAATGATGGGGATGCTGATAATAATGAAGAAGAAGGAGATCTGGAGCATGAGGATCATAATCCTCAAAATCGACAGCATAGACAGAATTTTCACCGAGGTAATGCTGGTCATCGCGCAGCTTATCAACCTCTTGATGAACTAACCAAGAGAATGAGAACTGACGTACCATATTTTTTTGGAAAATTGCACCCAATGCTTTTGAGGACTGGTTAATAGCTATTGAGGATTATTTCGATTGGTTTGATGTATCGGAGGACAGAAAGGTTCGTTATGTATGGATAAAATTGAAGGGGCATGCACGAGCATGGTGGGAAAGTGTGGAAGAACTATTATGCCGTACACGACGACCAGCAGTTTCTAAATGGGAAGAGATGAATGAGCGACTAAAGGAAAAATATTTGCCCATTGACTATGAGCAAATGATGTTCGAGGAGATGTTACAGCTTAGGCAAGGATCCTTAAGTGTGGATCAATTTACATATCACTTCCACGAGTTGACTATTCGTAGCAAGATTGTGGAGACTGATCAACAAACGTTAGCCCGATACAGTATCAGATTACGCAGTGAGCTACGCAAAGAAATGTGGACTGCACGATTAATCAACGTGGAGGAAGCGTATCAAATGGCACTTCATATTGAGGAACAAATGGGGCCTTTGTTTGGAAGGAAAATGTCGTCAACGGACTCAAGACAAAAACGTGTTACCACGCCTTCATTTCAAAAGCCCCTGTTGCTAAAAGATCAACCAAGGTTGCTACCAATGGAGACCAGAAAGGTAAGGAAAAAGCTTCCAGTGAAGGGCCTCAATGTTATAAGTGTAAAGGCTTCGGACATTATGCTGTAGTATGCCCTACCAGAGATAAGAAATTGGCATTTATCCATGAGAAAGAATTGTTGGTAATGGATGTTGTCGAAGACAAGGACGGGATCGAGACAGATGAGGGTAGTCACAGTAAAGAAGAACACTTGGAGGCATCAGAATTACCCAGCTGTGTGATTCATCGAGTGCTGACGGGAACCAAGAAAAAACTCCAGGCTAATCCCGAGTGGTTGTGCACCAATATTTTTCATACACGCATGGAGCATAATGGTTGAGCTTTGGATGTCATTATTGACAATGGTAGCAGAATGAATGTGATCTCTGAAGTTGCCATTGAGCGTTTGGGACTGAAAATCGAGAATCATCCTACACCTTATCGGATTAGTTAGGTTAATGAGGAAAACTCAGTTCTGGTGAAGAAGAGGTGTCTGGTTAAATTTTCATTGGAAAATCTTATGCGGATGAAGCTTGGTGCGATGTAATTTCCATGATCGTTTGTCATTTGCTATTGGGGAGACCGTGGCTCTACAATCGGAGGGTTCTTTATGACGGGTATGCTAACACGTACTCTTTTAAATTCAAGGGTAAGAAATTTGTCCGGGCCCTCTACAGATTTCAGAATTTGATAAAAAAAAGAGAGGATGTTTTAGTTTTGACAATGCGACAATTCTCTCGAGTTATGCAAGAGGATAACATGGTGCTATTAGTAGTAAAGCGTGAAGTGAAATCAAAAGACGACGATGTTCCAGTAGAATTCTCGACAATGTTGGAAGAATTTCAGGATATCATGCCACAAGAGATCCCGAATCAACTGCCTCCAATGAGGGAGGTACAACATGCTATTGATTTAATCCCTGGCTCAACGTTGCCTAATCTACCACATTACCGTATGAGTCCAACAGAGAATGTGGAGCTTAGCCGACAAATTTAACAATTATTGGACAAAGGGTTCATTAGAGAAAGTCTCAGCCCCTGTGCCTACCAGTTTTACTCACACCCAAGAAGGCTGGTAGCTGGAGAATGTCCGTCGATAGTCGAGCAATTAATAAGATAACTGTGAAGTACCGATTTCCCATCCCCCACCTTGATGACACGATGGATTTGTTATGTGGTTCCTTGTGTTTTACTAAGATTGACCTTTGAAGTGGTTACCACCAAGTTCGTATTCGGTTGGGTGATGAGTGGAAGATGGCTTTCAAAATGAAGGATGGTTTATTCGAATGGCTAATCATGCCCTTCGGACTAACCAACAGACCAAGCACTTTCATGTGAGTTATGACGCAAGTTCTCAAACGATTTTTGGGGAAATTTGTCGTTGTTTATTTTGATGATATCTTAATTTTTAGCCGAAGTGTGCAGGATCATTTGAACCATGTTGAGCAGGTGCTGAAGGTCTTGAGAGCTGAACAACTCTATATTAATAAGGAAAAGTGCTCGTTCATGAAAAAAGTGCCAAGTTTCTGGGTTTCATAATTTCTGATCAAAGTGTTGAAGCTGATCCCGCAAAGGTACAAGCTGTTTAAAGTTGGCCAACACCCCAGAATTTTTCTGAAGTCTGAAGCTTCCATGGTCTGGCCACATTTTATCGACGGTTTATTCGCAATTTCAGCACCATAATGGCCCCAATTACTGAATGTTTGAAAGGAAAAAAATTCCTATGGACTACCGCAGCTGCTAAAGTATTTACCAAAGTTAAGGAGAAGATGGAGAAAGCACCAATGCTAAGGTTACTAGACTTCTCTAAAGTTTTCGAAATAGCCTAATGCTTCACATGTGGGAAGCGGAGGTGTGCTAAGTTAGGAGGGTCATCCCATTGCATTTTACAATGAGAAGCTTAATGAGGCTCATAGGCGATACTCGGTATATGATATGGAATTCTATGCTTTAATACAAACTCTCAAGCATTGGCGGCCATACTTAATCCATAGAGAGTTTATCCTATTCACAGACCATGATTCTCTAAAGCATTTAAATTCCCAAAGTAAGTTGAATGCACGTCATGCTCATTGGATGGACTACCTGCAACAATTTGAATTTGTTATTAAACATAAGTCAGGGACTGAAAATAAGGTCGCTAACGCCTTGAGCAGAAGACCACACTTGTTACACATTTCTTCATCTAGTGTAGCATATTTCGAGAGTCTGAAGACAGATTATGCGCACGATGAAGATTTTGGCAACATATGGACTGATATCTCCATTCATGGGCGCACATCTAGTAATGAGTATCTGCTACGTGATGGTTTTCTTTTCTACAAGTCAGGACTGTACATCCTGCGTGGTTCTTTTAGGCAGTTTATAATTATAGAACTTCACGGTGGGGGGCTTAGTTGGACACTTCGGTCATGACAAGACCTTTGCTAAATGTTGCTGATTGGTTTCATTGGCCTAGGATAAAGAGGAACGTGTATACGGTGGTTGATCGGTGTTAGATTTGCCAATTAAACAAAGGGACCAAGCAACAAGAGGGCCTCTATACGCCTCTTTCCATTCCCGACAAACCATGGCAGCATATTAGGATGGACTTTGTTCTTGGGTTGCCAAAAACCCCTCGGCAACATGACTCCATTATGGTGGTGGTTGATCAATTCTCCAAAATGTCCCATTTCATTCCATGCCACAAGACTTTTGATACATTAAAAGTTGCTGCCTTATTTCTATAGGAAGTTGTACGCTTGCATGGTATTCCAACTTCAATTGTGTCTGATAGGGATGTCAAGTTTGTGAGTTACTTTTGGAAGACATTGTAGACGAAACTGGGAACAAAACTGATGTTTTCTAGTGCATTCCACCCCCAAACTGATGGTCAAACTGAAGTAACTAACAGAAGTTACGCTGCCTCATTGCGGATCATGTGACAAGCTAGGATATGGTGCTTCCACATGCTGAATTTGCTTTCAATAACTCTGTTAACAGGTCAATGGGTTGTGCCCCATTCGAAGTGGTTTATAAGTTCCGACCCAACACTCCACTTGATGTTAATTTATTACCGTTACCACCCAGGCCAAGTGAAGCTGCCTTGGATTTTTCCAGCTATATGCGAGACGTTCATGATGAGTGCAAATGGCGCCTTACCTTCCATACAAATTCTTATGCAACTTCAGCAAATGCAAAACGCAAAGATCGACAATTTAATGAAGGTGATATGGTTCTAATTCGTTTGAGACCAGAATGTTTTCCTCCAGGGAGTTTTACGATGTTAAACAATCCAAAGAGAAAAGAAAAGGAGGCTATGGTTTTATTGATTTTGCATAATGTAATTTAATAATGAAAACCTAGATACAAAGAGACTATATATAGTCTGAAACAAAGGAAACTTAAAAGACTATTCTACCCTTAATAAATAATAAAACAAAATAATCATATATTTCTTAACATCTCCCCTCAAACTCACAATGTGGCAGCCACAAGCATCGAGAGTTTGCGAACTAGAAAATGAAACCGAGAAATAGAATGCGACTTGGTAAAGAAATCTGCAAGCTGCAGAGAAGAAGAAACAAATGGCAAAGTAATTGCGCCATGCTTGAGATGATGACGAGTAAGGTGATAATTGATCTCAATGTGCTTAGTTCGTTCATGAAAAATCGAGTTGTGAGCAATCTGAATGGAACTCTGGTTATCACAAAATATAGGAGTGGGATGTGAAAGAAAAACTCTCATATCAGCAAGTAACCAACGTAACCAAACAATCTCTTTGGTAGTGGACGCCATAGCACGATATTTTGCTTCGGTTGAATATTGAGAAACAATAGATCGCTTCTTACTCTTCCAAGAAATAAGAGAATCACCCAAAAAGATACAGAAGCCAGTAACAGACTTACGATCTGTGGGATCACTGCCATGATCAGCATCAGAGTATGCACGCAGTTCTAAGGAAGATGTGGATGAAAGTAAAAGACTCTAAAAGACTGTACCCCGAAGATACCGAAAAATACGAAGAACAGCTCTGCCCAATGAACTGTAGTAGGAGAAGTAACAAACTGACTAACAACATGAACAACATATGCAATATCTGGATGAGTAATAGTGAGATATACCAAGCTCCCAACAATAGTACGGTATAAAGTAGGATCAGATAAAGGTAAACCATCAGAAGAAGAATACTTTGCGTTAACCTCAATGGGAGTATCAACAGTCTTATTATCAGTAAGTCGAGCCCGCTCAAGAATATCTGCAACATATTTCGACGGAGAAAGAAGATAACCTCTAGGTGAGCAGGCTACCTCAATACCCAAGAAATATCGTAGAGAACCCAAATCCTTCATTTCAAACTGTTTAGCCAACTCTGTCTTCAAAACTGAAATACCATCAATATCATCACCAGTAATAATCATGTCATCAACATATAAAGATAGAATGATACTACCTGCATCAGTGCACTTAACAAAAAGAGCAGAATCGTGACTACTAGAAGCAAATCCAAGGGAAGAGATCACAACAGAAAATTTCTCAAACCAAGCACAAGGTGCTTGTTTGAGACCATACAACTCTTTCTTGAGCTTGCAAACATACCCAGAATCATTTGGAACACCAGGAGGGGGAGCCATATAAACTTATTCTTGTAGATCTCCATTCAAGAAGGCATTTTTAACATCAAGTTGAGAGATACGCCACTTACGAACCGAAGCTACTGCAATAAGAGTACAAATAGTAGTCATTTTTGCAATAGAAGCAAATGTCTCCTCGTAATCCATACCATACTATTGAGAGTACCCTTTTGCATCCAACCTAGCTTTGTATCACTCAATTGATCCATCAGACTTAGTCTTGATCTTATACACCCAACGACAACCAACAACACTCTTACCAGGAGGTAGAGGAACCAAATCCTAAGTACCAGTCTTATGCAAAGCAGAAAGTTCTTCGTCTATAGCTTGCTGCCAAAGAGGATCAAGAATTACCTCTTTATAGGAAGAGGGCTCAGAGAGATAATGAATAGAAGCTAAAAAGGAAGTAAAAGATGAAGAACAACAAGAATAAGCAAAATCTGGTAACTTTGTAGACTTATGAATGCGTTTGGATTGACGTAGAGGTGGATCCACAGTCTCAGATGGAGCTTGAGGGACCATAGGAGAAGAGGGAGCTTCAGGTGTGCGGGAGAGTAAAGTGTCAGTACATGCAGAATGATCAATATTTGAAGTGCTAGGAACTTGAGATGACAAACTATCAAAATCGTTAGAAAACCGATCTATACGAATAAAATCAGATCTAGTCAAATATGAGTAGTTGATGGAATAGAAAAGAAAGGTATATGCTCGAGAAAGACAACATGACGAGACACATAAAGTTTCTGAGTTATTGGATCAAAACAACGATACCCCTTTTGACCTTCACCATAACCAAGAAAGACACAAATAGCAGATTTAAATGACAACTTGCTGCGTTCTACATGAGGACGAAGAACGAAACAAGTACAACCAAAAACTCTAAAGAAAGAATAATCAGGGGCATACCCATACAACCTTTCGAAAGGAGAAAAACCTGAAATATGAGAAGATGGAATTGTATTAATCAAGCCTACAGCAGTAAGAACAGCTTCACCCCAAAACACACTTGGAACAGAAGCAGACAACAAAAGAGAGCGATCAGTTTCAACAATGTGCTTATGTTTTCTTTTAGCAACACCATTTTGCTCAAGAGTATCTGTAGACGAAGTTTGGTGAATAGTTCCATCTAAGACAAGCAGCTCACAAAATTTATTAGAAGTGTATTCCCCACCCAAATCACACCTAAAACATTTGATAACAGCACGAAAGGCTGGGTATATCTCAAAGAATTCAGAACGATGTTTCATTAAATAAACCCAACAATAACGAGTATGATCATCAATAAACGAAACATAATATCGAGACCCTCCTTTTGTGGCAACAGGATAAGGTCCCCATACATCAGAATGAATCGAATCAAAAGGAGAGGAAGAAACAGAAATACTTCGATTAAAAGGTAAAGTTGAAAATTTTACCTGTTTACATCCACTACAATCTGAAATATCACAAGGTTGCAAATTTCCTAATGCCTCTGTAGAAGCCAAATATCTCAAACGAGAAGACGAAACATGACCTAGGCAAGAATGCCAGAAATAGAAACTAGAAGAAGAAGGACTCAAACGAAAAGAAGACAAATCAACACTAGTAGCAGCAACAGCAACTGGCAACTTTAACTTATCCAAAATATATAGTCCCCCATTCCTACAGCTTGTCCCAATCAGCTTCTGAGACTGTAGATCCTGCACATAACAAGATGAAGAAGAAAATGTGACTAAATTACCAGAATCAGATAATTGACCAACGGAAGCAAGATTTAGTGTAAGTTTCGGAATATGATAAACATTAGGAAGAGACAAGTGAGGTGTGACAACAGAACCAACACCTGCTAAAGGCATAGGAGTGCCATCAGCAGTCATGACAGGAATATAAGACAAAGGAGACACATAAGCAAAAGATGATGAATCTGGAGACATATGATGTGAAGCACCAGAATCCAAGACCCATACAGAATGTGACATACCTGAAGAACTATGAGGCAACTGACCTACGGAGGAAGAAGCAGACATAGCTTGTTGAAATTGCTCAGCCAGAGTACTAGGATCAGTGAAAGGACCTGATGAAGCTACCGCTGCAGTATTGGACTGTGGTGGTCTATAACCTTGAGGTGGTCTATAACCCTGAGGTGGTCTACAAGCATTCGATTGTGACTGATTGCTAGGCTTCCAAGCTTGAAATTGCTGCATTGTTCAATTTTGATTTTGCTGTCTCAACTTAGGACACCGAGCCTTCCAATGACCTTTCTCCTTACAGAAACTGCACTCGTCGGGGGCAGCTCTTGTATGAAACATATTCTGATTATTAGATAGTGACTTAGAAAGCACTGCTAACACAGAAGGATTAGAAGTAGAAAGAATTCCCTTTTCAGAATAAGATTTAAGACATATTTCTTCCCCCAATAACTTACTGACAACTGAGTCAACAGAAGGAAGTGGAGAACGATGTAAAATTGAACCTCTAAGTCCTTCAAAATCAATGCGAAGTGCCGTTAGAAACTATACCAACTGTTGCTGCTCTCTATGAACAATATAGGTATTACACGCCTTTAATTCTATCGATTCTGTAAGAGTCAATTGATCCCAAAGATCTGTTATAGCAGAGTAAAACTCCTGAACACTCATATTCGTCTGCTGAAGAGCTCGTATGTCATTCTCCAATTGATACTGTTTTGCAAAATTTGACTGAGTGAATAACCTTTGCAGATGATCCCAAACCTTATTTCCTGTTTCGTACTTTGCCAACTCTCTACCTATGGAATACTCAACAGAATTGTTAATCCAAGTAATAATTTTTGAATTGTTTGCTTCCCAGGTATCTATCGAAGCAGCATAGCTCTCATCAGTATCCTTTGGTTTCACAGAAGTTCCACTAACATATCCCCACATCTTTTTACCCTTAAGAAAATTTCTCAACACATAATTCCAATACGAATAATTCTTTCCATCCAACCTCACACTCACAGATTGAAGCGAATCGTCTCTTTCAGTAGCCATTAAAAAAAAAAGGAAACCCATATCGAAAAAGAAAGGGAAACGAAATACCAGATTGCAGAAGCGGAAGGAAAATCTTAACGAAATACCAGATCCCATGAAATCTTGCTCTGATACCATGTTAAACAATCCAAAGAGAAAAGAAAAGGAGGCTAAGGTTTTATTGATTCTGCATAATGTAATTTAATAATGAAAACTTAGATACAAAGAGACTATATATAGTCTAAAACAAAGGAAACTTACGAAACTTCACGTACGCAGAGCAGGTCCTTTTCAAGTGACCAAGAAATTGGGTTCTAACGCCTATGTCATCGATTTACCTTCTGATTTTACTATTAGTCCTGTTTTTAACATTGAAGACCTTACAGAGTTCAAGGGTGATGTTGATGAAATTGCTGCCACACCAGTTCTAGGGGTAGCATCAGTCCTGCGCGTTCCAGAAAATAAATCACCACGAGATGAGGTTGCTGCCATTCTTGATCATCAATTTGTTACAACTCGTTGGGGAGGATATTATAAATTTTTAGTGCAGTGGAAAAATCGTCCGAATTCGAACTCTGTCTGGTTGCAAGCATCAAAAATCAAGCGCTTACACCCACATCTATTCGCTGCCTACGTTTATCAAAACTTGCCAGAGCTAAGTTCGTCAGGAGAGCCGGCAATTGATGCAAATCAGGAGAAGGATCCGCCCATAATTCCATAAACTAAGGGGTTGTTATGATATACAGAGAAATTTTAGGCAGATGACAGATCAATGACGATTCTATTTCCTTTTCGTTTAATTGTTTTCCTAGCTTATTATTTCCTAGTTTTAGTTTCCTAATTTATTTTCCCTCGTTTATTGCTTTCCAAGTTGGGGCTGGAGATTGTAATTTTCTTTTTTGGATTATTATTTAAGGAACATATGAAGAAGAGAAAAGGTAGTTTTTTGCCATTCAATAAAATCTAGAGTTTTATTATGTGGAGTGATTCCATTGTTACATAGTGTTTCTGTGCTAGACTCTTGATTCTAACGTGAGGTTGTTCTGGGAGGTTTGGCACCACTGGAGATTGAACAATCTGATATGGAACATTTTGTAGCATTTTGATCTCCCCTTCAAGGAACCCATAGTAAAGTAACAGGTCGTAGAGAACCAAATTTGACCACAGGATCATTTACAAGAACCTGACACGTACCAAGTAGCACCCAGGGCAGATTATACTAACAATTGCATATTTTATTATCCCGAACTTGTAAATACTAGGACTAATAGTAGTGTGAAATCTCTAAAAATGCTCTATTTTAAAGGGATTCATAATTGTTTTTAGGTGGGATGTCTAGTGAAAAAGGCAAAGGAAATTTTGTGGGCCACGTGGGCTGTTTTTTATAAGGCTCTCCTTCTAGCAAAAAACTATTGACATCATTTTTGTTATGGGAATGGTCATATGGAAGGCAATGACGTCATGAATGAGGCACAAGTGACAGTAAAGTAATGATGGTGTTTTCGAAATGATGGCGAGGTATGGCCAAGCTGACCTAACATGAAAAGTTGACCTGTCATATGCCGAGTTGATAGGTTGAACTGACTTGATGATCTTTTAGTCCGTCCTCTTTGAAGCGACTAGTGAATATTCATAAACTCTTATTCTTAAGTTAAGGGAAGTCCGAGCTAATTTTGCAAGTTTGGATACCAACATATTTAATTCTAACATTCCGTGTAAGTGTTTTTTGTTTTCCATTTTCATTAAAAATAAGAGTGCAATCGTATTTTCATTCAATAAAATTCGACTTGTTAGTATTTAAATCGATGAAAACCGTTTGCCGCCAGAACAAGAGTTAGATCAAAGTTCAGAGATCTAAATTAAAATTTCACATGAATTGAGGACAACCGACGTAATTTTTCCGTAAAACTTTTACAATTGATCTTAAGAAATTCACATAGCATTGGTGATTAAAAAGAGAACATGATCTACAGCAGTGAACAAATAAAAAAAAATTGACATAAAAAGGCCCTAAAAACTTTAAACCAATCAGATAAACCCGGCTAAGAATTAACATTTTAATAATAATTAAGAGAATAATTAAGTGAGCAAAAACGATTTTCATATTTAATTAACCTCAATTAAATCTTCAAATAAAAAAAAAAAAAAAAGAGTAAATCGAGCTATCAATATATCATTTTTTATTCAAATTAAATTAAAAAAGTAATTATATTTAGCATCATTGACGCTATAACACTAGTCTAAGTGATATTGAATGGGATCTACATAAGACAATGTTATGGAAATCTGAAAACACATTGATACATTGGGACTAGAATATTACATTCATTTTCAACTTTCCTATTCTGAGTTCATGGTGAAAGAGTTATCGACCAGCACAACTTTCCTATTTTGTCTTACTAAAAAATTGAAGGATTTTGTGCGGACCACGTGGGCCCTGGAGGAACAGGGGACGCATGTGGCACCCCCTATTGGTTGGGCATGAATGCGGACAGACACCCATCCAATAGGGGGCGCCACATGCGTCCCTTGGAGTGAGAGTGACTACATGGGCCCTTTCACTCTAGCAAAACCTAAAATTGAATTACTTCAGATGAGGAAATTAATGTTGTTCTTAATATCATCGAATAGGCAAAAATATATTGATAATAATTTTAATTTATGTAGAAAAGTAATTCTAAAAATATATTGATAATAGTTATAAAAAAGAAAACAAAACCTATCCCTAAACAAAATTCAAGATGTATTAACCTCTACTTCTTTCTCTCAATTTCTAACTATAAAAAATTCAAAAGACGCTAGGAACCTTAGACTTCTTACAATGAAATCAATAAAACACCAAAATGTAAAATTAAATATTGATAAGCATATTTTATGCACTTATCTAGGCAATTTAATATGGACGTTTGGGAGTACTTTTGTGAGTTACAGTTTAATCTAAATTATATGTTGGTTGTTGGTAAAACTTAATGATTGAAAGTAAATTTGGAAGAAATAAACGAAAATTGATGGAAATGAAGATTTTCAAAGTTTAGGGACTAAATTGTAAATATTCAAAAGTTGATTTGGACCAAGGAATAAATGTTGAAGATCACATAGGATCAATTGGATGAGATTTGAAAATAAATGATGAGAATTGCCAGAAGAAAGGACTCAAGATGGACAAAGGAGCAACTTCGAGGACCAAAATTGATATCGATGAAACTTAAAGAGTGCGATCGTAACCCCCTTAGGTTGTTGCCATCACAACATAGATCCCCATGCAATCACATGGAAAAACCTTAGCATATATACAATTTTCCTTATTCGATTGGAACACATTTGAAAATCAAATTGAACGATCTAATTCCATCCCCCTCAAGGGTAGAACGAGGGAAACATTGGGGGGACCTCTCTCACATCGATCATATCATACAAATCTCACAATTAAGAGGGGAGAATTTACCATAATTTGGAGGAGTGGAACGAGTCTGGCAACGATTTGATGGCAAGAAACATCAAGATCATGAAGAATCAAAGTTTGAAATTGAAGATCAAGAAAAGAAATAGATTTCACATCTCTTTCTTGTAGTTATACTTTTTAGGTGATGATTTTCTAAATTTTTTTGTTGTAATTTCTTTAAAAACATGTTAGACTAGATCTTTCTTGTATTGGATGAATATGAACACTATTGATTATTTTCATTTCAAAGACAAATTAATTTTTAGAATATTTGTGTTCTTGATGGATCTTGTATGCATCTTGTTAAATTATTTAAATGCTTCCTCACCATTTAGGTAATTAGTTACTTATTATGTTTTCATGAGGATCATGATAGGTTTAAAACTTTACGATTTCAACGTACGGACAATGGATATTAGGAATAACGTATATGTCATGTGCAATCATATAGATAATCATAAGGTTGAATACATTACTTTGCTTATGAATTCGAAATAGGAATATAACCGGTTCATACCTAAAATAGGTTTAAATTACTTTGAGAGAGATAGTTAAATGAAATTGTATTATCAATTATCAAGACTAGGGGTGGGCATTTTTCTCAGAACGGGATCGAAACTGGATAGAACTGGTCGGTTTGGCTTCAGTTCCTTTATTAAACAATCAATTTTGGGACCACACATCAAGAATCAATCGGTTTCAATCCGATTCTTGGTAATGCTTTAAGAACCATATTGAATTGAGTTCTTCTTAATTTCTCTTTTTGTTGGTTTATTGCACAAATTTGCACTAGATATTTGACCATTAGACCCTAAAATTATCTGACGCCAAAATTTTACTTTTCACACGATTCTTCTTCTTCTTTCTTTCTTTTATAGGAATAACTAATAGTTAATCAACATTTAAATCTAAATAATTTTATAAATACGTTACAAAATTTCATATCTTTAATGCAATCTCATTAGTAAAAAGTGTATTTTTAGTTCAATATTTCGTAAGAACTCAAATTTTTCTTTGTTTTCATAGTGGTAGAACATTAGAATCAAGAACTTCTCCTTGAAGATTATCGAAGATAACCAGGTTATAAATACTATATGCATTCTTAACATATATTTTTGTCTGAATTTTCTTAAAAAATTAATTTTGGTCCAAAATTTACCCTTTTTATTGTGTTTAATAGTTTATCCTTTTTATGCACTTATTAATTGATCTTGAACTTTAGATTGTATTTCTATTTATTGCATTATTTAATTGATTTTTATATTATTATATTACAAGAATGATAAGTGATTTCAACTTTATTTTTATCTATTTTTAATTTGACAAGTAGTTTCATATTATATTTTTATAAATTTCCAATATAAAGAAGCGGATCGGTCCGAATATGAACCAATTGGTTCGATTTCGATTCAGTTATATAGTTAGATATAGAGCCAATGATTTCATTTTTTAAGATTTTCATTGATACTCGATTTGGTTCATTTCTCTTTGAAACAGAATTGAATCATGTCTCGTCCACTCCTAATTAAAACTACACAAATCACACTAGATCACATAGATTGAGAACTAAAAATATGATAATAATAGGTGGATTCAAATTCCAACACATACATCTCATATTTAATTTAAAATCATCATTAATTAGTAGTTAATACATACATAAACACATAAATCTCTTTTGTTAATTTTACATTCAAATTTGATAACCAATTAATACTATTCAATTTAAGATTTATTTCTTGTGGAACGATACTTTTACTCATTACATTATTGCTTGTCAACAAATATTAACCAAAAATTCCATCGAATCAAATAGCAAATAGAAAAATAATTTATGAACCAGTATTATTATAAGAAAGGATAAAAATATGTAGAAAGATTAATCTTAGATTAGTAACTACAACGACTTTCCATAGGTGACTAAAGCATCATTAATGATTCTTGAAAATATCACCGACAACATTGACATCAGCAATATCTAATGAAGTGCATTGATGATCATCGACAATATTGGTGAAAGTAAATTCATCTGAATCACGAGCATATATTAATTTCAATTAGAACCATCAATATTTATACCATCGGTGATCATTGACAAGATTTCCTTCAATGATAATTTGCTCTATTATTATTATTATTGAAAAAAGGTCGTCTAGGTCTCCCAAATTGTTTTTGAGCCATCTCTGGTGGCGATTAAAAAGTAAGAACCTTCAACAAGATCACCACCGACGCCCAATGATCACTCAACCAAGTACAGGCCAATTGAAGATGATAAATTTCCCTCTTTCACTTGTAGAGACAAACTCTTGACTACGGGAGCACGACAAAAGAGACTCCAATCAACCCAGGAAGTACTTGATGCAAACAAGGTCATTTTTCAACTATAAAAAGGATCCAATTTGTGGTAATATAAAAACACATTAATATATTTACGATCATGCTACATGTACATAATCATTCACACAATCTTTTACACCCCCCCTCACATGGAGGGGGGTCCCACACACAATAAAATATTATCGCACACTGTTCATGTGAGAGAGGTGTATGTACACCTGGTGTACAAGCAGCTTAATCCATATATTTATATCAAGCTAACACTCAATTTTTTACTTTCCGATTTTGATTTGAACTTCAAAGAGTCATTGAGAAACACCACTTCTTGGATTTGTCTTACATATTTTTGAAGCACTCTAGAAGAAAAAGGTTGACATTTTTATTTTGATGCCAATTGCCAATATGATCTTTATTTGATTATTTCAGCCGAAACAAAACAATCAATGAAAGAAGGGGATTCTCCCATCCATGTCCTATAATGATAGGGCAAAAGGTCATCCAACACAAGGGAGTATGCTACGCCATTGGCCTCGTGCCTGACAAAACAAACATCTAAAAATGATAAATCAATTAAAATTAAGTAAAAGGGCTTCTTCCTGGGCATGAATGGACCGCATTTTCTCAATAGTAACGACATTGCAAGAATGGGATTAAATTTTGCTGATAAATAGTCCTTTAAGCTTGGCAGACTTCAATCCCTCCCAAATCTCATAAATACACTCAACAACGAAAAGGTGAGATCAAATCCCGATACTGATTCCACAAAGGCAACCACGACCAAACCATCATCATCCCTGCACACACCTCCAACACCATTGTTCAATATCACATTTCATTGTCGTGTAAATTTTCTGCAACTTGGTGATGGTGATGTCCAATTTTCTCCTAGTGGCTGGATTGACTCTTAAAGTCATCCTCGCTAGAATTTGCATCAATCGGAAATCTTAGCCAAAGTTTTAGATAATGGGATATCTGAAAAGTGGGAAGAAGAAGAAGAAGATAGAATACACACAATAGTGGGTCTCGATTTTTTTAACAATATTTAATTCATGTGGACGCCACCTCTCCATATGAGTGAAATTAAAATTCCATAGAAAATCTGTAAATATTTCCCTGTACTTGCAGGCTTTTTCCTTTTAAATTGTAAAAAAGGAATAATTTTTTTGTACAAAATCCTTCCGTAAGCCTTGGTCCCAACTAATTTGCGCTCCCCTCTCTCTAAAAAGTGGGAAGAAGACAGAGCCTCTCCTCTGTAACCCTCATCAGATCCCGACACACACACGAGCACACAGCAAAACACACGCCACAGAAAATGCTTCATCCCGTCACCCTATGTCCATGAAATTATTGTATATATACATGAATATATAGAATCATATAGATAAATACGGGGAAGTATTTGCACTTCCACATCAGTACATGAGGTGCAAGAAGCATCCAGCGGACCTCAGTAGCAGCATCGGCGTCTGCGCCTCCTGCCTCCGGGAACGACTGTTCTCCGTTATAGCGGCACAGGAGCAAGCCTTGGCTAAGAAACAGGCCCAGGCTCGAGCCCGAGACGATCGCTTTAAATTTGATGCACAACAGCCCCCTCTTGCTTTTCCCCGGTCAGTTTCGCCGTATATTTCGCAACGGAAATCTGAAACTACCTCCGCCTCCAGGTGGCACATCAACGGTTACGATCAGCGGTTCTACAGTACTCCGCAGGTGGGCCCAACTGGATCTATAGCAATTGTTGACAGTAGCATCAAGAAGAAGCGTGCCAGTGGAACAATTTCTTCTCTTTTTTCGGGTCTATTTAGATCCAAATCGGGGAAACCGGACTCAGATTCGGGTCAGAATTCAGAGCCTTCTGTTTCGGGTCAGTTGAATTCGCGGGATTCTTGTAATGCTTCTCCCTTGTGGTTTTCTAATATTATTCCCGGTCGGAGGAAAAAGCAGATTCCGACGTTTTCGCTTTATGAAGATACAATCGGTGCTCAACGGAGAACCTGCCGGAATCTCGACCGAGGAATGTCCCCTGTGAGATATCCCGACGAGGAGGATGAGCATTGCCATGGTGGATCGAGCGGTTATTCGTCGGAGTCTTCTCAAGGGTGGAAGCGAACGCCTCGGAAGACACCGGTGATGCGGCGTGGGGGGGGGGGGGGGGGGAAGGCAAGGGCATAGCAGAAATGTCTCTCACTCGAAGTTTTGTTTGAGTCCATTGGTCCGCGCCAGCCCAAACCGGCACTGGAATCACATGGGAGTGCCGCCGGAGATGGTTGTTGCCTGCGCAAGCGAAGAGATTAGAATTCCGACAAAGCCATATCTGTCCACTGCAGCGTCGCTTGGCGAATCGGTCCCGTAAACTCGTCGATTTCGGGAGGTACAATCCTAAAATTTAATCGCCATGACCGTTGACCAAAGATCATCGCCGGTTGAGACGGGCAACCATAATGAAAAGACGATTTTTCTCCTTGCTCCGGTTTTATTACATCACTCTGTTCTTTATTATCAATTTTTATTACAGCAGCAGTATTTTTATTTTCATATATTATACCGCATGATATGATGATATAGCTCAGTAATGTACGTTTGAGCGTGGTGAATTTTTAGTGGGGCTAGGGTGGTGCACTACGGTGGATGATCCAATTGTCCACCATTAAAAGTTGGGATCTTGCTATATATTAGGAGTTACATAATCTCATATGATACTTTATCGTTTGTCAATTTAAAATATATTCAATTTTTTCATTCAATTTTTTTCCTCCATATTATAGTATGCAATTCCTTATTTACAATTTTGATGTACAAATAATAAAATCCTAAAAGTTAATGGTGTTTGAATTATGATGTGTCTATAAGGTGTATAATAGAGAAATGCTATTCATCCCCACTGGGGATGCATCCCCAGTCTATGTGGCGTTAATGTGTCATTAAATGATAGGTAAAATTAAATGACTGGGGATGCATCCCCACTGGGGATGAATAGCATTTTTCTGTATAATAGGTTGACCATTTGATGTGATCTAAAGTAAAATCATATTCACATTTTTTTCCAATTCCAATGGAGATCATTACATGGTTGTTTGTTTTGACGATGTTTTTGGCAAATGATGCTTATAAATGGGGATGGGGATTTCCTAAGCACGCATCCATACTGGAGTCAATAAGGCTGTGCAAAGAGCCGTCTTGATCGAGTCGAGTTTGATTTTGGTCTTTTTAATATGTTGTGGAAGAGACCCAACAATGTAAAGGATAGGAAGGTTTATGCAATGAGGTTCTTGAAATCAATGACGGATCTAGAAATTTAGGTGCGCACGAATGGTCACTCAATATAAGGAAAAAAATTCTACAAAGCCATCACGGGCAATTGTAGGAGCACACAGAGTGTTGGCTCCACCCCTGCTTAAAATTAAGGGCAATAACAACATATACTAATAGATATGACACCCCTACCCCGTTAACCCCCCTTCCTCCCCGAAATGATATATTAAAAAAAATGAAAAATTGTAAAATTTGTATCCCTCTAGTTTGAGCTTTTAATTTGGGTAGAAACCGTTGAGGAGGAGTAATTTCAAGGTCAGATTGTGTATTTATTACATGACTTTACTTGCAAATTGTTGGTGGGTGTGGTTTATATCAAGAATAAAGCTCTTTTACTAGAAAATGTTTGACACATTCGTTTACATAAAATCACATGCGCGTGGGATCTGCGTGAATAAAAAATGTCAAAAAAATGCTCTCCCCTATTTGTAAGTGTGATGTCAATGAGGGTGTCAAACCTTTTCTGACAGTATAGCATGATTGTTACAACAACTGTATGCAGGTAGTGTCTTAGCTTTAATGTCGTACTAACAATGATGTGACAATGAGGCTTTTTAACTGCGGTCAGAAAAAGTAGGTTACATAATCTAGGAACCAAGGATGGATGTCGTGTCTTGATGAGAAAAGTTGGTCACAAAATTACCAATAAATAATACAATGATGCTAGATATACATTTTTGTGTGCATCAACCTTTACACTTCCTCATATGGGCATAATCTAGACAGAAAAGAGAGATTGTTGGAGAAATTAAAGGGAATAATGATGCCATGTGACAGAATGTAAGAAAATATGTACACAAGAGCGTACATGTAGCATGACTGTTCTTTTATTAAGGTAAGTCACCCTGAAAACTCAGTAAAAACAATTTTAATTCTAAGCATACTACATGTACGTTATGAGTTACATTAAATTTGACATTCTTCTATGTGGTAGCAATCTACACCATTGATTTTAGAAAAATGCCACTTGTACATTCTTTTTTGACATTATGGTTGACATGATAAATGTTAGCAAGTGATGATTGGGCAAAAAATGTCTAAAATTTAAATTGTCAAATGGAGTGTTGTCACGTGACAAAATGTAAAAATGATGTAAATGATGATCGACATATAGCATGATCGCTAATTTTAAACACATCCATACCATCACTGGCCAGATTTCTTCCACATATGGCGAGTGTCAAATACCTTGAAAAGCTAGAATGTACATCTAACTTTATTGTTTTCCTTGGGGTAAGTCATCTTGAAACTCGGTAAAGAATAAACACCCCTTGTGCCACATGCACATTGTATAGTATTGAGGCGTAACTCCCCAATGTGTGACTTATCCCTCGGACCTGAAATATTTACAGAGTTCGCTCACCCTTTCCTAGCCATCTCAACCCTTGATCACTTCCATCTATAACTGGCTAAAAGGAAGATAATCGTAGTTTCTCAAGTTAAATGTATTGCGTGTCATCCAATTTTAAATGAATGTGCATCTAGGTCACTCGTATTTAATTTGGTGTAATTAGTAAATCTAACTTCAATCTAGTCACTCACATTCAAGTTGGTGCAAGTTATCGAATTTTGATTTACATGTAAATCTAATTATTTATAAATTGTTTGGTCAATTTATCTAATGTTGTATGATGACGTGGACATTAAAACAACTTATGATTATTGATAAGTGTATTTTATATACTTATCCAGGTCTAAAATAGCGATATTTAATAGTTCTTTTGACAAAATATATTATAAATTTTTTTATTTTATTTTTAATAGGTGAAACTTTATGAATGAAAAAGGAATGTGAAGAAACAAAAGAAAAATCAAGAAAAAAAGGAAAGCCTAAAGTTTGAGGACTAAATTGTAAATATTCAGTAGTTAATTCGGACCACAAGACGATACTTCGAATATTGATATAAGACAATTCGATAGAAATAGAACACAAAAAGGAATGGAATATGATCAAAACATTATCAAAATCCATTTTCTATCGCACAAGTTATATTCGAAATTTTTAGTATAAGATTGAGATCCATTTTTGGAATAGTAAACGTTCGAATTGAAAAAAATCCTATTTCTAGCAAAGTTTCACCCTTCGCATTATCTTTCTAACACAGTTTGAATCGTCTCAATCAGATATTGTATGGGAAAGTTATAGCCAAAATACTGACTGATATACAATGACAAAAAATCCGTACGCGAAGACAACTTTCCTTATTCGATTGAAACTCTTTTGGAAACCAATTTGGACATGATTTTCAACCAGTTTTCTACTCCTACAAATAAATGCAAGCATAATACATATTATAGACCTCTCGTTTACATATTATACTCCAATATTCATCGATTTTTATCAAAAAAAGAGAAAAAAATTTATAGTTTTTGTGAGATAATTGAAGTGGACTTGTAAGAATTCAATTAACTGAAGATTCAAACTTAATTTTTGGACAAAGAAGGGAAGACACAAGTGGAGATTCATCAAAAAATCATTGAAGAGATTCAAGATTTTAAGATTCATCTTCATTTATCAAAAATCCGAGTTATATCTTTTCACTTAAATGTTATTTCTTGTAATTTCGATATGTTATGCTAGTTTTATACATTATTAGAAATCGAACCAAAATTTTCGGGTGTTTAGTAAGTGAAACCATTCGGGTTCGGTTCCATTCGATTCCCGAGTTTCGTACAATAATTAATTTTTTTATATTTACAACGGCGCTACATTAGTTCGACTATGACATGTTCAACATTAACTCTTACAAAATAATATAGTCCAATCTGGTGAAATCTTTTGCTCATCTCTTTGTTGAGTTTTTTATAAATTTGACTGTTAAAATCACAAGAAGGGGAAGATAATCAATTCATAATAATATAACGGCAAAAACGACACTACTATAGAATAAGAGATTTGGGTAAAATTTGGTCAATTTGATTAAGTTGGGTTGGCTGAAAATTAGAAATAGTAAAATCACAATTTAGTTTGAACTAAATTAATTAGTTAACAACTTCATTTAGAAAAAATAAAATAATTTGACTTATTTAAAATAAAAAATTAAAAAAATTAGAAAGATTCAGTCCTTCGATTCTTGGTCTAGAACCGAGAACCGAACCAAACTCGTCGGTTCTCGATTCAAATACCCATTCGGGTATTTAACTTAAGAAAAACCACTCAGTTTGGTTTGGATCCGGTTTGGTCCAATTCGGTTAAGGAGTTTTGTCCAGCCCTAATTATTATCAAAAAAAGAAAAAAAAATATATTTTTTGTAATATAATTGAAGTGGACTTGTAAGAATTCAATTAAGTGAAGATTCAAACTTAATTTTTGGGCAAAGAAGGGAGGACACAAGTGGAGATTCATCAAAAAACTATTGAAGAGATTCAAGATTTTAAGATTCATCTTCATTTATCAAAAATTCGGGTTATGTCTTTTCACTTAAATATCATTTCTTGTAATTTCGATATGTTATGCTAGTTTTATACATTGTTAGGATAAGATGAACCATTATTATGATATTTTTAGGTTTTAATTAATTATTTTGACTTTAATTTGATTTGATTTGTAGATGTTTATTATCGTTTTTATCGTTATTTTTAATTACTTGATCACCAATTGAATTGTTAGTGAATTTTATTGTTATCGAGAGAGATAATATGATTTAAACACAACATAATAAATATTTTAAGATTTGATAGAGAATAGAGATATACATCTATATTTTATATGGTTTCAATAAGTGTTCTACTAATACATTTTATCATGTTTGCATCTCTCATCGAGAGATTGAAGGGTCACATGAGGGCAATGCATTTGATCACTATCGAGAGAGGCTTTCAATTAAATTAGGAACATTGATCAACATGAATGATTTCAAATTTTTAATTTAATTGTTACACTAAAAATGGAATAATAAGGGGGATTCGACATCTTAGAAATGCATATCATATATTTGAAAAACACATTTACTTACTTTCATTAGTTTAATTGATAATTTAGGGATTAATATTAAAAAATACAAAATATAGAACGCCATAGTTATAAATTACAAATTTTATAGATCACAATTTATTTATTAGTAAAAAATTATCAATTTAATATGTATCGTATTATTTCTCGATCACTAATCACAAATTTTATAGATCATAACTTTTTTCATGGTCACGAATTATCAAATTAATTAATCAAGAATTATTTTTCGATCATAAATTATCAAACTATGGTCACAAATTGCAAGTCATGATTACAAATTTAGTAGCAATCTCACATTTTTAGGATCATATTATTTATTGATCACAAATTATCTATTTCATCGATCACAACTATCCAAATAATAATCACAAGCACTCTTCTTTACACCCCACCCCACCGCCACCACCACAACCACTACCTCATCGCCATCGCCACCACCACCATCACTTGCACAGTCAACTACCTCAAAATCTCCAGCACCAGATCGTGACCCAATTTGCCAGATTTTCCCTAGATCGCCTTAGATCGCCTCATTCATTGTTGTTGTAGGGACACTCACGCCATTGCAATGGAGTTATCACCGCAACAACGCTTTCCATTGCGAGTGCTGCTACTGTGGTCTCCCTACGATGACTTTTTGGTGGTTGTGATAAACAAAGAGGAGTTAATGAATACGATAAAGAGAGAAGAGAGAATGTAGATGATAGAGAGAGAAGAGAAGATAAGAGAAAAATGGTTAGGGTTTTGGGTGGTGGGGTGGATATATATATATATATATATATATATATATATATATATATATATATATATATATATATATATATATATATAATTCAAATCAATCAAAAGTGGTGTCACACTTTTTCAAAAGAGCAATCAAGTATTAAGACAAATTGAAGTGGAAGACAAAAGCAGCTATCCACTTTTTCAAAAGACGGAAACTTTATCAAAAGAAGACAATTCAAATGGAAGACACAATTATTCAAGATTCTTATTTCAAATTCAATGTAATTTTAAATCCGAAACCTTGGCTATTTATTTAGCATTTTTGTAAGGTTTCAGACAGAGCGTGAAAAATAGAGAGTATTTATTTTTCTCTGCATCTCAAGTTTGATTCAATATCCTTGTGATAATATCGTCAAAATTTATCAATAAAATTATCTTTTACTTCAACTTTGTCTTTTACTACTCAAATCTTTTGCTTCCACATTCCCCCTGTCCCTGGGCCTATTTTAGTATCAGAGCCATAAGTAAGTGTTGTAAGAATTACCCTGTCAAACTACTGTTTTTACAGTGTCAAAGGTCATACTGGTGTGTAGCCATGAATGTCTACTGAATAGACGTTGGTCAGCCCGTGTTAGCCAGGGTAGGTGTTTAGGGTGGTCCCGTTTGTAGGCTTTGGTCAAGCATCAATATTTCCTGTAGCATTGTGTCTACAGTTGGTAAGATTATTGTAATTTTTGCACATTCAATTATGTCTTTCATGTCTAATTGGTTTAGTAAAGGTAGTGGTTCAAAGGATAGTAGTTCTAGTTCAAAAAATTCAAGTATGTCAAAATTTTTTGATAAAGAAGAAATTGAACAAAATTCTGCATCAAATGATTTCAATTCAAAAGAGATTCAAATTGCAAAAATTGAACAAACTCTTCAAAATTGGACTATTCCAAAGGTAGACAAGAGTTCTATCTATGAAATAGGCAAATTTGATTTTACTCAAAATTTGGTTATCAAAACTTTGGAGCAAACTATTCATGTTAAGGAACATATTACTTCTATCAATTTACTTTCAAGAGAATCTATTCAAGCTCATCGCAAGAAGTTTCAATATCTTCATATTGGACTTGTTCAAATTGCTGTCAAACCATTGTTTCGACTTGGTCTTGATATTCCAATTCTCATTACTCTCCATGCTCGAGTCAAATCTCGAAAGTGGTCCAAATTTTTCAGTCAGTCTTCAAGATGGTGCTATCTTGAATGCTCTCAATCTTCGTATTCAAACAAAAAATTTCGAAATTGATGATAGTTCAAAAGTGTTTGCTGTAATATACAGAGTATATTATAAGCTCCCGAATACTCAACTCAACATAAGAGCTCTAAGGACATCTCCGAGAGATGAGAGTCTTTTAGTTGAAATCAATCCACTTCATTCAAATGTTTCTATTCCAAAAAGAATTCCTTGGAATATTCAATAAAGAGGTCTCGCTTGAGATTTCGACGATGTTCAGAATCCTATTCAAATGCCTGTCAGGAGAAATCCTGAACAGATCATTCATAATCCTGATAGAACAATCAGAGTAATCTTTGATAAACCATCGTTTCTTCAAAGATCCGCTTCATATAGATCTAATGATAGATCTAGACTTTCTTCATTTCAATCAGTTAGATCTTCAACCTCTTCACTCAAAGGTGTCAATTTTAATCCAAAAATTCCAAAACCTTTTTATCAAAATGAATCTGAGAAAGATGAAGAAGAAGTTGAACCTCCAACTTCTCCAACTCTTTCAGATATGATTCCTCCTCAATTTGGACGACTTGATAGTCAATTTAATGTTATTTATTCTAAAATTGATAGAAGAAATGAATTCAAGACTGATCAAACTCCCGAAGTCAAAAAATTTCGTCATTTGATCAAAATTTTTTTTTCTAAAGAACAAATTGAGTCTTATTGGGATGAATTCTTTGAGTCTCAAGAAGATAAAAGTTTCTTTGAATGGACTTATTTCAAAGTTTTCAAAAGATCTCCAAAAAAGATTTTCTCTTCAAAACAAGAAAAAACCATTCAAACTCATTCTTCTTCAAAAAAGATTTGGAAAACTCCAGATGGAGAAACCTTCCAGTCTGTTCATCCTCCGTTGCAAGAAATTGCAATTCAACATGGCACTACTAAAGTAGTTGCCTCTCTTTTCAAAAGAATTGAAAGACATGACGATACTATGGCTATCGCCAAGGATATCAAAAATGTTTTATCTCAAAACAATTATTCAAATATCGTTCTTCAATTTATTTGTTCTCAACTCGACAGAATTGAAATAAATTCTGAATCTGAAGTTCAAACTTCTGATAAGGGAAAGAAAAAGAAAAATATTGATTTTTCTGCTTCTTCTATTTATCATTTTCATGATGTTCCTCCTCATCCGAAGCTCAATACTCAAGAAAATGTTCTCAAAGAATTCGCTTCTCAATTTGCGAAACTTTCAACCTCTTCAAAAGGAATCAATACCATTGAATCTGCTATCAATGATATTGAATCTCAATTTCATGAAGAAACTGATTTGCAAATCAACAAGCTTCATGGACAAAGATTTCAAAAAACAAATCTTCCAACATATTATCCTCATCCATCTCTTATATATAATATAGTTATTAATATTAAAAATTTGAAAAATAAACTTTTACGCCTTATTTTTGAATTGGAAAGTTAAAAAGCACATGTTGGTGTAATTTCCACTAAAATATAAAGTGTTGGACATTATTACTAAGTCTGAACGTCGGTGGGTCTGGTCTGGTATTTCAACACCCACGGCTGTTATTATACTTCAGGTATTTCGTAAATGGAACCATTCGAGTTCTTGTAATTAATGGAACCAAACCCAAACAATCGATTCTGATTCGGGTTGGTTTCGACCATAATATTTATTTATATACATTTAATAAATATTTTTATATACGCCCTAACTGTCTGAATATCTAACCCGCTACTGTTTGATAATATTTGTGCAATGTAGAAAATCCAACTAAGAAATTTTCAAGAAGCTAAGAAATCAAGCTACATGACTCAAAATGAAAAATTATATTTTAAAAGAGAACCATAAACTTGAGATAATAAAAAAATGTACATCACATCACAAGCTATGAATATATCAAGTCCAATTGCCACGTGTTCTAAGAAAAAATAAATTAAAAATCACTTAAGTTTGTAAATAATGCAAGAAAATAAACATCTCGAATTGCAAAGAATGAACGCTTTGATTCATCAACTTATACTATAATTCTAGCTTGAACTTTTGGATTCATAGAAATTAGCTCAAATTGCAAAAACTAATATGCACTAACCTAAGAAATGCATCAACTTGATATGAGGAGAGAGGTAAAAAAGTAGCAGACAGTCATGATTTCTTAGGGTTAGAGTCTTTGACGAATTACTACCTGAATTAGAGTATTTTGGTTTTGTATTTTTTTTACCAGCCTATAATTTGTAAAAAAATAAAATATTATATTAAAAAAATGGTTCCATTTGGGTTCTCACGATTTTGGTTCAAAAACTAAGAACCGACCCAAACCTAATCGATTTTCGGTTTCGGTTCATAATTTTTTTTTTTTTTTGAAATCAAGCCCAAACCTTTGATTTTGATTCGATTTCGATTAAGAAGGTTTGGTTCCGATTGAACACAAGCCTAATTATTATAAAAACCAAAATTTTTATATCGTACTATTCAATCATATTAATTCCCCATTTCTTTTAATCGAATACAAATAAAATCACATTTACATAGCTCCTCGAACCACATTTTCTTAAACAAACCAAAGCCAATTCGAATTGATCTTGTAAAAAATCTTTCCATTATCATACAAACGCACACAAATAATTTTGGAAGGCATACATCCAACAATATTATATACTAGAATCTTTAATAACTTAAATTATGAAGCCCTATTCCGCCATTTAAGTCCATAATTGATTGCTTCTTCTTCTTCTTCTTCTTCTTTTTTTTTTTAACTTAGATTGAAGTACAAGATTTCTTATTGTAGTGTTTTTCTTGACTAAAAGTGGCTTCCATACGAGATTGTAAACGCCACCACATTTGTTTGTAATTAAAAACTTTTCTTTTGCAAAAATAACTTTACCAAGTTCAAGGATCTTGCAAAATGATTTGAAGACTATAATGACTTGTTTGTAAGAGTAATTAGAAAAATACTAAATACTAGTATTAGTGAAGAAAATCTAAAATCTTGTTGATTATTTTGTTTGTACTCCATAGTACCGCATATCAAGCATATACTAAATATATAAGATAGTTGTTGGACAATGAATATTCGATGGCTTGTGTGGTGTGACCCAATTAATTAACACGCCTTATAGCTAATTAATTAACATGAGTCAATTAATAAAATTGTTGTTAAAAAGAGTTGAACTCAATACTATGTTAAAGACTCAAATTATATTGTTGAAGTTAAACTTTCCTGGTTTTACTTATTTGCTTATCTAAACACATGCAAAACAATCTAATTAATTTAATTACAAAATATTAAAATTGGGTTCTATTAGCTAGAGCGTGAGATTATTATGCCGAATTAAACTTTCAATAAATGGGGTCCGCTTGAACCCAACATATATGGCGTGTTTGGTAGAGATTAAAATCGGATTAAAATGGAAAAATTAGAGGTTATTGTTGACTTTTATTAGATGAGTGAAATCCTATAACGGCTATATTTTCAATTTTTAAGCTTAGCCAAACATACTCATAGGCTATAGCTAGATATACTTCTTTTTCTTGTATGATCATTAGTAGGCATTCTTGGCATCAAAATATTCACATTCGAGAAGCACTAAAATTTTACTATGCCCTTGTTTTGTACTGTTAAAATATCTGATTAAAATTTAAGTTAAAATCAACTTAATTTAATCACATGTTTTATAGGTGTTCACGAAAATATGCTTCGAATAAAACCACCGCAAGTGTACTAACCCGTTGACAAGTAATAAAGTGAAAATCCTAGAATTTTGAGTATCGTTCCCACGAGAATTGATTTAACTTGAGTTTTATTATTGCGACCTTAACGAATCTATTAAACTCAATATGATTATTTTTGTGACTTTATGATGAAACTATGACTTATCTATAAATTAAACTAAAATTATGAATCAAATGCAAAAGTAATATTTGAATGCAAAAGTTTGAAGAAATCAATGTATGAAAAGTGTACTAGGATCCCGAATCACCAAACAAAATTCACTCTTAACCCCTATTCACAATTGACAACACAACGAATTGGTTGAAGAATCAATGTTTCTCACATATCCAACAATCTTTTTTGAGTAGAATTGAACATATTCTAGCATAACATATGACTATATTTCTATGACAAATGCAATATACAAGAATACATGAAATTTTGTTAACACTTAGAGATTCACGTAATGCATATCGGTATATTTCTATCATTTATGAACAAAACGATAATTTATACCTTATTGAGTTTATTTCCCTTCTTTCGAATACATAAAATAAACCACCCAAACTCACCCAATTATCGTGCACTATAATTATGGAGACAAGAAAGTGTATATAAATCATTCAACATCCATCAAACGTGTTTGACTATCAAATTGCAAAATAGAGAATTAAAAGATCATAATGCGAGGTTCATCGTTCACCTAGTACATAAAAAGTCTAGCCTAATATGGAGAAAATAAAAGAGCAATAAAAATAATGAAAAGAAAATATCACCAAAATCTTGAATTAAATCTTGAAATCTTGAAACTTGAAGTGTAAATCCTTGTTCTCGCCTTTTTGTTGGCTCTCCAAGGTGTTTTTTTCTCTAAAGTGGCGTAGCCCCCTTTCTTCGGACGAGTTTAGGATTAAATAAGTGCCCTAAATCCCTTTCTATAAGTGTTTTAACGAGAAAAGGAAACCAGAAAAATCGCACAGAAAAACCTACCATGCGGCCGCATGGTTATTTCCTTGCGGCCGCAAGGAAGGCTTTAGAGAAAAATTTCGGAAAATTATTTATGGATGCATGGTGCAATTTATTTTCGAAATCTTCATTTTGGTCCTCCATCTTCAGTTTTCTCTTGAATTGACCTCTTTTGTTCATTCTTTTCCTCAAATCATCCCATGACATCCTCAATTTATGATTAAACTCGTGTCCGCTCTTGAGTTGTCCTCTGGTCATCTTTTGGTTATTTGCATTTTGGTCCTTGAACTTCCGTTTTCCTACTTTTTAACCCATTTTCTCCATTTTTCCTCAAATCTCCACCACAATCTTCATTATTGTCCTACAAACACAAATTAAACAAATTAGGCTCTATTCCAACCATTTATCAACAATTATTCATGCTTGTGACTCGAAATAAATGAATAAAAACACCCTTATCAATAGGACCCACAACTTTTCAACCACACATTTTATCAACTTTTATGAAAATTTACTAAAAAATTGATTTTAATCTATACCAAACATGGGTTATATTGTTTGGGAAGATTGATAAGGGTGTACTGTGTACATATTGCCATGTTGGGTTGCGTTGATTTTCTGAAATGTAGTGTTTGGAGACTTTTCTTGCTTTTCTATAATTACATAGCTCGCACGTTCTCTATTTATTACGAGTTATCCTCATTGTGTAATAATTATATTTGGAGGTATAAAGGTGAGTAAAATTGTCTGAAATGTTGAAAGATCTATCATTTTATGATTGGATAGACTTGATTAAGGAAAAAGAAACACGTGCAATGCTGGTTCATTGTCTTATTTAATTTGTTAAGTTAAAGGTATACGTGAACGCAAATGGAAGAATTTCGAAGAATTAAAAACACTCCAAATGAGCATTATTATTTGTCAAGGAATGAATAAATTGGTAGCTTATTAAAATTAGCCAGGTTCATGAGATTTTTTTAATCAATAAATCAGTTCAAGATGGTTTATTCTAATAACATCAGCATTTGTCTGTGTACTCTGTTCTATGTTCATATTTTTCAATAAAATCATCTAATACGAAATATTATGAAATAATGTGACGAAATATAATTAGATGTAATATAATATAATACAGGATTAGAGTTTGATGCGTCGAAATAAGTTTTGGATAAGATTGTCAACGCATTATGTAAATATACATTTTTGTATGTACGTATATTCTTAAGTTTGAGGTATGTGGATACGTGAATTCTAAATTGTTACCTTTTACGAACTCGTATATGAATGAAATATAATCGCTCATGATATATCAGTGCTCTAAAAAGCGTAATGCGTGATGATACGTGAATGTCAAGTTTCGGGCAAGGCGAGCCTAGACAAGGCCTAAGCATAAAAAACGTAAAAAACATTTACTTATTTTAATATTATCTTAAAATTTTAATCATTCTAAAAATTATTTAATAATTAAAATAATACCTACCAAATATCTAAAATAGATTTATTAGAACTTTGTACATTTTTTCAAAGTTTCCAATAAAAAAATAAGTTTCAAAATCATAATTATAGAAAATAGAAAGCATGTGAGTTTAAATCTCATCTAACTCTTTATCAGACTCTAATTCAATATTTTCTTTATCTAATTCGTCCACCGTGTCGTCCGATACAAAATCAACATTTTAAGAATTGTAAAAATATATAAGTAATAATGCGCGCATATGCGAGCCTTTCCCTGTCATTGATCGTTTATTTAGTACCCAAGCCCCAAGTGTGGCATTTTCACTCATTGACAGTGCCTAGGCACTTCCTATGTGCACCATTTTGAACACTGCATTATATCATAGATAGCATATTGGACTAAATATGATTAAAAGTGAAAATTGACGTATAATGTCACATTATTACTCTTTCTTAATCTATCAAATTATAAATGTCTAATCCAATATATGACTTGGTAAAAAATATATATATTATAAAAGAAATGGAAAATTGCAGTATCGGTCCCTAATCTTTCCATTTTTACAGACTTTACCAAACCTTCATTTTGTGCCAGATGAGGTCCATAACATTTCATAAATATGCAACTACATCCAAAACACCGTCAGTTGACCCAAAAAATTTAAAAATAAAGTATATTGACCCTTTTAAAGAGGGCAATTTCGTCCAATCAGTATTTCTCACTTGATACTGTTCAAATTATTGTACATTTCCCTCCACCTCGTTGAATAATATTTATTCTCTCTCACCTCCAGTAACTGTCGGACGCTATTCAGAATGGAGATGGAGATGGAGATGAATGTCTGTAGATGTAGGTTCCCTATGGAGATGAAGACTTCATGGAAGAACTTGAACCCATGAAGAAGGTTTATCAGCTTCCCACTATGTAAAGATGCGGGTGGATGCAATTTCTTCGACTAGATTGACCCGCCAATGTGTGAGAGATTGAAGGAGTTGATTCCTAGACTTCTACAGGTTAGGAGGGAGATGGAACATGAAATAAACACCCTTCATTTAAGAAGTCGTACAACATGGAAGACTTGGCTCATTGGCTTTGTATGTGGAGTTTTAGTGAAATGGGTCTGTACCTAGATCTAGGTTAGGTATGAGCTAAAATGTTGGGTTTCGATATTGTGATATGAGTCTCACAGTGACAAATCTTGTGGTCTGTTATCTTCTAACTTATTTTCTAGTAATAAAACATGTTATTATTCAACTGTGCTTCGATGTTTTGTTTCTCCTATGTTCTCCTTCTTTGCTGAGAATGAATGATTTAGAAATAGAAGGGAAATTTTGTTTGGAAAACGTTATGAAGAGCGATGATCCCAAATAAATTGCATAAGTCTCATGGCAGTCACAAACGTTTTCCAATTGTCATATAAGAAGTCCCAAACATTTCGAACCAGTTGTACCAGAGGGCCCAAACCTTCAAAACAAGTTGCTAGTACAAAATCTTTTCCTCTTCCAATATCTATATATATATATATATATATATATATATATAACATAAAATTGAATGTATAACACTGAAATAAGGATTGCAATGCTGAGCATTCTTTTCATCTTCACTTGAAATGTACATCATCAAAAGAGCAGTTCAAGTTCATATTTGTCATGAATGTCAAATCATTTTCTATTTATAATGTTATTAATCCCTTACAAAAGATCATATACAACACAAAAGTAGTCCAAAACAACACAGTAGTAGTACAAGTTAAGTTCTTTTTTCCTTGCCATTCTTATTTGCCAGTGCCTGAGACTCATTTGATGTAGATGTTTTTCTCTTGCCTTGTGATGTTGGCTATGATTGTTGCTGAGTATCTGCTTGTGAACTTGGCTGGGAACTTGCATCTGTAGGCAATGAAGTTATGCATGTTCTCTTGTTATTGCCTATTTCTCCACATCTTCTACATGTTACATTAGTATCTATTCTTGCAATTTTCGTACGTGCAAGTGGTTAAACTTGTGACCTTTTTTCTCTTATTTGGTTGGCCTTCCTATTTTTGTATTTTATGAATGGATTAAGAGGATGCCTACCAACATCTGGCCATAACTTAGGACTTGACATTGATTGGATTACTAGGCTGTAGGTCATGAGATAAGCTTCTTTGGTGTAGCATGCATCGACGTACTCATATATGCTAATAATCTTAGAAAGCTAGAGACTGAATAAGTATAGGCAATTCCAATAAGTTGCCATTTTCTACATGCACATTTCCTTCTTGTCAAGTCTATACTCCATCTCATACAATCTCTATTACTGACCTCGAACTTTTCACTACCGGCATAATCTGCCTTCAAATATCTTGGACCTGCCTTTGCTTTTTTCAATTATAGTCATAATTCTAGGACCAAAAGCATGATCACATCTTTGTGCTACTTCCCTTTTTGTATTCATCCTCATTGTTTGTTACTGTGCAATCTTCTCCAACAATAATATAATTGGCTTTTCTCTTGCAACAACAATAGAAGAGTTGAATGCCTCACATGAGTTGTTAAGTAGGATGTCACACTTAATATGCTCCTGAAAATGTGATCGGTCCACTATGAGGTTGGTTTCTCATTGAACTACTTGAAAGCTTCTTTATTAACTCCTTTCATTTCAGCCATCTACTTTGGCACATTTGTTTCCCTAGCTGCAGACTCGAATGGACTTTTCAGCGTGAGCCCTTGTGCATCAAAGTGAAGTTACTGTACATGTGTCTTGCACAACACCTATGCTCATTAGCTCTATCACAAAATTTGTTAATGGATTATACCAAACCCGTCCGTTTATATGAAATAAAGGTCAAAGCTCTACTATTATGCATCCTAATGTCAACAAATAAAAGTTTTATGAACCATTCCCAATTTTTTTTGTTCTCAATATCCACTACAGCCCATGCAACAAGGAACATGTAGTTTTCTCCATCAATACCAACTACAGCCAGCAGCTGTCCACCTTGTTCACTTTTTAAGAAGCATCAATCCAAACCAATCATATGCCTATACCCTGACCTAAATCCTTCTTTGCAAGCCCCCAAGCTTATGTAAGATCTTTTGAATGTGTGCCATGAACTTTCAATTTGAACTGTGCTACTAGTATTTGTTCTTTTCAGTTCTTCACCGTTTTCTTACAGTATCTTGTACTGCTTAGCTATAAGACCGTTAATAACTTCTAAACATTTTGCTCTCGTTTTATAAAATTGATGCTTTGATATCTCATACATGCAATCCTTCTTCATTGTCTCAATGAAACTGCTCATGGACAATTTTGGATCTGATTTGAACTTACGCATGAATTTCTTTGCCAAATACCTAGCATTTACTCTTTTGTTTTGCCACACCATTATGCAAATATGTTCATCCTCGAAGGTGTTGATCCTGAAACTTTTATCTGGCTATTGGTGGGCATATAACTCCCATGAAAAATTATTCTCACATGCCACCCTTAGCCTGGTCCTTCATTTTTCACATATCTTATCTGCCTTGCTTTTTTAGTAAATATTGTACCACTGCATCCCTTAGTATCTTTATGCTGTCAAATCTCATTCCTACATGGAATGGAGCATTTCAATTGTCTTTGTTATACCATTACTACGTAATAGAAAAGGAAAGAAGTACAAAATATCATTACCTATCAGGAATTTAGGATCTTACATGTCAATTGTAGGGTTAAACTAATTCTCATTCCTAGCTCTAGAGGATGAAACCCTTTTTTTACTGTCACTTGGAATACTTCTCAAGTCATCTGAGTCATCGTAGTCTGTTCCATCACCATTTACTAGACCTGCATTGTCCTGATTTTCATCCCCAATGTTATCATCACCAATATCAAGAGGTTCAATCAACATGAAGAATGCATCTTCATTACTATCATCTTCGGCTACATTTTCCTTTTGATCATATTCTGGATCACTAAAGTCCCCAAGTGTCCTTCAAATTTATAGTCCCCATCATGTTCAACTTTAGGTTCAACCATAGGTTCTTTAACACGTAGTGCATTATCAGTTGGAGGCACCAGAGGTCCCCATCACTTGGGAGATCCTCCATCACATTTTCTTCACCAGTTGGTGAATTATCAACATGTTCAACTGTAGGTTCATCCTCTGTAGCCTCCACTTCAACTTTAGCTATAGGTTAATATGAGTATCATCAACATTGGGTGTATTATCTTCAACTGTAGGTTCCTCAACTGTAGCCTCCATTTCAATATCATCCATTGTATAATCTGTAGGTTCCTCTACTATTGCCTTCACTTCAACATCTGAAGATACATCTATTGCAGGCTCCAGATTTTCAACAACTGCAACCACAAAATCGGTATAACCTACAGGTTCACCAATTATAGTCCCTACATTTTGACCAGTCTCTTGAGCTCCTATCCCAACATCCGTATCTCCATTAGTATTATCATCCATGTTAACTACCACTTCAACATGTACCATATGATCACCATCTGTGTCTGCTTGCATTTCACCTATTTCACATACACTCTCAACCTTATCCACTGTATACAGATCGTCACCATCTACAAAATTATCATACACCGCCACATCATACTGTATATGGTGCTCAAGTTGACCATCATCCTCTACATTCTCTATTTCTTCCACCTTCTCCAAAACCTCACATGTGTCAATATCTACAACTGAAATATAATCTCTCACCTTTTTATCACATGGCAATTCCAACACTTCAACCACAGGCAAACACCACAACTCATCAATCCTTTTATCCCCAAGCAACTTCACTAAATTCATGAAATCTGCATTCCTCACCAATCAGAACGATGTCTCACTAAATCTCTTCTTTTCAACCTTAAAGAGATACCTCATTCTTTGGTGGGTATCCCAACATCTTCAAAGCATTGTCTAATAGAAATATTTTAAACCAATCCGGATTGACGTAGTTAATATATGCTATCTTACCATCCTCGTACAAAAAATTGCGCATTTTGGCGAATAATATACCACCATGGTTTAGCTTTATGGTGAAATAATTAGAATTTTCTTCTGTAAATCAATTCAATCAAAATGATCATCAGGCTCAAACCTTAGTCTCGCAATACATGTATGCATAATGTGAACTCATAGCCATTGCACGTTGTATGGTATACCCAATTCTATAAAACAGTAAAAAATATGTGATAAGTGTACTTTACACACAAGTTTCATACCATTCTAGCTTCATTTGGTTGCTTCATTTGTTAATTATAGAATGAATTTAATGTGTTTACTAGCGTTTTGGTTGAAGAAATGATAAAATGATGAAAAAAGGGATGTGAAGCAATGGAAGAAGAAAAAATGATTAGAGATGCAGCGCCTAGGCCCCGCCTTTGCGCTGCACTAGTAGCGGATCAACAGAATTGTAGCGCCTAGGTGCTACCTTAGCGCTGCCTTCTCGCTCTTAGGCGCTGCGCTGTAAAATTTAGGTTTTGTTTTGTTTTTTTGGCTACGAACACCTTGCAAAATAAAGAGAAAAATACAAGTTTGAAGACAATTTCGCGCGACGAATTACATCAAGGATTCAAGCTAAATCAAGGGGTTGGAAGTGGAAAGAGATCTTGGTGCAAGAGCTAATCATTTTCAAATTTTGTATCATTTAAACCCGGTGATGTATTCGAATTTTGTTATTTATTTCTTTGTTTTGATTATGAGTAGCTAAATTTTCTATTAGGGCAAACAATGTAACTTATTGAGACCCTTAGTTGTTGGATTCAAGAATTTCTGAGTTTTTATTCTTCCATGTGTTGATTTTGTTATGAATGCAATGCTTTAAATTATTTGCCCACTAATTTAATGATCTATTGAGTTTTTTAAGAATCGAGAGGTGAATTCGACACTTAGAACGTGTAATAAAATCCGGTAACAAGGTATAAAGTGTAGAGATACCTATACTAAGTGATGCGGTCGTTATATGAATTCCTAGTGACATAACTCGTTTAACTAAGGGTAATTCGCATATAGATATGAAATTAAATTAGTTGAATAGGCTCAACGAGAACTCGAGAGTGGTAAGTTGAATACTGTAGGAGAATTCGACCGGACATTACATTACGCTAGAATCTTGAGTTTGGAACTAAGGTGATCAATAAGTGAAGTTGTTTTGCCCTAATACATTCTATATACGTGAAACTTCAATTATTTGTGTTTGTCATTCATCATAATTCCCATTGCTTTCGTTTCCATAGTCTTAGACATTTAATTGATTTAAAAGTTTAGTCCTCGTGGGAACGATATCCGGACTCAAAGGTCTACTTTACTACTTGTTACGATATCGTACACTTGCGATAGAAAAAACGCAATAAGTTTTTGGCGCCGTTGCTGGGGACTAATTACTTTTAGTCTTAATTTATTTTAGTCTCAATTGCTATTTGATTTTGTTTAATTTCTTTTTATTATAGAAAAAAAGGTTTTCATTACATGCTCCGTGCCCAAGGTGACGAGCTTGAGCCATTTGACTCGGAGATAGAACGTATCTTTAGACAAAGACACAAAAAATACAAACACAAACAGCAACATGAAATGGCAGATGATCAACATGTTCCGATTCAAATTCAGCCAGTTGGATAACCCGCCGCGAGAGCAGCTGCACCACCATACCAGCAACAAGAGGAAAGGAAAATAAATGAAGGAGACTTACCTGTTTCCACATTTCTGACACCTATTGCTGCACCTGTGCGTTCCAGTATTGTGTACCCAAATTTTGGAGTCAATAATTTTTAGATAATGGCATAATGGATAAATCTGATGAGCAATACTTTTCAATTTTACGGGTTACTTCATGAGAACCCAAATACACACATAGGCAGATTTTTCCAAAATTACCAAAATTTCCATGCTCCGGGGGTCAATGAAGATGCCATCAAATTACGGCTATTTCCTTACACACTTAGAGATGTCGCATTGGAGTGGTTAGATGCGGAACCTCAAGCAAGTATATCAATATGGGAAGATCTCACAAGAAAATTTTGTAATAGGTTCTTTCCACCTGCTAAAGTAGCCAGATTGCAGCTGGAAATCCAAACTTTCCAACAACATGATGGAGAAAGCTTTCACGAAGCATGGAACAGATTCAAGGAGCTAATGCGAAAATGCCCAAATCATGGAATCCCAAGTGGAGATCAGGTGTTGTACTTTTACACAGGACTATCACCGTTGGCAAAACCTCAAGTGGACGCCTCTGCAGGAGGATCAATAACCAGCAAGTTAGTTCAAGAGACTTTGGATTTATTCGAGCTCATTGCCACCACACACTCAATGTTTTCTTCAAAAAGAGTGGTACCACCTCGAGCACCTGGGGTTTATGAATTGGATCACCTTGCATCTAAAAACGCACAGATAACAGCATTGACGAAGCATGTAGAGTTGTAGGTGAAATCTCAGACAAGAGGAGCACGTGTAGCAATGAGTAGCGTATCATGCTAACCACGGTTTTCCTCCACCATAAGTGAGGGTTTTTCAATAAATTCTCGGAGGTGCCGCCCTCCTTTCACCAAAAAAAAGAGAGAGAGAGAGTAGCGTATCATGCGAAAATTGTGGGGCAAACCATACAATTGAAAGCTGTATGTCTATGGGTTTCCCAAAAGAACAAGTCAATTTCATTCAAAATAGCTCTCGCAACTTCAACCCGTATTCTCAAACTTACAATCCAGGATGGATGCGGCATCCAAACTTCAGATGGTCTGATACTCAGCAAGGGAATGCCCCAAATAATGCTCAGTTTGAGAAGAAACCAAGTTTGGGAGAGATGTTCAATTAGTACATGCAAAGAATAGACAAAATATTCCAACAGATTGATACTAATTTTCAAAATTAGCAAGCATCTATCAAGAAGTTAGAGACACAGATTGGTCAAATAGCTCAACAACTTACAGAACGTCCACAGGGATCATTGCCAAGCAATACAATGACAAATCCTAAAGAGCAAGTGATGTCAATAAGAATAGTGGAAAACGATCCACCCACGACTCCTGTAAAAGTTAAAGCATATGTGCCCCCACTTCCATTCCCCCAAAGACTTCGAAAGAAGTCAATGGAGGAAAATATTAAAGCTATAACTACAAGGAGTGGGGTACAATAACCAGATATTACTGTGAAACGACCAGAAAGAAAAGATTACCAAGAAGATGTTGGTGAAGCTATAATGGAGGAAAAATCTGCACCCGCCTCAATTGAGAATGAAGAAACCACATAAGCAACCACAGTCAAGGCACCAAGTCCAGTTAAGGCTTACGTGCCTCCCATTCCTTTCCTCAACGGCTCAAGAAGAATAAACAAGACACAAAATTTGAAAATTTTCTTGATGTTCTCAAGAAGCTCCAAATCAATATTCCGTTGATTGATGCAATATTAAAAATTCCAAGCTATACAAAATTTTTAAAAGAGATGTTAACAAAGAAAGGATCCATGGATTTTTAATTTGCCTATTTCAATTGAAAATTCTTGTGTTATTAATGTATTGTGTGACACGGGAGCTAGTATAAATCTAATGTCATATTCTGTTTACAGGAAATTGGGATTGGGTGAAATCAAATCCACATCAATAAAGCTACAACTAGTTGATACAACAATTTCAAAACCATGTGGCAAAATTGAGGATGTACTCATAAAAGCAGGAAATTTAATATTTCCTGTAGATTTCATTGTGCTAGACATACCAGAAGATCGAGGCATTCCAATTATATTGGGTTGGCCATTCTTAGCAACGAGTCGAACTCTAATTGACATGGAGAAGGGTGAGCTAATATTGAGGGTGGAGGATAAGCAAGAGATATTTAATATTTATACCCCACTTGAGAAATCTTTCAACAACAATAATTGCTGTAGGATTGACAAAGAAGAGCCACCTGATCAATGAAGCTGTCAGAATAGAAAATCAAATTTCGATGGACTTCTGGGTAGAGATGAACATGGAAATATCAAAATATGGAGAGCAAAAAAAGGATGCATAAATGAAAATTGCACAAAATGCAATAATGACATAACTTGGTTTGAGCCACCATGATCAAACATGGCACAAAGGCAAGCTAATGACTATAAAAAAGCGCTTCTTGGGAGACAACCCAAGTTTTATTCCTTTTTTTTTATAAGATAGTTTAATTTATTTTAAGTTTATTTCGAACTCATCAACCTTACCCGTTTCCCCTTAGGTCTTTGATAAGTTAGCAGGATGTTAGAGCTAAGTAACACATGTTCCAGTTATTTGATATCAATGCCTTATTTGATTTTTCAGGAACATGACATCACAGAACATTTAAACCAACATTGACCAAGGAGCCAACTGAGCAATATGAAAACTAGCCATGGAATTACACGCAATATCAGGGGAGTCTTTTCTTCACATTCTTCTTCACCCCTTTATATGCAGATTTAAGATTAAAGACATTGAGGACAATGTCTAGTTTAAGTTTGGGGGTGGAAAACACGAGTTTTCATTTTGTTTATGTGTTTTTTTGTGTTTTTATTGCTTTAAAAAAATGTTTAAAAAAAAAAGTCAAAATTTAAAAAAAATAAAAAAATAAAAAATTTTTGTGTGCTTGTGTGAATTGGATAGTCGTGCTTCTATGATGAATATAGCTGAGAGAATGGATTAGTTTGTGAATGATGATATATTATGTGCTTGAGTCTAAGTTTCGCTTTTCCATGACAAATGTGACGATACTTATGCACTAAAATGAGGTATAGCATTGTACGCGAACATGAGGTTCACATGCTTATAGACGCGACCTAGATGCTAAACCCTGTATACCATGATTCAAAAAAAAAAAAAAAAAAAATCCCTTGACGACAACTATATTTGGAACGTTTTACCCGGTGAAGGAAATTGTTTAGGATTGTGATGATTCCATGCATGTTATAAAATTTGTGTGGAGTGTTTCGACTCTCTAGTAGATGCTTGGTGATGACCGTATGTTAGGAATCTAACCCCCTCTTTTTGTGCTTTATTCTTAAAAAGAAAGAAAGAGGGAACTACTTAAATTTAGCTTATGTCTCACGCCGGCACTTTTTTGACTCGAGTGATTAGGTATGCAGGGTATCTTATGACCTAGTACCCTTTTGGCATTTAAAAGCCAGGGAGTTACCGACTAAAAGCTCACTACAGGGTCAAGAAGAGAAATATGGGTGAGCTTGAAAAAAATGGTGACAGTTGTGGGATTTTAGATAACTAGTGGGTTTGAATCACGTAAGCTAGTTTGTTGAACGCTAACTCTTAGGAGAATCATCACATGAATAAACTGTTGATATTGGCGGTTAAACGAAGCCAAATTCGATAGGTGTAAGGACATGAAAGAATGAAACTAAAAGTTTAGGAGTACACCATTGGGAGAGTATAAAAGAAAACAAGTTTGGGGGTATGTGAATCTCACGAGCGATATAAGGAAAGAATCGTCCATTTGGGATGGAAAACTGAACCAAATTGTAAATGTTCGACGCTTTACCTTATTTTTTCACACACACACACCCGTTTGCATTGGATAAGTGAAATTTGACTCTTGTTGTGTAACTTTGAAGTCATTCATAGATGTGATACATCGATCTCAGTTCTGAGTTCAACGGCAGACTATCTGACTAAGTTGTATGTGCCTTATTTTCTTTTGAATTGATTTCCTTTGTGTATGTGTTTGCTCGAGGACTAGCAAAATGTTAAGTTTGGGGGTATTTGATGAGTGTACTTTACACACGAGTTTCGTACCATTCTAGCTTCATTTGTTAATTATAGAACGGATTTAATGTGTTTGCTAGTGTTTTGGTTGAAGGAATGATAAAATGATGAAAAAGGGATGTGAAGCAATGGAAGAAGAAAAAAGGATCAGAGATGCAGCGCCTAGGCGGTGCCTTTGCGTTGCACTAGCAGCAGATCAACAGAATTGCAGCGCTTAGGCGCTGCCTTAGCGCTGCCCGAGAAGACTTCCTTGCGCCTAGGCGCTGCGCCGTAAAATTTAGGTTTTGTTTTTTTTTTTTGCTACGAAAAGCCCATGAATGAGTCTCCAACTTGGCCATGAATGTGAGGAACTATAAATAGACTGGGGAAGGCACGAAATAGGGGTTCCACACCTTGCAAAATAAAGAGAAAAATACAAGTTTGAAGACAATTTCACCGAAGAATTACATCAAGGATTCATGCTAAATCAAGGGATTGGAAGTGGAAAGAGATCTTGGTGCAATAGCTAATCATTTTCAAATTTTGTATCATTTAAACCCGGTGATGTATTCGAATTTTGTTATTTATTTCTTTATTTTGATTATGAGTAGCTAAATTTTCTATTAGGGCAAATAATGTAATTTATTGAGACCCTTAGTTGTTGGATTCAAGAATTTCTGAGTTTTTATTCTTCCATGTGTGGATTTTGTTATGAATGCAATGCTTTAAATTATCTATCCACTAATTCAATGATCTATTGAGTTTCTTAAGAATCGAGTGGTGAATTCGAGACTTAGAACGTGTAATAAAATCTGGTAATAAGGTATAACGTGTAGAGATACCTATACTAAGTGCTGTGGTCGTTATATGAATTCCTAGTGACATAACTCGTTTAACTAAGGGTAATTCACATAGAGATATGAAATTGAATTAGTTGAATAGGCTCAATGAGAACTCGAGAGGGGTAAGTTGAATACCGTAGGAAAATTCGACCGAACACTACATTAGGCTAGAATCTTGAGTTTGGAACTAAGGTGATCAATAAGTGAAGTTGTTTTGCCCTAATACATTCTATATACGTGAAACTTCAATCATTTGTGTTTGTCATTCATCATAATTCCCATTGCTTTCGTTTCTATAGTTTTAGGCATTTAATTGATTTAGAAAAATCTATTCTCACAACACTCATCGTTTTTATTTGCTATTTTTGTCAAGGAGTGGTAGAAAAAATATATCAAGTACTAAAAGTTTAGTTCTCGTGGGAACGATATCCGGACTCAAAGGTCCACTTTACTACTTGTTACGATATCGTACACGTGCGATAGAAAAAACGCAACAATATGCAATATTGCAGTAGAAGAAACAACATCACGGTTCAGTGTGTAACAAAGAGGCCCATCATTTTCAGAAATTTGTAAACAAAAAGAAATACTCATCGTAGACGGAGCAGGAAGGGACCTTCGTATGTGATAAGCAAAATCTTCAACACTGTAATCAGATTCATGGCTTTCTTCACCAGACATTGTAGAAGATGATTGTTTCTCTTTCTCTCTGTGTAACTTGAATAGGTTAGAGAAAAAAATTGGTTACTTTTCAATTTTTAAATCAAGTGATAAATACTTATTGAACGAAATTGCCCATCTTTAAAGGGGTCAATATACCTAATTTTTTTTATTTTTTAGATCAACTGACGGTGTTTTGTATGGTTTCCGCCCAAAGGGACCCCATCTGCATATTTATAAAAGGTTATGGACCTCATCTGGTACAAAATGAAGGTTAGGGTAAAGTTTGTAAAAAATGAAAAAATGTTAGGACCGTTGCTGCTATTTTCTCTAAAGCAAACGAGAACATTCACTATTATATTGTTGATTCAGTACTACCTTTTAAGCCTAGAGAATAAGGTAATATCACTTTTAAGTGCAATTTACCTATCATTACATAATCATAATACACAAATAACTTAGAAAGTCCATAATCTGAATTTACTACACTTTACCAACAACAGTACCAAGTAATAATTGCATCTTTATTAACTTAAATCATGAAACCCTTATTCATCAATTTATTAAGTTCAAAATTGCCTTTTATGTTGAATTCATAGATTATAAATGTCACCTGCATTAGTCGGTTATTATAACTTCTCTTTTGTCACAATTATTTTGAATCAGACAAGTTCAAATCGGCGGCCCTAAATTGATTATGCCAATGTTGGTGTACCATTCTCCAAAAACAAATTTTTTTTTTTTTTTAATTCATTTCCAACCACAGATTTTCACAATAAAATATTTTATACGTAAACTCAAAAAATTTTCTTACTTTTTAACCACACATTTGTCGAAATATCACTCATTTTTCCAAAAGTAAAATAAAATAAAAAATAAAAACTCTTCAATGGCCAACAAACATGGTCTAAATTGAAATAGTTTGAAAATGGATTTTGATTGGTCCGACTCTGTCGACATGCCTTAACATTGAATGGATTAAATTAATTTATCTTTACTTTTTACCTCCTTAAGATCGTGCATAATTTTTATTTAAAAATAATAGAAAGAGATATAAGATATAATCAAGAGGAAATTACATGGAGGCAGGTGTTATAAGTTTCAAATTCAAAAATCAGGGACTAAATTTCAATCTTCAAAAATCAGGTGCTATATAAACACTCTAACCCTAATTTTCCACTCAACCCCCTCCCCTCGCTCTCTCTCTCTTTCGCCTCACCTCTCTCTTCCGTCTCGTCTCCACCTCCCCCTCCCCTTCCACCTCCACCTCCACCTCCACCTTCCCTTCCCTTCCCTTTCCTCCCCTCCCCTGCTGAGAATCGCAACAGCGTGCGCTGTTGCGATTTGCCTCTGCAGCGATTCGCGAAATCGCGAATCGCAACAGCTTGATTTCGCGAATTGCAGCAGCGTCCTACTGCAGCATCAGTGTGGTGGCGTAGAGACGTTGCTGCGACCCTACAGCAGCATCTATGTGGTGGCGTAGCGCGATTTCTTATTTGTGTGCTCATACAAACTCTGTGATATAGCATTGTTCTCAATCATTGAGTTCGCAGCAGTGTGGTGGTTTGTGGTTGTGATTTTGCGGTGGCGTAGTAGTGGTGTGTTGGGGAGTGTGGGTGTGTTGGTTCGACGCCGTGGGTGTGGCGGATTAGCGATGGATTGGTTGTTGTTTGCTATTGGTAGATCTGTGGGGTGGTGGTCGTTGGTAGCGGATCTATTGTTGGTGGTGGGCTGTTGGCTGGGTAGTCTGTGTTGATCGATCTGTGACCTGTGACCAAGTATCGGTGGTAGGCGGTAGTCTGTGACCAAATTTTTGTTAATCTGTGACCAATTACTCAAATGTGACCAAATTTTTGTTAATCCGTGACCAATTACTCAAATGTGACCTAAAAATTTAATAATCCGTGACCTCGAAATAATATGTGACCAACTAATTTAAAAATCAGTGACTTCTAAATAATTTGTGACCTACAAATTTTTTGATACGTGACCTCGAAATAATTCGGGATAAAAAAATTTGACGATATGTGACCAGTAAATAAATCTGTAACTTAAAATTATGAATATGTAACCATTAATCACAAAATGTGACTTTATTAATTATTATCCTTATTTAATAAATATTTTTAATTAATAAATAAATACCTGATTTTTGAATTTTTAAACTATTTACTTTATTTTTGAATTGAGGTAAAGAATACACCTTAAATATGATTTTTTTTTCCCTATAATCAAGTGGAAATATGTACAAAAAAAGCCCACAAAAATTGATAGACCCGACCCGACTCCATTTATGTAGTTTAATTAATTATCCCTTGTTTATGTAGAATTTCATTCATGTAATTCAAGGCTTATGAACTGCTAATGTAATGCACATCCAACCGACTAATTAAAAATGAGTAGCAAATATAAGATCATATTTGTGGTCCATATCATTTTTTTATTTCTGATGAGCAGACAATTATTTTCCATGTGAGTAGGTTTCCATTAAACGACAAAATTATTAAGAAATTAAAGTTTAATTATGGGTAGCTAGCTTGCCTAATCAAATTCAAGAATAAGTATGCTTGAAACTCTCAATTACAGCAAAGATCCACTAAAAGTAGATTTTTTGTTAGGTAAAGTTCACTTAGGCTCTGTTTGATTCGCGTAATTTTTCATGGAAGTAGAAAAATATTTTCCTACTTCCACTTTTTGACTGTTTGATATGCGAAATTTTTCATGGAAAATGTTTTCCTCCCTTTTTCTAGGTACAACCCTTTGATGAACAAATGGTGGAAAATGTTTTTTCACCTATTAGGTGAAAAAATATTTTCCAGCCTTTTTTTTTTTTTGTTTTTGCAATGGGAACAAATTCTAGATACAATGATAAAAAAAATTTTCACTTTTATTGACAACTTCCATGCAAAACAAAGTCCAACGAAGAATATTCGGTATGGTAAATTTTTTTTTTTCAAATTTTTTTTTTTTTTACAATTGGAACACATTTTAGACCCAATGGTAGAAAAAATTATCACTTTAATAGACAAATTCCATAAAAAACGAAGCCAAATGGACACCAAACTTTCAACATTTTCCATGGAAAATTATACCAATCAAACACAATTAATTACAATTCTCAGTAAAACATTTTCTAAGAAAATCAATTCCCTGTAAAACATTTTCTTTCCACCCATTTTCCACCCTTGCAATCAAACGGACCCTTATGTGTTATTAACAGTAACCCAATTTTCGTAGAAACTCTCAATTATAGCAAAGATCCACTAAAAGTAGATTCTTTGTTAGGTAAAGTTCACTTATGTGTTATTAACACTAACCCAATTTTTGTAACTTTTCTAAATTTGTTTGTGCACTTTGTCATTTATGGCGAGAAATATAGTTGGTCCCCGTCAATAATTAATATGTGTTTGGCGCGTTTACTCGCTAACAATTAAAAAGGGATCAGACGATTGTGTAAGGGACAAACCTCTTAGAACAAAGTCCCAAAAGGGGTGTTTATTGAATATGAAGATTACAGTTTGAACACGAACAAGATGCCTACAAGGGGCGCAAGCACACAAGTACAAGGGAATTGAAATAATTAAAATTAATCTAAGAAAAAGTAAATTACATATTCTCTGTTTGAGAGTGAATTTTGTTGGGGTTATCTTCGTTGTCTTCCTCTCTCTTTTATACGGATTCGGCAGTTTTTAATCGTTTAGAAACTGTTTGTAACTACCTATTTCTTTCATAATGGCCGACTGGCCAATAACTACCGTGTGTAACTCCTATCACCACGTTTTCTTCATAACTGCTTGTCACCAACTTTCTCAAATCGTGGGGCGTAATTGTGATGTGCTCAAACCGCCTTAAATTGCGACTTTGGATAACAGCAAGCTTTAGTCATCGCTGGGACTCTGGGCGACTCAACATTTTTGGGCAACAATTGGTCTTCTGCTCGGGCGATTACAGGATACTTCATTCGTTCAACATTTGGGCATTTTGCAGGCTTGGGCGACGACGTACCTTTTTTGGGCTTTCATCATATTTAATGATATTCTTGGTCGGGCTTTTACCCTGATTTCTCTAAATGAGCTTCTTCTCTTGGGCCATTTCCTTTCTTGGGCCATTTGAATTGGGCTGCACATTTTGTGTGTCAACAATTACCCCCCAATATGGCGGAATTAAATTTAATTTTCGCCATATTCATCTTTGTGTCTTCTAGCAATATTTGAAATTTCCAAGGATTTTCAATCATCACTTTCTTCTAATTGTTTAGAATGGTGTGATGTTACAACCCTTATAAGTCCAAGAATCGCGTCATTTCATTGCACCACTAAACCACGTCTTCATACTTCGCGTCTTCTCCCCACTATTTTACTGTTCATCGTCTTGTTTCTCCTCTACGTTTCTCAAGCAAACTCCGGTAAACTCGTATTTTGCATTCAATGACGACCTCTCAAACCCGTTCGGAGAACCCTTTTGGTTTCGAAGACTTCCAAAACCTCCTTACCAGACCGTATGTAAACCCTTCTTATCTTGCACCGGCTAATCCAGACCTGAATGAGTTTTATCTTGGTCCAATGTTCAATGATGATGCATCTATAGAGAAAGTGGCGGTGGGTCAAGTGTTCCCTTGCACGGAAAACCTCCCTTTTCTGAACTCGCTACTATTGAAGCCCATCTAGGAGCGAGGTATTCGTAATTGGCCTAAGGCTGATTCTTCTTTTCGTTTTTAGCATGCACGTTTGGTGAAACATGGTCCCACAAAAGCACTTTTTGATCATGCACGGATTTCTGATTTGTTGGAGATTACCCTCTATCCCCCAATTTACGATTCAGTACTTTTTCCATTCGCACTAAGTTTTTGGTTTTCAGAGTATAATACTTTTGTTTTTCCTCTTGGCCCGATATCTATTACTCAGAGGGACATATGGGCTTTAGTTCTCCCACCTCTGGGCGATACCATATTTCGTGGTATCTTGGTTACTGGCGTTGCTCCGAAGTTTGATAAGAAAATTACTGAGTCTTATTCGAGCATGCAAAGCCTTTATACTGCTTCTGTTTCTGAACCTAATCATGCTGAGCGTGTACCTTTTCTTCATGTTTGGCTATGTAAATATGTCCTCTGCGTCCTTAGTCTGAAGCCTTCTATGAACTATTTGTCTATATCGCACGAATTAGCTCGTGGTAGGCCTTTGAATTTATGCTTATTCTTTTTGGCTGCCTTTTATAGAGGCATGGCCTCCCTTCAGTCCCAATTGAAAAACGACGCTTCTCCCACAGGCAATGGGCCCCTTTGGCTCGCTCAATTGTGGTTGAGAGCATATTTTCCTCAACTTGGGGCAACACCATCTCTCCCTAGGTCGGTTAGTTGTTACGGGATGCTCATTCATCAGTTAGGCACTGTAAATATGTCTGCCAGAGAAGTTTTTACATTCTTTTATACACTGAACTCCATTCCTTCATTCTTTCCTTTTCCCGCTCATCAAATTCCCATTTTTGTTCGTCCTCCTTCCACCATGGATGAAGCGAACACATCTTTGTCCATGTGGGTTGAATTTTTGGTTGGGAGAGAATTGTTTCATGATATCTTGACGGGGACAAATGCTAAAGCTGGAGTCGAGATATACGCTCCTCATTTCTTTGCCCGTCAGCTTGGTTTTGGCCAAACTTGGCATGTTCCTCCTTGTTATTCTAAGAATATCGCAGAGCGTTTTCACCTTATTAGTAAGATTGAGGCTGGGGCTATTGATGCTCATAATAAAGGCTTGGCTGACGGCTTTTCTTTTGTTCCTTTTAATCTTAATGCTGTTACGCATCCTCTTTTCGACCAACTGTGGCCGTCTGTGAAGCGTAGGCTCTTTTCAATCAACGCTAATCATGCCTTTCACTCGTTGGATCGCTCAGAGACTTTCCCCTCTTCCCCTATTCTTACTACTCCCCTGTCCATTAATGGCCTTTCCAAATCACCGTCAGCTTCCCACAAACGTTCAAGTCTTCCATCTGCTTCCCCAACTACCTAGGCTATTGCTGCCAAAGGTGCTTCCAGCCGGAAACGGCCAGCCACAGCTTCTCTAGTCCTGCAAGATGACGCTGAAGATGATGGTGGTGATGATGTTGATGTTCCCCTCATCCATAAAAGAAAGGTAATGACTTTGTTTAACCATGACCTATTGATCTTTATGAATTGATGCTTCATTTAATTGTTTTGATGGTTTCAGAAAGGTTCATCTTCTCATTCAGAAGCCTTGGTCACAGCCTCTCCTGCTCCAATTCCTGATGTTGTAACCGTCTCAACAGGATCATCTGATGAAGGGATTCCACCCAAAGAGCAACCTTTGGTGCCAGAAACTTCATCACAACCCCTTGAGGCATTGCAGACTTCCCAGGACGTCCATCTCCCAATTACTGAACCAGCAGGTAGGACGTCTCTTGGCACTTTCACTCTACTTGTTGATTTAGCAGTCTTTGACTTGTGTTCTTCTGTGTATATCAGGTGTTTCTACAGACCAGCCCGTTGCAGTAAGTTCGTCCTATTCAGAGAAAGGGAAGTCTTCGCGAATGGTGGGGCCAATTGATGATGATCCTGAACATTCGAAGGTCGCTGATGAGGTAGCTCATGTTCCTCCTTCACTCTTTTGCTTTGTTTGATTTGTTGTAGTGACATTTTAACATTGGCATTTTCTTTTAGTACACTAATACTGTTGTGCGCTCCATCCAAGACTTGCTTTCCTCTTGGGAACAAATGGAAACGTCCTGCCCTTCTTCCGGTCATCTTTCTGACTCCTCAGAGGCAAACATGGAGATTCTCAGACAATCAATTCTTGAGTATGTTGCCTTCATGGATATGGATGTTCGCACGGCCAGTGCTGTCACACAGAAGGATAAATTTGATCTTTTGACTTTTGAGCACGAAGTTGGCACAAGCACTTACGCTTTCGTCGCTCAATGTTTCTCCTAAATTCAAGGCGACGTTGAGGGCCATTCATTCTGAAGTCCTTTCTCTGTTGGCTAGATGTGTCGAGTTGAAGGCCAAAATTACTCAGTATCTTCGTGCCTCTTCTGAAAAGGAATCTTTTCTTCAGGAGATCAACAAAGCCAAGATTGGATTGAACGAAATTTCTTCTGAAATTAAGGTTGAAGATTCCCTAATGATGACCTTGGCTGCAGATATGAAGGAGCTTCAAGTAAGGATGGACGATTGCAAGGCCAGGATGGCTGCTAATAAGTGTTACCAACAGCTGAAGGTTGATGATGAGGTTGTGACCGATATAAACACTGCTTCTTCAAGGCAGGATGAGGATTGGGCGAAGCTTAGGGAACAGATGCGATCTGTTTGGGGTGAACTGTAATTGAGACATTTGATGTCCTTTTCTTTGTAACTTCATGAACTAATCATCATAGTCATTTTTCAACTGTGACGCAGTATTTGCCTTTAATGAACAATTGTTTTGTATGTTCGTGTATTAGTTGACGTTCCTCTTTTAAATCGTCAACCCCCCAAGCACTTGATTATTTCTATGCTAAAATTCATGCATATCAACTTCCTCACCTTTCAGATTTTGGGCCATTTAATGTACGTGGCCTTTCATATTCTGACTTTTCATATTCGTTCCCTTATAAATACGCTTGTGCTTTCAGCACTTATCATCCCCTTTCGTAGTTCTTCTCCAAGAATTACTTTGCTGCCATCGTCTAGTATCTCGATTCTTTCTCCAATTCCACTTTTCCGTAGAAATGGGTCAGTTGATCCATCCTATTTGTTGTCTACTTTGATTGCGCTTGTTAGTATGGGAGATATATGAAATGTTTCTTGGCCAGCAGCAAAATTCTTCCCATCCATCGATGGTGGGAGGGAATAATTCTGGGCCACTTTTGCTTGTTGAGAATGCTTCTCAGCCCTTTTTCGCTCGCCATTGCAGCGACACATTTAGGAGGCGGCTGGTCCCAGTCCACAATTTTCACCGTTACTGCCAGAAATACCATAATTGTTCGTCCCTAGTTGTAACTCGTAGAAGTTTTATATGATACTTTGCACTCTTGTATTCCATGGATGTAACCAACATTTATTTAATAAAAGTTTTGCTTGAACGTATTTCGTTCTTTATTTTATCTGGCTATCATCGCTCAATAGAACTTACATGTTTAAGTTTTTATTTGTTCGTCTTCCCATAAGAAAGGAACATATTTCTTCAAATATTTTCCATTGATGAACCTCACGTGATTAGTACCATCTAAATTCTCTAAATGGTAGGCTCCATTGGGCAACACACTTTTCACCTTGTATGGTCCTTCCCAATTTGGTGACCATTTACTGTACTTTGGATTTTTACTATCCAAAGGGAGTATTGTTTTCCAAACTAAATCGCCCAAACTGAAGGACTTGGCTACGACCTTTTTGTTGTAAAACTTAGCCATTTTTTGTTTCTGGACCTGCAATCTATCCAGGACGTCCAACCTTAATTCGTCCAATTCCAACAAATTTTGGATAAGTAACTCTGCACGTTTGTTGTCGCCCAGATTATTTTGTGAACATACTCTCATTGACTGGACGTTGATTTCCATGGGTAGCACTGCGTCTTGCCCGTATGTTAGCTGTAAAGGGGTAACTTTAGTGCTTGTGCATGGCGACGTTCTATAGGCCCACAAAGCTTGATTCAAACACTCGTGCCAATCTCTGGCGTTTTCACTTATCATCTTTCTTACAATGTTCTTCAGAATCTTGTTAGAGGATTCAGCTTGACCGTTGGATTGAGCGTAATAAGGCGTGGAATTTACCAACTTGACCCCAAATTCATTCAAAAATTCCTTCACTTGATCCCCATTCAAGGAAGTCCCATGATCCACCATCAGGGTTTGTGGGATCCCAAACCTGTAAATGATATGATCGCGAATGAACTCTATAACACTCTTCTGAGATATCTCTTTTAGAGGTATTGCCTCTACCCACTTGGTGAAGAAATCTGTCGCCACTATAATGAACGTATGTTGCTTGGACGATGGTGGATAAATCTTTCCTATTAAGTCTATCGCCCAACCCCTAAACGGCCATGGTTTAATGATATGTGCCATTTCTCTAGCTGGAACTCTTTGGATTGGTCCATGTATTTGACATACCAAGCACCCTTTTGCATATTGGACATACATTTCTCCCATCTTAGGCCAAAAATATCCATTCCTAATAATTAGCCACCTCATCCTTTGGCCAGCTTGGTGGGCTCCACAAATTCCTTCATGTGTTTCAGCCATAATTACTTTAGCTTCTTGTAAGCTTACACATTTCAACAAAACCCCATCCGGGCGTTTCTTAAGTAATTCGCCTTCGATCAATGTGTAATTCAACGATCGTAGCCTTATCTTTCTATTGTTCTTTTTACATGATTCTTTCAAGAACTCTTTTATCTCTACCCTTCAATCCATTGCATCTCCTTCTTGTATGCAATGAACTCCAATCTTATTTGCCCTCCTTTGTATAACGGGCAATATTGTTCCATATTCACAAGTGGGTTTTATATCTAAAATTTTTAAGTAATTCGTTCGCTATGTCATTGTATATTCTATTGACATATTGAAGTTCCACTTGATCGAACTCCTCTGGCAATTCTTGGGCGACTTCATACTGGCTTATGACGTATTCGCTTTGACATTTAAAATCGCCAGTGAGTTGGTAAATCACCAACTGGGAATTGTCCCTAATAATCACGTTTTTACTTCCATTTCAATTAGTAACTCTAGGCCGACAATCAATGCTTCATACTCGGCCTGGTTATTGGTGCACATTCTGTCCAATGTGAAGGCGAATTTATAACAAACTCCTAGAGGATTTATCAAGGCTATTCCTACCCCTGCACCATTGGAAGTTTTTGATCCATCAAAATATAGGATCCATGGTTTGAACTCAAATGAGTCTATTTCCAATTTAATTTCTTCAGGCATATCGAGGCACGGGTGATCGGCCAAGAAATTAGCCAATGCTTGATTTTTTACCACCTTCTGTGGCACATATTGTATTTCAAACTCGGATAATGCCAAAATCCAAAGGCCTATCCTTTGGTGTAAAATAGGGCGAGAAAACATGTACTTTACTAAATTTACTTTAGAAATTAGATACACTGTTACATGCCGTAAATAAGCCCTTAACTTAGTACATGTGAAATATAAAGCGAGACATAGTTTCTCGATGGCAGAATAATTACATTTGCATTTTGTCAAACGTCTACTTAAATAATATATTGCCATTTCTTCACCAAATTGGTCTTCTTGCGCGACCATTCCAGCTATCGATTCTTGTTCGGCCGATATATACACCTTCATTGGCCGTCCTTGGGTAGGTGACACCAACACTAGCGGATTTGACAAATACGTCTTTAGGCTATCAAAGGCCTTTTGATGTTCTTCCTTCCAGATGAGTTCGTCCTGATTTTTCAACTTTAGGATAGGCGAAAAAGCTTTTGTTCGCCCTGCACAATTAGAGATAAAACGCCTTAAGAAATTTACTTGACCTAGAAATCGTTGCAATTCTTTTTTGTTGATAGGCGGCTTGGCCTCTAAAATGGCCTTCGCTTTATTCTTATCAAGTTCGATTCCCCTTTGGTGTACTAGAAAACCAAGGAATTCCCGGCATTGACACCAAATGCACATTTCAAAGGATTCAATTTCAACTTATATTGTCTCATTCGCTCAAATGAACGTTTCAGTTGTTCGAAATGATCTTCCTCTTTAACAGATTTGACCACAATATCATCCACATAAACTTCAACAAACTTGCATATCATATCATGAAAGATTAGATTCATTGCCCTTTGATAAGTCGCCCCCGCATTTTTCAGGCCGAAAGGCATAACTACCAACTCGTAACACCCTAAGGCCCCTGGACATCTAAAGGTAGTTTTGTGTATGTCTTCTTCAACTATATATATTTGGTTATATCCTGAATACCCATCCATAAAGGAATTCATGACATGTCCGGCAGTGGAATCAACTAAAGAATCTATTGTGGGCATTGGATATTCATCTTTAGGTGTCGCTAAATTCAGATTTCTGAAATCTATGCACACCTTTAATTTACCATTCTTTTTTAACACTGGCACAATGTTAGATAACCATTCAACATATCTAGTTGTCCTGATGAAGCCTGCTCTTAATAATCGCTCAATCTCTTTCTTAATTTCAGGTAACACGTTAGGAGCAAAACGTCTAGGAGGCTGTTTATGGGGCTTAAAATTTAATTTAGTTGCCAATCTATGTTTCCCTAAATTTTTATCTAAACCAGGCATACGTTCATACTCTCAAGTAAAACAATATTTATATTCTTTTAATAAAGTGATTAATGCTGTACTAACCTCTTGACTAAGCATCTGGCTGATAAACGTTGGACGATCTTCTCCCACGTCGCCAATGTTTACTTTGACCAAAGGGTCTTGTACTTGAGCGTTCCCAGGCTTGTTGATCCTCATTACTTCATCATCCATGTCCCTTGTAGGCACTTCTTCTTTTAGGCAATCCACCTTGTTGACTTCTTGGTCAACACTTTGCTCCAATTTGAATACTGCCAATTTGTCTCCCAATGTTTTCAATGCTACTTCTTTTTTGATTTTCTCTTGACATTCTTTATTGAAAGCCACTAGTCTGGCTTTGAAGGCCTAGATCTAGGCCACATGCTCTTTTGGTTGCCAACTCATCAATATTCTTTGATCGTTCTTTTGCCAATCACTGGCTCTTCTAAGGCCACTATGTTTGGCCTCATTTGATTGAACATTTCAGCGAGTGCTTCTACCGAAAATGGTTCTTCACTTTGAGCGACGACTTGAGTTTCTTCTCCATCTTGGATTATCCTGACAGGTCCATAGTTTCCCTCATACATGAATCTTTCCATCGAGTTAGCTTCTGCAACAAAAGGCCTATGATCTGCCTGTACCACTTCTGCTTTACCTTGGTCATTCCAGAAAACTAAGCACTGGTGGAGCATGATGGTATACAGTGACTTCCGTGGATCTAGTCTCGCCCTAATAGTATGTTGTAACTAGTAGGACCATCAATGACAAAGAAGACTGTGGTCCTAGTAGTTGTTCCCACGGTTATATCTAGTGGTATTACTCCATTGGCCGAAGTTGCTCCCCCATTAAAGTTTGTGAGAATGACTTCCGTTGGGATCATGTCATCCTCTGTCTTCGAGAATTTCCTCATCATCCTTAATGGGATAGTGTTTATAGCTGCCCCATTATCAATATGCACCTTCACCACGGGTATGCCATTGACCAAGGTCTTCACATAAAGTGGCCTTAAATGCTTGGTCAGTTTCACAGTGGGTTTTTTTAAGACGACTTTTTCTACTGGATCAATTTCTACTTCCTGTTTGTCTTATGTCGACTTATCCCTTTGTGATAAATCAACTTGCAATACCTCGGGCTGAATATTAGTCTGTGGGGCACTATCTTCATTCTCCAGTATTTCTCCGTAGCTACCCAGCCTGTTAGGGGAGGCAGTATCTTTGGAGGAGATCCGTATTTCTCAGAACGAGGTACCATTTTCTTCCTCTTGGGTGTTCCATATAGTACGTAGAAATCGAAAGAACACCCGATGGTTCTCCCAACAAATCTACTTCACGAACCCCTTCCCGATGCAATTGTTTCAGCAAAGTGTTACGCGACACTCCTCTCTTTCTCCTTTCTTCTTCTAAATCAATTTCTTCCTCAATATCAGTCATACCATCATCCTCTTCGCCTTGTATTTCTTGAGACATCTGAACACCTTCACATTCCAACACACACACTTATTCTTCATCTCATCCTTCTTCCTCCTTATTCTTAAATTCATTGGCCAACAGATAAATATTAGCCATGACGGGAGGTAAGGTGCCGAACTGGATAGTAAGGGGTGGTTCTGTATCTTCTTCGTCTCTTTTGCTTCGATCAAACTTCGACCTCCCAGAAGAACTTTCTGACATTTATCGATTCCCCAGTGCCAGTCTCTTCTCTATCTTCAAGAGCATTTTGATTAACTATTTCCAGTACTCTTGGTGCTTTAGGACGTGGCATTTCTTGTTGTTGTCTCATCATTCGTCCATAATTCCGTTGAAATCGTCTTTGCTGAGTCCTGATCATTTCATTAAAAGGCACAACACCGCATTATACTGATATGAGTGCCATACGTTAGGCTGGCGAGGCTGTGGTCTAAACGATCTCTCATGCCTTGCTGGCCTGAACTACCTTTCCAGAGGTGGTCCTTTATAGAACGATGTGCCCTGCCTCCTGTTTGGAACAAACTCAGGGTGATGGTGATTCTGCCGTACTTCTGGTTTCCCAGTATTTGCTCTCACTTCTCATTTACATCTGGCACACAAGACTTCTTCGTTCTTCATGGGTTCTTTTCCTCTAATATGTTTGAACACGCTGGCATGTTTCTCAGGGTCTTCTTCATCGTCGATAACCAACTTGAATCTTGGCAACTTATTTTTAAGACTGGTCGTCACCATATTCACTTCAAGTGGCTGTGGGAAAGGATTTTCATCCACTGCCATTTTCTTTTTGTCTTCGAACGTGATTCGTCCTGACTCAATAGCGTCCTGTAAAACATGACGGAAAACCAAGCAATAATTAGTCATATGTGACCATGCATCATGCCATTTACAATATTTTTTACCCTTAATTTGCTCAGGGCTTGGCAACTTATGTTTATCGCTCAACTTTATCTGCTTATCCTTATACAATTTATCGAATATAAGGTCAGCCTTAGTTACATCGAACGAGAACGTTCTGCTCTTTTTGTTTTCTCCTTTCATAGGCTCATCTCTGGCTAAATCTCTAAGTTTAGCCATTATGGGACAAGTATACGCATCCCCCTTGATTAGTTCAGCCAAACATATTTCAGTTTGATCGTAAAATTTATCATTTATAGTATGAACGCCAAAATTTGGGTCTTTGTAATAAGTCCCTCTACTAGAATTTTTTACTTGTTCTTCTTCTCTTATCAAACGTTCGTACCTAATTACGTTCGCACTAAGTTGGAACAGGTCAGAAAACTCCCTATCCTAGAACTTTTTCTTTAAATCAAAACTTAAACAGCTTTGAACGATTTTGACAAATTCTTTTTCAGGCAAGGGTACAAAATATTTACTCCTGGCTGTTTTGAACCTTTGAAGGAGACCTTCTGCCCATTCATTTGGCATTTAACGTATGTTCGCCAAATCAGCCAGTGTAACCTCAGATTCTGTTTTATAAAACTGAGCATGGAACAACTGTTCCATTTGTTGCCATGTCTGAATGAAATTTGCTGGCAAGTTAATAAACCACGAAAAGGCTACTCCTGTTAATGAATTAGGGAATAGTCTCATTTTATGGTAGTCGGTCACCTCACCACTCTGTAATGTGAATCGTCCTGTATGCTCCAGAGTAGATAATTCTCCTAAACCATTGAACAACGAGAATTCGGGCACATTATACCCTCTAGGCCATGGATATGCTTGATCTACCCAATCAGGATATGGTTTAGTGTAAGTCGGCCTGATGACAGGACGTACCCCAACAACCATTTGATCTTGTACTATTTCTGCAATCTGATTCCTCAACAAAACATTTAGATCATATGGGACTCCTATGGGTTGGTTCACTTGAGGCGGCCTGATGTTTGGTCCTTGATTGGTAGGGAAAGTGCCATTGTTCAGACCATTATACCCATTATATTGAGTATTTACTCCCTCATTAACACGGGGTAAATTATGTCCGTTATTCAGAACATTATCTCTTAAGTTTAGATTACCCCCCAAGTTGGTAGTCACATTATCACCATTCAAATTTGACGCTCCATTAACCCCCTGATTTGAGGTGGAAGGGCCGAAAAATGTTTCTAGACCTGGACCTGGGTTCAAACCAGGGGAATTGTGTGGTGAAGTATGTCCCATAATCGTCCTGGTTTGGAAATGACTTCCTATGGGTATGGTTGGTTGACATACTTGGCCTACTAATTTGCTCATAAGATCATTCAAAACACTTAATTGTTTGACCATGTTATCATAGTGAACATTTTCATTCTGGGTAAATTTTTCCATATTATGGACGTTTCGTAAATTTACCTGTTCGACGACATCTTGTGTGAGTTCTCCAAGCAATGCACACATGGTTCGAGGACTCAACTCTGTCATTGGTTCATAACAACTGTGACTGCTTGGAGTTTGTCCTTCCGTCTAAGGAGAATGTTCCTGCTCCTCGTATCGCTCGATCACAGACTGGACCACTCCGTAACTTGCTGGTGCTTTATCAGAACTTTTATGAGGTATAATGTTTTCCTTTTGCATCTTCAAACACCAAGTGTCCTACTGGGCGTGCCAAATTGTTTCGCGCATTTACTTGCTAACAATTAAAAAGGGATCAGACGATTGTGTAAGGGGCAAACCTCTTGGAACAAAGTCTCAAAAAGGGGTGTTTATTGAATATGAAGATTACAGTTTGGATACGAACAAGATGCCTCCAAGGGGCGCAAGCACACAAGTACAAGGGAATTGAAATAATTAAAGTTAATCTAAGAAAAAGTAAATTACATATTCTCTATTTGAGAGTGAATTTTGTCAGGGTTATCTTCGTTGTCTTCCTCTTTCTTTTATACGGCTTGAGCAGTTTTTAATCGTTTAGAAACTGTTTGTAACTACCCATTTCTTTCATAATGGTCGACTGGCCAATAACTATCGTGTGTAACTCCTATCACCACGTCTTCTTCATAACTGCTTGTCACCAACTTTCTCAAATCGTGGGGCGTAATTGTGATGTGCTCAAACCGCCTTAAATTGCGACTTTAGATAACAGCAAGCTTTAGTCATCGCTGGGACTCTGGGCGACTCAGCATTTTTGGGCGACAATTAGTCTTCTGCTCTGGGCGATTACAGGATACTTCTTCGCTCAAGATTTGGGCGTTCTGCAGGCTTGGGCGACGACGTACCTTTTTTGGGCTTTCATCATATTTAATGATATTCTTGGTCGGGTTTTTACCCTGATCTCTCTAAATGGGCTTCTTCTCTTGGGCCATTTCCTTTCTTGGGCCATTTGAATTGGGCTGCACATTTTGCGTGTCAACAATATGGAACCTATTAATTAATAGTTGTAAATTGGATTCAAACTTTATTTCTTAATATATTAGTCTCCTATATTTCACGTTTGCACCACATTAAGGGTTTGTTTGAATCCATTTTTTTCGGAATTTAGATTTTGTAATATTGTTTTTTCGAGAGTGCATAATTAAAACGTAGGGAAAGATTTTGAATTTACGTGTAAAATTATTTTCTTGGGAGAATATGATTGAAAATAAGATAAGGAAAATGAGTTTTCAAGGTGATTGAAATCAAACACGGAAAATTCCAACGGACGGTTTCCATCCACTTTACGATTTAGAAACTGTGACGGGTGAAATGCTTATGCCAGCATGGTTGGAAATCATTCACTAACGAAAAAAGTGTTACAAATTTTAGAAGTTAATAGGTTAAAATTTAAATGTGTTCAAGAAAGAAATGTTGAAAACTCGTTCGGGTTTAATATGTCGGACTTCATTATAGTTAAAGATTCTTAACATATGAGCCCCAAGTTCATGCTTTGTTATGAATCAAAAAATGAAGTGAAAATAGGTGTCCTTCAGGAAATTGAAATATACTCCTCACTGGAATTTTTTTCAGAGAGTTCGACTAAATCTTAAAAATACTATGCTTTGTTCGCAAAAATCATATGGAAATATTCATGACAAGAATTTTCAAGGTCCCTGTCGATCGAAAAGTAAACTCCAAAAATTAAAATAGTGAAAATGCCAAACAATTCTCATTAAAAAGATATGAAATTCATTTGAGCAATTTGTCTACTCCAATTGTTTTTCATAAACCTCTATGCAAGCTACTCACCTCGATCAACTAATCAAGATTTAACAACTTCACATGAACGTGAATTAGAAAACGATACTTCGAACTTGAAAAGAGTACAAAAGCTAAGGGAACTTTTCTAGTTGTACTAAAAAATAAAATAAAATACCAGAATAAGATTAAGATTGAATAAAATTATGTTGTAGTGCATGTTGCATTGAGAAAATTCCACTATTTCGGCCAATCCAATCAATAAATAAAACCAAACTAGCCCATTTTAATTAATCAGTTGGCGCAGTCATTACTGATTCTTCATATCATTTAAAACAAACGCACGGAGAAAGAGAAATTGTAGAGATTTTCTTTGGATTAATAGCAGAATACCCATGTAAACTCAATTTGCGATATACCCCTACCTATTGAAAATCGCAGAAAATCCTCTTGTTTCAAACGTTTTGTACGAAAAACACCCCTACCGTTAGCATCCGTCTGGTGTGCCGTTAAATCATTGGAAAAATGGGGAAAATGGATAAATAAGAAATGGCAAATGCGTCAATTTATATTTTCGTCTTTAAAAACACACTCCCAACACGAAGAGGGAGGTTTTTTATGTCCCTCATTTCATTATCCGACAATACTTCGTTTCTTGCGTACGTAGCTGCAACACTGGACCCTTAGCTCCGATGGACTCCCGTCTGTGTGGATGAGGAATGGAGATTGAGCTGGAGACTTCATGGATGGCAGCGAACCGGAGAAGAAGGTGTGCACACGATACTGAAAATCCGAACACAATTTTTGAACCAATTTTTTTTACTGAGTATGCTCAAACTCTGATGTTTCTTTTTAGTTTTCTATAGTAAAATGGAAGTTGTGGGTACTTCTCGTAGTTTGACCCACCCATGTGCAGTAGATCTGTGGAGATTATAACTAGGCTATTAAGATCCAGGAATGCACTCGAACAATAGCTATTGGAACTGTAGAGGCAGAGCATTGATTTTAGATTTAGGCTTTGGGTTTTTGTGTGGGTGTTTAGTGATGTGGGTTTTTGGCGAAAAATAAAGCTTCAATCGCCATGTAGATGAATGTGCTAAATGGATGTTAGTGAATGTTGTAGTTTCTTGTTTAAGTTCTGTAAGTTAGATATTCCATGTGTTGTCCCAATTTCATCTTCTATTTCATCTCTTATAGCCTAGTTGTTCATTAGTAAAGACTATGCGACACATCTTGTTATCTGAATTGGTTACGAAACCCACCTACACATTCAATAGGTTTCATAATACAAACTTGGAAAAGTATAACAATGTGATATACAATCCTATATTATTCTAAACATGTGACATCTAAACCTTGTTTTCTATGTTCTTTTGCACGAAATCAAATGAAGATTGCGAATTACAACCTTATAATCCCCAATCCTAATTTAATATTACCCATACCAAAAGCAAGACATCCACACACCAAAAGCTGTACATCGACACCCCAAATATTACTAGTCAATAATAAAAATTGTTCACATTAATATGGAATGAGAACAAAAAACAGTACAATAAAAAAAAGCATGACAAAAACAAGAACAATAGCATTTCAGTTCGCATTATAACCAAGATAAAATAGGACAATACCATTTCAGTTTGCAGCTAGTGGTTTCCTTCCTGTGCACTTTCTCCTGTTGTGCCCAGATGCACCATATAAAGAACACCTTATCACCATTCCTTTCCTAGATGGAGGTGCATCAGCGGATGCCGGTGTGTTGGACAGTGTAGACGTTTTAATTGCCTCCTTTTACCACTTCTTTTTTGGTCTCCCAACTCTCTTAGTGTATACAGGTGGTGTCAAGGGATTGAGTTCAAAGTTCGGCCATGTATCTGGGCTTGTTACTGAGGATATTGTCGGTGTATACGTCGGAACATATACTTCTTTCTTATACACATCATCCACGTATTTTGTTACATTCTACATGTCTCGTGATAATAGTGCCACAATGACATGGCTGCATGGTATACCCTTTAATTGCCACAGCCGACATGAACAAGTCATAGCAAAGTTTGAACATATTTAGACCGCGACAAAATTGTATTTTTCTGAATGATTTTCATTATTCTTAGTCCCAGACTCCTCTCCAATTAGGCATGCCTCCATCCTTGCCACGATTCGTTGTATAAAGTACATTCGAATCTTTTCTAACATTGACAAGATATCATTTTCCCGTGGACTCAAGATGGTCACGTTGAATGACTCCGATAAATTGCTCAATAGCATATCACAATTATTCCCCACTTTGAAATGCGATTTACTCCAATGCTATGTCAACTTCAACTGCAACCAACCGTATGCAGCAGGGTCCAAATCGCACATCATATTCGTCTGTCACCCATGCAACTTCAGTTGTAGCTCTTGCTACTGTACAGAGTAAATTCTTCAATGCAAGGCTCTTGTATGTTGATTGAAGTTGTTGTAAAGATGTCGCACGCAGGTACAATGCTCAACATGTTCAAATATTTGTTCAAGAGCTTGTACAAGCCCGTTCTGCTTATCTGGCATGAAAATCCAATTGTACTGTTAACTATGCCCAAATCGTCTCTCAACAACTCCAAAAACTACCTCCAATTTTCACGATTCTCAACATCCACTAAGGCATATGCTATATGATAAACCTTATTATTACCATCCACACCTACTGCTATCACTAACTAGCCCCCTAGGTCAGTTTTCAAAAAAAAAGCCATTCAACCCTATCACCTTCCTGCATCCATTTATGAATCCCACCTTTAGTTCTAGTGGTACATCTAGTCTCGCCACTGCTTCTAGTCGAGCACACGATGTGTTAAATAACATGAAAATCTCAGGCTTAATTCAATATGGATGAAAATCCAGGGAATGCCTCCCTATTGAGTCATATGATCCTAACATTAGAGATGATGTTAGGATGGCGAACTTAGAAAAAGGTCCTTGTCAACCACATGGACGTGACTTTCCAAGAAGACCGATGGAAAGTGATAATAGGTGTTTTTCGAAAGAATGATTCGCTGGATTTGATTGGTTGGAGTACAATGTAGAAAAGTATGCAGAGTATTGTTTGTATTGCTACTTGTTCAAACCCGATAGAGGGGGTCAAGGGGCTGGCCATATATTCACTAAGAACGGCTTTAGGGATTGGAAGCACAAAAAGACATTGAAAGATCATGTCGATATCTTTGATAGTGCACATAATCAATCTTTTGCAAAGTGTACCAACTTGACGAATCAAAAGAAAAATATTTCCTACGTTATTTCTAGCCAAAGTAGTAGTTAACAAAAAAGTTATAGGACGAGGTAGACTGCGGTACTATATTGTACTAGACTCCTCATGATGCAAGGATTGACATTTCATGGTCATGATGAATCAGAAGAGTCTCTTAATAAAGAAAATCTAATTAAGCTACTAGGCTGGTATGCAGCTCGTTGTGAGGATGTTAAACAAGTAGTATTTAGTAATGCCCTTGGAAATGACCAGATGACTTTACCAAACATAAAAAAGGACTTGGTTAATTGTTGTGCCATAGAGACAACAAGGGCTATTATCAATGAGATGGGTGATTCTTTGTTTTCAATTTTGGTTGACGAGGCTCGTGATAATTTTATAAAAGAACAAATGGCAGTTGTTTTGAGGTTTGTTGACAAAAGTAGGTGAATGACCATTTTTTGGGCATTTCCCATGTCATTGATACTTGTTCCCAATTACTAAAGGATATCATTAATGCAATGTTTTCTACACATGGGTTGAACATCTATAGCTTGAGAGGTCAATGTCATGATGAAGAAAGCAATATGTCAGGTGAGTTCAATGGCTTGAAAGCTTTAATTTTAAGAGAGAACCCATATGCTATGTACGTTCATTTCTTTGCTTATCAACTTCAGTTGACATTTGTTTCTGTGGCACATAGGAATGATATGCTTGGCGATTTATTTAACATGCTTCCTATTATTGTGAATTTGGTTGGTGCATCATGTAAGCGTGTGGATGCTCTTTGAGCAAGTTATCATTTTGATATTCTAGAGAAGCTTAATGTTAGGAAAATTTGTGGTGGAAGTGGTAAGTTTCAAGAAGTGAGTTTGGCACGCAAAGGTGATACTAGATGGGGTTCATATCTACTGACAATTACTTGTGTTATTAATATGTTTAATGCTATCATAGATGTTCTTGAGGATATATCAAAAGATGGAATAAATTTAGATCAGAGATCAATGGCAACAAGACAGATGAACACTATGCAAGATTTTGAGTTTGTGTTTAGTCTCCACTTTATGTTTGAAATTATTGCAATTACAGACGACCTTTCACAAGCCTTATAGAAAAAGGACCAGGATATTGAAAATACTATGAGGTTATTGAATTTGTGTAAGTATGCATTGCAGAACATGAGAGATAATGGTTGAGATAATTTGTTGAGTAAGGTGATTGAGTTTTGTCTTGATAGACATATTAACATAGCAAGTGACTTATTATCATCGCTTTTATGTCGATTTGTATTGTTATACAATAGACTCAATCTTACAAGAGTCGAATGATCATTTTCCAGAGACAACTACTGAGCTCCTTACTTGCATTTCGTGTTTAAGTCCAAAAGATTCCTTTGTAGGTTTTGATAAGGCTAAATTGCTACATCTTACTCAGTTCTATCCTTTGGAGTTCAATATTGAAGAGCTTTTATTACTTCAATCTCAACTTAACAAGTTTTTTATGCTTGTGAGAATGGACGATGATAGCCCAAGAATAACTAACCAAGAGGGGGGTGAATTGATTTTTCAAACTTTTTCGAAGAATTAATCTAAATTCAAGCAAGTAAATGCTAAATAGATTAATTCAAATAATAAGTACAAATATAAAAGCGATAAGTAAAAGGGAGAGATGATGCAAACGATATAATTGTGGAGGTTCGATCCAAAGCAACGATCTATGTCCTCTGTTATCAAGCTTTCCTGCACGAGCAACGCTTTTTCACTATGTTGATTGACTTATAGTGCAATCCAACCTTTACAACACTTTCGGTGACTTAGAAACAAAGAGAACCAATCCTTATACAATGTTGAACTTTATGGGACCTCAACTCGACCCACTATTGAGCTTTCACGGGACCTTAATATGATCCACAGGGTGACTTACAACAAGTAGTATTGATCCTTATACAATGTTGATCTTTAAGGGACTTCAATACGACCCACACTTTATCAAAGTGATTTTAGAATGGAATACCTCCTTGATAAATAATACAAACAAGTTAAGTACTAAGAGATGCCAACTCTTCAATGAACAATAATAAATGATAGCTCAAGTGTTAGATGAAATTTTTTGATGAATACGATAGTAAAAAATTAGAATCAAAGCATTTCAATGAGAAGACGATGAAATAAATACAATGTAGGTTCAAAAATCATCTTAAGAAATATCTCTCTTTTAATAGATGATTGTAATAAATTAAGTACTAAGAGAGAAATGAAATTTTTTGATGAATATGATAATTTTACAAGTTTAGTTCAATCAATCAAAGTTTCAATATGAAGAAGAAAAAAAAGTTTATACAATATAAGTGCAAAAATCTTCTTCAAAAAATATATTTATGTTTCAATGAATAATCTTGATAAATTAAGTACTAAGAGAAATTAAAAATTTCGATGAATATGATGATTTTTCAAGTTTGATTAAATTAATCAAAGTCTTAAATATGAAGAAGTGTAAATGTTTGTGCAAAATAAGTGTAAAGATCTTCTTCAAAAATATATCTCTCTTTTAAAATTGATATAAGTAAATTAAGCACAAAAGAGAGATAAAAAACTTTGATGAGAAAAATGATTCAAAAAGTTTCATTCGACGACCAAAGCTCAAAGATGATTTTTCAAATATATTTCTCAAGAAAGCATTCTTATAGTTGTTATAATGAATGCAAAGTGAAGTGTTATTTATAGCAATTAAAACGCAAAAAGATTTGGGAGTTCGGATGACCGCGTCCGGTTGACCGCCTCTTGTCTGGAAGACCAATATAGCTGTTTATACAGAAAAATCAGAGGTCAAAACGGTCAAAATTTGGATCGTTGGAAATTTTTGGTTGACCGCTGGGCAATTTGGCCTTTTCCAAGTTTTGCCTCCATTTGTTCCGATTTGAAGGTTTTGAGAAGCATGGACATTTGGAGAGTATTTTTAACTATCTTTACAAGATAAAAAGAATTTTACAAGTCCAAACATCATTTTTTAAAAATCATTTCAACATTTGATCAAAATAATTGTATACGAATGACTTTTAATGTACAAAATTGTTTTTAATGTATGTAGGGGTTTGAGCTTAACCATTCATTACTAAAGATCAAAGTATTACACCTTTACATATGATCTCGAAAGCCCAGTATTTGTTCTTGCTTCAAAGTTTATTGCATGTCTGGCTCTTAAACTCTTGATCTTGATTTTTCTTGACGTTTGGTTTTAATGATTGACTTCGATCTTGACCTTCTTCATGAGTCCGATTTGACAGTCTTAATTTTGATCTTTTAAGCTCTCCTCTCGAATGATTTGACTTGAATGCTTAACTTTCACTTTGATCTTCATTCGAGTCCGATTTATGATGTGTTGATTTTTGCAATGTTTGATTGGTTTTAACATTGAACTATCATCACTCAAAATCAATTATTAGAAACAATATTAATCTTGTTTGTCATGATCAAAACATTAAGGATGAAATCAACCATATGTCAATAGACACAACTTTTTTAAACCTCAGTAGCATATCTTGTGTAGCTCAAAAGTTGGTTGAAACAAAAAAGTTCTTGTTATTTTTCATTGGTTTATAGCCTGACCACCTTGGTTTTGATATTACATGTGTCAACTGCAAGGGTTGAAAGGGTATTCTCTCTTATGAATCTAATAAAAAATGACTTGCGCAATAAAATGGGAAATGACTGGTTGAATGACAATTTGGTGGTTTATATAGAGAGAGATTTTTGGAAAAATTGAGAATGATGCAATATTATAACGTTTTCAAAATATGAGACCCCATAAAATGCAATTGTCTAAGTTTACAATTACAGAGTAGGGTTGTTTTGTGTATTTTTTTAGTATTTTGGGTTGTATTGAATTACATTCTCATATGCATATAATTTTTACATTTTAGTGCATTTACATATATATATTTAATAATTTTTAATATTATTTAATTAAATATTAATAAACGACCTCGCTATTATGATCGTTGATTGGTGACAGTTGACAGTAAAGGTCTGCCCTAGCTGAACTTAAATTTTGGATTCGCCACTGAGTCTTGCAATGGAAATTGTGGACCGAATGGCGGGTGATTTTGAAGGACTTTCCAGATTTTGAGATCTCAAACTTAGTTAATGTTGTCGGTGGGAAAAGGTGCACCCACTTTTAGTCCAGAAGGTCCTTGCTGATTTCAACATAAGTTAGACACTCTCGAATCGAAGCATTATCATTAGGCATGGGTACGCGACCAATGGACCATGTTTGGGCTAGAGGTGATCGATGTCTATATGGTTTTACCTGGGACCACATTATTCCTATCGTGAGCGAACTAAATATAGCTGATATGACTCGATTCTTGTACAATTTCAATCCTCCAAAGTCTCTTTCACATCATTAAAACATTATCCACTATGAAATAAATTATAATCAATGCTCTTTTTAAAGACAATTCAAAACTTAAAATCAATTAAAATATTTATACCTCATGTCCATGATCAGAACGTAATCTTTTGGTATGCATTGAAAGAATCAATTAATATATCTCAAATGAGTTATAACAAGTTCTCTTATTCATGCTAACTAAATAAATTCAAGTGTAAAATCAGTAAGTCATACTTTCTTCTAGATATATATTTATCAAGAAATAAACACGTTTGGTACAATTATAACATCAAACAAAATTCAGATGGGAGAAGAGAAAAAAGTTCTGCTTGGTGTGATATTGACTATGGTTATACTATTACACTATAACTTAGTCGTGTGCGAGTTTGGTAATCCTAAAACCGAATCAGGTTTATCTAAATGCCAAATTGATTGTAATGAATGGTGTAGATCTAAGGGCTTGGAGGGGGAAGTTTCTTTCGGCGAATGCATAACTAGTTGCTGTGATTTTAAGATGTCACGTTACTGTAACGGATTTAGTAGTAGAGATTTTTATCACTGTGGTAATGCTAAGGGTGGCATTATTGTAAAGGATTAGATGATCAAGAGTTTTGTAAGTGTGGTAATACCATCATATCTCTGAAATTATAAGGAGAGCATACCAAATTATTATCTCTCCATTCTTCAGATTATTGGGATTTGGATTCTAAAGCACCACCATATATGAGTATGGGATGTGAAAGATCCAATTTGGATAGATTGTTCACGAGTAACAACTGAAATTTTAATTAATATATATAAATACGTAGTTGTTTAGTACGTTACCTTGATTCGTGCTTTAAATCTTTTTGCAATCAAAACAGCTTCTTACCTTCAAGTCATCTTCGATGTATTTCAAGAACTCCAAGAAAACTACACATTTTCTTTGTATTTTCATAGCGTGTGGGCACTAGTTAATTTAATAAAATTCAATCTCTTGTAATGTGTAGAAAACACATTAATATATAATAAAAGAAAAATGAAATAGAAAATAAAACATTCCTTGTTCACGAAAATATTTTTCGAATTAAAACCACCGCAAGTGTACGGTTTGTTAACAAGTAATAAAATGGATTTGAGTCCAAGTATCATCCCACAGAGATTGATTCAATTCAATTTTAATTATCGCGACCTTAACCGAGACACAAATAATAGGGTGCGTTTGTTTGTGACAAAATTATGACTAAAATAATTTACTTATGCAATTATGAGTAAATTAACTACACTAAATGCAAATTATGCTAAATGCAATTTGATGTGTTTAATAAATGATAAATGGACTAAGATCCCGAATTCTCATGCAATAATCATTTTAACATTAGTTCTACACTTTGACAACACGGTTGAATTTTGAAGAATCGATGTTTCTGTTTTATTTAACAATCTTTCTCAAGGAATGTTAAACTCACTCTCATATATGACCCAACTATATTTCTGTGACGGATGCGAACAAACAAGAGTAAATGAATTTTTATGAACACTTAATGATTCACATAGAGCATAACGGTATATTTCTATTCCCTATCGGACTTTATGACAACCTACACCATGTTAAGCCTATTTTCCTTCTTTTGAATGCATAAAATAAACCATAAAATTCATACAATTAGCGTGCACAATAATCGTAGAGAAAGTACAATCTTGTAAATCATTTAAAATCCATAAACGTGTTTTTAATGTCAAATATGTAAAACAAAAGATTAAAAATTAATAGTGCAATGTTCATCATCCTACTAGCACAAAAAATATAGCCTAATATGTTTTTGTTGGGAAAAAGAAAGCAAAATATATAACAGTTGTTCATCACCTGAAAATTCTTGAATTCAATCTTGAAATTCTTGTAATTGAATCTTGATGTGTTCCTTGCCTCCTTTTGCAATTAATTTTCCACACCCCCATTATTTTTTTGAGAGTTGGTATTTATATCCCTCTAAAGAGTCCAAAAAGATCTCCAAAAATCGTGCATATAATGGCTTAGATGGAAGTTTCCTTGTTGAAATTGAATTATGAAGGAAACATAATTTTTTTTCTGACTTGACATGGGTGGGTGCCTAGTATGAAATGGGGCAGCCGCCCAAGCATACCAGACAGCCCTTGTAATTCAAGTTAAGGATCGAGCGGCAGCCCGACCTATATAATTGGGCGGCTAGCCAGTTATAAGAACTTCAAGAATTTTTGTTTGTCATTTTCTTCATTCTTTCTTCCATTTTGGTCTTCCACAATAAATTACTTCGATTTTAGTACTTCAACTTTTACTCAAATGAATTTTAGTCCCTAAACTTCCATCCATTGGCTAATTGATCTTTTTTTTCCACTTGCTTAGAAACAAGTCCAAAACTGAAATAAAATAAAATAAACCCAAATTAAGTAAACCCAAATACTAAAATGACATGCTTAGTAATATTGCCCTTATAAGTTCACAAAAATGCACTTATCATACACCCCAAACTAAAACCTTTTTTTTGTCCTTAAACAAAACAAAACACAACAAAACTTAGGAATAAACCATATCACTAACCTAAACAAATCTCTAATAACAAATTCAATGTTAAATGGCTTACCATATGCCTCAGGTTCGAATTTAAACAACACTTTAGAAAGATCCAAACAACATCAAAAATAAATTTTTACTTATCCAATGCTTGGCTTAGTGTGTGTGATTAGCCAATATTGAACTCACACCCATACTAGAACATAACCAATTAAGTGTTGATTTAATCATAATCTCAATCCTCGTGTGGTCAGTTTTTCCTCAAACCTCTTATGCAAAATCACTCTTTATCTTCTTCTCTCCAATTCGTGGTATTTTTCGCACATGTGGGTTCCTAATAATCATTAAAATGCATCTTTCCACACAAAGTGATCATAATTAGATACTTGTACACTTAGAAGAGAGATGGTAAGAATTTCTCAAAGTCACACCGCTAGTCTATAAAGTTCAAATCTCAATGTTTTTACCAGGCACCTCTCACTTTTGATAATCTAAATCCCTTTTTTTCTTTTTTTCACTATGAATATATATTTTGGTATTTGCTTTATCTCTCTCTCTCTCTCTCTCTCTCTCTTGACATCTTATGTGCAAGATCTTGGATATTTTGGGAGTCGCTGCCAGCTCGTCACGCCTTGTGTTCTTTTTATAATAGTCAAATCTGGAGAATAAAAACTTTTCGCAATGAGCATCTTGGGTCAGGTGGTGGGGTGTCCTCAGCAAAAATGAGATTTTAAATAATTTGCTCGGCTAACAGTTCTTCTGCTTGCCGACTTGTTGCCAATCAACTTTCCAGCCTCATATGAGAATGGAAAACTAGAGCATTTTCTGCATCGGTGGATGAAGAATCGCACTTTAACAAGCAAGGAATCTATTCGCGTTGACCAAGAAGTAACATATAAAAGAGGAAATGAAATCGACGTGTGTAGCTGATAAATTTCTAGGATGGGCAAGAGAAGGGAAAGAAGTTTGACTAAAGGTCGGGCATCCGATCTTTATTGTTCAATGTAAGTTCCTTGAATGCTCTTTCTTAAGCAAGCTGAACCTTCATTCCCTTGGGTTAGGATCAAGGTTGGGGTGGTCTTCCTTCTACCTATCGAAAATTGAAAGGTAAGCGCAAGATAGTGAAGAAATAATCTGATTCCCCCGCCAATTTCTTTCTATGAACATAAGCACTAATCTTCCCACCCCAAACTGCTTTTTAGTAATTTGGTTTCTATATCAAGGATTTGGGAATTTTATTCAAACTCAGGTCAACACATCAACAATAAAATCCACATAATCAAGTAATACTCCAACATAAGTGATAAGTCAATGATGACTATGTGCTCAAGTAAACAGTTCTAACATGGACAAACACTCAAGTGAAATCATAATATATGATGTTTGTCCAGTTATAGCTAAAACTATACTCAATTCAAATAAATATCATCATAAACGGCAAGTCATTCAACGCTATACTAGACACTTTTTTTGGTTTTTTTTTTTCCAAAATTTTTTAGATTAAATTAGTTATACAAACCCAATAAGAAGTTGAAAAGCAAGCAACGAAGATCCTAATTCTCCAAATAATTACCCCCACCTCAAACAAAAAGATTACATTGTCCCCAATGTAAAAACAAACATTAACAAAATAAAGGAGTAAAGGATCAGAAACTCCTCAGGGTAGATGTGGATAAATGGAGGAATCAGGTTGGTCCGAATGGCTTGATGAACTAGTGGGTCTGAAGGACTCGACAGTCCTTACTATCTGGCTGAAATTTTGATCAATTGTCTCCAATCGACTTCCAAAAATTAGCATCTAATTGTGTACCTGATCATATGCATAAGTCACTGTTCTTTGGTCATGCTACATGCTGTCATCACTATGCTGAAACCCTCGTACTTGCATACTCACTCTCTTCAGCTCTTCTTCTATGTTAATTTGCATCTGGTGCATTGCCTCCAAAATATTTGTTATGTTGCCAAAGGATATACCCAACTCCACCGGATTACCAGCATCTGAGCCAACTATCTACTCAGGAGGGTTGTGTCCGCATTTAAAGCATGTTGTTGTGAGGGATGAACTTGCTCAGGATTATGTACTCGCTCTGCTACTCTAAGCTAAGCTTCAGAATTTTCTATTATCCTTCTACTGATTGGGGTATCTTGGGGAGAAATTTCTTTATTTGATAGAAGTGGAACCCCGACAGCTAAACAGATCCTACTGATAAGGCAGGGAAACATGATACTGCAATGTGGATCGATCGATGTTACCAGCTCTCCTATGAAACTATGAAAGTGAAGAGGTGGGATCCCAAATCAATTTTGTAACCCGGTGCTGATGATAAAGTAGGTGAACAGTTTGTCCATTAAACCTACTTCCCTAGATTGTAGGACATATGTTAATGGAGACAAAGATATGAATGAGTCTCAACTCTGAGCTCAACTGATTATTCATGAACTGATTCGTAAGAAGTGGCCATGCTTCACCTCTGTCGTATAGGAATCAAGCAACCAATGCCATATTAGACTCAGTTGGTAGTGGCTCTATATCAGTACGGTTTAGCTCGTAATATCTGTCAATCATTGTCGGGCTGAATCAAATCCTCTTACCTCTTATCCATGCTTGGTTCATATGTGATGACTCTGTGTATCAATTTCAGTATTGTAATTGGCGGAGAACTCCTTCACTAAGGTTGTCACGACCCGTCCCAAGTCACCCTAATAGACCTGACACGTGTCGTGGGCCGATGGTAGATACCAACTAAGTGCCGGACCCACCACCAAGGCGATTATGACCTAATCTAACTGTGACACACTTTTATAAAAATTTTAACAGAGTTTCCCCTATAATATGGACCAAAACCACCTGAACAATAATCAAAATCCTCCAACCAGAACATATAAAATTAAAACAAGGTACACCAGCCCCTCAAAATTCAAACTATTCAAAAACAACACAAGAAAATCGACAACTACAAACATTTTACGTCAAAAGTCTCAAAATACTCAATATGCAATGAGCCCATGACATGGATACATGAATTACAACTTTAACTTTCTGACAACAAAAGCATGTACCCCAAAAGAAATACGTTCAATCCAAATTGACAAAAGGAGTCATACAACTATAGACAAAATGTGGCTCTACACGGTGGACAACTAGGCTCCAATGCTGCTCAACTCAGCTACTATTTGATAAGAAAGAAGTTGACAAAATATGTGAGCTTGCAACTCAGTGAGTGGATAATAATAAATAAGTATATACTTTCTGAAAATCCTTACTCTTTTGAAACTTCGAGTAATTCTAAAATCTGATAATACTTTCAAAATCTTAAACATGGTAGCATCATAAAATCTGAAACATTTTGTTATTCATTACTATAAGCTGGAAACTTTATACTGAAAACTGAGAAATCTGAATTCTATAACTGGAAATCAAATAAGCTGTAGAAATACTGAAATATCACACCAAATAGGTACCCTGAATAACCTTACTCATGTATCAATAAGTACCGATATACATGACAAAGCTATTAAATTCTGAAATTCTGTAATTCTGAGTCATACGCGCGCAGAGCTATAATCTAGTCATACACTATGGAAACACATTCACAATAGTGCAAAGCGGGTAAAAATCACCATAACTGATCATACACTGTGGAAACACATTCACACAGTGCAGATTGGATAAAATAACCATCTGTAGTCATACACTGTGGAAACACATTCACATCAGTGCAGACAAGGGTAAAATCACCTGGGTACTTTCTGGTGGTTTTTAAAATAACTCTAAATATATTGAAATATGTAATATGAATATATAACACGCTAGAAAATGATATCAATGAACTGAATTTAACTTTAAAAGAATTGAGTATAAAAGCCATCTGATTTTGCAAATCATGCTTTTAAACCAGTTATGTGAAATAATTAACTTTCTAATATGATATAAATTTAATAATTATTTATTTCTGAAAAATAAGCTTTTCCACTCACTCAAAACAAGCTACAGTCTATGAAGATCGGTAAGCTTTTCCAATCTCTGTGTCACCACTTAAAAACCATACAAGATAACTAATTCAACCGTTATCAAGTCAAGAAACCTCTAATATGCAATGTTATATTCCTTCAATCAAATTTTTCGATACTTGAATAAATGTTCCAAATTATTCATTTAATCAAATGGGACCAATTACATTTTCTAGTCCATTTACTAATACCCAATAAATCAACATAATCTTCAATCTAAGAATAACTGCAAATATCCCCTTCAATCTAGGGACAACTAATAACTAACATCCAACCAATTAAAGATACATATTGTTCCATAAAATCATGATTTCTTGTAAGTATTTCATCAACACTATAATTCCCACTATCAATACTTAGTCAAGCATCCATTTAAAAATCATAGGGTTTGCTCCAAAAATAGCATTTCTCACCTTGGTTCACTTGGAAGCTATCCACTCAAGAAACTTGAACTATAAATCATAACCATTTCCCTAAATTAGAAATTTTCGAATCAAATTAAAACCCTAGAAATTAACATAATATATCTCTACTTCTAAGAAAATAACTAGAATGAAAAATCGAAATCAAGCTTGACAACCACTTTACCTTCTTCTCCCTCCTTTCTCTTTTTCTTCCTCATTTTCCCTTTTCTTTCTTCTTCTTTCCCCTTTTTTCTTCTCTTTTTTTGCTCTCTTTCTTATCTGCCCAGTTTCTTTCCTACTGTGTGCATGCAAAATGAATGAGAAAATGGGTTTGGACAATTCTGGATAGTGAGCCTTTGCAAGAAAATCCCTCAATTACCAATAATGTATAAGTCCTCCACTTCAATTCTAATCCATCATAACCCTTAATTATCTTAAATATAAAATAAGCCCCAAGAAAATAAATTATTCCAATTAAGTCCATATTGACCTTGACCTTGACAAACATTCTTGCCCCGAATAGGCTCTTTTCGAAGTAAATAGATCCTTCTTCCCCCTTCCCCGTGATGGGATAGGCTCTGAGATGGACATGGACTTAAAAGGTTGCACCTTAGAGAAAGTAGTTAGTCCTGTCCTCGTTAGGGTTAGGGAAGGACTTGATTGCCCCTTTTGCCTTGCCTTTCTTACTGGATTACCTTCTTTACTTTTTTTTATTTCCTTTCGGGGATTACCTGATTACGCTTAGTAGGCACACAGGCAGCCCCTTGCAAGGAAGGAAAGGTTCAGGGCTAATATAAATAAAGCACTAGCCCGAGGCTTACGTAGTGAAAAAGGGCTTTAGCGGCTCTTCTCCTCAACCTGTTCAATTGGAGCTAGCTATAGCACGCACTTTTTCTATGCTTTATTTACTTACTATTTACTATAGAGGCGGAGTTCCCCCTCAACAACTTGACCCTACCTACCAACAGACTTTAGTACTACTTACTCTCCAGCCGGTCCTTCTTCGGCCACTTCTTCGAACGATTATGAAAGAGTTGGAAGGCCTTCTGCCAATTGAATCATTTCTAATAAACTTCCTTGAAAATCATCAATCGCAACTCGCCTCTCTTGGTAGAACTTTTTATCCTTCCACTTCCCTTCAAAATTTTCACGATATTCAACATTTAAGAACCTTTGTACATCCCCATCGCCGAGATTTGCATTTGCCCTCTAACGACGGGCTAGATTTCTTGTTATGTGGCCTTTTTTTTGGTGGCATTTGTACCTACATATGAAAATAGAAAATGCAAGCATAAGAGGTAATAAACATAGAAGTATGATAAAGTGGGGAATATCTAAACTCCATATCTATTTTTATGTGTCAAAATGTAAAAACTCATGTCATGCTCGAGAAAATTACATAATATAGGGTATGTGTCTAATAAATGAAGATAATGTGGCTCGACTTCCCTAAACGAACATAAAAGAGGTAAATTCATGTTTTTACCCAAAATCGACCAAGATTTTCACCATCGGAAAATGTTAAGAAAAAGTGAACTTTTCCCGAATGATCTCAGAGCATATGAAAGTGCATATGTTGATTTAAATCATGTTTAAATTTGAGGCAAGATGGAGGTCGTTTGGGTCAGACGAGGGGGGAACGAATTTGGTGACGCGGGGTGGTTGGTGCCTAGGCAATGTCAACCCAAAGTATGCCAATTGGAGTCTGTGATTTCGTGTTTTGTAATGCAATTTCAGAGAGTCTCAACACTAAAAACAATCTCAAATGTGTATCAATGATGCCAAATGCTAGATTTGTCTTAATTACGTAAGAATCTCTTTTTAGACGAATTGTCAAACACCTTGAAGGCAACTAGTTTCCCTAAAATTGAAATATATCAAAGTTTGAATCAAAGCTCCATTTTTTGTTTTTTCATCACAAAACAATCTATTAAACCACACTTTATCTAATCTCATACTCCTCAATTATAACTCAAATTTTGAATAAAAGTAGTGGCAAAATAATTGAGAGGAAGGTATTAGACATGAAGAATATACCTTGAATTCCTTTTGCCTAGATGATGTACATGGTAGTGAATTCACAATTTGAAACAATTGAATGTGTCTTCATGATTGTAGAAGTAAAGTTTAAGGTGAAGTGAAATAGTCGTGCAAATGCCGTGACCGTGTTTCTCTGTTAAAATTGGTTGTTCTACTATATATGTGTTTTTTTTTTTTTTTTTACATTGGACGGCCATCTAGTGTAAAACTGGGCAGCCGCCCAATTTAATTGTTAAGGTCTGCTGGCCTTTAACTGGTTCGAACGAGTACCCGATTGTCAAAACTTGGCACCCACCCAGTTTACGAGCAATTTTTTTAACTGTATGTTCCTAACGAATTAGAGAGGTGCTACTTGTACATTATGGATGCCATAATGCACAAGTGGAGGCCCCACATTGGGGCCTCCACTTGTGCATTATGGATGCCTTTATGGCATCCATAATGTACAAGTAGATAAATTCAACGAATTATGATGAGTGTCAAACTAATTTTTATGATTATTTTCACATGTTAGGCATAAATTAGTGCTTGTGTAGATGATAATTCTGGAAAAACTGACTAAATTATGATAACAATTCGTCTAAGTGCATGAATGCGTGAATATGATCCTAAATTATTAATACACTCCCTACGCTACATGTAATGCAAATAATTAATTAAAATGAGTGGAAAGGACTAGAAAAAAATGGGTTGACTCCCATCCAGCGCTCGATTTATAGTTTGGAGCTCGACTTATGGTTGATTCACTCTGGTGTTACAAGATGAATGGTAGACTTTTCTTTTGAGAATCCATCGTTCTAATATAGCTTCAACCACTGTCCGTTAACTTTAAAAGTCCCCTTACTTTTATGAGTGATCTCAACTACTTCATATGGAAATATCTGAGTAATTATGTATGGTCCTGACCACCGTGATCTCAACTTGCCTGGAAAAAAGTTTGAATCTTGAGTTGTATAATATGATTTGTTGTCCTACCATAAACTTTCTTCTTTGAATATACATATCATGCCACCTTTTAGTGCGCTCATTGTAAAACTTTGCATTCTCATAAGCTTTCAATTGAAACTTCCATTTCATTCAACCGAAGTAATCTCTTTTCACCAGCTGCTTTCAAATCAAAATTTAAGTTTCTGACCGTCCAGTAAGCACGGTGTTCTAATTCAATTGGCAAATGGTACACTTTCCCAAAAACCAAGTGATAAGGAGACATGCCTATATGTGTTTTGAAAGCTGTTCGGCAACCCCACAAAGAGTCATCAAACTTCTTAGACCAATCCTTTCTCGAAGAAGTCACTGTTACCTCAAGTATCCATTTTAATTCCCAATTGGAGATTTCAACTTGCTCGCCGGTTTGAGGGTGACAAGGACCCAAATCGACTATTACAAAAGTGTTTCCCCCAATCACTTATGATAGCTCGCGGTGTGCCATAACGGTTGAAGATGTACTTATTCAGAAACCCAATCACCACCTTTGCATCGTTGGTTGGCAATGCTAATACTTCCACCCATTTGGAGACATAATCAACTGCAACTAAGATATAATTATTTGAGAACAACGGAGGGAATGGCCCATAAAGTTAATCCCCCATACCTCAAAAAGCTCCACCTCTAGAATGCTATTTAAAGGCATCTCATTCCTTCTAGAGATGTTTCTCGTGCGCTGGCATCTGTCATACCTCTTCACAAACTCAAAAGCATCCCGAAATAGTAAAGACCAATATAACCTAGATTGTAAAACTTTTGCGACTGTCTTTAATGCACCAAAGTGTCCTGCGTATGCAGATGAGTGACATTGCTCCAATATTCGAGGCACTTCCTCTTCAGGTACACATCTCCGAATGATCTGATATGCCCCTCGCCTGTAGAAAATGAGATCCTCCCGAAAATAATATTCGAAAAAGAATTTCTTTCGCTGATGACTTGAATAATCTTGTGGAATAATAGACTTGGCCAAATAATTTACTATATCAGCATACTAAGGTGCCTCTTCCACACTAAACATTCGCTCATTTGGGAAAATCTCATTTATTTATACTGACTCCTTTTCATTTCCCTTCTTATTCCTAATCTCCTAATTAATCAGTCAGTTTAACTTTGAATTCTAATCCACAAATGACTAATCGTTAGCATAATGGATTCGGTTTAGCTCTCTGTTCTAATTGAAAGAACTTGAGATTTAAATAATAAGTGTTGGAACTTTTGGGATATTTTTGGGTGTGAATTGGAAAAGTCTTCAATTGGTGCGATAACTAGTCGCGACTCTTTATTTGCAAAGGGTGATATTTGCAAATGGTTCATATTAAAGAGTTATGTTGTTTCGGAATGGGTGTGACCTTCTAATAAGGTTCAATCTACACAATTAAATTTGAAATTGTGTGATCTATCAGCTAAAGTTAGTTTTGCCATAGATATGACCGTTATAAAGAGACACATGAAAATCTATAAATATGACCTCTTAATTTCATTTTCTTCACTTCGAATCAATTCCATATAATTGATTTCTAATTATTTCCTTCTCGAAATTATGTCAAAATAATTTTCTTATTATTTTTGAGTTTGGTGTTTGATATTTTGTATCCAATATTTTTCATTCCAGAATAGTACAGTCAGGCGTTGATTGGTCTCATAAAATTAATATTGTACTATATTAATTTTGGAAAAAACGTTGTATCCTAGGAAGTAGACGTCCGTTTGATCCCGTTAGTACCAGTGTGGTTACAAAATTCGTCTTAATGAGATTTGCATTTGCATTCCCGCTTCATTTTATCTTCTTTGAATTTCTGCTCTTTTTACGTTGAAGTAAGCCGTGATTTGTTCATTATTATGCACGACCATGATTTCAGTAACTCATTACTATATCTGTATTTGCATGCACGAGTTTTTGTTAATACAATATAATTCATGTACTAATTTAACCAGCACGAAGATGGGTAGAAGAACAAATTAAGGGGATGTTTTATTTGCTTGTTTCAAGTCGTTTTTCGTTTTACTGAACAATGAAAAATGCATTTGATATGATATTTCTGAATATTTCTAAAAAATACATTTTCAAAAATAAAGATAAATTTATAACATAAAATTCAAAATGTTTTTTTGACGTTTTAAGTGTTTTTAGTGAAATTCTGAAAGCACTCAAAATATAGAAAACAAACGTTTAAATAAAAATTTATTTTAAAAATAAAAATATTTTAAATTAATATTTTAAAAAATAAAATTCAAAAAGTGTATATTAAAAAAATGATATATTCTAAAGAAATAAAAAATAAATTTTTTGAAAAATAAAATCAAAAATTCTAAATAAATAAAATTCTAGAAGATAAAAATAAAAATTCTGAAAAAAAAATGAATTTATAAAAATTTCTAGAAAAAAAAAATAAAATTTCAATTAAAATGACTATTTAGTATTTACATAAAAAAATTTAAACGAAAACGAACAAAAATATTTCCATTCAATGTCATTAAATTTTATTTTTATATTTTATATTTTGAACTTAATTTATTTTTTAATTTTATTTTTGTAGCCAGAAAAAATATTGTAAGATTCACCAATTTTAAAATGTATACATTACTTGATTAATATATTAAAATAAAATTATTTTATTTTGTGGATAATCAAATTTAATGGAATAAAATGTCTTAAATTAATTTTTCGAATTTTCAAACCAAACCAAACATGTTTTCTAATTTTTTTTCTTTAGAATTCATTTTTTAAAATGACAAACCTATACGTTTTTAAAAATCTTAAAACAAACTCTCAAAATTGAAAATAACTCAAAACTCAAAACTGAAGATCGAAATACAAACCAAACATGCCTTTAATGTGGTTCCCACATTTCATCGAGCAGTTGGAGTGCACTGTTACAATTCAAAATTTTTGTAAATCAAATTTGTAGAACAAACAGGCAAGAATCAGACAGTTGGTTGAACATTGATAAAAACAACATTCCTTGTTTTGTAAATCAAATTTGTAGAACAAACAGGCAAGAATCACACAGTTGGTCGAACATTGATAAAAACAATGCGAAGTTGAATTGGGCAAATCACTTCACTCCACTCCATCACTATAATTTAAAAGAGGTTGGCACAAGCTACTGTATGAACATAACAGGTGTCAACATTTCCTATCGTCAACCTCCAATTAATTTTTTCTTTCCTTTTAAGTTGTCCTAAATAGATTCAAGAACAACCAACTCTCTGAAACCTCAACCTCCTCTACACTGTAATCCTAAAACTCGCAGTCGTAATTTCTCTGACTCCGAAAGTAAATCCTCCATTTTCGTTAGGTTTTTCCTATATATATTCTCTCCAATTCTTTGGATGTTTTATCCAATTTTTATATGTTCATAGTCGTAATCATTTCCATTTTCTTCATAAAATTTCATTCTTCTGTAAATCAGAATTGTAAAAAGAAAACGACGTTCGGACAACTCACTTGCACCTATGCTTGTCTGATTCTTCATGATGATGGCATCACAGTCACTGTAACTTTTCTTTGAACCCTATGTATTTGTTTATATATCCACATCAACGTATGAATACTGGTTTTTGTCTGTGAATCTTACTGGTTCCTTTTTATTTTTGGATTTTAGGTGGTTAAAATTGTGACGCTGGTTAAGGCCGCGAATGAGTCAGTGGAATCTTCTTACAAGCCAAGCCTTTTTGCGAAGCTCTATGAGAAGAGGAACATTGAGGTCCTGAAGACCTTGTCACGAACAAAGGAGCTGGTGGTGGTGGTGCAGCAGTAGACGTCCCACATTAAAAACAAGAAAAGAACCAATTCTGTGTCCACATCAACCAGACACACACATATATACACATATATACATACACCATCATGGCTGCAGCTTCAGTAGTCCCACTTGCCATTAGCGGAGTTGTGAAAATGGGCACCCCAGCACACTCATATTTAGAAAGCCATACAGTCGAAGAATTAAAGCCCTTTTTCAGAGCTGTGCCTCTATTTCTACCACCTGGGTTGGGTCTCTGGGAGCGGTGGCAGCTTCACAATCAAAGTCCATGATGACTCAATTCCTTAATCCCAATAGCTTAGTGTCATGCCCCCTCAGGTACGCCGTACGCGAGTATTTGGTACATTACATACATATTTGGTGTGTTTTATTGATCTACCTGAGATCTTTTTCGTCCTTTCTTTTCGGATTTTGTAAATGAGAATTGGGTTTTCTGGGTGCTGTGAGTGTGTAGAAGGAAAGAATGGTTGATGAGGATATGTATTTGTTGTTACCAAATGGATCTATTTTATCGGAACTGATAAGTGTGTTTTACACACTTAATTATGACACAAAATAGATTGAATGTTGTTATAAAAAGCTCGAAAAGGACTTAATTCGTTATATATTGTTTTGTAGGGCTACTTTGATGGAATGAACGAAATGTAAGCGAAAAGAGGCGAAAAGGACCAAAATGCAAGTCAATGAAAGTTCAGGGACTAAATTGCAATTATCCAAAAATTGACCCAAATGATGAATCGAGCATGGAATTCTACCAAGGAGCTAATTGGCGATTACATGGATGACCAGAAGTAGAAAGAAGAGGAATCAAGGCTCAAAAGTGAAAGGAAGAAGTTTGAGGACCAAGTTGAACAACCAAAGAAGTTGCCTTCCTTGCGATCGCAAGGATTCCTACCTTGCGATTGCCCAAGCGTCAACAGGAAGCCCAGGAAAGGAAAACACTTGTTCCTTGCGATCGCAATGGATCCTTCCTTGCAATCGCAAGGCAGGTTTCTGCGCGAGATTTTTCTAGTTTCCTTTTCCGAATCAAATACTTATGGAATGATATCTTAGCACTCTATTTAAACTAAAACTCGCCCAGAATTAGGGTTTATGCATTCTTAGAGAGAAAAATGTTGACTTTGGAGAGCAAGGAGAAGAGCTTGAGCTAGGGTTTCACCACAAGATCCAAAATTCAAGCTTTAACTTCTACTTTTTGGTGATGTTTCTTTCTATCATTTTTAGTGGGTGTTTGACACCCATTCTTTTGAAGAATGAGTTTTTGAATAGTGATTGATGTAAAGAATGTGTGGTTAAAAAGTTAGAAGAATTTTTGGGTTTATGTGTAATATTATTTTATTTGGAGAATGTGTGGTTAGAAATGAGTACCGTAGAAAAATGAGAATGGGAATGAGATAAAAAATGGGTGTCAAACGGGGGCTTATTATTGTTTTAATTTCATTATGCTAGACTAGACTTTTATGTACTAGGTGAACGATGAACCTCGCATTGTGATCTCTTTATTTCTATTTTGCAATTTGACAATTAAACACGTTTGATGGTTTTGAATGATTTATATACGCTTCTTGTCTCCGTGATTATAGTGCACGATAATTGTGTGAGTTTAGGTGGTTTATTTCATGCATTCGAAAGAAGGGAAATAAATTCAACAAGGTATAAATCGTCGTTTTGTTCATAAAGGATACAAATATACTGATATGCATTACGTGAATCTCTAAGTGTTTACAAAACTACATGCATTCTTATATATTGCATTTGTCATAGAAATATAGTCAAATGGTATACTAGGATAGGTTCAATTCTACTCGAAAGAGGTTATTGGATAGGTTAGGAACATTGATTCTTCAAACGATTCATCGTGTTATCAAATTGTGAGATAGGGGTTAAGAGTGAACTTTGCTTGGTGATTCGGGATCCTAGTACGCTTTTCCATATATTAATTTTCTCAAACTTTGCATTCAACCATTGTTTTACAATTACATCGAAATTTTAGTTTAATTTGCATGTTATTCATAATTTCATCATAAAATCACAAAAACAACCATCTTGAGTTTTATAGTTTCGGTTAAGGTTACAATAGTAGAAATCAAATTAGATCAATTCTCGTGGGAACGATACTTGAAATTTTACAATTTCCACTTTATTACTTGTCAACGAACCGTACACTTGCGGTGATATAATTTCGAAACATATTTTCGTGAACAAGTTTTTGGCGCCATTGCCGGGGATTGAGTATTAATTTGATTTTTTTTATTTAGACACTAATTCGAACTTGTTTTCTTTATTTTTATTTTAACTTTTCGTTCCATTACTTAAGCTGACCTAAGTGCTGCTACTGTTTTTGCCTTTTAGGCATTGCATGCGAAGATCAATCAGCTGTGGTTTAGTTCAAGTTGATTTGGAAATTGAACGAACTTTTCATCGCAGACAGAGAGAAGCAAGAGTAGCACATCAGGTCAATCAAGGACATATCGAAATGGCTGAACAACAAATGGAACCGAGGATAGGTCATGCAGTGCTAGCCAATGCTGAAGCTCAGGATGATGGGAATGCTATACTTGGGGATTTCTAGCACCATACGTTGTTCAAAACCAGTCCAGCATCGTTTACCTAGCATTTGGACAGCCAAACTTTCAATTGAAGACAAACGTCATCCAACTCTTCCAGAATGGACATCAATTTTACGGAACAGCCAACGAGAATCCACATACACATATATCTCGTTTCTTGGATATGTGTCAACACTTCAAATACCCTAGGATATCAGAAGATGCAATCAGACTAAGGTTATTTCCATTAACTTTTCGGGATAAAGCACTTGAGTGGCTCGACTCACTCCCGGTGGCGAGCATAACTACTTGGAACGATTTGGCTCAGAAATTCTGCAACAAATACTTCTCACCGGCTAAAGTGGCGAGATTGAGGCACGATATATCAATTTTTAGCCAACATGAAACTGAATCACTTGATGAAGCGTGGAGTAGGTTCAAGGGCATGCTAAGGAAGTATCCTCAACATGGATACGACAAGAAAGAACAAATCAGATACTTCTATTGGAGACTAACACCAACTTTCAGAAGCATGGTAGATTCGTCATCAAATGGTTCCTTAACCACCAGGTCAGTCAAGGGAGCTTGGGAGTTGTTTGAGAGAATGGCTAATACCTCAGCCATGTGGTCTACAGATAGAGGGAGTGCAAAGAAAGCAGTTGGAGTGTATGAGGTAGATACCTATTCGGCATTATCCGTAAAGATTGATTCCTTGTTTCACAAGATAGAGGGTATAACACAGACCGTGAATTCAGCACAAGTCAAGAAGCCCAGTTGTGAAGAATGTGGAGCAGAGCACGGTACGGCTGAATGTCCTATTATTACACAAAGGATGGAACATGTGGATTTTGCTCAATGGGGTTAACGTCAGCAGAACAACCCTCATTTCGAGACATATAATCCAGGATGGAGAAATCACCCAAATCTCTCTTGGGGTGGTAACCAGAATCATAATCGAGCTCCTGGGCAGTTTCAACAGGAGAGAAAACCTCAGTTGGAAGACATGTTTGCAAAGCTTATGGAAAAGACCGATAAATACATGGAAACCACAAATCAGTTCATGAGGAAGACTGAAACAAACTTCCAGAATCAGGGTGCAGCTATCAAAAATCTGGAGACTCAAATGGGACAACTAGCTTTTTCTATGACAGGACGAGTGTCTGGCGCTTTACCGAGCAATACAGAAGTGAATCCTAGGGAGCACATTCATGCCATTACTACAAGAAGTGGAGTTCAGCTACCTGAGATACATGTGAAAAGGCCAGGAGTAGACAAAGAGATAGTGGACCCACCGGAGAAGGAGACTGAAGAGAAGACTGATAGCACCGAGTAGACACCAGTGAAGGAGAGACCAGTAGTGCCACAGCAAGTTCCAGATAACTCATTAAATCCTTATGAACCACCCATTCCATTTCCACAACGGTTGAGGAAGCCACGAATGGAGCAGCAATACAAAAAATTCCTTGAAGTGTTCAGAAAGCTCCATATAAACATCCCATTAGTTGATGTACTCTTCCAAATACCGAGCTACGCGAAGTTCTTGAAGGATATTTTATCAAACAAACGCAAGTTGGAAGATCACGAGACTGTAATGTTGACTGAAGAAGTCAGTGCCAGAATTCAGAACAAGCTTCCACCAAAACTGAAAGATCCAGGGAATTTTACTGTGCCCTGTACCATTGGTGAAATTTACTTTGATAAAGCATTATGTGATCTTGGTGCCAGTATTAATTTAATGCCTTTATCTGTTTTCAGGAAACTTGGATTAGGAGAGGCTAAAGCAACCACAGTTACATTGTAACTGGCTGACAGATCGTTGACACACCTAAGAGGAATCATCGAGGACGTGCACATCAAGGTGGAAAATTCATATTTCCTGCTGATTTTCTCATTTTGGATATGGAGGAAGACAAAGACGGTCCACTAATTTTGGGCAGACCATTTTTGACCACTGGAAGAGCATTAATTGATGTTCATAGGGGGCAGCTGATTTTGAGATTGGGTGACGAACAGGTATCTTTCGATGTTTTCAAGGCCATACAGTTTCCTTCAGAGGCAGATAGTTGTTTCAAAATCGATGTCATTGACAAGGTGGTGAATGATAGTTTTCTACTTCAACATCATTCGGATGCATATGAGGCATGCATTGCTCATTCTCAATCAATCAATTCTGATTCACTTGAGATTGAAACTTGTGCACGGTTTATGGAGACCAACCCACCATATTTTCGAAAACAGCACTTCCCAAATTTTGAAGAACTTGGAACAGAGAGCAAGAAGCATATACCATCGATTCAGCAGCCGCCTAAATTGGAACTAAAGCAGCTACCACCACACCTCAGATATGCTTATCTTGGAGATTCTTGCACTCTTCCAGTGATTATATCGAACTCAATCAGTGAGGTGGAGGAAGAAAAACTACTTCCGGTATTCAGAGAACACAAAACAGCCATAGGATGGACCATTGCAGATATTAAAAGGATCAGCCTTTCGTTGTGTATGCATAAGATCCTCATGGAGGAGAATTTTCGTCCCAGCGTGGAGAGTCAGCGGAGGTTGAATCCAAATATGAAGGAAGTGGTTCGGGCTGAAGTATTGAAGCTTTTGGATGCGGGAATCATATATCCCATATCTGATAGTGCGTGGATCAGTCCAGTTCAAGTAGTGCCGAAGAAGGGGGGGGGGGAATCATAGTTGTACCTAATGAGAAGAATGAGCTGATTCCTACTAGAACAGTTACAGGATGAAGGGTTTGCATTGATTACCGCAAACTCAATACAACTACTTGGAATGATCATTTTCCTCTCCTCTTCATTGATCAAATGTTGGAGAGGTTGGCAGGACATTCACATTACTACTTTCTTGATGGGTACTCCGGCTACAATCAGATTCCAGTAGCACCAGAGGACCAGGAGAAGACCACATTCACATGTCCTTATGGTACTTTTGCTTACCGTAGGATGCCTTTTGGTTTATGTAATGCTCCAGCTACGTTTCAGAGATGCATGATGGCTATATTTTCTGATATGGTTGAGAGATTCATAGAGATCTTCATGGATGACTTTTCCATATTTGGATCTTCATTTGATGAGTGTTTGAAACATCTGAATTTGGTTTTGGAAAGATGTAGGGAAATGAATCTGGTCTTGAATTGGGAGAAATGTCACTTCATGGTGCAGGAAGGCATAGTTTTGGGACATCAAGTTTCAGCTAAGGGAATAGAAGTGGACAGGGCGAAAATTCAAGTCATTGAGAAATTACCACCACCTACTTCTGTAAAGGGTGTTCGCAGTTTTCTAGGTCATGCCGGTTTTTACAGACGGTTCATCAAGGACTTCTCGAAGATAACTAAGCCACTGTGCAACTTACTGATGAAAGACAATCCATTTGACTTCAATGATGGGTGTTTAACAGCTTTTCACACTCTCAAAGAAAAGCTCATCTCAGCTCCAGTAGTAGTTGCACCAGATTGGGAGTTACCATTTGAATTGATGTGTGATGCCAGTGATTATGCCGTGGGAGTAGTTTTGGGGCAGCGAAGAAACAAAATTTTCCATGTGATTTACTACGCCAACAAAACTTTAAATGATGCACAGCTGAATTATGCAACCACAGAGAAGGAGTTATTGGCAGTTGTGTATGCATTTGATAAGTTTTGCCCTTACTTGGTTGGATCAAAAGTAGTGGTTTACACTGATCATGCTGCACTAAAGTATCTAATGACAAAGAAGGATGCCAAACCAAGATTGATTCGCTGGGTGTTACTGTTGCAAGAGTTTGATATTGAAATCAGGGATAAAAAGGGTAGTGAGAACGTTGTAGCAGATCATCTATCTCGACTAAGCTTGGCCAACCAGATGAGTCAGTGGAAATAAATGAGGTTTTTCCCGATGAACAAATTCTTAGTATGGAGACTGTGCCTTGGTATGCTGATATTGTCAACTACTTGGCCAAATCCATTCCTCTACCAGAATATTCTAATCATCAGAGGAAGAGGTTCTATGCAGATTTGAAATACTACTTTTGGGAAGATCCCATTCTCTATAGGTGTGGTGCAGATCAGATTATTCGATGATGCGTGCCTGAAGAAGAAGTGCATCAGATTCTGGAGCATTGCCATTCATCAGCATATGCAGGACATTTTGGGGCCTCCAAGACGGCAGTTAAGGTCTTACAGTCAGGGTTCTATTGCCCTACATTGTTCAGGGATACCTTTGAATTTGTGAAGAGATGTGATCGGTGTCAACGCACAGGGAATATCTCGAGAAAGAATGAAATGCCTTTAACAAGTATCTTAGAAGTCGAGCTGTTTGACGTTTGGGGTATTGACTTCATGGGACCATTTCCATCGTCATTTTCCAATCAATATATACTTGTTGTTGTGGACTATGTCTCCAAGTGGGTGGAAGCAGTGGCATTACCTACTAACGATGCAAAAGTGGTGATTGGATTTCTAAAGAAGCACATTTTCACTCGTTATGGCACACCGAGAGCTATCATTAGTGACGGGGGGAAACACTTTTGTAATCGCCAGTTTGAACAGTTGTTGAATAAGTATGGAGTCAAACATCGCATAGCAACCCCATATCACCCTCAGACCAGTGGGCAAGTTGAAATTTCCAACAGAGAGTTGAAAAGAATACTTGAAGTCACGGTGAAATCATCAAGGAAAGACTGGTCCAAGAAATTGGACGATGCACTATGGGCTTACCGAACAGCATTCAAGACACCTATTGGGATGTCACCATACCGTCTTGTGTTTGGGAAAACATGTCACTTGCCAGTTGAGTTGGAACATCGAGCTTATTGGGCACTTCGTAGGTTGAATAAGGATTTGCAAGCAGCTGGTGAACAGCGATTACTACAGTTGAATGAGATGGATGAATTTCACCAGGAAGCTTATGAAAATGCAAAAATATACAAGGAGCGTACCAAGAAATTTCATGACCTGCATATTCAGATAAGAGAGTTCATTGTGGGGCAGCAGGTTCTGTTATTCAATTCTCGTTTGAAGCTTTTTCTGGGCAAGTTGAGGTCACGGTGGTCTGGCCCGTATACTGTCACCCAGGTGTTCCCACATGGAGCTGTTGAAATCACACATGAGAGCAAAGGGACATTCAAGGTCAACGGGCAGCGCTTAAAACACTATTGGAGCGGGGATTTCTCGAAAGACAAATCTACCGTTCACCTTCAGACACCAGAATGATCTCCATACGGTACAGTCGAGCTATCGACTATAACCTAGCGCTGGATGGGAGGCAACCCATCGTTTCTACCCTATTATTTATTTTGCTTTCTGTTTTTACTTTGATAGTTTTTACTTTTTCTGCTTTGATCACGTAGTTCTAGGTCACCGTTATCTTAGCCATCCATACATGTTCATGGGCAGTTCCAATTAGTTTTAAATGTGTTATACATGTCTCACGTGGTGATAGAATCATTTTTGGGTGTTTTGGACAAAAACTCACGCTTCTCTAGGCCATATACTCATTTTTCTGCGTTTTCAACCCAACATGTGCTTTCATGGTCAATTTTGTTGTTGGATGTGTTCTCATTAATTATCAACACCTCAGGACGTGAGCAATGTGTCTTGAGACAATTTGGGTGTATTTGAGCTATTTATAACACTATCTTCCCAAAACTGTGATTTTTAGGTCAACTTGGGTTTTTAAGTTACATCATTCCTTTTCACATCACATCATGCTTCCACGAGCATTTTATGGTCAGAAGTGGGTTTGTGTAGGATGCAAGCATTTTGGACTCTCATTTTGACAATGGGGGATGCAAAGAAGTTTTGAGTGCAACATTGCATTTTTCCATGATTTTTCTCATTTTTGGCATGTTAAGTGATCCACCGTCTCTATCAGTCTTTACACATGCAAGCATGGTTTCACGCTATTTATGACATATTGAGAAGCAGTTTGGGGGGTGTTTTCGGGGTCATTTATCACTTTTGTTCAAAGATTCACGTAAATCGAGGCCAAAGAGGCAATCTTGTGTTTTCGGGACTCAAGTTGCTTTTGACATGCCATTCATGGTTTACACGCACACACGGCACTTTGAAATGAATATTGCTCAGTCGTAATAGCTTCGAAGCATCGAGTGGCATTTAGGTTCGGCATTCGAGTTTTCGTGAAAATAGACCCACATTGCGTTTTTCGGGATTATTTATATTTTTTAGGAGGGGGGGTGATGTGTCATTGGTTTATTTAGTTTGTTTTCTTTTGCATGCCATTAAAAAAAAAAAAGAAAAAGAAAAATTTTCTGGTAGGCCTTGCGATCGCATGGCTATACCAGCCATGCGATCGCCCAGACATAGTCAGGACCAAAATTGGTCCTGACTGCTAACTCCTTGCGATCGCAAGGAGTTAGCCTGTGCGATCGCAAGGGCCTGCACGGGTTCAAAATAAAACCCAACACCCAATCCCACATTTCACTCACCCAACACCCTCTCGACCTCACACGGCAATTCGGCACTTCAAGCACCCACTCCAACAGATTTTCATCCTTTTCACCCATCACTTCAAGATTTGCCATCCACCCCAACATTCACTTTGCACTTCCCACCATGATTTCTCAGGTACATTTTCGGCCCCCCCTATTTTCCTCACTTTGTTGCTTTCTTTTTACAGTTTTTGTTGATTATTGCGAATGGGAGTTCGGGTTTAGGTAGTTGTGGAGTTTTGATTGCATTGTGGTGTGAAAATTTTGGCTAGGATTGCAATCACCAATTGTTGCTATTTTCAGGAAATCACCCACGCATGCAAGGTGCTCGATAAAATGCCACAGTGATGATTTATGTGCCCTATCATGAATTTCGAAGTTTGCTTAGTTGCCATATGTGTAGGATTGCATATTGTGATAACATTTGGTGCACATTACATCGTAAGACATCATCACAATCATGTCATGACACCTCGGTTGCACCACTGCACTCATGGCTAGGATATGGCACTTCACGGCACCTACTTCGTCCCCCGAGTTTTCCACTCATTTGATCTCCGTTTGGCACCAAATTTGGATATGTTGTAGTTGGACCTACCCTCTTTCATATGCCAGAATATTGCTCGGGAAAATTTTGAGTTTTCATGCCGATATCACGGGGCGAAGTTGCTTAGTCGATCACAGTTTTACATGAAAAATTTCCAATTTTTCAACTTGTTTTTGGGGTTTTTTCACGTCTTGCCATGTTTTTACCATATCATACTCATGTTTCTCTTTTGATGTGCATCCAGTTCACTCTGTTTCCCCATGTTTTGTGATTTTTCATTCGATAAACACCTACCTCGTTTTTCGCACTTGATTGCATACTTCACCATTCACAGCTATTTCCAATCAAGTTTGGGGGAATTCTACACTACCTTTAGTAGTTCTTGCACTGTATTTTATCTGGATTGATTTTTGTTATTTTCTTTATACAGGATGCCACCGAAACGCACTTCCAAAGGCAAGGAAAAAGTTGGATCTTCCTCTGGCACGGCCCCCACCAAAACACCTGACGGGGGTGTGCGGCGTTTTCTGGGCCCCAGTTGTCGTCTTCGCTATACCGATGTCATCTCCCATTGGCAACTACTGTCCGAGCGCCCAGTTCAGTTAGAGGATTTCCCAGGGTTTGAACTGGCTACATTGGTCCATCACTGTGGATGGGAGAAATTGGTAGCCAACCCACACCCTATCTATGAAGGTCTAGTACGGGAATTTTACGCCAATTTCAATGAGGACATTGACACACCTGGAGCAGAGCATCAGCACCAGACATGGGTTAGAGGCAAATAGGTGATGTTTACACCAGAAGTGATCCAGGACTACTACCAGCTTACATGGGATCATATAGTCCCGATACTTGGGGATTTTCCATGGCCCGAGGTGGCAGAGGTTTTAATGGGGCGTGCGAATGCGTGGCTGCTAGACACAGACGAGTGGTTCCAGATTGAGCTTACACCATCCATCGCGATCCTTTGGCTCTTCATTTGTTACAACATTGAGCCAACGCGACACCACTCCACCTTCCCGGATCCCAAAGCCGGCATGCTATATCATTTGGTTCGAGGGCATAAGATCGATCTCGCCTTCCTCATCTATGAACAGATCCATACACTGGGACTTTTAGGTGACCGTCGGAATTCGTTGATCTTTCCAAGCCTCATTAGCTGCATCTGCAAGCGCACGGGCGTCATCTTCCCCACAGGGGAACTTCCAGTCAGATCGAGCCCATTTATTAAACGCAGTACACTGGAGGCTCAGGATAGAGCGAGGCTGAAGCGACAAGACACGCATATGCGAGCTCACCAGGGCCAGCAGCCACCTTTACAGGGTGATGAGGCTGAAGATATGGATATGCCTCAGGTGGCAGCACCGCCACCACCACCTCTTGGGGGCGACACCCAGATTTTGAGGCAGATGTTTGCCACTATGACTGGCTACAGCAGAGACCTACAGTATCTACAGCAGACTTTTGGGACCATGAGTACAGACATGCAGTAGGTGCGGGCTGACGTACTAGCCACCCGTACTGTGTCATCTGATATTGGTCGAGAAGTACTCGCATCAAGTAGAGCCATCGAAACATTGACAGGGAAATTGAGCCTATATACTGGACGGGTCGATGATTTACAGCTTCGTGCCGATGCAACGGTGCATCGTTTGGACAGCCTTGAGGCTGAAGTGCGACGACAGTCCAGTTTTCTTCAAGAGCATATAGAGCTGCTTCGAGGACACTCCACACTACTTCAGGAGCAGTCACAACTGATGCGCCAGATTCTTGCAAGACTGCCTCCACCACAGGATGATGGTCCCGGTTTTGTTCCTCCACCACCATCACCACCTCCAGTTTGATCAGGGAGTTCTTTCCTTTCCCATTCTCTTGCCCTTACTCTCACTCTCTACCCTTACATTTTACACATTGGGGCAATGTTAGATTTAGTTTGGGGGTGGACATGCATATGATTTCAGTAATTTTAGTTTATCATTCATTTTTAATTTTTGCATGCTTTTGTTTTGTTGCATGTTTGAGTGCTTGTTTATATAAAAAAAAATTATTTTCTTTTTGTTCACTTCAACATTTTTGTTTTATGTGCTTGTGTTGGTTTAATAGCCTTACCGGCGATGATAAGAAGATTGGAAGCAGTATGGCTATGAATTGTGGACATTGTGCATGTTAAATTGATCTACACTTGTCTATGTGGAAACTTGACATTCCTGCGCACAATACTGATGTTGGGCATGCTAAGATAGTGATGGATGAATGAATTAGAGTAGATCTGGACATGATAGGTCAACCCAGCAAACCTCTATTGCACTTATCAATAAGCCATTATTTTAAAAAGTTTGGAGATGATTTAGCTATCACAGGGGAACATTGAAATGAGTAGGAATTCCATGCATGAAAATTGTGTTGTGTGGATTGGATTAGACCAATGAGACAAAAACGATGTAAAAGTTTCAAGTTAGAGGGCAGTTCTGGAAACTGGATGTCTAAAAGAAAATGGGCATTGCACTAATCATTGAAAATAAACAATAATAATAAAGACATCGGTTCGAGCCTGTATAACTTGAGTGATTAAGTCTGTAAGGGTTTAAAACCTGGTGCCCTATGGTCATCTGACTTGGGAGTCATCGGCCCAAAGCTCAGTACAGGGGTTATATAGAAAGCAAATGGACGGTGTTAAAAAAAAAATTAAATCCATTGACGAATAACATACATACTCCTATGTATGGAATGCACTAATTAACCCCAGACATCCGGTTGATAGAATCATATCTCTGATACGAAGCAAGTAACTGAGTCTAGTCTCAACAGTTGAAACAATCAAATAAATAGGAGAATCCCTGTCTGTCGAAATGCAACCCTGTGGCTGTGAAATCTATCCAAACAAAGAGAGGATGAGGACTTAAGCAAATCAAAGGCTCTATTATAGAATACACGTGTTGATCTTTGAGCGAAAGAAACAAGTTTGGGGGGGTGTGAATCTCTCGAGTGAAGAAAGGAAATACTTGACTACTGTAGGTCGGGATTTACACCCATCATCAGTGTGGTATGCTTTGCATGAGTAAGCACCCACATACACATCGAGTTCTACACATGACAGGTGAAAATTGATTTGATTTTGCACTATTGAAATTGTTCATTTTGCTATTACTAAATTTAAATGCTGAGACACGGTAGGTTGTTAAACCATGCCTTGTGTTATAATAAGTTATCATTTTGTTTGAGGACAAACAACAATTCAAGTTTGGGGGTATTTGATAAGTGTGTTTTACACACTTAATTATGACACAAAATAGATTGAATGTTGTTATAAAAAGCTCGAAAAGGACTTAATTCGTTATATATTGTTTTGTAGGGCTACTTTGATGGAATGAACGAAATGTAAGCGAAAAGAGGCGAAAAGGACAAAAATGCAAGTCAATGAAAGTTCAGGGACTAAATTGCAATTATCCAAAAGTTGACCCAAATGATGAATCGAGCATGGAATTCTACCAAGGAGCTAATTGGCGATTACATGGATGACCAGAAGTAGAAAGAAGAGGAATCAATGCTCAAAAGTGAAAGGAAGAAGTTTGAGGACCAAGTTGAACAACCAAAGAAGTTGCCTTCCTTGCGATTGCAAGGATTCCTACCTTGCGATTGCCCAAGCCTCAACAGGAAGCCCAGGAAAGGAAAACACTTGTTCCTTGCGATCGCAATGGATCCTTCCTTGCGATCGCAAGGCAGGTTTCTGCGCGAGATTTTTCTAGTTTCCTTTTCCGAATCAAATACTTATGGAATGATATCTTAGCACTCTATTTAAACTAAAACTCATCCAGAATTAGGGTTTATGCATTCTTAGAGAGAAAAAGGTTGACTTTGGAGAGCAAGGAGAAGAGCTTGAGCTAGGGTTTTACCACAAGATCCAAAATTCAGGCTTTAACTTCTACGTTTTGGTGATGTTTTCTTTCTATCATTTTTATTATTGTTTTAATTTCATTATACTAGGCTAGACTTTTATGTACTAGGTGAACGATGAACCTCGCATTGTGATCTCTTTATTTCTATTTTGCAATTTGACAATTAAATACGTTTGATGGTTTTGAATGATTTATATACGCTTCTTGTCTCCGTGATTATAGTGCACGTAATTGTGTAAGTTTAGGTGGTTTATTTCATGCATTCGAAAGAAGGGAAATAATTTCAACAATGTATAAATTGTCGTTTTGTTCATAGAGGATAGAAATATACCGATATGCATTACGTGAATCTCTAAGTGTTTACAAAACTACATGCATTCTTATATATTGCATTTGTCATAGAAATATAGTCAAATTGTATACAAGGATAGGTTCAATTCTACTCGAAAGAGGTTATTGGATAGGTTAGGAACATTGATTCTTCAAACGATTCATCATGTTGTCAAATTGTGAGATAGGGGTTAAGAGTGAACATTGCTTGGTGATTCGGGATCCTAGTACGCTTTTCCATACATTAATTTTCTCAAACTTTGCATTCAACCATTGTTTTACAATTACATCGAAATTTTAGTTTAATTTGCATGTTATTCATAATTTCATCATAAAATCACAAAAAACAACCATCTTGAGTTTTATAGTTTCGGTTAAGGTTACAATAGTAGAAATCAAGTTAGATCAATCCTCGTTGGAACAATACTCTAAATTTTACAATTTCCACTTTATTAGTTGTCAACAAACCGTACACTTGCGGTGATATAATTTCGAAACGTATTTTCGTGAACAGGAACCATTGGCAAAGCCATATCCCCATAAAGCTCCCAAATGTTCTGATTGAGCTCCCCTGCTGAAATACTGTTAATTGAAGAGAGAGAGAGAGAGAGAGAGAGAGAGCGCGCACACACAAACAATGAAATATTGTGAATTGTGAATATTTGTTGAAATGTAGCTTTCAGAAATGAATGTGAATTTTGAGTCATTATTGGAACTAAAAGTATATAATTTCGTTTTTTATCATGTACTTTTAATTCTTCAAATTAGACAATCAATCATTTTGGCATCAAGGGTCTCGGTCTTACGTTCATTTCTGAAAGTTGCATTCCAACAATGACTCAGAATTCAAAGTGTTTCATTGTGTGTATGTGTGTGTGTGTGTCTATAGACATACACACACACACACACACACACTCTTCAATTAACAGTATCTGCAGTAGTATAATGCATGCAAAATTGGACCAGTAATTTTCTTTTTGTGTTTGTTTAATAAAGCCGACTATTTAGTAATTTTCTTTTTGCGTGCAAAATAGTATAATGTTACTTTATTTTTACAACAAGATAATTCACGTTCTTATACAGCATTCCACATTCTTATGCATCATGTCATCGAAGATCTTTTGCATCGCCTGCTGATAAGTTTCCCTACATTGTTAATCCAAAAAGCATAACTTTGTAACATATATACCCTCAGGAGTATGGAATAATGTAAGCTCCTCATCTTTTGGACTCATTCGTCTTTGATTGTATTCGGAAGACCCATCCATAAAATATAAGATTTCATACCCAGTAGTTGCATCCACCATTAACTCTATTACTGCTAGTAGAAAATCATCTTTTAGGCATGCTTGTTTCAAATCTCGAATCCCAACCCAGACTCGTAGTCGTCCTTTTGTTTTCATGATAGGAACAATGTTTGCTATCCTAGTTGGCTATTTGACTTCACGCATGAATCCCGCTTCAATAAATTTGTTGACTTCCACTTCAATTTGAGGAATCAGTTCTGGTCGATCTTCTTTGAGATTGCTTAATCGGATGAACTTCATGTCTTACTGCAAGTTGATATACTGCAATCTTAGGATCTAACCCTTGGTATTTCCTTACAAGACCATTCAAATGTGTCTTTGTATTTTTGAAACAAGTGGATGTACTCGAATTCCACTTTTTGACTGAGGATAGCCCTTACGAACAATGGTCTAGGGTCTTTTCCAGTCCCTATGTTGAAATGTTTTAATTCATCCACAGTAACTTCTCATCATTCTTCAAATGTTCATGGAGCTAGTTCAGGTTCGTCAGATGTGGCAGAGTTTTCAGACTCAGATTTTGAGTTGGCATTCACCGACGAAATTTATCAACAAAAATTTTCCATGCGTAATTGAAGTTACCGTCAGAAATAAGAGCATTGCCGACGAAAATATCCATAGTTGATGCCGCATTTTTAGTATTTATTATTTATTGTTTTGTCGATAAATTATCGAGGTGGCATTCACCGAAGAAATTTATAGACAAAAAATTTCCATGGGTGAGTGGTGTGAAAATATAAATTTCACTTTGCCCAACTATACGATAATAAGGGATGGCCCAGATCATTCCCCTCAGTTCACTGTAGTAGTTGAGCTTAATTGGCATTGCTTTAAGACTGATCCCATTTTTTGAATGTGTTCCAAGAACGCTCAAGATCTTGGGGCGCAAATTGCATACCAATATTTCGTTAAGCAACTTTCTCCATTTGGCCAGCACCTCCCATTTATGCATATGCAACCCTTATGCATGGGGATGAAATTTGTACTGTTATATGCGGGTGTTTAAGACACCCGCATATTCCAGTCAATTTGTTTAAGACACCCGCATATTGTTGAAATGTAGCTTTTAGAAATGAATGTGATTTTTGAGTCATTGTTGGAACTAAAAGCATATAATTTCGTTTTTTATCATATACTTTTAGTTCTTCAAATTAGACAATCACTCATACTGGCATCAAGGGTCTCAGTCTTACATTCATTTCTGAAAGTTGCATTCCAACAATGACTCAGAATTCACAGTGTTTCATTGTATTAGTGTGTGTGTGTGTGTGTGTACAGTATCTGCAATAGTATAATGCCTGCAAAATTGAACCAGTAATTTTCTTTTTGTGTTTGTTTAATAAAGCCGACTATTTAGTAATTTTCCTTTTGCGTGCAAAATAGTATAATGTTACTTTGTTTTTACAACAAGATCATTCACGTTCTTAAGCAGCATTCCACATTCTTATGCATCATGTCATCGAAAATCTTTTGCATCGCCTGCTGGTAATTTTCCCTGCATTGTTAATCCGAAAACCATAACTTTGTAACATATATGCCCTCAGGAGTATGGAATAATGTAAGCTCCTCATCTTTCGGATTTATTCGTCTTCGATTGTATTCGTAAGACCCATCCATGAAATATAAGATTTCTTACCCAGTAGTTGTATCCACCATTAACTCTATTATTGGTAGTAGAAAATCATCTTTTGGGCATGCTTGTTTCAAATCTCAAATGTCAACACAGACTTGTAGTTTTCCTTTCTTTTTCATGATAGGAATAATGTTTGCTATCCTAGTTGAGAATTTGACTTCACGCATGAATCCCGCTTCACAAAATTTGTTGACTTCCACTTCAATTTGAGGAATAAGTTCTGGTCAATCTTAGGATCTAACCCTTGGTATTTCCTTACAAGACCATGCAAATGTGTCTTTGTACTCGAATTCCTCTTTTTGACTGAGGATAGCCCTTACGAACAATGGTCTCGGGTCTTTTCCAGTCCCTATGTTGAAATGTTTTAATGCATCCACAGTAGCTTGTCATCCTTCTATAAATGTTGATGGACCTAGTTCAGGTTCGTCTGATGTGGCAGAGTTTTCAGACTCAGATTTTGAGTTGGCATTCATCGACGAAATTTATAGACAAAAATTTTCCATGGGTAATTGAAGTTACCGACGGAAATAAGAGGATTGCCGACGAAAATATCCATCGTTGATGCCGCATTTTTAGTATTGATGATTTATTGTTTCGTTGATAAATTATCGAGGTGGCATTCATCGACGAAATTTATCAACAAAAATTTTCCATGTGTAATTGGAGTTACCAATGGAAATAAGAGCATTGCCGACGAAAGTATCCATCATTGATGTCGCATCTTTAGTAGTGCAGTTTCTTAAGGCACCCGCATATTCCTGTTAATTTCATGTAATCCAATTGCACAATAAATGCTCTATGGTCTTTCTGAAAACTTACTATACTTACCTCCTTGTATATCAAGTCCCGTGTCCAGCCTCCCTCATCCCATGTCATACACTCTGTATGGACAATTGGAGAAAAAAAATTTGACCTGCAAGTAAATATATGTATTTTGCAATTGTATGTTATATTTAAGCATGACAACTTTTTGTTTAATTTTTTAAATTAGCTTATGTTATGTAAACGTAATTATTTATACTCAATTATAATTTTTTATTTTAATGTCGGTTGCAAAAAGGTTTTAGAAGTAATTAAGGAGTCAAGTATTTATGATATCATTTTATATATATTTAAATATAAAAATATACAGAAATTTTTTTTTCTCTAATGTATATGTAGTTTTTTCCCTAATTAATTACTAAAATGATATGGTGATCGTCAGTTCCTTGTCATAATGTGTAGTGCGTTATGTCAACTAAATAATTGAAACCATAAAATAAATCTTATATTTGTGTTAAATAAATCTTCAAGGGTTTAATGTATTTTCATCTGTATATAAAATATCTCTTTTGGCGATGGGTAACAGGGCAGCCACTGTAGTATAACTTCCATTCTCATCTATTTAAACAGGGCAGCCATTGTAGTATACATTCCATTCTCATATGTTTCAAAATCCTATCTTTTGATGGAAGAAGAAAACGTTGTCATAATTACAAGATCATGCTGCGTGAGTGGTGTGAAAATATAAATTTCAATTTGCCCAAATATACGATAATAAGGGATGGCCCAGATCATTCCCCTTAGTTCACTGTAGTAGTTGAGCTTAATGGGCATCGCTTTAAGACTGATCCCATTTTTTTGTATGTGTTCTAAGAACGCTCAAGATCTTGGGGCGCAAATTGCATACCAATATTTCGTTAAGCAACTTTCTCCATTTGGCCAGCACATCCCATTTACTCATATGCAAGCCTTATGCGTGGGGATGAAATTTGTACTGTTACATGCGGGTGTTTAAGACACCCGCATATTCCAGTCAATTTGTTTAAGACACCCGCATATTGTTGAAATGTAGCTTTCAGAAATGAATGTGAATTTTGAGTCATTGTTGGAACTAAAAGTATATAATTTCGTTTTTTATCATATACTTTTAGTTCTTCAAATTAGACAATCACTCATTGTGGCATCAAGGGTCTCAGTCTTACATTTATTTCTGAAAGTTGCATTCCAACAATGACTCAGAATTCACAGTGGTTCATTGTATTAGTGTGTGTGTGTGTGTGTACACACACATACACACACTCTCTCTCTTCAATTAACGGTATCTACAATAGTATAATGCATGCAAAATTTGACCAGTAATTTTCTTTGTGTTTGTTTAATAAAGCCGACTATTTAGTAATTTTCCTTTTGCGTGGAAAATAGTATAATGTTACTTGTTTTTACAACAAGATCATTCACGTTCGTATGCAGCTTTCCACATTCTTATGCATCATGTCATCGAAAATCTTTTGCATCGCCCGCTGATAATTTTCCCTGCATTGTTAATTCAAAAAGCATAACTTTGTAACATATGTGCCCCCAGGAGTATGGAATAATGTAAGCTCCTCATCTTTTGGATTTATTCGTCTTTGATTGTATTCGTAAGACCCATCCATGAAATATAAGATTTCGTACCCAGTAGTTGTATCCACCATTAACTCTATTATTGGTAGTAGAAAATCATCTTTTGGGCATGCATGTTTCAAATCTCGAATGTCAATACTGACTCGTAGTTGTCCTTTCTTTTTCATGATACGAATAATGTTTGCTATCCTAGTTGAGAATTTGACTTCAAGCATGAATCCCGCTTCGATAAATTTGTTGACTTCCACTTCAATTTGAGAAAAAAGTTACGGTCGATCTTCTTTGAGATTGCTTAGTCGGACGATCTTCATGTCTTACTGTAAGGTGATATACTGCAATCTTAGGATCTAACCCTTGGTATTTCCTTACAAGACCATGTAAATGTGTCTTTGTACTCGAATTTCTCTTTTTGGCTGAGGATAGCCCTTACGAACAATGGTCTCGGGTCTTTTCCAGTCCCTATGTTGAAATGTTTTAATGCATCCACAGTAGCTTGTCATCCTTCTATAAATGTTGATGGACCTAGTTCAGGTTCGTCTGATTTGGCAGAGTTTTCAGACACAGATTTTGAGTGGGCATTCACCGACGAAATTTATAGACAAAAATTTTCCATGGGTAATTGAAGTTACCGACGGAAATAAGAGGATTGCCGACGAAAATATCCATCGTTGATGCCGCATTTTTAGTATTGATGATTTATTGTTTCGTTGATAAATTATCGTGGTGGCATTCATCGACGAAATTTGTCAACAAAAATTTTCCATGGGTAATTGGAGTTACCAATGGAAATAAGAGCATTGCCGACGAAAGTATCCATCGTTGATGCCGCATTTTTAGTAGTGCAATTTGTTTAAGACACCCGCATATTCCAGTTAACTTCATGTAATCCAATTGCACAATAAAAGCTCTATGGTCTTTCTGAAAACTTACTATACTTACCTCCTTGTATCTCAAGTCCTGTGTCCAGTCTCCCTCATCCCATGTCATATACTCTGTATGGATACATGGAGAAAAAAAAATCGACCTACAGGTAAATATATGTATTTTGCAATTGTGTGTTATATTTAAGCATGACAACTTTATGTTTAATATTTTAAATTAGCTTATGTTATGTAAACGCAATTAATTATACTCAATTATAATTTTTATTTTAATGTCGGTAGCCAAAATTTTTTAGGAGTAATTAAGGGATCAAGTATTTATGATATATTTATATATAAAAATATACAGAAAATTTTATTTTCTCTCATGTATATTTAGTTTTTCCCTAATTAATTACTCAAATGATATGGGATCGTCAGTTCCTTGTCATAATGTGTAGTACGTAATGTCAACTAAATAATTGAAACCATAAAATAAATCATATATTTGTGTTAAATAAATCTTCAAGGGTTTAATTGTCTTTTCATCTGTATATAAAATATCTCTTTTGGCGTTGGGTAACAGGGCAGCCACTGTAGTATAACTTCCATTCTCATCTATTTAAACATGGCAGCCATTGTAGTATACCTTCCATTCTCATATGTTTCAAAATCCTATCTTCTGAAGGAAGAAGAAAACGTTGTCATAATGTACAAGATCATGCTGCGTGAGTGGTGTGAAAATATAAATTTCAATTTGCCCAGCTATACAATAATAAGGGATGGGCCAGATCATTCCCCTCAGTTCGCTGTTGTAGTTGAGCTTAATGGGCATTGCTTTAAGACTGATACCATTTTTTGCATGTGTTCCAAGAACGCTCAAGATCTTGGGGCGCAAATTGCATACCAATATTTTGTTAAGCAACTTTCTCCATTTGGCCAGCACCTCCCATTTATGCATATGCAAGCCTTATGCATGGGGATGAAATTTGTATTGTTATATGCGGGTGTTTAAGACACCCGTATATTCCAGTCAATTTGTTTAAGACACCCGCATATTGTTGAAATGTAGCTTTTAGAAATGAATGTGATTTTTGAGTCATTGTTGGAACTAAAAGCATATAATTTCGTTTTTTATCATATACTTTTAGTTCTTCAAATTAGACAATCACTCATAGTGGCATCAAGGGTCTTAGTCTTACATTCATTTCTGAAAGTTGCATTCCAACAATGACTCAGAATTCACAGTGTTTCATTGTATTGGTGTGTGTGTGTGTGTGTACACACACACACACTCTCTTCAATTAACAGTATCTGCAATAGTATAATGAGTGCAAAATTGGACCAGTAATTTTCTTTTTGTGTTTGTTTAATAAAGCCGACTATTTAGTAATTTTCCTTTTGCGTGCAAAATAGTATAATGTTACTTGTTTTTACAACAAGATCATTCACGTTCTTATGCAGCATTCCACATTCTTATGCATCATGTCATCGAAAATCTTTTGCATCGCCCGCTGATAATTTTCCCTGCATTGTTAATTCAAAAAGCATAACTTTGTAACATATGTGCCCCCAGGAGTATGGAATAATGTAAGCTCCTCATCTTTTGGATTTATTCGTCTTTGATTGTATTCGTTAGACCCATCCATGAAATATAAGATTTCGTACCCAGTAGTTGTATCCCCCATTAACTCTATTATTGGTAGTAGAAAATCAACTTTTGGGCATGCTTGTTTCAAATCTCGAATGTCAATGCTGACTCATAGTTGTCCTTTCTTTTTCATGATACGAATAATGTTTGCTATCCTAGTTGAGAATTTGACTTCACACATGAATCCCGCTTCGATAAATTTGTTGACTTCCACTTCAATTTGAGGAATAACTTATGGTCGATCTTCTTTGAGATTGCTTAATCGGACGAACTTCATGTCTTACTGTTAGGTGATATACTGCAATCTTAGGATCTAACCCTTGGTATTTCCTTACAAGACCATGCAAATGTGTCTTTGTACTCGAATTCCTCTATTTGACTGAGGATAGCCCTTACGAACAATGGTCTCGGGTCTTTTCCAGTCCCTACGTTGAAATGTTTTAATGTATCCACAGTAGCTTGTCATCCTTCTATAAATGTTGATGGAGCTAGTTCAGGTTCGTCTGATGTGGCAGAGTTTTCAGACTCAGATTTTGTGTTGGCATTCACCGACGAAATTTATAGACAAAAATTTTCCATGGGTAATTGAAGTTATCGACGAAAATAAGAGGATTGCCGACGAAAATATCCATCGTTGATGCCGCATTTTTAGTATTGATGATTTATTGTTTCGTTGATAAATTATCGAGGTGGCATTCATCGACGAAATTTGTCAACAAAAATTTTCCATGGGTAATTGGAGTTACCAATGGAAATAAGAGCATTGCCGACGAAAGTATCCATCGTTGATGCCGCATTTTTAGTAGTGCAATTTGTTTAAGACACCCGCATATTCCAGTTAACTTCATGTAATCCAATTGCACAATAAAAGCTCTATGGTCTTTCTGAAAACTTACTATACTTACCTCCTTGTATCTCAAGTCCTGTGTCCAGTCTCCCTCATCCCATGTCATATACTCTGTATGGATACATGGAGAAAAAAAAATCGACCTGCAGGTAAATATACGTATTTTGCAATTGTGTGTTATATTTAAGCATGACAACTATATGTTTAATATTTTAAATTAGCTTATGTTATGTAAACGCAATTAATTATACTCAATTATAATTTTTATTTTAATGTCGGTAGCCAAAAGTTTTTAGGAGTAATTAAGGGATCAAGTATTTATGATATATTTATATATAAAAATATACAGAAAATTTTATTTTCTCTCATGTATATGTAGTTTTTCCCTAATTAATTACTAAAATGATATGGGTTCGTCACTTCCTTGTCATAATGTGTAGTGCATAATGTCAACTAAATAATTGAAACCATAAAATAAATTTTATATTTGTGTTAAATAAATCTTCAAGGGTTTAATGGTCTTTTCATCTGTATATAAAATATCTCTTTTGGCGATGGGTAACAGGGCAGCCACTGTAGTATAACTTCCATTCTCATCTATTTAAACATGGCAGCCATTGTAGTATACCTTCCATTCTCATATGTTTCAAAATCCTATCTTCTGAAGGAAGAAGAAAACGTTGTCATACTATACAAGATCATGCTGCGTGAGTGGTGTGAAAATATAAATTTCAATTTGCCCAGCTATACGATAATAAGGGATGGGCTAGATCATTTCCCTCAGTTCGCTGTTGTAGTTGAGCTTAATGGGCATTGCTTTAAGACTGATACCATTTTTTGCATGTGTTCCAAGAACGCTCAAGATCTTGGGGCGCAAATTGCATACCAATATTTTGTTAAGCAACTTTCTCCATTTGGCCAGCACCTCCCATTTATGCATATGCAAGCCTTATGCATGGGGATGAAATTTGTACTGTTATATGCGGGTGTTTAAGACACCCGTATATTCCAGTCAATTTGTTTAAGACACCCGCATATTGTTGAAATGTAGCTTTCAGAAATGAATGTGATTTTTGAGTCATTGTTGGAACTAAAAGCATATAATTTCGTTTTTTATCATATACTTTTAGTTCTTCAAATTAGACAATCACTCATAGTGGCATCAAGGGTCTCAGTCTTACATTCATTTCTGAAAGTTGCATTCCAACAATGACTCAGAATTCACAGTGTTTGATTGTATTGGTGTGTGTGTGTGTGTACACACACACACATTCTCTCGTCAATTAATAGTATCTGCAATAGTATAATGCGTGCAAAATTGGACCTGTAATTTTCTTTTTGTGTTTGTTTAATAAAGCCGACTATTTAGTAATTTTCCTTTTGCGTGCAAAATAGTATAATGTTACTTGTTTTTACAACAAGATCATTCACGTTCTTATGCAGCATCCCACATTCTTATGCATCATGTTATCGAAAATCTTTTGCATCGCCCGCTGATAATTTTCCCTGCATTGTTAATTCAAAAAGCATAACTTTGTAACATATATGCCCTCAGGAGTATGGAATAATGTAAGCTCCTCATCTTTTGGATTTATTCGTCTTTGATTGTATTCGTAAGACCCATCCATGAAATATAAGATTTCGTACCCAGTAGTTGTATCCACCATTAACTCTATTATTGGTAGTAGAAAATCATCTTTTGGGCATGCTTGTTTCAAATCTCGAATGTCAGCACAGACTCGTAGTTGTCCTTTCTTTTTCATGATACGAATAATGTTTGCTATCCTAGTTGAGAATTTGACTTCACGCATAAATCCCGCTTTTTGACTGAGGATAGCCCTTACGAACAACGGTCTCGGGTCTTTTCCAGTCCCTATGTTGAAATGCTTTAATACATCCACAGTAGCTTGTCATCCTTCTTCAAATGTTGATGGAGCTAGTTCAGGTTCGTCTAATGTGGCAGAGTTTTCAGACTCAGATTTTGAGTTGGCATTCACCGACGAAATTTATCGACAAAAATTTTCCATGGGTAATTGAAGTTACCGACGGAAATAAGAGGATTGCCGACGAAAATATCCATCGTTGATGCCGCATTTTTAGTATTGATGATTTATTGTTTCGTTGATAAATTTCGATAAATTATCGAGGTGGCGAAATTTATCATCAAAAATTTTCCATGGGTAATTGGAGTTACCAATGGAAATAAGAGCATTGCCGACGAAAGTATCCATCGTTCATGCCGCATTTTTAGTAGTGCAATTTGTTTAAGACACCCGCATATTCCAGTTAATTTCATGTAATCCAATTGCACAATAAATGCTCTATGGTCTTTCTGAAAACTTACTATACTTACCTCCTTGTATCTCAAGTCCTGTGTCCAGTCTCTCTCATCCCATGTCACATACTTTGTATGGATACTTAGAGAAAAAAAATTCGACTTGCAGGTAAATATATGTATTTTGCAATTGTGTGTTATATTTAATTATGAGAACTTTTTGTTTAATTTTTTAAATTAGCTTTTGTTATGTAAACATAATTAATTATACTCAATTATAATTTTTATTTTAATGTCGGTTGCAAAATGTTTTTTGGAGAAATTAAGGAATCAAGTATTTATGATATCATTTTCTATATATTTATATATAAAAATGTACAGAAAATTTTATTTTCTCACATGTATATGTAGTTTTTTCCCTAATTAATTACTAAAATGATATGGGGATCGTCATTTCCTTGTCATAATGTGTAGTGCGTTATGTCAACTAAATAATTGAAACCATAAAATAAATCTTATATTTGTGTTAAATAAATCTTCAAGGGTTTAATGGTCTTTTCATTTGTATATAAAATATCTCTTTTAGCGATGGGTAACAGGGTAGCCACTGTAGTATAACTTCCATTCTCATCTATTTAAACAAGGTAGCCATTGTAGTATACCTTCCATTCTCATATGTTTGAAAATCCTATCTTCTGAAGGAAGAAGAAAACATTGTCATAGTGTACAAGATCATGCTGCATGAGTGATGTGTAAATATAAATTTCAATTTGCCCAACTATACGATAATAAGGGATGGCCCAAATGATTCCCCTCAGTTCACTTCTATAGTTGAGCTTAATGGGCATTGCTTTAAGACCGATCCTATTTTTTGCATGTGTTCCAAGAACGCTCAAGATCTTAGGGCGCAAATTCCATTCCAATATTTTGTTAAGCAACTTTCTCCATTTAGCCAGCAGCTCCCAACTTCTAATCACTATGTGTTCATAAAGAAATTCTCTGGTGGGGAATTTATTATTCTGTTGCTCTATGTGGACGACATGTTGATTGTTGGTCGTGATACTGAGAAAATTAAGAAGCTGAAAAATGAGTTAAGCAAGTCCTTTGAAATGAAGGACTTAGGACCTACAAATCAAATTCTTGGTATGAAAATCTCTCGTGACAGAAAGAATGGAAAATTACAGCTATCATAGGAAGATTATATCGAAAAGGTATTGCATAGGTTTAACATGGATAAAGCAACACTAATAAGCTCTCCACTTGCAAGTCATTTGAAACTAAGTTCAAAGCAAAGTCCTTCAAGTGAGAAAGAACAGGAAAAAATGAAGGATGTGCCTTATGCATCAGCCGTTGGTAGCTTGATGTATGCTATGGTATGCACAAGGCCAGATATTGCTCATTATGTTGGAGTTGTTAGCAGATTTCTTTCTAATCCTGGAAAAGAACACTGGGCAGCAGTGAAATGGATACTCAGGTATCTCAAAGGGACTTCTAAGATATGTTTATCTTTTGGCATCAGCAAACCTGAGCTTGTTGGGTTCACAGATGCAGATATGGCGGGTGATGTTGACTCTAGAAAGTCTACTTCTGGGTATTTGATCACTTTTTCAGGGGGAGCAGTTTCATGGCAATCAAGACTACAGAAATGTGTTGCTCTATCTACCACAGAGGCTTAGTACATAGCCATCACTGAAGCTAGCAAGGAGTTGCTATGGTTGAAGAAGTTTTTACAAGAACTTGGCTTAAAGCAAGATAAGTATATACTCTACTGCGACAGTCAGAGTGCCATTCATCTCAGTAAAAATCCAACCTTTCACGCAAGATCCAAACATATTGAAGTAAGGTATCATTGGATTCGAGATGCTTTGGAGATGAAGAAGTTACAGCTAGATAAAATCCATACTGATGAGAATGGTTCAGATATGATGACAAAGCCATTGCCCATGGAGAAACTACAAGTATGTAGGAGGAAAGCGGGCTTGGTGGAGTCCCTCACGTAGTCGGGAGGGAGAGATTTGTTGGGTCTTCCCTCCACATGAGGGAACCTATTTAATTGGTTATTGGGCTTTCTTCCTCTTGGGCCCAAGACCAATGGATTAAAGCAAGAGGGAAACAATTCAAACAAAAACACACATACACAGACGAGGACAGAGAGCTACGCGAGAGAGAGAAAGATGATTTCAGCTTCTTCTTGCCAAAGATTGAAGCTTCATTTGTTGTCCGATTAAAGCCATATTTCAGTATGTTGTTCCTGGCGAAGAGGGCTACTTTTTTACCGGAGCTGATCATCCAGACTTCTCTCTATTTCTCTGGGCTTTGCACACTTGTTTAGTGAGATTTTCTCCTTATTGTTGTGTGTATCTATTTAGTATGTTGTTGTTGTTGATATCCAAGAACTAGATGTGTTCTTGATGTATTGTTAGCCTTTGGAGTTGGCTCTAGAGAAGAAACTGTGTATCCCATTATTTTATAGTGGATGGCTCTTTTACTGGACTAGGTCCCGGGGTTTTTCCCTTCGCAGGGTTTTCCTCGTTAACAAATCTTGGTGTTCAACTTATATTATTGCCGGTGTGTGTGAGTTGTTAGAGCTAGTCATTATTCCCGTCATTTTAATTTTGCACATTGAGGCATTGATATATTATTATTTCCTCTGCTTGTGTATTGTATTGGTTCAATCCCCAACAAATCCTTTCACAGAAATCTCCCTCTTAAACGAAAATCAGTGGCCCTAGGCAAGAGTGGGTAATGATATTTGTACAAAAGGGGTGACAAAATGGTTGACAAAATGCCAAGTGTCACCCCCTATTGGCGGCACCCCCCCCCCCCAATAGGGGGGGTGACATTTTGCATTTTGTCAACCAATTTTTCACCCCCTTTGCAAGTGTAGCATAACTCGGCAAGAGTTTGGTTTTGAAGCACAGAAGATTTGAACGTAGATTTGAAGAAGCGGGAATATGGTTTTTAATATTGGGTTGGGTCAGTTTAAGTGGGTTTAAACCCGAATTGACCTGACCCAAATAATTTTATACTAATTTGAAACCCTATCCAACCACTTTTTATTCTACACCGACCAAACTCGACCCGATTCGGGTGGGGTTGGGTCGGTTTTGTGGTTTTCGGTTTATGTGCCTAGCCCTAACTAGACATCTCTTTCCCAATAACGAGAAAATCCTGGAGACCTCTTCTTATCAACACCCTCGCTTGGGCTACTTTCTTCTCCAAGGCTTCCACTATCTTGTAAACAATAAATCTCATCATATTATAATGTAATTTCTTAAGAAGGTTCAAAAAAAAAAAAACTGAAAACTAAGACTCTCAGAAATGTTAAGGGTTAAAAAAATATGGATAAATAGTTTTGGTACCTGTTTGATGACACATCATCAATGACAACAACGAACACGAGTTTTTTACGTGGTAGAAAATCAATAGTAAATAAGCTATTTTCGCCGTTATACGCAAAATATTTACCATTGAAATCAGCAAAAATACAGTTTTTTTATTATATAGCAGAATATATTTTTTTATTAAGCAATCTAAATATAGCAGAAATACATATTTTTTTAGGGAAAATCGTAGTGGATTCCTAAACATTTTATTTTGCTGCAGATTGCACCATAAACTTTCATTTTTGCGGTTGCAGTCCCAAATCTTTATATTTAATTGCAGTCATGATCCAAATCACTCATTTTATTCATAATAATGTTAGTCAATAGTGAAATTACAATTTTGACTCAAATGGACAAATTAAATGAGGGGCAAAATGATATATTTATAATTTTCACAATAATGAAAGTGATTAAGTAGAAAAAAGACAAATGTAGTGTTCATCTTCCCCAACCTTCCACACTCACCCCCACCCGTACCCCTCAACATCGCCACGGTCATCCCACTACCAAAATCGCTTGCCCACCTTCGAGGGCCCTGGTTGGGAAAAATGGGGTTCTTGGCAAAGGCAGTCTAATTGAAAGCATATATCCGATATTTACCTGAGAAAGCTTATCTGAAATTTGAAGTCAAAATTGATGTCAACAGTGCAGAAAACTCTTGAATTTCAAGATTGGCTTGCCTGATTTTATCGATTTCAAACATCATGTTTCCACACTCGTTCACATTCTAATCTTCCAAAGTATGCAGTTTTCTAGCTATACGCCAAGCACTTATTACCCTTCTTGGCAGGGGCAGAGCCCAATGAGATCCAGTATGGGCACATGCCTACACTGAACTTTTGGGTCCAACCACATGGCTTAGATTTTTTTTAGTAATATTCTAATTTTTAGCCCAATAGAAGAGTGAAGCCCAATCCAAAAAATTAAAAACATGAGGACCAAAGCAAGGCAGCTCCATCCGGCACGGCATCCAACCTCCATTTCAATTCATTTTCCTCCTGGCTCCACACCGCCTCTGCGTCTCCTCCACGCTGCAGCCTCCATTTCAATTCAAAAAATTAGGGTCGCAACTCAGCACTCGGCATTCGGCAGCAGTAACCTACTGTAAGTCTGTAGCAGTTTTTATTTCTCTTTGATCTATATTTTGTGTATAAAGAAAACGGTTGTTGGTAAATACGTATGGTAATGGTCTTGACTCTTGAGAAGAGGGAGAGAGGTGGGTTCTTCTCGGACTCACAGTCTTGAGCTGATGAATCTGATAACTGGGCTCGAAATAAGGCTTTCGTGCCCTCTGAGTCTCAGAAATATGAGAAAACATGGAGATTTGGATTAGAATCGAATGGTGGAGCATTTGTTAGTTTGAGAGAGAGAAGAGGGGTTTTTGAGGATGCTGCGGATTCTGAGACTTTGATAATCAGAGGTTGTAGATCTAACCAACCAAGAGTGCTAGATAGGTTACAATTTACATTGATAAAGAGTAGCCTTGATAATCAGAGGTTGTAGATAAATTTTGTACAACTGTTGTTTGACATATTTAGAATGAGGGTATTTCAAAAGACTTCGAGTTTCAAATCTGTTTAACTTATTAACAATGATATATTGATTGGAACGAATTGCCAAAACAATCAGTCTTTGAGATAATGTCATCCACCCAAATAGCATTCTTACGATTCAAAGTTTAAGCATTATGAGACCTTATAATATTGAAACAACCTTCTTATCTTTAGGAAAGCCATTAACTTAATCAATTACATGGCCGCTGCAAATGAGGAGGAGAATATCTCATCCTGCAAGCAGAAGGATGGAGTATTTAAGCAAAATTCTCAATTTAAATTGTATATTGCATACTGAGTTCAATTAAATATATTGAAGCTCGATAATAAAATTATTGTACAACGATATCAAAGTATGAAAACTCAAAAGGAACAAGTGTAATTTATAAACTATGTCATTTTTAGTATTGTCGTAATATTGTTTTATATTTTTATCATCATTAAATCCATAACCAAAAACTCGACGTTCAACATCGATAAATTATGCCCATACTGGGTTACTTTCCTGGCTCTGCCCCTGCTTCTTGGCAACCAATTATGTCATACAAATACAAGTAAATCTTTCATATGAAATGATGAAGAAATTAAGGTTTTATCCTTAATGTACTTAGCTCGCAAGAGTCAACATTTGTAAGATGCTTGGAAGCCAACATTGTTGGTATACTGCCGTAGAAACAGGCTCTACGTATTTTCTTGGTAGGAAACAGTGAGAATGGAATGAATGTTGTTCCTTGTGGTGCCCTAAGTCGACGCAGACATTTTGCATTAGGGGGACACAATCAAATCCAGGACAAATCGAATATTTTGTTCATGATTTTTGAATGATTCATACTTGACTTGAGACAATGTAGATTTACATTTAAAAAACATTTTTTCATTAATTTGCTAATCATTTTCACGCACTAGATTTTGAAGAGTCATTTTATTAATATTTTATTCAACACAAGAAAATGCATATTTACGTTTGAAAATCTTATAATGTACTTCATACAAACAATAAATTCAAGTAATCGAAAAGAAAAACATATAACTAATAATCAATCAATCAAATACAATTCGTTCAATATTAGTCAAATTGGATATAATGAGTTCAGACACATTTTATATACACAATTTGATAGGAGAAAATGCAAATTTAGGTTCTAATTACTTGAAAATTTGATTGGAAAGTGAAGTTTTGTAGTAAATGTGATAATTTATAGAGAAATTATATACAAATTTTAAAAAATGAGAAGGGTTAAGATTTTGTTCAAAGGCATGAGAAAAGGGTAAACGAGAGAGAGCAAAAGAAAATAGAAAAATTGTGATTTTGTCCCTATTTGGTGGAGATTAAAATCAATTTTTTAGTAAAACGATTCAGAGTCCCCTTGACGGAAAACAAAGATGTCATGTTTCAGCTTCACAATCTTGGCGGGTGGAAAGAACTTGGTGCAGAATTCTTGTGCCAAGTCGTTCCATGTCGTGATGCTGACGCTAAGTTGAAAGTCTAGCCACTCAATTGCTTTATCTCTCAAAGTATGTGGAAATAGTCTCAACCTGATGGCATCTTCTGAAATACCCTGGTATTTGAAGTTTTGGCACATCTCCAAGAATCGAGAAATGTGCGTATGCGGGTTTTCTTCAACTCTCCCATAGAATTGGTACCAATTTTGAAATAGATGTATGACGTTGGTCTTTAGTTGGAAATTCGGCTGCCCAAATTGTGGATAGACGATACTGGACTGACTTTGAATGATTTGAGGAATCATGAAATCCCCCACAAGCATGCGTCATTCGTCCACAACCTCGTCTTCATTGGCTGGATTGATAAGGTCGTTCTATTCGTTAGCCATCTGATGTTGTTGTGCTTCTCGAGTTTCTCGTTGCAATCGATGGAAAGTGCGTTTAATTTCAGGATCAGCTGCAATTAATTCACCTCCAGACGATCTTAGCATACACACCTAAGAACTGAAAAGACCAATAACACTCAGTTACTAAATAGAATAAAAACAATGGAAATAAAAGTGAACAAGATACCTAGAATGTCGAATTAGTGTCAAGATAACTAATACTAAACTAAATCTCAATCCCCGGCAACAGCGCCAAAAGCTTGACACGCCGAAAATGTATTCGATTTTGATTACCACAAGTGTACGGATCGTTCAAGTAATAAAAATGGGTATTGAAGTCCAAGTATCGTTCCCACAGAGATTGAGCTAGTTCAAGTTTTGATTATCTCGACCTTAACCAAAACTAAGTAGATTTAATGAGATGATTCACATATGAAATTATCTAAATTATACTACGAAAACAAATTTATATGAAAGTAGACAAACTAAATGCAAAAATAACGTTTGAATGCAAATGCTTGAAGTAATTTATGTATGAAAAGCGTGCTAGGATCCCGAATCGCCAAGTAAGTTCACTTTTAACCTTTATTTCACAATTTGCTAAGACAGTGAATTGATTGAAGAATCAATGTTCCTAAAATATTCAACATTCTCTTTCGAGTGGAGTTAAACCTATTCTCACATATCCTTTAACTATATTTCTATGACAAATGCCAATATACAAGAACGCACAACGTTTTACGAACACTTAAAGATTCATGTAAAGCATAGGGGTATATTTCTATCCCCTATCGAACCCTACGATGATTTATACCCTATAGAATTTATTTCCCTTATTTCGAATGCCAAAAATAAATCACCCAAACTCACATAATCACATGCATTTAATTATGGAGACAATAAAGTGCATATAAATCATTCAACATTCATCTTTCGTGTTTAAAATCAAATTGTAAAACAAAGAATTAAAAGTTCACATTACGAGATTCATCATTCACCTAGTACAATAAAAGCCTAGCCTAGCCTAGCATAGATAAAATAAAATAGCAAAGAAAATATTCAGGAGAAGACAGCACCCAAATCTTGAAATTAAAACTTGAAATCTTGGATCTTGATGTGTAAATCTTCACCCTAGCCTCTTCCTTGCTCCTGAAATTGGTTGTTTTCTCTCAAAAATTTCCTAACTCTAGCTTCTGGACGTTATCCGAGTTATATAGGAATCCTCCATTCATTACTATAAGAGTTTGAATCAATTTAGGAAAGCCAGAAAATTCGCTAAAATTTTCTTCTATGCGATCGCATAGAATCAACACTTTGCTCACTGAAAATCCCTGCTTGGTTGCATGCGACCGCATGCATGAAACACTATGCGACCGCAGAGTGTTCACTTCTTTCCAAAAATTGGCATTTTGGTCCTTCCACTTTTCTTCTTTATTTCTTGACCCTTTTTCTTACTTTGCGTAAATTACTTGCTCAATTTGATCTTGTAATCTTCATGTCTTCCATTTCTTCTCCGACTCATCTTTTGAATATTTGCAACTTAATCCCTGAACTTTTATAATCTTCATTTCAGCTCATTTTCTCTATTTTTCTTTCACTTTCCACCACATTCACCACTATTGATCTGCAAACACCATTTATAACGAATTAAGCTATGTTTTACGCATAAACTGACAAATATTCATGCTTATGATTCAATATAGATATGTAAAATACACTCTTATCAGATACCAAACATGACTTTATCAAAAATAAATAAATAAATAAAAGTTGGGGATCACCAGAGCCCCTGGGTCAGCCAGTGGTGCCCTTAATTGTTCTTCTTCACTCAGTCTATCTCCTAATATCAATGTCTGTAAATTTAACGCTTTATACTAGTTAAGTCCACTATCACCCAAGTGAATGTGCCTTTGCCAAGAACTCCATTTCTCCCAACCGCCTTCGACGGTGGGCATGAGATTTTGGCAGTAGAGTGGTGATGGTATACGATGGCCGTGGCGGTGATGATTGGGGATGGGATTTTGATTTAGTTTAGGTTGAGGTGTTGAGGGGTGGGGACGCAGAGTTTGGGGAAGATAAACAGTATTTTTATTTTTGTTTTAAAATATTTTATTCAATTATTTTAATTATTTTAATATGAAAGTTGTATATTTTCTCATTTAATTTGTCAATTTGAGACAAAAGTGTAATTTATTTTTGACTAACGGCACTAAAAACGAATTAGTGACTTGGACCACGTTTACTACCACAAAAATGAAAGGTTAGGATATAATCTACAGCAAAATAAAATATTTGGAACCATCACTTCAATTTTCCCTATTTCTTATTCTAGTATTTAGGAAATAGGAATTTGTCTTCAATTTGGGGTTTTCTTTTCTGAGGTCGCATTTTGTTTGGGGCTTATTTGGAATTGATGAGTTGGCGGTTCATTTAATTTTTGGACGGAATTAAGTGTCTTATCAAATTTTCACCGTCCACGTAGAAGAAGGAGAAACAAAAATCGTTTGGTGGGTGATGGAGTGAGATTGACCAAAGTTGAGTGACTAATGAGATACTTGATAAAGTTCGATGAGTAAGTCATGACATATTCCGAAATTCGGTTGCCACTCAAATATTTAACTCGTTTTTTATTGTGTTTCTTTAATATTTTTTTATTTTAAAATTTTGGATAATATTCTATAATTTGCTATAAATATATATATTTTTTAATACTGGTTTAGAATTAGTAGAGGGCGGGTTTGGTACCAAATCGTATAATTTTATATTATCTCGTCAATTTAGGAAAGTCATAATTCATTAACATAACTTTTTCTTCAAAAAATAGACTGTTTACATAATGTATGGTATTGCCAATTCGTTGGGCAAAATCGAAAAAGGTAACCGACTTAATCACCAATAAAACGTAATTTTAATTTACATATATTTATTCATTTTTCCAGAAATTAACTTCTATATAAAACTAATATATGGTTTAAGAGGTTTAAAAAAAAATACAGTTAATTAAATCACTCATCATCAACATTTGCCTCCATTACTACTTACTCACCGAAAAATAATGCGCTACTCACTGTTTACTCACTTAAAAAAAAAATTATTCATCCATCCCCCATTTCAATTCCATCCATCCAATTAGGCAAAAAAGTCCACGTGGCGGAAGAAAATCCTACGTGGACATTGACTCTGTTACAAGTTGGACAAAAACACATTCCAATTATCCTTTTCTTCGGTATTCTATGTCAGGTCAATAAGTTTTTTCAAGTGGGTCAGCTTCTTTGCTTTTGCTTTTCTTCTTCTTCTCCTCTGAGTGAGAAACTTGAACATCAATGATAATTGTATTTTGTACACTTATTTAAGCTATGAAATTAGAGTATTTGTTAGTGATTTGGATGAGTTATAGCTTAATTTTGTGTTAATTACGTTTGTTAGTTTGAACTCAATACAAATTGGTGGATTTGGAAGAGAGAGACAAAAAATGTGCGAAAACGAAGGAAATCTAAAGTTTGGGAACTAAAGTGTAAACATCCAATAGTTGATTCGGAGAACAACACGATGTTTAAAGATCATATATGATCAATTGGAAGCACTTTGAGGTCAAATGAGTGAAATATAATGGAAGTATTTTCACAAATCAATTTCCATTCGAAAAAGTTATGCTATGAATTTTTAGCCTCAACTTGAGACCCATTTTTCGGATAGCAAACATTCGTATTGAAAAAATTTTATTTCAAGAAGTATTGTAGTCCTTTGAATTACCTTTCCAATGTATTTTGAATCAGCTCAATCGGATACTTTTAGAGAAAGTTATGACCAAAATACTTAAAGTTGCTCAGAGATAAACCTGCGTGCGTGGGGGCAATTCATGGTGCGCACGTAACACCTTATTTTCCTCAACCCGAGAGTCATTTGGTTCTACAGTACGCGCAGCAGCATCTATACTGGCATTTTTTGTTGACGAATCTTTAGTTTCCTTTCGCTATTCAAATTCTTTTAGAAACCAAATTGGACGTGATTTTGACATATTTTCTGACTCTTATAAATAGAGAATGAGGGATACACATTGAAGAACTCTCTCTTGTCTCTTCATACACCATAGTTTCATCAAATTCATCAAGAACAAGAGGTCAAATGCTATATTTTGAGTGAGGAGATCAAGCCATAGCAAGAAATTGAAAATCAATTACATCAAGATTTCGAAGAATTCAACATTGGGTTTGAAGATCAACTTCTTTTGATTTATTTGATGATCCGGGTGATATTTTTTTATTATTCTTTTTGTAATTTATATATTAACATGTTAGGCTAGATCCGTTTTTGTATTGGATGAAGATGAACCCTATTTGTTTATTTATTTTCATTCAAGACTATCGTTTTATTTTATTTCTTGCGTTTCTTGATTAATTTTGCATATCTATTGCATTATTTAATCGATTGGTCACCAATTAGATAATTAGTTGCTTATTGTAGTATTGGGAGACTCACAATACGTTTAGAACACGGCAAAATTAACATATATACGATAGATGTTAGGAATAACATTTATCACATGTGCAATCATATAGATAATCTAAATTTTAATGCATTCTCATCATTCGCATTCGGGTTAGGAATATATTCGAGTCATGGTTAGGATATATTTAATTTGTCTTGAAAAATAAAATTATATATTCGAGTTTTATTGATTGTCAAGAATGCATGAATGAAACTAGATTACAAATCAATAATTAAAATAGATAGCAACAGGCGGATTTGAGATCCAATACAATCATCCATAATTTGATACAAAATACTTTTACCGCTTTCGTAGATAAATTAGCGTAAAATCAAATCAAAATCTCTATTTCCTATACACAATTCGAATTTCATACATAACTAGTAAATTTGAATTGAATTTATTCTCTATGGAACGATAACTCTCAACTTATCAATTCTATTACTTGTCAACGATCTCGTACGCTTGCGGGTTTCACACGAACAATCAACCATGACGGTGAGGAAAAAACTGAGAATTTAGGATGAAAACCGATTTGGGCTGATTTGGGGAAGAAATCCATTTAGATTTTGCTTCAAAGAATGGGGAAATTGAGATTTTGGTTTGCCATGGAATAAGCGTTTCTTCCAATATGAAGGTAAAAAGCTATTAATTGGAATGTGTTTTTGTCCAAGTTGACAATTTTTAACGGCGTTAGTGTCCATTTATGATTTTCATCTGTCATGTGGACTTTTTTATCTAGTTGGATGAATGGAATTAAAATTGACGATGAATAACTAATTTTTTAAAAGTGGGTGAGGAGTTCAGCAATCCTTTATTTTTGCTTAAGTCAGGTTATGTTTTTGCAATTTATATGGACACATATTTTAATGATTTTTAAAAATAAAAATTATATATCTCAGCATTTCAACTAAATTTTTTATATTTTGAAAAAAATAAATTAATTTATTAATTTAAATTGAGATACATAAATAATAATAAAAATATCTCAATTTTAATTCGCATTATGAAATTCAAACTTGTAGAGAATAACAAGAAATTAAGTTCTTATTTATTTTGATATTTAAGTAGAAAGAAAAATGAATTAGTCCATCTACATCTGAAACTCTTTTCACCAAATATGTATTTAATTATAAAATATTTAGTTTATAGCTTTTACATAATTGTCGACAATACAATATAAATTATTTAAAGTTGTATATTTATTAAATTAAATTGAGCATGTTCCATGTTTTGTCAATATATATATATATATATATATATATATATATATATATATATATATATATATATATATATATATATATATATATATATTTTAAATTAAATTAAGCATGTTCCATGTTTTGTCAATGTGTTAAATTTTTTAATAGCTGGGTTTTAACGGTGCATAATTATATAGATATTAGGGTATATGAGGAATAATATTGATCTCCTAAACACTACACAGTGTGTCAAAGTAGGTTATTGCAAACTAGTATTTCGAGAATTTCGATAACATGCTAATTTTAAAATTTTTTCAACAATCGTAAATGAGTCAAATCCATAAATCCCATACATCATCTCGAAACTTGTTTCGAGAACTATATTATAGATATATCGAATGATCTAAATGAACATTGAACATAGTTAAACGTAAGTCAAACGTGCGTGTTAAAAGAAGGCATATAACTCGTCTTTTCTTTAAATTATTTCATTAATATTTATTATTTTTGCTCAACAAATTTCTCGTTATAATTTCATCATTTTATTAGAAAATTTTATAAATTTCTCAATATAATTTCATCATTTTATTAGAAAATTCTGCATGGGGTAAATGGGGGTATGAATTGTTTTTCCAAACAATTCCTGATAAATTTTTTACATTCGAATCATACATATTAATGAAATAATTTTAAAATTTTAAAGAAAAGACGAGTTTACGTCTTTTTTTAACACGTACATTTGACTTACGTTTAACTATTTTTGATGTTTGTTTAGATCATTCAATTTATCTATGATGTAGTTCTCAAAATAAGTTTCGAGATGACGTAGACGATTTATGGATTTGACTCCCTTACAATCGTCCGATTTTTTTAAAGTTGTCGTGTTATCAAAATTCTCGAAATACTAGTTTGAAATTTTCTATTTTGACGCACCACAACATTTTCTACGATTGGTTGTTTCGCGCGCCATAAACAATATGGAACACTAGGCTTTGAGCACTTTGAAATTGTATTAAGAATGCAATATTTAGACTTAGTTTGATATTTCGTAATGACCTCAAAAATTAAGTAAAAAATATAAAAATGTAATGAATTTATATATATTTAGGCCATGAGCACTCGTTGCAATGTTTTCATTATCTAGGCTATTAATTGGTCTTCTTAGGTACTATGCAAACCTTGCTTACTGAATTTGTTAGGTTTCATTGTATTGGCGTAACTTTAGACAAAATTAATGTTAATAAAAGAGTTATAAAAGTCAAGGAGTCTATTGGTATGCTGTATGGATAAATTAGGAGTCTTTAGATTCGAGTATGAAACAAGGAGAAGGAGTCGCTGGAATTATGCTAACATGTCGCCAAGCTAATGCTCAAGCGTCCAAAACAAAATTATTGCCTCCCTCCCGTCGCTTGAGTGACTCACGTGTCTCTTGTCTGACGCTCGAGTGACGATGTTTACCGTGAAACCCTAGTTCGCGATTTTCAAAATTCTATCTATCTTATACTACCTCAATACCTCTCTACTATAAATACACAAGCCCTACTTTGTGAAAACAGTGGTTGATCATATTATTCTACCTAAAGAACATATTTTGGAGATCCTATAACGAATCTAATCTTTGAGATCAATCAACCACACCTTGAAGAAAATATAAATCCAAATTATCAAAACATCAACATCCTAAATGTCTTTTAGATAGTGCTAGAGAGTGCCAAGGATTCATGAAGGCGACCAGAAGTCCAGGAAGAGGAGAAGAACGAGAAATTCTTGGTGATCCACAAAAAATAGACAATTCTAGAAGGTGAGGAGAGGTGTGAGGAACACGCAGTCTGTTGGTATTGTTGTTCAAAATCGTGAAAAAACCATGGATGGATGAATTTGTAAAGAAGAGAACAAAAAAAAAAAAAACCACAATTGGCACATTATTGGCCTATGCAACCGCATAGGCCATTGTGGCTTGCGGTTGCATGGCGGCCATCACGAAAAAATGGGGCAACCATGCTATAATTATGCGACCGCATAGTTATAGCCTATGCGGTCGCACAGTCGAATTTTCTCGTGGTTTTCTTGTGAAACGTTTTCATGTGAGTTGACACCATTTCGTGTAGGAATGATTGAGGACTAGATAAACATGTTAGTAATCATTCCATCGTTCATCCAACTTATTAAAAAATCCCATTCTTTTACATAATCATTCTAATCTTTTTCACTTGTTCGATTTGAAGAATCACCTTTTGCTTTCGATGTTCTTCATTCAAGGATTGAAATCCTACAAACTATTTGCCAATTTCAATCCTTAAAAGCATAGAGAAGAAGGCAAATATCGTTAGAGGACAACGATTTCATTTCGTGATCAACTCTTGTTGCGATATCATTTTTTCTTTCATCTTCTTTGGTTTCCATTGCCGTATTCCATTATATTTTTCTAACGTTCTCAAACGATAGTTGCCTATTTTACTGCAATGGAAACGAAGTCGTGGACACATTCTAAATGCACTATCAGATTACTTATATGATCTTTACACCAACACCACTTCGGCAAAAGAAATCTGGAATGCACTTGAGAGTAAGTATAAGGCTGAAGAGGAAGGTACAAATAAATTCTTAATCTCTAAATACTTTGATTTTAATTTTTTTTTTATAACCTTTCGTTAGTGCCTCAAGTATACGAATTACAAGTTATTGTCAACAAACTGAAAGCTGTGAAAATTGAACTTTGTGAAACTTTCCAAGTGGGAGCAATTATTGCTAAACTCCTGGGGTCTTGGAAAGGATATAGGAAGAAGATTCTTTACAACTGCGAAGATTTTTCTTTGGAACAAATACAAAAACATGTTCTGATAGAGGAAGAATCGAGGGCAAGAGATAAGACTGAAAGTTCTTATGATGGCTCTTCGAAAGCCAATGTTGTGGATAATGTTGACAACACCAACAAATACAACTCTCTTCGTCCTAAAAAGGATCAAGGGAAGTTCAAAAATAAGTCCGAGGGACCTTGCTATGTTTGTTGAAAGCCGGGACATTATGCTAGAGTTTGCAAGCATAAAAAACAACCAAAGAAGGAAGGACAAGCGAATTCTATTGATGAAATTATCGCTACGGTGAGCGAAATCAATGCAGTCTAAGGGAAAGTTCTGGGATGGTGGTATGACACCTGCACAACCATCCATGTTTGCTATGATAAGTCACTCTTTAAAACTTATCATGACATTCACGATGGTCAAGAAATTCAAATGGGAAAAGAAGGAAGATTAAAAGTGATTGGCAAAGGCAACATGGAAATCATTTTCACTTTGGGAAAGAAGATAACTTTGACCAATGTCCTTCATGTACCTAAAATGAATAAGAACTTAGCAAGTGAAGTTTTATTGGGAAAACCTGGAATAAAAACTGTTTTTGAATTCGGGAAACTTGTACTAACCCATAACAGGTATTTTGTTGGAAAAGGCTATTCTACCGATGGAATGGTCGAATTATGTACTATTGAGGATAATTCTCATAAAAACAAGTCATTTGCTTATGTTGTTGATTCTTTTAATTTATGGCATGGTAGATTAGCACATATAAGAGTTAGTACCATGAAAAGGATGATTAAATGTGGTATGATACAATATGATATTAATAACTTAGGAAAATGTGAAACTTGTTTTAAATCTAAAATGATTAAAAAGCCATTTCATAGTGTAATAAGATCAACATGTTTACTTGAAATTATTCATTTTGATATATGTGAGTTGAATGGCATGCTTACTAGAGGTGGTAATAAATATTTTATTACATTTATTGATGATTGCTCTAGATACACATGTGTACTTATTAAAACATAAAGATGAAGCTTTTAGTGCCTTTAAGACTTATGAAATTGAGGTTGAAAATCAATTAGGAAAGAAAATTAAAACCTTAAGAAGTGATAGAGGTGGAGAATATTTTTCAAATGTAGCCAATTTGTTTTGTGAACAAAATGGCATAATTTATCAAGGTTTTGTACCTCGAACACTTGAACAAAATGGTTTAGCTGAAAGGAAGAATAGTATATTCTTATAAATGATAAATACTATGTTGCTAAATTCCTGATTACCATATAACTTATGGGGTAAAGCCTTACTTAGAGCTTGTCGTATAGTAAATAGGATTCCTTCGAAGAACAATAAAGTTTCTCCATATGAAATTTGAAAAGGAAGTAAACCTAATGTCAATTATTTTAGGGTGTGGGGGGTGTCTTGCTTATTATAAGAATATGGATCCTAAGAGAACAAAATTAGGTCCTAGAGGTATTAAGTGTGCCTTCGTGGGATATTCTTCAAATAACAAGGCATGTAGGTTACTAAACCTAGAAACTAAAGTTATAATAGAATCAAGGGATGTGGAATCCTTTGAGAATGTATTGGCAACAAGAAATTCTCAAAATGAAACTTATGTAGACATTCGAACTTCTAGAGAATTACAAGAAAATACATCTATAAGAGATGTTGAAAGTGAACCTTGAAGAAGTAAGATAATTAGAAAAGAAAAAGGTTTAGGACGGAATGAATTGGATTCCCAACATATTTCATTCTACCTAGTAGATGGAATTAGGAAGGATGTTGCAAGAACAATTCATTTTGTTCTTCAAGTTGAAAGTGATCCTAAAAGCTAAGGAAGCTATGTCTTCTAGAGATTGCATATTTTGGAAAGAAGCAATAAATAATGAGATGGATTCTATTATTTCAAACAACACTTGGAAAATAGTTGATTTACCAAAGGGTTCTAAATCCATTGGTTGTAAATGGGTGTTTAGAAGGAAATATAATTCCGATGGAACACTACATACCTATAAAGCTAGATTAGTAGCTAAAGTATATCGTCAAAAAGAAGTAATAGATTACTTTGACACATATGCACATGCGATTAGAATAACATCGATAAGGATTTTGTTTGCACTAGCATCTGTATATGATTTACATGTTCATCAAATGGATGTCGAAACAGCATTTGTGAATGGAGATCTCGAAGATGAGGTCTATATGGAACAACCACAAGGGTTCGTTCTACTGGAAAATGAATATAAGGTGTGCAAACTAATCAAATCCTTATATGGATTAAAACAAGCCCCTAAAAAGTGGCATGAGAAATTTGATTTCAAAGTAATGTCAAATAGTTTAAATCACAACTCGATAGACAAATGTCTATAAACTAAAGTTAGTGATAATATAATCACTATTATATGTCTATATATTGATGATATGTTGATCATTAGCAAAATCTAAACGGAATCAAAGAAACGAAGAGGTTTCTATCCTCCATGTTCAAAATGAAAGATCTTGGACAAGTGGATACTATCCTAGGTATAAAAATTAAAAAGGATGGTGAAGGTTTTACATTGAGCCAATCACATTACGTTGAGAATGTGATAAATAAGTTCAAACATTTGAACAATTAAGGAGCTAATACCCCATTTGATCCAAGTATCAAATTGATAAAGAACGATGGAAGAGCAATAGCACAAATAGAATATGCAAGGGCAATTAGAAGTCTTATGTATGCTGCACATTGTATAAGACCTGATATAGCATTTGTCATGAGTAAACTAAGTAGGTTTACTAGCAATCCAAGTTTCGAACATTGGAAGTCCATCAGTAGGGTTCTTGGTTATTTGAAGAAAACAAAAAATCTTTGGCTACAATATACAAGATTTCCTAAAATCTTGCAAGGATATACTGACGTAATTTGGATATCGAGTGCAAGAGAAAATAAATCCACTACATGTTGGGTATTTACTCTTGGAAGATGTGTAGTTTCTTGGAAGTCTAAGAAACAAACACAATGGAGTCGGAGTTTGTAGCATTGGCCGAAGTTGGAAAAGAGGCTGAGTGGCTAAGAGATTTGTTATATGAAATACTGTTCGATATAAAGGATATTTTATCAATACCTATCTTATGTGATAGTCAAGCTACTCTTGATCGAGCTTATAGTGAAGTATATAATGGAAAGTCTACACATGAGCTTAAGACACGAGTATGTAAGGAAATTAATCAAGCATGGAATAATTTCGCTTACATTTGTTAAGTCTAGTGAGAACTTAGTTGATCCGTTTACTAAACCTCTTACGAGAGAGTTAGTGAGATCAACATCTAGTAGAATACGGTTGAAACTCCTTAACTAAATCCACCGATGATAGCAACCCTACCAAAATATACTAAACAAGTACATTTAGGTTCAATAGGTAATAACAAATCATTCGATAAGTTGATGGATCTCAACACTATTAAAATTATTAAACTCTATTGTTGATAAATAGTGTTGGTTGTTACTGTTGGATGGATGAGTTATAATTGAAACTCTTAATGAAGTTCAGTACTAAGTATAAGTATTTCTAAAAGTAATAAAGATACTGGAAGAACTTCACCTATGTGAACTACGAGGTGGTGCCGCCTCATTAGAGAGTTGGAATTTTCTCTCTTTAAAAAGTTCAAAGAAATAGGATAAGTGCAAGGCTATATTAGCACTAAGCTAGTTAGAAGAACTTGTGAAAATTAACACTTATGTGTGTAATTTCATCAGTATTGTCACAAGGAATAACCGGTTCAAAGCGTTCTACCTACCTGGAATTTCGATAATGATTTATGAAATTTACATTATAGTTAGATTCAAATCGAAAGATATCTAATCCTTACGCATGAGTGTTGATATTTGATTATGTGATTAACATTTATTTTGAACAAGTGGGGGATTGTTGGTATTGTTGTTCAAAATCGTGAAAAAACCATGGATGGATGAATTTGTAAAAAAGAGAAAAAAAAAACGACAATTGGTACATTATTGGCTTATGCGACCGCATGTGGCCATTAGGAAAAAAATGGGGGCAACCATGCTATAACTATGCGACCGCATAGTTATAGCCTATGCGGCTGCATAGTGTAAAAATCCGACCGTTACGTTGGATTTTTTCGAATTTTCAAGTGGTTTTCTTGTGAAGTTATGCACCTTTTCCATATGAGTTGACACCATTTCGTGCAGGAATTATTGAGGAGTACATAAAAATATTAGTCATCATTCCAAAAACAATTGAAATCATTCAATTGTTCATCCAATTTATTAAAAAATCCCTGATGCGAACCCCGTAGCAATGGTGACTAGAAAACCTACAACTAGATTGATGCGGAACCCAAGAACGCCAATTAGATCCGGTTTAGGATTTGAACCCAACAAGGTGAACCAAAAAACCCAACGATAATGATGATGCATTGAACCCTTTGATTACACAGTGAAGAACCCACGGTCCGATGTTTTGAATGCCACAAGATTCAAATCTTGATAAGTTCGATAGTTGTTCAATTGAAGCACAAGGAAAGCAAAGCCTTACAATTAATTTGTCAAAAAGTCCCCTTAATACAATGAAAGTTTTGGTATTTATACCAAACCCTAGAAACTAGGCAAAAAGGTGCATAATCTCATAAATAAGGTAGGAGATTGACTAAACATAGAATTCTAATTAAATAAGGAAATTCGCGAAAAATGAAATTTTTTCCTGCAAAGTTGGGGCGCGGTGGAGCCGATAGCGGGGGTGTCAATACCCCCTGTAAATGTTGCTTCAGTTGGGAGTGGGGGCACCACTACCCCCTGTTTTCTAGGTTCAGCTGCTTGAATCAAGCTCATCCATCCCGATTCCGGCCTCGACCCCAACATAGAACTTGCTCCAATCTTCGTCATGATCGCCATATCATCAACAGTAGCTTGATCAATCAATGACATCGCTTCTTTCACCTGCTTTGCCCTCGATCGAGTCATCAATCCTTCTTCCACTAGCAATGGATCCTTCCCCGGACTTGCCCTCGTCTCTATGGCACCTTGTATCATATCATCCCCTCCCTCTTCGAAAGGATTCGCCCATAAATCTGCACCTGCATCAAACAGTGATAGATCAACAACATTAAATGTAGCTGAAACATTATACTCACCTGGGAGATCCACTTTGTAGGCATTATCGTTGGTCCTCTTGATAACTTGGAATGGGCCATCCCCACGCGGTTGCAACTTAGACTTCCTCTGATCCGGGAAGCGCTCCTTCCTGAAATGCACCTAAACCAATCTCCTGGTTCAAATGTCACGCGCTTTCTACCTTTGTTTGCTTTCGTTGCTACGGGCTTACCCTTCTCCTCAATTTGCATCCTGACCTTCTCATGCAGTGACTTCACCAACTCAGATTTTCGCTTACCATCCATGCTACCTCGTTCATTTACAGGCTAAGGCAATAAATCCAAAGGTGTTAGTGGATTAAACCCATAAACAACTTCAAATGGTGAAAATGAAGTAGTCGAGTGTACAGCTCTATTATAAGAAAATTCAATAAAAGGTAAACACTCCTCCCAACTTTTCAAGTTCTTGTTGATTACCGTACGAAGCAACTGAGTCATGGTTCTATTAACTACTTCAGTTTGCCCATCGGTTTGTGGATAACAAGTGGTAGAAAACAACAATTTAGTGCCTAACTTATTCCACAAAACACGCCAAAAATGACTCAAAAACTTAACATCTCGATCTGACACTATGCTCCTAGGGACCCCATGCAAACGTAGTATTTCCCTAAAGAACAAGTCTGCAATATTGGTGGCATGGGCCATTTTACTAAACCTATCCACCACAACAAATATTGAATCCCGACCCCTTTTTGTCCTAGGTAAACCCAACACAAAATCCATTGAAATATCCACCCAATGTTCACTAGGTGTAGGCAAAGGAGTATACAACCCATGAGGCAAAACTTTAGACTAAGCCTACTTACAAGTTATGCATTTCCCACAAACCCGTTCTACATCACTTCTCATTTTAGGCCAATAAAAATGTTCCCCTATCATGTCTAAAGTTTTTTGTACCCCAAAATGACCCATTAAACCCCCATCGTGTGCTTCCCTTACCAACAATTCACGAATAGAACAATTTGGAATACACAACTTATTTTCCCTAAACAAATACCCCTCATGCTTATAAAATTTATCGATAGCCCCTTATTGCATGATTAATAAATGTTAGAGAAATCAAGATCACTCACACATGCCTTTAATGGTTCAAAGACAAGTAAACATGCACTTAAAGAATTTAGAAGCACATACCCTTAAGATAACGCATCTGCAACCACGTTTTCCTTACCTTGTTTATACCGGATGACGTAGGAAATGACTCTATAAATTCCATCTACATAGATAACGCATCTGCAACCACGTTTTCCTTACCTTGCTCAAGCTCCTTTCTATATAGACAACAATCGTTGAGGCAAGCATGTATCTTATCATAGCCAAGATCAAATGTATTGACAAGTTTTTTCATCTCATAAAATGAGTTTGGAAGTGTATTATTCTCTGGCAGCATACCTCGAACAAGATTTATAAGTTCATCGAAACCATTGTCTGATAAGCCATGTGAAGCTTTATGCTTAAACATAGCAACCGAAGCTGACATCTTTGTAAATGTCTTGCAACCAGGATATAAAGGAGTTTCAGCATCATTAACTAAACTTTCAATCTCTTTGTCTCTTCCATAAGGATGATTTTCAAGATCTACATCATATTGTTCATAGAAATCTTTGAACATCCTACTCGACTCGGGCATTTCTACATCGACCAAATTTGATTCACTTGGTTGCTCTCCATGAAATACCCAAACTGTATATGTAGGATCCATACCTTTAACAACCAAATGTTCATAGACTGTATCATAATGATGATACTTTAGATACCTACAATTAACACAAGGGCATGCTATCATTTCTGAATTGCGATTCTCACGAGCTCGGTCAACAAAATTCTGTGCTCCATCTCTATATTGTTCTGAAAATCTAAAAATTAAACTTTATGATCATTATATATTATTTTTTATTGGATAACTAGATTTATAAGATTAGTTTCAGATTATAACCTTGATAAGTGCAACCACTCTTTGTCCATTATAGGCAGTGGCGGATCCAGGATTTTAAGTGAGTTAGGGCAATCGTTGTCCTGCAATGCCTAAATGAGAAGATTATTTATTATTATTGTAACTAATTGATTGATTTCAACATAACTCTTAATACTTGAATGTGTCAACAGAATTCTTAATACTCGAATGTGCCAATAGGACTTTTAAGACTTCATTGAAGTCTTCACAACTCTTACTTCATTGCTAAATTCCATAAATCTTAATAAACAACCCAATGAGGGATGATAACATATAAAAATAGCAATTGGAAGCAGATAACGAAAACCATATAAAATAAGACAAACATGTCAACAATTCATTTATATAATTACATAAAAAAGTGATGGTTCAACGTAAATCCTGAAAACCATTATATGAAAGCTCACCCAGTGTAGTAATCCCTTGGAAAAAATAAATGTCCTTTAAAGGACCAAATTATAGTTTAATCACTAATCATTTTTTAATTGATTACGCATTACTTATTGATGGTAGTGTCAGAGTTTTTAAAAGATTGGTAATATCAATTTTCTTGTTAACTCATAGACCGTTGTAGATCATTTTCCGCTCCCTTTCCCCACCCCACCCCACCCCACCCACAACATTAGAAAAGAGAAAAATGAGTAATACCAGTTCAACACTGAAATACTTTTTGTGTTTTTCATACTAATCGTGCCTTTACTCATCCTAAGTTATATGATACTTGTCCTTGCATTTTTTAATTAGTTACTAAATCTGATGCCACAATGTAGGACTCAAAAAGCAACAATTTTAGCTGCACTGGTCAAACAATTACGAGACGAAACTGGAGCTGGCATGATGGATTGCAAGAAAGCCCTTTCTGAAAGTGGGGGAGACCTTGAGAAGGCACAAGAATACCTAAGAAAGAAGGGTCTCTCTGCTGCTGACAAAAAGTCTAAACTACTTGCTGTTGAAGGAAGAATTGGATCCTACATTCATGATTCCAGCATTGGAGTTCTACTAGAAGTTAATTGTGAAACTGACTTTGTGGGTAGAAGTGAAAACTTCAAACAATTGGTTGATGATCTAGCGATGCAGGTTGTTGCCTGCCCACAAGTGCTTCTTGTATGCATTGAAGATATCCCAGAATTAGGAAATGAAGCAGGAGATGCAGAATAGTAAGATTTGTTTGATGGAGTCATTAAGTAATAAACATTTCCTGATTTTTACTGTTTTCGAGTACACAAATCTTTCAGTAGAGTAGCAGGCAGGCATCTTTGGTTGAGAAAAAAACCACAGCATAGCCATTATTTTTCTGCAAATCCTAAAGACCTAAACATGAGAACCCTACTTTCCAAACTATAAAGAAATCCAAACATTCTCCTCCTTTCAACATTCAGCTACACCAGTAACACCACCTAAAAATCACAGAACCCAATTCCACTATTTTTTCCTACACGTGTATTGCCTCTGTAAATCCCAAATTTGAAAAATCAAAGTTCTTTATTAATAACTCCACAACTTAGGATAAATAACAAATTGTCATCAAATTCCCAAAAATTAAACAATCAAATCTCAAAAATTGGAGCCAGACAGAGAGAATAAAAAATTCAACAAACAATCAGTTCTTTTGCTGCTAAGAAAATTGGAGGATTCGTTTCTTACATCCCACTCCCTCGCCCAAAGAGAAAATCAAAAACAAGAAGATGAAGATGAAGACGAAGACCTGATTCACCTGATGACCTTGAAGAGCGATTCGCAGTCGCGGACGGCGCTGTTAGAAAGAGTGCAGGGGATGTCGGAAAGGAAGGAAGGGAAAAAATGGGAGCTATGAAAGAACAGTGGAATTGGACCCGGAACGGCGTCGGCACAACGTCAAGTCTTCGGATTTCTTTTGGAGAGTTCAATCGAGGAAGAAGGTTAGAGTTGAGGAGATTGAGAACTGAAATGCAAGGATCGTGTTCTAAGCGGGTTATGTCACTTTTCACGGGTTGGGCCTCTTTAATTTTCGCGGGTTAGGCCTCTTTACTTTTCGCAACGTTTATTAAACGTTGCTAAAAGGATAGTTTGCAACGTTTAATAAACGTTGCTAAAAGGAACTTTTCGCAACGTTTATTAAACGTTGCAAAAACATTTATATTTTGCAACGTTTATTAAACGTTGCAAAATATCAACTTTTTTTGCAACGTTTAATAAACGTTGTGAAAGGCACTTTTTGCAACATTTATTTATAAAATGTTGCTAAAACTCAATTATACTAACCAATTGCAACATTCACTTATCAAAATGTTGCGATAGACCCCTTTAGCAACACTTAACTATCAAATGTTGTCTTTTATGTGTTGTAAAAGCTCATTTTTGGCGTAGTGTATTATTGATAGTATTAAATGTATGTTCTTGTGCATCACCCCAATGAAAACCTACGCTCTTCTTATCAATTTAAATGAGTGGTGTAGTGATTGTGCTAAAATCTTTTACAAACCGCCTATAAAAACTAGCCAGTCCATGGAAACTCCTAACTTCAGTTATGCTCTTAGGTGTTGGCCAATCTTTTATAGCTTTAATTTTTTTTTCATCCACTTCTACCCCATTAGTCTCAACACAAATTCTAGAAAGACAACATTTTCCATGCAAAAAGTATACTTTTTAAAATTAGCATACACTGTTCTTTTCTTAGCATTACAAGCACAGAACTTAAATATTCCAAATGTTCATCTAAGGTCTTGCTATAGATTAAGATGTCATCAAAATAAACCACAACAAATTTTCCTATGAAAGCACGCAAAACATGGTTCATCAATCGCATAAAGGTGCTTGGTGCATTAGTGAGACCAAACGGCATAACCAACCACTCATACAATCCATATTTAGTTTTAAATGCCATTTTCCATTCATCACCCTCCCGCATACGAATTTGATGGTACCCACTTTTAAGGTCAATCTTACTAAAGATACAAGCACCATGCAACTCATCTAGCATATCATCTAGCCTAGGTATAGGATGACGATATTTTACCGTTATATTGTTGATAGTCCTGCAGTCCATACGCATCCTCCAAGTTCCGTCCTTCTTTGGAACCAATAGGACAAGCACGGCGCATGGGCTCATGCTCTCCCTCCCGTAACCTTTGCTCATAAACTCCTCCACTTGCCTTTGAAGCTCCTTCGTTTGCTCGGGATTGCTTCGGTAAGCTGGTCGGTTTGGAATGACAGCTCCAGGTACGAAGTCAATTTGGTGCTCAATACCTCGAATTGGTGGTAGTCCACTTGGCATGTCTTCTGGAAACACATCTTCAAATTCCTGCAACAAAGACTTAATCAAACTAGGGAGGGGTGTGTGAGATTTCTCAAAGTTGAGAGATACTCATTGTATACCAACAACATCATTTGTCTTTTATCAACCATAGCCTTTTTTAGTTCACTCCCCTTTTCAAAGAAATTCGCTTTCGGCTTTTTTATCCTCTCGACTAGCTCTTTTTCTCTCCTCTCTTGTGGCATCTCTCCCCTTTTTCCCCTCTCAGCCACCTCACCATTTTCTTTCTTATTGACTAGCTCACTATTTTCTCTTTTCTCACATGGCCTCTCTCTCTTTTCCCGACTCTCAGCCACCTCGCCATTTTCTCTCTTTTTTGTCCACTCTTTTGTTCTCATCCCTTCCTCAATTTAACTTGGTCTTCAAAAACTTGTATTGGTGTTAATGGCGTAAGAGTAATAGACTTTCCCTCCTTGACAAAGCTATACCGGTTCCTATACCCATCATACGTAACTCTCCTATCATACTGCATGGCCTTTCTAACAAAATATGACCCGCTTGCATAGGCACCACATCACATACAACATTGTCACTATAACTCCCAATTGAGAAATCAATCATCACCCGTTTATTCACCCTAACCTCTCTACTCTCATTCAACCATTTTAATTTATAAGGTTTAGGGTGTTTAAACAATACTAAACCCAATGTTTCAACTAAGGTCGTGCTAGCTACATTTGTGCAATTCCCACCATCAATGATTATCGTTGACGTGACACTGGGTGTGGAATATGTTTTCTTGATGTTGCTCAGTATCATCCACCTTGACTTGAGTGTTAAGAGCTCTCATTGTGAACAGCAACTCACTAATAGCAAATTCTACCTTTCCCTCTCCATAAATCTCCTCCAACGCTGGCATATAGTCATACTCCCATTCACTCTCACTCACCACCTCTCTGTCATCTCGTAGAATCATTATCCTTTTGTTAGGACACTGAGAAGCAATGTGCCCTGTTCCCAAACACTGAAAATATTTTATGTCCCTACTCCCTGCTTGCTGTGACTCCATTTTGGGCACGGTTTTGCTAGCACTTTCTTCATTGTCCCTCTGATTTATGTCCTTCCTTTCACTACTACTCCATTCACCTTATTACCTTCCCACCGCGACTTCCAGTTTGGGTTAGAAGACGAAGTGTTCACCGGCTGCCTCGCAGTCCCTTTTCTCTTCAACTGTCTTTACACATTCATGGCTACATGCAACATATCTTCCAACTCTACATAATGTTGTAGCTCCACCACGTTTGCGATATCCTTATTCAACCCATTCAAGAACCTAGCCATGGTGGCTTCCCGATCTTCATCTACATTTGCCCTAATCATCAAAATATCCATCTCCTTATGATAATCTTCTACACTATTCGACCCCTAATACAAACTCTGCAGTTTTTTATGGAGCACCCTATAGTAATGACTAGGTACAAATCGTTTTCTCATTACCGCCTTCAACTCAGACCAAGTATTTATAGGCCTCTCCTGATTCCGAGGCCATGAAGTAACCACTTTATCCCACCAAGTGATGGCGTAATCAATGAATTCCAACACCGCAATCTTCACCTTCTTATCCTCTGAATAGCTATGGCAATAAAAAATCAACTCCACTTTTTTCTCCCATTCTAAATATGCCTCGGAGTCACTCCTATTATTAAATTGTGGAATCATCATTTTTACATTACCCAAATTACCATCAGTTTCACCTTCATGATTATTTCTACTATGTCATTGAAACATTTCGCCTCTATGCCTCCTTCGTTCCATCTCATCCCTTTCATATTCATCTTCACCCCATTCACTACCGATCTTATGTTCATCCATCTTAGGAACTCGTCTACCCACCCCTCTATCGTGAGGTACATCCGCTGGATGTTCCCTACTAAGATTTACCACCGAACCATTTAATTGCTTCATCCTTGTTCCCATATCCATCAACAACTGTTCAAACCTATCCATCCTATCATCTTGCAATCTGGTCTGGTTACCGTTCTTGCTGGAATTTGAGCTTTCCATATCGGACATTCTCTCAATTTCTGCCTCAATAATTTTCACTCGAAATCTCTCAATTGGCTTTTACCCTCTAATAATCTCACCCTTTGACTCGCAATGCTTTCACCAAGTACTTCCAAAGACAACAACGAACTCACCAGATCAAACTTGTGACTTCAAAAACCGAATGTGTGGATGATTGCGACTCAAGAGGAGTATAGCAATTTTGGAAAGATAATGGGAAGAACACAAGAACAAATTGTATGACAAAATAAATTGGATGACAATGAGAACACAAGAGAATTTCAATTGTAAATTTGACTCAAATTGGATGATAAGAACAAACTGATGATCCGAAATCGGTAGAGTGTTGGTAGTAAATCAATCAAACAAATCTCAATTTTTTTGTACGGTTGAACAGTACCGTAAGTGAACAGTAAAAAAACAATTTTTCCTTTTTTTCACAGATGAACAGTAACCGCGATGAATAGTAACTTTTTTTAACACAAGATTATACTACCAAGAAGAAATTTATGGATCTAGAAATTGGAAACGAAGAACGACTCAAGAACACGAAGAAACTACGAAAAAGATGAAATTTACTGATTCAACAAGATCTGATACCAACTGATACGAACCCCGTGGCAACGATGACTACGAAACCCACAACTAGATTGATGCAGAACCCAAGAACGCCAATTAGATCTGATTTTGGATTTGAACCCAACAAGGTGAACCAAAAGACCCAACGATAACGACAATGCGTTGAAACCCTTGATTACAGAATGAAGAACCCACGGTCTGATGTTTTGAACGCCACAAGATTCAAATCTTGATAAGTTCGATAGTTGTTCAATTGAAGAACAAGGAAAGAAAAGCCTCTCAATTAATTTTTCAAAAAGTCCTCTTAATACAATGAAAATTTTGGTATTTATACCAAACCCTAGAAACTAGGCAAAAATGTGCATAATCTCATAAATAAGGTAGAAGATTGACTAAACATAGAATTCTAGTTAAATAAGGAAATTCGCGAAAATGAATTTTTTTCCCGGAAAGTTGGGCGAGGGGGCGCCGATACCTCCTGTAAATGTTGCTTCAGTTAGGTATGGGGGCACCACTACCCCTTGTTTTCCAGGTTCAGCTGCTTGAATCGAGCTCATCCTTCCCGATTTCGGCCTCGACCCCAATAGAACTTGCTACAATCTTCGTTACGATAGCCATATCGTCTACCGTAGCTTGATCAAGCAATACCATCGCTTCTTTCACATTGCCCTCGATCGAGTCATCAGTCCTTCTTCCACTAGCAATGAATCCTTCCCCGGACTTGCCCTCGTCTCGATGGTACCTTGGATCATATCAATTCCATTCTTTTACATAATCATTCTAATCTTTTTTACTTGCTCTATTTGAAGAATCACCTGTTGCTTTTGGTGTTCTTCATTCAAGGCTTGATATCCTACAAACTATTTTCCAATTTCAATCCTTAAAAGCATAGAGAAGGAGGCAAATATCGTTTTAGGACAACGATTTCATTTCGTGATCAAGGCTTGTTTCGATATCATTTTTTATTTCATCTTCTTTTGATTTCTATTTCTATATTCCATTATATTTTTCTAACACAGTCCATGAGGGCCTTGGAGATTATTGGAAGTAGGTCATCGAGTCTAGGAAGTTCTCTAGTTTGGACAGCACTGTAAGACTTTATCCATAATAGATTTTATTTACTTAGTCCCAGAGTTTTTTATTCCGCAAGTAGTTTACTCCATCATCAAAATTCTTGCATTATTTACTTTTCTGCAATTATACATGTTGAAATTTGGGTGTGACCCGAATTCCTTTGTTGAACTTATTTGAAGTATTTAAAGAGTTCTAATTGAAGTGCATGTCACGACGAATTCAAGTTTGGAATACTTTTGGAATCCTATGTCAAGTTGAAGTTCTATTTTGGAAACCTATTGTGAGTTGTAATTTGTTTGGAACTTGATTTTTTGGTATCCTACTTCAACAACAATTCTACTAGGAGGGTTTGGATTTCTCTTACATATTTCCTATAAATATTATGCTCTTCTATACAATTTTACGTGAGTGTGAGAAAATAGATTACTAGAATTATAGGATCGATTGTAATTTTTCTTTCTTCTCCATTATTCTTGAGTCAATAAAATCTCTTAATTCCTTTACCATATTCTTGTCTTTATATTATTTTGCTTGATCAAATACTTCATTGTTATTTGCTATATAACTTCAATATCTCAATTCGGTGATTGGTGTCACAACAAGTGGTATCAGAGCCAAGGTTCAGCATTTTCACAGAGCGCAAGGTTTGATTTGTTCGAAGTTTTTGTTTGTGATGGCTTCCATGAAATATGACATTTCACTCTTAGATCAGAGCACTAGATTTTCATTATGGCAGGTTAAAATACGTGCAATACTCACATGACTGGATTTGAATAATGCATTGTTGGGAATTGACAAGTTGTCAGCAACTTTGACCACGGAGGAGAAATTACGGATGGATAAAAAGGCAGTTTCTCCCATTCATCTTCATCTATCAAATACTATTCTTCAGAACATTTTAAAGGAAAATTCAGCAGCTGCTTTATGGTTGAAGTTGGAGTAATTGTGCATGACTAAAAGTATGACAAGAAAGTTGAACATGAAGCAACGTTTATACTCTCATCGCAGGACAGAAGGAGGATCATTGGAAGATCACCTGGCTGTATTTAAAGAAATCGTCCCTGATTTGGAAACTTTGGAAGTAGAGTATGAAGAAGAAGATTTAGCCTTGATCCTATTGTGTTCGTTGCCCGCTTCGTTTTCTTCTTTTAGAGACGCGATCTTGTATAGTCATGATACTCTCACCAAAAATGAGGTGTATGATGCTTTATATTCAAAAGAGAAGATGAAGCATTTGGTTTTTGAGTCCAACAATGGAGAAGCCCTGATTGTTCATGGTGGTTCTAGAAGGGGCAGATCGAAGTCTAAGTTCAGTAATCAGATTTGTAACTACTGCAAGAAGAAGGAGCACTTGAAGAAGGATTGCTACAAATTACAGAATAAAGAAAGGATGGCTGCAAGTAGATATTTAGATACTTCAGGCGGAGCAGACCTCACGGAGAACGTTGTAAGTAATGGAGATCTCTTAGCTATTTCTGACATTGAATCTAAACCGAAAGATGATTGGATTCTTGATTCAGCGTGTATGTTTCACAAGTGTCCTAATAAGGACTTGTTTGTACATATGAAACTGTTTCCAAATGTGTCGTGGTTATGAGAAATAACACATCTTGTCGGCTTGCTAGAATTGGTACATTCAGATTGAAGCTTTTGGATGGGACAATTAGAACACTTGACCAGTTCGACATGTTCCGAATTTGAAGAAGAATCTCATCTCTTTGTCTATACTCGATTCAAGAGGTTATGCGTTCTTTGATGGAGGTGGAGCCTTGAAGGTTTGTAAGGGTGCCCAGGTTGTACTCGAGGGATAGAAAATGTCTCAATTATACATCATGCAGGGTCGTGTAGAATTTAGAAGAGTCAATCAGCATAGGTTCAGTAACATGGTGGACATTCAATTTTGTATAATACCTTTAGGAGCTCATAAAGGGTCAGATTTGAAGAATACAACTCAGTGGAGTTTAGAAGATATGGGTAATGCCATTTTACCACCATTACCTGCGGTGCCATTGTATTCAATTGCTAGGGACAGACCCAATGGAACACGATATGTGGATACTAATTTGGTTGAGCATGCTTTAAGTGGAGTAGAAGGTGTACAATCTAACAAGTGGCCTTCTGTAAAAGCATTTGGTATTGATTCTGCTTTAGGGTGTATTACAAGCCATTTTGGTTACTTCAAAATCATTATGATTTTTGGGAATCTAAGGTAATTCTTCAGAGTAGTGCTTGGATTCATTGGAAGATGTGGAATATTTTGTGTTTGGTTGGAGAAATTAGTTTTGGTTATTGTTGAAGAAGCCAGTTCATTCCTTGGTGGAATTCGTGTCAAGGTGGAGTTGTTGTAATTTGGGTGTGACCCGAATTCCTTTGTTGAACTTGTTTCAAGTATTTAAAGAGTTCTAATTGAAGTGCATGTCATGACGAATTCGAGTTTTGAATGCTTTTGGAGTCCTATGTCAAGTTGAAGTTCTATTTTGGAAACCCATTGGGAGTTGTAATTTGTTTGGGACTTCAATTTTTGGTATCCTACTTCAACAACAATTCTACTAGGAGGGTTTGGATGTCTCTTACATATTTCTTATAAATATTATGCTCTTCTATACAATTTTACATAAGTATGAGAAACTAGATTACTAGAATTATATGATCGATTGTAATTTTTCTCTCTTCTCCATTATTCTTGACTCAATAAAATCTCTTAATTCATCTGCCATATTCTTATCTTTATTATTCTTTTGCTTGATCAAATACTTCTTTGTTAATTGCCATATAACTTCAACATCTCAATTCGGTGATTGGTGTCACAACAAGTGGTATCAATCCTAACAATACAAACTGTGGTAATTCAACGTAGGATAGTAATTGCAAGTGAATTCATCTAGATTGATTATTAATAGTGACTAGTTGCTAAAAATAATTGTTAAATTTTGATTCCGCATTATACACCAATTCGCCACCCTCTAGGTAGTAGCTGGATCGAACTGTCGTAATTTTCAGAGTCAATAACTCATCATGCATGATAATACTCCTAATTCCCATTGTTTAAAATATCCCGATTGAGTCCCGTCTCATCGTGAGGCAAACAAAAAATGCATCAAAATGTTGATTGTGAGGTAGCTTTTGGAGGCATGGTTGCGCCTCACAGCACCGCGTGAAAGCTTGTGAGGCGTGCAGTCCATAATAGACCACTTTCCTGCCAATTCAAGTTGTTATTATTATTATTATTATTATTATTATTATTATTATTATTATTATTATTATTATTCTTATTATTATTATATTTGTTTGCACACTTTTTAAATTGTTCTATTGTGAATTTTGAAGATAGTTTATGATTTATCACGTATTTGTTTTTAATAAATTTTTGAATTTTTTTGGTTCACGTTGAGGTTACTCCTCAAAATTCCTCAAGGATTATGCTTCACCTCTTGATGGAAAACACCTTGATACCAGTTTATGCCTTTTAAACATTGTGAGTTCTGTTAGTGTTGACATACAAAAATGTGGCCCAATTAAATGGTCTAAAGAATGAAGTCCAGTTATCAAATTCGAAGGATGGACCCAAACGAGACCATATAAAAACCCAAGACGGAGTTATGTAATGGAGGCCTATCATCGCTCAAGCCTACGAGACACCTAGACGCCCAAGATCATCGCTCAAGCCCATGAGATGCCCAAGATCTGGGCGAATATAGTGTCTTGATTCATATTCAAAGTAACGGTTATTAAAGCAGTTAATGGGTAATCTTATCACATTCCATGATCCAAGAATCTCGGTTGCAAAAAGTTAAGCGATGTGAGTAATAGCAGCGGTTGAAAACGGTAGTCTCTTGACAAGTCATCCATTATGGAGAAAGTGGGTAGTTACAGGGCGATGAGCAGTTTTCAAACGGTTCTGTAAGAAAAACTATCAAAGGAGTATCAAAGAGATAGAAGAATTTAGAAGAAGGAGGAATCAAACGACTCTCAAATAGAGAATTATGTAATTTTTTATTTCTTTTCTTTTTGTTAACTTTCAATTACTTTGTGAATTCAGTGTGCTTGTGCCCCTTGGAGGCATTTCGCTTCTTCCAAATTGTAATCTTCATAAATAAAACACCCCTCGTTGGGACGTTATCTCGAGAGGTTGTTGTTCCTTACATAATCATCTGAACCTTCTTTTAATTGTTAGCAAGGCTCCATTTCCATGCGAAACAATTTGACACACCCAGTAGGACCATTGGTGTTTGAAGATACAAAAAGTAAAGCAATACGCCTCATAAAAACTCTAATAAAGAGCCAGAAAGCCAACGAATAGTCCAATCCATGATCGAATGATATAAAGAGCATCAAAGTGCTTCACGAACAGAGGGACATAGTCAAATTCGTTACGAGCCAATGACAGAATTGAGTCTTTGAACCATGCGTGCATTGCTTGGGGAACTTACACAAGATGTCGTTGAATAGGTAAATTTACAGAATGTTCATAATATGGAAAGGTTTGCTCAAAATGGAAATGTACACTATGATAACATGGCCAAACAACTAAACACTTTGAATGAAATCATGAGCAAGTTAGTAGGCCAAATTTGTCAACCAGTTATGCCAAGTATAGTGAATCACTTTCAGGCTAGGACGATTATGGGACATAATTCCCCAGTCCTGGGTCCGAATCAAGGAGTAGAACTACCTTTTGGACCATCTACTTCAAATCAGGGAGGTAGTGGAATGACAAATTTGAATAGTCGTAATGGAATATCAAACCTGGGAGGTAACCCAAGTGCAAGAGACAATGTTCAAACTAATGGACAGAACACCCCACGTGTTAATGATGGTGGGAATACTCAGGCTAATGGTAATAATGGTTTAAATAACGGTTTATGGAGATAGTACAGGATCAAATGGCTTTTGGGATACGTCCTTTTATTAAGCCGACTTACACAAAGCCATATCTTGATTATGTAGATCAAGCGTACCCGTGGCCTAGAGGATACAAAGTACCAGAATTTTCATTATTTACCGGTCTGGGACAAGTTTCTATTCTGAAACATATAGGAGGATTCACATTGCAAAGTGGTAAAGTAACTGATTATCACAAAATGAGACTGTTCCCTAGTTCGTTAACAGGAGTAGCTTTCTCATGGTTCATTAATTTGCGAGCAAATTCTGTCCAAACATGGCAACAACTAGAACAATTGTTCCACGCTCAGTTTTACAAAACTGAATCTGAAGTTACTTTGGCCGATTTGGCGAATTTACATCAAATGCCAAACGAATGGGCAGACGGTTTCCTTCAGAGGTTTAAGACAACTAGGATCAAATGTTTTGTACCTTTGCTCAAAAAAGAATTCGTCAAAATCGCTCAAAGTTGTTTGAGTTTTGACGAACATTTTTCAACTGAGTGCTAACGTGATTAGATATGAACGTTTGATAAGAGCAGAAGAACAAATGAAAAAACTCTAGCAAAGGAACTTATTATAGAGACCCCAATTTCGATGTTCATGCTGTAAATGACGAATATTACAATCAAACTTAAGTGTGTTGGCCGAATTGATTAAGGGAGATGCATATGCTTGTCCTATAATAACCAAATTTAGAACATTGAGTAAGGATGAGCCTGTAAAAAATGAAAACAGAAAGGCTAGGATATTCTCATTTGATGTGACCAAGACTGACCTTATATTTGATAAATTCTATAAGGATAAGCAAATAAAATTGAGTGACAGCATAAATTGCCAGACCCTGAACAAGTTAAGGGTAAAAAATATTGTAAATGGCACAATGCATGGTCATATATGACTAATAGTTGCTTGGTCTTTCGTCATGTGTTCAGGATGTCATTGAGTAGGGCGAATCACATTCGAAGCTAAGAAGAGAATGACAGTGGATGAAAATCAATTCCAGCCACTTGGGGTGAACATGGTGACAACTTGTTTCGCGAATAAGTTGCCAAGATTCAAATTGGTCGTAGATGATGGAGAAGAAGATTCTAAGTCACATCCTAGTGTTTTTGAACGTATCAAAGGAAAGAAGCTTAGAGAAGATGAAAGCATCTTGTGTGCTAGATGCAAGGGAAAAGTGGATACAAATATGGAAAGGCCAGGAACGTGGCGATATCACCATCGTCATGACGTTGTCCCAAATTTCCAGCCCGGTGGAGGACGGAATATGTCATTATATTGGGAACTGCCTTTTGAGAGGCAATTCAGACCGATAAACAATGGGAGAACATTCGGGCCGCAACCTCGCCAACCAAACGTATGGCATTCGTTCCAGTATAAAGTAGGAAGGGTTGTACCCTTCAACAAAATTACCTGAACCCAACAAAGACGTTTTCAACGGAACTATGGACAAATGTTGAGGCAACAACAGGGATCGTCATGTCTTAAGGCACCTAAATTGCTTGAGGTGACTAACAAAAATGTTCTTAAAGATAATAAAGACGCTGGTATGGGTAAATCAATGGAAGAGTTACCAGAAAGTTCTTCTGTGAGACCAAAATTTGAGAGTGGGAAGAAAGATGAAGAAGATCTAGAGCGATCCCTCACTATTCAATTTGGTACGTTACCTCCTATTATGGCTAATAATTATTTACTAACCATGAATTCAAAAGTAAGGAAAATGAATAGGAGGAAAGTGATGATAATAAGGAAGAAGCATATATGCTGGAATGTGAAGAAGGCCAAACATCTCAGGAAGCATATGATGAAGAAGAGGACGACGGCATGACGTACATTGAAGAAGAAATTGACTTAGAAGCAGAGAGGAAAAGAAGAGGAGTGTCGCGCAACAATTTATTGAAGCAACTGTATCAGGAAGGTGTCCGCGAGGTGGATTTGTTAGGTGAACCATCTGGGCATTCTTTTGACTACTATGTATTATATGGGATGCCCAAGATAAAGATGAGAGTACCTCACTTTGAGAAATTTGGGTCACCTCCAAGAATATTACCTCCCCCTACAGGTTGGATAACCAAAGAAGAAGCACTAAAAGAAAATAAGGAGGAAATCCAAGAAGCAGAAACTCAATGTAAATTATTGCACGTTGACTTGTTACAAGGAAATAATTCAACAGAGGATAAACAAGAAGTGGAAATAGATGCAGCTGAAAAGGTCATCTCTAAGAGACCAACTATGAAGTTAACAAAACACTTGAGGCCATTGTACGTGAAGGCCTCCGTTAATGGTATACATGTGGCAAAAGTGCCCATCGACAATGAGGCAGCCATAAATATCATCCCGTCTAGAATGATGAGAAAATTTTGCAAAGATAGAAAGCGATATGATCCCAACAGAAGTCATTCTCACAAGTTTCAATGGAGGAGCAACTTTAGCTAAAGGGGTGATGCCACTGGACATAACTGTGGGAACAACTACTAGGACCACAGTCTTCTTTGTGATAGATGGTCCTATTAGTTACAATATGCTACTAAGAAGAGATTGGATTCAAGGGAGTCGTTGCATACCTTCATCGCTCCACCAATGCCTGGTTTTCTAGAACAATAAGGGCAAAGCAGAATTGGTGCAAGCAGACCGTAGGCCCTTTGTTGCAGAAGCAAACTCAGTAGAAAGATTCATGTACGAAGGAAATTATGGACCTGTCAGGGTAGTTCAAGATGGGGAAAAGACTAAAATTGTTTCACAGAGCGAAGAGCCATTTTCAGTAGATGCGCTTACAGAAATGTTCAATCAAATGAGGCCAAACATAGTGGCCCTTGAAGAGCTAGTAATTGGTAAAAAGATAATCAAGGAACTCTAATGAGTTGTCAGAAACAAGAAAATATGGCTGATATTCAGGCTTTCAAAGCCAAATTAATGGCTTTCAATAAGGAACGTAAAGAGAAGACAAAAGAAGAAGCAGTATTAAAGACGTTTAGAAACAAATTAGTAGTGTTCGAATTTGAGCAGAATATTGGCCGAGAAGTCAACAAAGTGGATTGCTTAGAAGAAGAAGTGCCTACAAGGAACCTAGACGATGAAGTAATGAGAATCACGAAGCCGAGGCATGCTCAAGCACAAGACCCTTTGATAAAGGTGAATATTGGCAACGAAAGGAAAGATCGCCCAACGTTTGTCGACCAGATGCTTAGTCAAGAGGTAAGTAATAAATTAATCGCTTTATTAAAAGAATACAATGATTGTTTTGCTTGGGAATATGAACACATACCTTGTTTAGATAAAAGTTTGGTAGAACATAGGTTACCAATTAAGCCAAATTTCAAACCTCATAAACACTCCAAGGCGTTTTGCCCCTAATGTATTGCCTGAGGTAAAGAAAGAAATAGAGCGATTGTTAAAAGCAGGCTTTATTAGAACAGTTAGATACGTTAAAGGATTTTTTAATATCGTGTCAGTGTTAAAAAAGAATGGTAGTATAAAGATGTGCATAGATTTTAGAAATTTAAATTTAGCAACGCCCAAAGATGAATATCCAATGCCTACGGTGGATTCTTTAGTAGATTCAACTGATGGACATGTAATGTATTCTTTTATGGACGAATATTCAGGATATAACCAAATTTACATAGCTGAAGAAGATGTACATAAAACCCCCTTTAGGTGCCCTAGGCTTTAGGATGTACAAATTGAACTTATCATAATCTAATTCTTGTGGCATTCAAAATATCAGATCGTGGGTTCTTCATTGTGTAACAAAGGGGTTAAACACATCATTGTTATCGCTGGGTTCAAGTCCAAAACCGGTTCTAATTGGCGTTCTTTGGTTTCGCATTAATCTAGTTGTGGGTTTTGTAGTCACCGTTGCTACGGGATTCGCATCAGTTGGTATCAAAGCTCTTGTTCCAATTCTATGAGGTTATATCCCTTATTTCCTTGTTGAGTCAGTAAGTTTCATCTTTTTCGTAGTTTCTTCGTGTTTTTGAGTCGTTCTTCATTTCCAATTCCTAGATCCATAAATTTCTTGTTGGTAGTATAATCTTGTGTTAAAAAAAAATACTGTTCACGTACGGTACTGTTCATCCGTACAGAGAAAAAAATTGAGGATTGTTTGATTGATTTATTACCAACATTCTACAAATTTCGGATCATCAATTTGTTCTTATCATTCAATTTGAGTCAAATTTATAGTTGAAATCCTCTTTTGTTCTTCCCATTGTCATTCCAATTTGCTATACTCCTCTTGAGTCACAATCATCCACACATTCGATTTTTGAAGTCACAAGTTTGATCCGGTGAGTTCATTGTTGTCTTTGGAAGCACTTGGTGAAAGCATTGAGTGGTAAAAGGTAGAGGGTGAGATTATTAGAGGGTAAAAGCCAATTGAGTGATTTCGAGTAAAATTGGTGAGGCAAAAATTGAGAGAATGTCGGATATGGAAAGCTCAAATTCCAACAGGAACGAAAACCAGACCAGATTGCAAGATGATAGGATGGATAGGTTTGAACGGTTGTTGATGGATATCGGAGCAAGGATGGAGCAATTGAATGCTTTGGTGGTGAATCTTAGCAGGGAACAATCAGCGGATGTACCTCACGATAGAAGGGTGGGTAGACGAGTTCCTAGGATGGATGAACATGAGATCGGTAGTGAATGGGGTGAAGATAAATATGAAAGGGATGAGATAGAACGAAGGAGGCATAGAGGCGATAGGTTTGAACGACGTGGTAGAAATAATCATGGTGGTGAAACTGATGGTAATTTGGGTAATGTAAAAATGTCGATTCCACAATTTTAGCATAAGAGTGATCCCGAGGCATATTTAGAATGGGAGAAAATGAGGAGTTGATTTTTGATTGCCATAGTTATTCGAAGGATAAGAAGATGAAGATTGCAGTGTTGGAATTCACTGATTACTCCATCACTTTGTGGGATTAAGCGGTTACCTCATGGCGTCGGAATTGGGAGAGGCCTATAAATACTTGGGATGAATTGAAGGCGGTAATGAGAAAAGGATTTGTACCTGGTCATTACTATATGGAGCTCCATAAAGAACTGCAGAGTTTGTATCAGTGGTCGAAAAGTGTAGAGGATTATCATAAGGAGAAAGAGATTTTGATGATAAGGGCAAATATAGAGGAAGATCGGGAATCTACCATAGCTAGGTTCTTGAATGGGTTGAATAAGGAGATCGCTAACATGGTAGAGTTACAACATTATGTAGAGTTGGAAGATATGTTGCATGTAATCATGAAGGTAGAAAAACGGCTGAAGATGAAGGGGACTGCGAGACAATTGGTGAGCACTTTGTCTTCTAACCCAAACTGGAAGTCGTGGTGGGAAAGTAATAAGGTGAATGAAGTAGTAGCTAAAGGAAAGGAAGAAAGTGCTAGCAAAATCGTACCCAAAATGGAGTCACAACAAGCAAGGAGTAGGGACATAAAATGCTTTTGGTGTTTGAGAACGGGGCACATTGCTTCTCAGTGTCCTAAAAAAAGGGTAAGGAATCTACGAGATGACGGAGAGGTGGTGAGTGAGAGTGAAGGAGAGTATAACGATCTGCCAGCGTTGGAGGAGGTTGATGGAGAGGGAAAAGTGGAATTTACTGTTGGTGAGCTGCTAGTCACAATGAGCGCTCTTAACACTTAAGTTAAGGTACATGATATTGAGCAACAGTGAGAAAACATATTCAACACCCGGTGTCACGTCCACGATAAAGTATGTAGTCTAATCATTGATGGTTGAAGCTGCACAAATGTAGCTAGCACGACCTTAGTTGAAAAATTGGGCTTAGTATTGTTTAAACACCCTAGGCCTCATAAATTACAATGGTTGAATGAGAGTAGAGAGGTTAGGGTGAATAAATGGGTGATGATTGATTTCTCAATTGATAGCTATAGTGATAAGGTTGTATGTGATGTGGTGCCTATGCAAGTGGGTCATATTTTGTTGGGAAGGTCGTGGCAGTATGATAGTAGAGTTATGCATGATGGGTATAGGAACCGATATAGCTTTGTCAAGGAGGGGAGGTCTATTACTATTGCACCATTAACACCGGCACAAATTTTTGAAAACCAAGTTAAATTGAGGAATGAGGAAGAGAGAAGAATGAGAGACTCGGTTAAAAAGAGAGAAAATAGCGAGGTGGCCGAGAGTGGGAAAATAAGAGAGAGGCCAAGTGAGAAGAGAGAAACAATGAGCTAGTCAAGAAGAGAGAAAATAGCGAGGTGGCTGAGAGGGGAAAAATGAGAGAGGTGCCACAAGAGAGGAGAGAAAAGCCAAAAGCAAACTTCTTTGTAAGGGGGAGTGAACTAAAAAAAACTATGATTGTTAAAATTCAAATGTTGTTGTTGGTATACAAGGAGTCCCTCCTCAATTTCGAGGAATCTCACATACCCTTCCCCAGTTTGGTTAAGTCCTTGTTGCAGGAGTTCGAAGATGTGTTTCCAGAAGACATGCTAAGTGGACTACCACCAATTTGAGGTATTGAAGACCAAATTGACTTCATACCTGGAGCTGTTATTCCAAATCGACTTGCCTACCGAAGTAATCCCGAGAAGACAAAGGAGCTTCAAAGGCAAATGGAGGAGTTGATGAGCAAAGGTTACGTGAGGGAGAGCATGAGCCCATGTGTTGTACCTGTCCTACTGGTGCTAAAGAAGGATGAAACTTGGAGGATGTGCATGGACTGCTGAGCTATCAACAATATAACCATAAAGTATCGTCACCCTATACCTAGGCTAGATGATATGTTAGATGAGTTGCATGGTGCTTGTATGTTTAGTAAGATTGATCTTAAAAGTGGGTATCATCAAATTCGTATGTGGGAGGGTGATGAATGGAAAACGGCATTCAAAACTAAATATGGATTGTATGAGTGGTTGGTTATGTCGTTTGGTCTCACTAATGCACCAAGCACCTTTATGCGATTGATGAACCATGTTTTAGGTACTTTCATAGGAAAATTTGTTGTGGTTTATTTTGATGACATCCTAATATATTGCAAGACCCTAGATGAACATTTGGAACATTTAAGTTGTGTCCTTGTAGTGCCAAGGAAAGATAAAATGTATGCTAATTTTAAAAAGTGTGCTTTTTGCATGGAAAATGTTGCCTTTCTAGGATTTGTGGTTGGAGCTAATGGGGTAGAAGTGGATGAAGAAAAAATTAGACTATAAAAGATTGGCCAACACCTAAGAGCATAACTGAAGTTAGGAGTTTCCATGGACTGGCTAGTTTTTATAGGCGGTTCGTAAAGGATTTTAGCACATTCACTACACTACTCACTGAAATTGTTAAGAAGAGCGTAGGTTTCCATTGGGGTGATACACAAGAACATGCATTTAATACTATCAAGTATTGGTTATGTAAGGCACCCGTTTTGGCACTACCTAACTTTGACAAGACGTTCGAGAATGAGTGTGATGCCTCAGTAATAGGTATTGGAGCAGTGTTGATGTAGGATCACAGGCCTATAGCATATTTCAATGAAAAGCTGAATGGGGCTGCTTTGAACTATCTGATAGGAATGTAAAATACACATTTTACATCTTTATCTAATGCGCTCATATGACTATTTTATGCCTACATGTACTTAGTATTCGCATATTTTGGTTTAGGTGGCAATTCGATGGATATAGCGTAATTTGGAAGAAATAAGGAGAAAATGACCAAAATGAGAGAAATCGAAAGTTCGGGAACCAAAGTGCAAATATTTAAAAGTTGTATCGAACCTCACAATGAAGACTTTGGAGTGTTAGAGGCCAATTGGATGAAGAAAGAAGTCAAAGGGATGAAATATAGCCAAGACATTATCATATATCAACTTTGAAGCTGAAAAGTTTTGCATCGGTTTTCAGCCTCATATTGAGACCCATTTTGGACATGGAAAATGATCTAATTAGAAGATAGTTTCTGAAGTAAAGTTGTATCCATTTGGGTTAGCTTTCCAACGCATTTCGAATCACCTCAATTGGACATCGATAGAGAAAGTTATGGCCAAAATACTGAAAGATGTCCGGCAGAGAAAAATTAACACCATGCGGTCGCATAGTGTTAATTTCTTGCGACCGCATAGATCATTCCCGAGAGTTTTAGGGATGAATTTATTTGTTCTATGCGACTGCATGACCTATAACTATGCGACCGCATAGTTCATTCCCGACACAAAAGTTTGGTTTCCTAATTCCATTCAACTACGTATGGAAACAAATCTTTTGGTCATATATAAACCCTAGAACGCAACCAGAATGGGGATAACGCCTCTAAACACCATTTTTCATTATTTCTCTCTTAGATTATGAATTGTAACTAAACTTCTATGCCTGGTCCAAAGAAATTGAAGCCTCGGAACCACATATTGTGAGATCTAGATAGTTTTTCTTATTGTTTGATTTATATTTTGCGTATTGAATGTTCTTTTGCATTTATTTATATGATTTGTTGTGTTTAATTGCTAGAGGGTCCACTAGTTTATTGATTGTAACAATCTACCGCTAAATTAAACATCAAATCCGTAATTGTTTGATCCCTTTAACTTGTGAAGCACTAGAATTTGATAATTTTCTGCGATAGAGTTTATTGAATCTTAAGAAGAATGTTTAAATAGATTGAATGCAACCGCTGGTGTTTGTGTTATCTAGTTCATCGATTCCTCTATTGTGTAAAGCTGTTATTAAATTGAATCTTGAGCGCTGATCTGGGGTTATTTAATAATTAGGGTTAATTAGAACTCTGGTTTCTAACTAACTAAAATTAAGGAGAAACGGGAATCAATTCCAACGATGAATATTCAAGATATGAATTGAATTATCATTGCATCTATGATCAATTGTGGATTTTCGACGGTGGATGTGGACTTAGACCAAGGTTAGTCTTTTGATTGTTTTCGTTAATTTAATTTTCATTGTTATTGATTAAGTTATTTACAATTGTTTTCATATAAAAACCCCCCAATCATTGTACGAAGCATAAAATATTGAATTACACACTTTTCGTGGGATCGACCCTTACTTCCACTACTACATTAGTTTTAGAGGTTTAAGGACTATTTTTGGGTGCACACGATAGTACACCACTATCCTACATATGAAAAGGAGTTGTACTCGCTTGTTCGAGCATTGGAGACTTGGCAGCACTACCTTCGGCCTAAGGAGTTCGTGATACACACTGATCACGAGTTGTTGAAGCACTTGCGGGGTCAAGGTAAGTTGAACAAGAGGCACGCGAGGTGGATGGAATTTATTGAGTCATTTCTCTATGTCATCCGGTATAAACAAGGTAAGGAAAATGTGGTTACGGATGCGTTATCTCGAAGGTATGTACTTCTAAATTCGTTAAGTACACGTTTACTTGGGTTTGAACACATTAAAGGCATGTACGTGAGTGACGTTGATTTCTCTAGCATTTATGAATCATGCAATAAGGGGCTATCGATAAATTTTATCAACATGAGGGGTATTTGTTTCAGGAAACTAAGTTGTGTATTCCAAATTGTTCTATATGTGAATTGTTGGTAAGGGAAGCACACGGTGGGGGTTTAATAGGTCATTTTAGGGGTACAAAAGACTCTAGACGTGATAGGGGACCATTTTCATTGGCCTAAAACAAGAAGTGATGTAGAACGCGTTTGTGGGAAGTACATAACTTGTAAACATGCTAAGTCTAAAGTTTTACCTCACAGGTTGTATACTCATTTGCCTACACCTAGTGAACATTGGGTGGATATTTCAATTGATTTTGTGTTTGGTTTACCTAGGACAAAAAGGGCTCGAGATTCAATATTTGTTGTGGTGGATAGGTTTAGTAAAATGGTGCACTTTATTCCATGTCACAAAATCGATGATGCCACCAATATTGCAGATTTGTTCTTTAGGGAGATAATACGTTTGCATGGGGTCCCTAGGAGCATCGTGTCAGATCGAGATGTTAAGTTTTTAAGTCATTTTTGGAGTGTTTTATGGAATAAGTTAGGCACTAAATTGTTATTTTCTACTATTTGTCATCTGCAAACCGATGGATAAACTGAAGTAGTTAATAGAACTATGACTCAACTACTTCGTACGGTAATCAATAAGAACTTTAAAAGTTAGGAGGAGTGTTTACCTTTTATTCAATTTGCTTATAACAGAGCAGTACACTCTATTAGTTCGTTTTTACCATTTGAAGTTGTTTATGGGTTCAATCCACTAACACCTTTGGATTTGTTGCCTTTACCTGTGAATGAACGAGGTAGGTTGGACGGTAAGCGAAAAGCTGAGTTGGTAAAGTCACTGCATGAGAAGGCCAGGATGCAAATTGAAGAGAATAGTAGCTCGTGGCATTGAAAGCAAACAAAGGCAGAAGACGCGTGACATTTGAACCAGGCGATTGGGTTTGGGTGCATTTCAGAAAAGAGCGATTTCCGGATCAGAGGAAGTCTAAGTTGCAACTGCGTAGGGATGATCCATTCCAGGTCATCGAGAGGATCAACGATAATGCCTAAAAAGTGAATCTCCCATGTGAGTATAATGTTTCAGCTACATTTAATGTTGCTGATCTATCTCTGTTTGATGTAGGTGCAGATTCGAAGACGAATCCTTTCGAAGAGGGAGGGGATGATATTATCCAAGGAGCCATCGAAACGAGGACAAGTCCAGGGAAGGATCCATTGCTAGTGGAAGAAGGAACAATGACTCGATCGAGGGCAAAGCAGGTGATGTAAGTGATGACATTGCTTGTTCAAGCTACGGTTGACGATATGGCGATCGTGACAAAGAATGGGGTAAGTTTCATGTTGGGGTCGAGGGTCGGAAAACATTTGGATCAATGTGATAGAAGCAAGCGAAGACGGAGGCCAAAGTTACTACTATGCGACCACATAATATAAACTAGCATGCGGTCGCATGCCTATTTACCGAAACCAAGCAGGAGTATTTTGATTGTTCTTTGCGATCGCATAGAATCCTTCTATACGGCCGCATAGAACAAAATCTGGAAGAAATTTTCTTTTTTCCTCGAATTTTCCATAATTGATAGAATTCTATGTTTAGTGAATCTCTTACCTTATTTATGAGATTATGCACATTTTTACCTAGTTCTAGGGTTTGATATAAATACCAAAAACTTTTCATTGTAAAAGACTTTTGACAAATTATTAATTGAGAGGATTTGATTTTCCTTGTTCTTCAATTGAACAACAAATCAAACTTATCAAGATCTAATTCTTGTGGTGTTCAAAACATCGGATCATGGGTTCTTCATTGTGTAATCAAGGGGTTCAACGTATCATTGTTATCGTTGGGTGTTTTGGTTCACTTCGTTGGGTTCAAGTCCAAAACCGGTTCTAATTGGCGTTCTTGGGTTCCGCATCAATCAGTTGTGGGTTTCATAGTCACCGTTGCTACGGGTTTCGCATCACATGCCTTGACGTGCCTAAAGAAATTAAATTGGAAATTGATTCATTTGAATTAAAACCTTGGGTCTTATACTTTGACAGATCAAAAACTTCTAGAGGTGCAGGGGTAGGAATAGTTTTAATAAATCCTCTAGGGATTTATTATAAGTTTTCTTTCACTTTGGATAGAATGTGTACCAATAATTAAGCTGAATACGAAACATGGATTGTAGGTTTAGAGCTGTTACTAGAGTTGGGAATAAAGAATGTAATTATTAGAGGCGATTCCCAATTAGTAATTTACCAATTGATTGGTGATTTTAAATACCAAAGTGGTTCTATCATAAGTCAATATGAAATCGTCCAAGAATTATTGGAAGAGTTTGATCAGGTGGAGCTTCAATACGTTAACATGATGTATAACGATCTAACAAACGAATTAGCCCAAATGGCTTCAGGTTATTCAAAGGTGCTAAATTTGGAATCCACTTGTGAATATGGAGTAATATTGCTCGTAGTACAAATGAGGGCGAGAAGGATTGATGTTTATTTCATAGAAAATGGAGATGTAATAGATTGGAGGACAGAAATAAATAGATTCTTGAAAGAACCTGACAAAGAGAGTAATAGGAAAATGAAGTTACGCTCATTAAATTACATATTGATAGATGGTAAGCTATTCAAGAAACGCTCAGATGGTGTGTTATCACAAAAGGCCAAAACAATCATGGCTGAAGTACATGAAGGAATATGTGGAGCTCATCAGGCTGGCCAAATAATGAGATGGTTAATTGTTAGGAGCGGATACTTTTGCCCCAAGATGGGAGAATCATGCGTTCAGTATGCAAAAAGTTGCTTAGCTTGCAAAAAGCATGGTCCAATACAAAGAGTGACATCAAGAGAAATGACACCCTTTATTAAACTTTGGCCGTTTAAAGGTTGGGTGATAGATTTGATATGGAAGATTTATCCCCCGTCGTCGAAGCAACATACGTTTATAATAGTTGCGACATATTTCTTCACTAAATGGGTAGAAGCAATACCTTTAAAAGAGATTTCTCAGAAAAATGTTATAGACTTTATTCATGACCACATTATTTATTGATTTGGGATTTCACAAACTTTAATGGTGGATCACAGAACTTCTTTAAATGGAGATCAAGTTAAGGAATTCTTGAGCGAGTTTGGAGTTAAGCTAGTAAACTCCATCCCTTATTACACTCAATCTAATGGACAGACAGAATCTTCTAATAAGATTCTAAAAAATATCATAAGAAAAATGATAAATGAAAATGCCAGAATTTGACATGAATGTTTAAATAAAGCTTTATGGGTTTACATGACATCACATCGTTCAAGTACCAAAGTAACTCCTTTTCAACTTACGTATGGACAAGAGGCTGCGTTGCCTATGGAAATCAATGTACAGTCAATTAGATTAGGCTTACAGAATGACTTAAGTGATGGTAAGTATGCCGAATCATTAGCCCAAAATTTATTGGAATTTGATGAGTTAAAGTTGGACATCCTAGATAGATTGCAAGTTCAAAAACGAAAAATGACTAAATTCTATAACAAAAAAGTTATAGCCAAATCTTTTAGTTTGGGCGATTTGGTTTGAAAGACAATACTCCATTTAGATAGCAAAGATCCAAAGTATGGTAAGTGGTGTCACCCAATTGGGAAGGACCATATAAAGTGAAAAGTGTATTACCCAATGGAGCTTACCATTTGGAAGATTTAGATGGTACGAAGCATATTAAGTTTATTAATAGTAAATACTTGAATAAATTCCATATGGGAAAGTGAACAAATAGAAGAAAATTATATGTATAAGTAAACAAATAAAGTGAGTTGGATGATTATGTCCAAAAAAAATAAGAGCGAAGTACGTTCAAATAAAATCTTTCATTATCAAATATTCTTTACAAACTAAGAGGTGCAAAATACAAATAAGCCGCAGTTAGAAGTAGGCTATCATGGTTCTTCTATCGACTACTACAGGAAAAGGGTAAATTGGCCTTCGTTGCCTTCCTAAATGCATTGCTGCAATGGCAGGAAAATTGTCAAAGAAGCACTCTCAGCAAGCAATTACTTCACGTCAAGAAAAGGGTGCTGTGAAAACCTTCATTGACCAAAGAATATTTCCTATATCTCCCATACCAAAGAAAATATCAAGACAGATGGTGAAATTGGGAAAAGATTAAATGATTTATCTCTGTTGAAAAAAGAAATAATTGATCAATCATTTGAATGCCAGATGATGGCAACAAACTGGTTTTGTGGAGAATGAGGATGAAGATGACGAATGTATAACAAATACGCAACTTTATAGAGGTTTGAAGGCGAAGGGACGAAATGTGAACGGTTATATACATGCATAGTAATCGAAATTGAAGGTCCAGATCTTGGAGAGAAAAATTGGAATACCAAAAGTTTCATTCTGTGTAAAGATTCCACAAGGGGAAATGTGCATAAATATGGCACAAGGTTAATAATTAAATTTTTTGGGGAATATTGACGGTTAAAGAAAACGTCAATTATGATGTTTCAGAATCTATGCAAAAGCTACTACACAAATGAATAAAATGATCATTCCATTGATGAAATTGGCTGCATTACATTTTAGCCGACGGTGGCTGCCATCATAAAATTAAAAAGAACAAAGGGTAAGATGAAATCGTCCTACGAAAAAGTCAGAACATTAATGTCTTAATTACAGTTTGCCCCAAAGCGAACGCATATGTTCTCTAAGGTGTCACATTCATCGTGTTGTTCAATGAAAGTGGTAGATAAGTCAGTCATAAGTTCCTCATCGACTTCCAATTTCGAGTAACGCTCAAGCAAAGATTTGCCTCGCTCAACTTCTTGGGAAGCAGTACGCTTCTTGGCAGCTGACCTAGCCCTACAATCATTCATCCTTGCTTGAAGTTGCTTCATCTCTGGAGCCAGACTCATTATCAAAGAATCCTCAACCATAATCTCATAGGAGATTTCGTTTAGAGTGCTTTTGGTCTTCTCAATCTCTTGAAGAAAAGACTCATTTTTCATTTACAGCACGGATATACTGAATCTTCTTGACTTTTAACTCTACATTCCTGGCTAGCAAAAAACTTATCTCTGAATGGATAATCTTCAACGTCAGCTTAAAAGCGGATGAAATCTTAGGCGAAGGAAGCTCAAGTACTTGAGCCATTTTTGCACTTAAAAGCTCAAACTTATCTCATTGGCTAGAAGCACTGGTATTGTTGATATCCATATCAATGAAGGAAACGTATTCAAGCACTGATTTCTTGAGAATGTTCATATTTTCCTCTGAGAATGCAACAGATGAAGCAGAAGGACGACTAGCTGAAGAGGAACAAGAGGCAACGCTTGCTCTTACCTGTTCCCAAGAAGTAAACAAATCCTAAATGGAGCGCAAAACGGCGTCGGTGTCCTGTAAAGAAAAATGCAAGCATTTAGCATTTTCATTACATTGAACGAAGTGAAGATGAAAGATGAAACAAAAGCTACCTCATCAGTAGCTTTGGAAAATTAAGGCACATCACTGGTTGATTCGACCACTTATGGGGAATTTCCTTTGTCTAAATGAGCAGGCCCTTCCACAATCGGCAGATCTATGGGTATTTTTGCAAGAATCAAGTGATAATGAGTTAAAGTTCAACAACATAAACAAGGGGAAATACCATAAAATATGTATTACCTGTCAGTTCAATACGTGGGGGGTCAGCTCCCTGGAAGGGTGGAAGTTCTCCAGTTGGTTATGCGATCAAATACTCTTGGACTGTGGGCCTCTCCTTAGGTAAAGTCCTTTCGTCAGATGGCTTAGACGGAGAAGCTTTGGTGGAAGGCGGTGGAGCAAGAGCCGGTAAAGGCAGAGTCTTCAAAGGAGAAGTTGAGCTTTTCTGGAAGATTCAGGTACAACATTAACATATGAAGGATTTTTTCATGAATAAACAAACTCAATTACCTTTCTCTTGATGATGAGAGAGGCTTCATCATCATCATCGTTAGGGAAAACCTGACGAAGCTGAAGCTGAAGCTGGCCGTTTGCGGCTGGGAACACCTTTGGCTGTTCCAGTTTGAGCAGGTGGGGAACTAGATGGAATAGCTGGATGTTTAACACGAGTGGGTGGGGATTTCGAAGGAGAAATAAGATTCCTGACAGATACAAGAATGGCAAGAATAGGAGAAATGGAAGGAGTCCCTAGCCTTTCCAACAAGTGGAAAGCGTCATTAACATCAGTTGCAAACAACCTACGCTTCACGGATGGCTAGAATTACTCAAAAAGAGGGTAAACGACAAAAGTAGGATTAAAAGTGGCTAAGGAGAAATCATTTGTCAAAAGGGTATTACGAGCATCAATGGCCCGTGCCTTTGTTTTATTGATGGTATGAAAACATTCCGTTGGACTTTTGGAAAAATAGGGAGGAACAGACCACGTTTGGCCAAAACCCTACTTTAGCATTTGTTCCAGTTAGGATGTCATGGAACAACTCTTTCCCAATCAAGTATTGAGCCCAAATAGGCAAAAAAGTGCTCACACCATCCATAGTAGAAGGAGGTTGCACATAAATGGGAATTAAGTGAATAGGGAAAGGAAAAAAGGTAGGAATTGACTTTAAGAAAGAATGAGAAAACTTCCCTATTGGGCATATTAACAGGGGTCAATTGGTTGATGACCAGCCTGTAACAACTGACTGATCGATGAAGAGTAGATGAAGTACCAAGTTGTGAAAAATATGCTCTCAACCACAATTGAACGAGCCAAAGAGGTCCGCTGCCAGTAGGAAATGCACCATTTCTCAACTGGATTTGAAGGGAAGCCATGCTTCTATAAAAGGTAGCTAGGAATAATGAACAAAAATTAAGAGACCTGCCACGCACTAATTCATGCGGTATGGGCAAATAGGCCATAAAAGGTTTAACACTAGGAATACAAAGAATATATTTACAAAGCCAAACTTGAAGAAAGGCAACACGCTCAGCATGGTTAGGTTCAGCACGAGAATTATTATAAAATTCTTCCATTCCCGAATAATAGTCAGTATATCTCTTGTTAAATTTTGGGGCAGCAGCAGTGATCAAAATGGCAGGAAAAATAGTGTCACCCAGAGGCGGAAGATTAACTAAAGCTCCAACGTCCCTCAGCTCAGAGTAATAGACACTAGGCCAAGTGGGAAAATAAAAGTATTATATTCAGAAGACCAAAAACTCAAAGCAATAGGGAAAAGCACGACATCATAGATTGGGGGACGAATAGCGATTTCTAAGTAAACAGAAATACCAGCACGATCAAAAATTACCTTGGTAGGGCCATGGCTGGTCATACATGCATGCCAAAGGCGGAAAGTAGTACGAATACATTTTTTGCGGATTGGCTTTAGCGGAATAGGGTTCAGAAAAAGGAGGATCTTGAGTGCAAGGGAATAGCTAGCCCATCACTACTTTCCCAATAGATTCAGCGTCATTAAATGACGGGCCTAGGTAGAACTCATGGAGGTCAGGGTTGGCTGGTGAAAGGGAAACTGGATTTATATACGATTTGGTGAGGAGGTTTTGGAAGTCTTCAAAACTAAGAGAGTTATCGGAAGAGCTCTGTGAAGTCGCCATTTACTACAAATCACAGTCTTCGTGAGGGTTTTTGAGAAGCGTAGCAGAGAAGTAAGAAGAAGAACATTGGTCTTTATAGGTAAGAAAGTAGCGCGCGATGCAAGATGTAAGTATAATGGTGTGATGAAGTGGCTTGTTCTTTGGTTTATAGGAGTTATGTGATATTACACTTTTCAGGATGTAGAAGGTCACCGCCAAACGAAAATAATGATTAGGGATTCTCCGCCCTTTTTGGGATTTCAAGCATCGCGGGAAAAAATAAAGGAGGAATATGGCATAAGATTAATAATTGATATTAATTTTGTCTCAAGCATCGCTGGAAAATAGAAAGGAGGAATATGGCACAAGATTAATGATTGATTTTAATTTTGCCATATTGGGGGATAATTGTTGACATACAAATATGCGGCCCAATTAAATGGTCCAAAGAATGAAGCTCGTTATGAAATTCGAATGATGGACCCAAATGAGACCATATAAAAACCCAAGACGGAGTTATGTAATGGAGGCCCATCATCGCTCAAGCCCGTGAGACGCCTAAGATCTGGGCGAATATAGTGTCTTGATTGCTATTCGAAGCAACGGTTATTGAAGCAGTTAATGGGTAATCTTGTCACATTCCACGATCCAAGAATCTCGGTTGCAAAAAGTTAAGCGATGGAAGTAATGACAGCAGTTGAAAACAGTAGTTTCTTGACAAGTCATCCATTATGGAGAAAGTGGGTAGTTACAGGGCGATGAGCAATTTTCAAACAGTTTTACAAGAAAAACTGTCAAATGAGTATAAAAGAGAAAGAAGAATTTAGAAGAAGGAAGAATCAAACGACTCTCAAAGAGAGAATTATGTAATTTTATTTCTTTTCTTCTTGTTAACTTTCAATTACTTTGCAAATTCAGTGTGCTTGTGCCCCTTGGAGGCATTTTGCTTCTTCCAATTTGTAATCTTCATAAATAAAACACCCCTCGGTAGGACTTTGTCTTGAGAGGTTGTTGTTCCTTACACAATCGTCTGAACATTCTTTTAATTGTTAGCGATGCTCGATTTCCACGCAAAACAGGTAGAACTACCACTTTTTTTGTTTTAACTCTCTATTAAGAGCCTGCTTGAATATCAAAATGCTGAGTTCTGTTTGTTAATGGGAAGAGAGCCTTCTTGGTATGGATATAGTTTCTTAGTGAGACTAAGCTGGGGTATTTTTAGGAGGAAAACCCTTCTTGGCCAAGTTCAAAGCCAAGCCCAAGATCAGCTACCCCCCTTCCAATAAGGAGTGCCACATGGCACCCTGTTCTTGGGCCTAGCTTTGAGCCAGGATCCTTTCTCGAGCAGTTTTTAATTTCATACTGCACCCATCACATCTCCTTTGATTTAAGGAATCATCTTTATGTCCATCGTACAACAAACTGTCTAGAATCTTGTCTAATGGTGTTCTGTCTCCATTTACTTTCTCTTCTTTTGACTCAGGGTCTCATATAATTGTTAGGTTTTTTTGGCTACTGCTGATAATGTTGCACCTATTAAGCCCCTGTTTGTCAATTTTTATTTATTTATTTATTTTTGGAAAGAATGAGTCTTTGAATATTAAATTTTGAGAGAATGTATGGTTAAAAAGTAAACAAAGGTTTTAGGTTTACGTGAAGAATATTTATTACGAGAATGTGTGGTTCAAAATGAGTATGAGAAAAAATATCCATCAAAAAATTAACTTCCACACAAGCACATTAAAACTTCAAACCAAAATGCTCTCTCTTGAGCTAGGCTCAAAGTCCAGTGTTGGTTTTTTTTAGGTTGTAAATAGATTGATCCAAGCGCAACGCTTCTATAAAGATAAATCTCCATGTGCATTTTTTTTACACTTGGAACGCTTTACGTGATAGGGGCGAATTCTTGCATCGTTTCATAAGACCACTTAACAATTCAAGCTCTATCAACCCAAATTTTTTTTAACCGAAACCCGGTCAAGAAGGGCAAAGGGGAAGAGTTCGTTTTTTTTTTTGTCATAAAAGCCTGAACTCTCTAATCTTTTGTTTCTCGGGTGGTGGCAAACAGTGGTGCTTGCGTTGCGGTAGATGCCCACCTGGCAAGCTCCTCTTCTATTATTATGACTTGACTTATTATTATAAAAACCATAATGTTTTGCCCATCTTCACCACTGCTAGTAGCATAGCTTATCGTGGCCAAATGAAAATAGTGATGTTCCTAGCCAAATGAGACTGATGGAGTACTTGGATATGTATAGTGAAAGTAGCCCTATAGTGCCTTTAACTCGTAGATTTTAGGAGAGTCTCTGACTTCTTTAAATTTTCCCAATCATTATAAATCTCAAAGAGGAAATTTCAAGAAATGACCACTTTCACATGGTCATTTGCAAAAATGTCCAAAAAAATTTCAATGTCCATTTTGTAATAATTTAGACCAAAATACCCTTATTAACACTTTTTAATTCCACACTAAATACAAAAGATTTATAGTGTTAATAAATTGTGTTGACCAATAAGAATTTGACGAATAACCTATACTATTATTTTGAAAAAGTACCATAACAATTCATACATTAAATGTTCACTTTCACACATTGGACCCATGAAAATCTTGCCAAACCCACATGACCCGACCCAAGTAAATGAACCAAAATGAAATCTAACACGAGGAAATAGGAGGAAATGACCTTCCCATTGTTGTCTAATTCCAAAATGACCTTTGACTAGAAAATAGAATTAAAAAAAAAAAAGGGTCAAAACATAGGTTAACCTTTAAAAAACCAAAAATACCCTCATTTTCCACAAGGAAAGCTCTCACCGACATCTCACTCCCTGACCGACCAACTGAAAATCACAAAACCGACCACCTGAAAATAGGCGAAGACGTCACCGGCGAGTTGAAAGGTTGGTGGTTGTCATTAAATGGATTTTTCATAATTTATTTCCAAATTTTAGGTCGAATTTCATGTATTTTAGTTAGTTTATTTAGTATTGTGTGATTGTGAAGATGATTTAAAAGTATTTGGATTGTTGGAGCTTAAATCGCTGGAAATGGCCATTTTTGGAGCCTAAACTCGCCGGAAATGGCCATTTCCGGCGAGGGAACACAGCCGGCAGCGTGCCGGCTGTGTTCAAAGAAGAAAACCGGATCTGGACCGGCTGCAGATTCGGACAGTTCGGTCATAACTATGACCGGGCACGCCGTTTGGGCCGTTTGTTGATGACCATGGCCCATGCTCCGTTATCATATGACGGATCTGGGCCACACCGGTTTGAGCATTGTTGATGGTGATACGAATCTGGTACTGCCATTTGGTCATTTGTTAATAGCCGGCCCAATATTTATTTATGTTTTTTTTATATAATTTAATAAAATAAATAAATATTTATATAATTAAATATTTTACATTTCATTAAAATTAATGTAATTACATAAATGATTTATGTAATTGAATATTAATTAAATATTTATATAATTAAATATTGTACTTAATTTAAGAAATCGAACATTAAATAAATATTTATAGAATTAAATATTTTACATAATCGAAAAAAATTTGTAGAATTAAATAATTAATTTTAATTTGATAATTACTAATATTATTAAATAAATCATTTTAATTATTAAAATTTATATTTTAACATATTAGTAATTTCTTATTTTTTCCGTTACATCTTATTAATAATTGAAAAAATCGAATATGAAATAAAAATTTATAGAATTAAATAATTAATTTTAATTTGATAATTCCTAATATCATTAAATAAATCATTTTAATTATTAAATTTTAAATTTTAACATATTAGTAATTTCTTATTTTTTTCTGTTACATTTTATTAATAATTGAAAAAATCGAATATGAAATAAAAATTTATAGAATTAAATAATTGATTTTAATTTGATAATTCCTAATATCATTAAATAAATCATTTTAATTATTAAATTTTGTATTTTAACATATTAGCAACTTCTAATTTTTTCTGTTAAATTTGATTAATAATTCTAGTAATTGAAAAATATTTATATAATTGAATAATAAAATTGAATTTGATAATTACTGATAGAATTAGCAAATTCTTGTTTCCTTTTATTTTTTAATTTAATTATTTGTTTTGTGTACTTGTTACAATTCGGTTAACTTAATTTTCTGAGATTATACTAGATGATCTTCATTGTCTTATGTTTGAAGTGCAGATGTGGAATGAGTTTTTTTTTTTTAAGCATGGAGTATCATTTAGAGCTGACATTGAGACGATGCCGGACAAGGCTACCTGGAACGGTAACCTTGGCAGTTACACAGCTGTGTTGGAGTTGTTGGATGAGCAGCATGCAGATATGCTTCGACGTTCGTTTCTTTGGCCTATGTACGAGTTGAGAGATGTACAGTTCTCTGGGCAAATCCTCGATGCCCTACTGTGTCGGTTGCGTAGTCCAGTCGACGACGATGCCCTCCACGTAAGGTCGCCAGTTTCTCCATATTCGATTTTGCTCTCATCACTGGATTGAAGATTACGGGGGATGATGCAGCTCGTGCCGATACTCAGAGAGGCAGACTACACGACACATACTTTGAGGGACAGGGGTCAGTCCTGCTATCGGATATGATGGACGCAATCACGCGGTGTGACCATATGTTGGACAGACTGAAGCTCGGCTTGGTCTACATCCTTGAGAGCGTGTTGCGATGTCACCATCGGAGGACTGGAATCGACCTATTCCATTTACAGATCGTCGACGATCTTGATGTGTTCAACACATATCCATGGGGCCGGAGATGTTTTGAGGACACGGTGCACATCTTCACCAGAACACACTCGAGGCCGAAGGGGACCATGCGTAAATACGATGCGTACGGATTCTCCCTTGCTGTGCAGGTAAATGTTTAACATAATTTATTATAAAAAAATTGTTATTATATAAATATAATAATTGTGCGTATTGCAGATTTGGGCGTATGAGACTGTCCCCCTCCTAGGTACCCAGTTTGCGAGGCGAGAGGAGACACGCTGCCCTCGGATGCATCATTGGCGAGTATCTCGAGCAGAGGGATGTCTGACTAGCAAGAAGCTATCAGCTCTTTTCGACGACCCTTAGGTTAGATAATATGATGACGTGATCAGTAACTGGTTAGATAAATAGCTCCAAAATACGATGACTTGATCATTAACTAGTCGAAATGTTGGTATGCCGCTTCAAGTTATAACGGAGTTGATGCCACCGATGGAGGAGGAGGGTCGTGGATATGTGCTTGAATTGGCCGCTCCGCATGACGAAGTAAATCGGGATGAGGTACGTGAATTGAGTATAATTTTTTTATTAAATATAACTATTTTTGAATCCATTAGCCAATTTTCATTAAATATAACTATTTTTAATGTTTGAATTTGTGTAGGAGCGCAGTCCAATAGATCGCAACTCACCTCGACCGAGGGCATCATCGTCTCCTCCGAGGGCATCACCGCCTCGACCGAGGGCATCACTGTCACCTCGAAGAGAATCACCGCCTCGCCCGGGGGCCTCAACGCCACCGCCGTCACAATTGAGGGCCTCACCTCCTCCGATGTCGTCACCGCCGGCATGGGCATCACCGCCTCCGATCAGGTCACATTTTCCACCGTCCACTGATCTGTATGACCGCCTAACAGTATTTATAGTGGGTCAGATGGACGAGATGCGCCGAGAGTTGGCGGAACAGATTGGAGAGATGGCACGTGAGTTTAGGGGACAGATTGGAGAGATGGCACGTGAGTTTAGGGGACGGGTCGATGATTTATCTAATGATGTTGGAGTTCTCCGTCACCAGGTGGGAGATGTTCAGGATGAGATTACAGCCCTCCGAGGTGATATAAGAGGTATGGGAAGGGGTGACGGAGGGGGTGACGGTGGGGGTCATTTCTGGGCGGATGATGCTACGTTGGCTTCATTTCTTTTGTCCCCGGAGGAGCGGAGGACGGAGGCAGTGGCCCCAGAGGATGTGGCCCCGGATGCTGGTAGGACGGAGGGGGTTTCCTCGGAGGAGGTCGTGGTGGTGGAGAGCCCGGAGGGTGGTAGGACGGGGGGGGGTGGCCCCCGAGGGAGGTACAGAGGAGGTGTCCCCAGATGAGGTCGTGGTGGTAGACGACGAGCATACACTTGCTGGGAAAAGGCATGCTGTTGACACCCCGGTGGGGGTGGTCGGCAAGAGGGTCAGGTTGCCTTCCTAGTACGTCGTTTCTCCCTACACAGCTGAGGCAAAGAGGAGGACGTTCATCGATGGGACATACCCCAATCTGTTTCGGGAGGTGGACGCAGCCAAATGGAAAGCGTTCGAGACGGAGTGGAGGATAATGAAGCCAGGGTAAGTATTTTAAAATTTCTATCAATAAAGAATGTTATGCTAACTCATATATCTTTTTTAATATTTGTCTTATTTTTTTCAGACATAGCCGCATCGTCGGGGGGAGGACGATCAAAGATGCCTATAAATGGTTTCACGACATCACTACTTCGGGAACGTGGCTCGCTGACGATGTAAGTAAAATAGTCATATTGTCGTTTATGTTGTAAACATTATTTTTTATTTTATGAAATTAAATAACCCCCCCATGATGCAGCACATCGATCTGGCCATGGAGTTGTTACGAGATCAAGCTCGACGATATCCGCGATCATTCGACATGCCCGGTCGATTCATACTGAGCATTGAGTTTTTTTGTACCGTTACCATTGAGCATCAGTCGCTGCAACGCATTGGTAGTGAGTACGTGCTTCCTGAATATATGGTTGAATGGGTCGTTGGGATGCTACCAACTCTCGGGGGAAAGACATGGGAGGCTTGCACACATATATATGTTCCAGCGATCGTGAATCATCATACCATTGTCGTGGAGATTGTTTTTGCTGACTCCACGATGTATGTGTACGACTCCGACCATTCATGTCTGACACAGAGCCAGCTGGAGCAGTTCTTGGAGCCGATTGCAGTGATCGTTCCGTTGATGGCTGCCCAAGCGAGTGTTATTGTTAATAACAGGCTAGCCATCGTACGAGATCAGACGACGGCGAGACAATTGCGATCGTAAGTATATGTATTTTGTTTTTAAATTGGAAACTTAGTTTTTATCTAACACGTTTTTGAACTAACACGTTTATTATTCAATTTATAGGGGCGATTGCGGCATTTTTTCAATAAAGTACATCGAATTTTTGAGTGTTGGACATAAGGTTGATGGAATCAACCAGTCATGGATACAAATTTGGAGGAATAAATTGGCGGCTGATTTGTACGAATTCGAGTGTGACCGGTAAACGTTGTACATTTATTTTTTGATTCATTTATTTGTACTTGTAAATATCATTTATTTATACTTGTAATATTGTACATTTAATTGTGTTCATTTATTTGTGTATGATTTATATAATTTATCGAATTAGCAAATAAAGTTGCGCAACGATCAGTATCCAAATATTGTTTGTTAAACAGCAATACCATTACATACTACACTAATTGTCATGCAGGGGAATCTGAATCGTACAAGTTTGGCGAGTGTGGCCGACTGCTTTACATCTGCCGCAACGACGTGGTCGAGGAAACTCTCCAGTAGAGGGTATTCTAGAAGTTCGTGGACGCCCAGGCCACGCGGTTCAACTATTGGTGGGGACAAACTATTAAGCGGGAGAATGTTGTCAGGAACTTCCCACTAAGATTCGTTCGGTAGGGGAAATAGAGTCTCAGCATACGCAGCTCTCCAGTATTCAGCCGCATAATAAGGAGAACATAATGTTTTCGCTGCAAAGCCTCTGTTTAAAGCTACCGCGACTGCATGCTCGCATGGAAAACTCTCCAACTGAAATCGAGCACAGGTACATGTGTTGTCGGTCAGGTCCACAATGTATGCCACATGACGTGCACAGTGTACGGAGAAATGGGACTCGTCTAGCTGTTCCACAATCAACCTCCTCGCATCCTCTGCCGCCTTGAACAGTTTATCCTCTTGAGCCGGGGCTAGCCAGCTCGAGCAGTTCTGCGATTCCGTACGTCGTTCATGAAACCACTGTTGCAGCTTGGTACGGATGTTCTCAATCATTGCAAGAATTGGCAACTCTCGATCCTTCTTGAACAGTGCATTCAGAGATTCCACATTGTTCGACGTCATCAAGTTGTTCCGACGTCCTGAAAAACGTGATCGCGCCCAATGTTCTTTCCCCAGTTTTGTGAGATAATCCCATGCCGGGAACGACTTATTTCCTATCTCGACCATAAACTTATTACATTACTTGACACTGTAAGCTTCGGCCACCTGCCTTGGCCCCGGTATCTAGTCTTCAGATTACCCTGTATGTGCCACATGCAGTACCCATGATGTGCCTCGGGGAAACTTCGGCGATAGCATTTATTAGAGACTGACCCCGATCAGTTACGAAGGCAAGATCCTCGACTTCACTGATCACTTCACTGAGCTTCGTAAAGAACCAACGCATTGACAGATCATTCTCACTGTCGACTACACCGAATGCAAGTGGGTAAATCTGGATGTTGGGATCTTGACATGTAGCAATAATCAGTTTTCCACCATATCTCGATTTTAGAGTTGTACCGTCGACTAAAATTACGGGTCGCATCGCATTTTTAAATCCTCTAGTGCATTGTCCAAGTGCCATGAAAAAATATTTAAAGCAATTCTCGCCCTCTGTCTCAATGGAAAAAGTGGAACCGTGATTAGTTGTCGCCAAATTATGGCAGTACCTGGCCAATTTAGCATAACTCTCTTCGGGCGAGCCCATTAGATCCTCAAACTCGCATTCTTTGGCCTTCCAAGCCGTATGGTAGCTCATGACCACTCCGTACTCTCGTCGAACATCATTAGTGATGTTCGATGGTCTGTAGATCGTCTGTGGGTCCTGATACTTGTGCATTATCTGTCAACCAATAAACCATGACCGAGCTTGTCTGTGATTGTTTTGACGAATCCCCAATTCGCAAGTATGTTCCTGTGTATACTTGCGAACTACAAATGACTCATTCGTATCCATCTTAGTCGCTCGCAAAGACCAACGCCAACTGTCATCGATGCAAGCAATTGTCAACAAGGATTTGGTTGATTTCTTTACCTTGAACTCAAAATTGAATTTCAATGCTAGTTTGTGCAAAGCTTCCTGCAAATCTTTCTTCGTTTCAAACAGTTGCTCAATGTGCAAATCTTCATCATCGGGAACCACGCGTGAAGAATTAGATGAAGGTCTGCTCATTCCGGCCCCTGAGCTCCCACCCAGCTCATGTCTCTGACGAGATAAAGCAATTAAATCCTCATTTGTAAATTCATTTACATTATCGCTGTGCTGAGCTACCAATTGAATTATGTGCGTCGCGGTGATGTCACGATGGGGAACAATTGTCTCGGGAATATTAGCGTCATCCTCGCGAGCTATGTCCACTGTATCCTAAATATCATTTGCATTATTATCGGCTCCATTCGAATGTTCATTTCTACCTTCCGCGTCGTCCTTCATCACTAAACTCACGTAAATTGGTGTCACTTGCGTTTTGTTCAACTCAAACAGATAATTCACTTCAATATCAGATGTAACCTTTAAAGGTGGAATTGAATATGGCAAATTCTCTCTTAATTGATATCTCAATACCATATTGTATCGAGATTCATCGACGTTCAACTTGTTCTGTATATCACGGTACAACTCCTTGTACGATATAGTCTCTGTTATATGTGTTGCCATACTACTTTTTATATTGTTCGTCCATTTCCATTCCCATCGATTATTTTCATCCAATTCAAAATCACCAAAATGATAAACCAGGAGTATAATCATATCTGTCAGGCATAGAAACAAAAAAAATTAAACGGAATATTCAAAAAAAATCGACTTACAGTCCGAACAAAAATTATTACAAAAAAAAAGCCGAAAATCAACTATCAGCAAAATTAAGCTATTAACAGACCAAAAATGGCCTGTTAACAGCCTATTTTTAGGTCATTAACTTTCAAAAATAGGTCATAACATTTATTTTTAGGCATTGTTAAAAAATAGGTCAATTATGACCTAATAAATAGGCAACAACAGCCTATGTTTTAGGCTATTAGCAGCCTAAAAAGTTAATAGCCTAAAAAATAGGCTGTTGTTGCCTATTTATTAGGCTGTTAACAGCCTATTTTTGGGTCATAATGTACCAAAAAATACAACCAAAAAAGGTCGTTTCACCTATTTTTTGGGTCATAATGACCAAAAAATAGGTTGTTCGTCTGTTAACAGCACTAACAGTCCAAACTTAAATGTTCGATCGTTAACAAATCGAATACTTACCGTTAATAGACGAAAGTTTGTCGAGCATATTTTTCGTTAACAAATTAAAAATAGGCTGTTAGATTTGTCGTCTGTTGCCAGCCATTATCTTCACAGCCGACAATTTAACGTTGCTTTTACAGCCGAAAATTGTAAATAGAATCGAAAAACATTATGCAGATGAATTTTTTTTCTTTTATGCTGAAAAAAAATTATACATTTGCTAAAATAGTTAGATCTGTCTAACACCTATATCGATCTTAATTTATCGAGTAAAAACGTATGCACATTTAACGAAAACAAAGTTAAACATATGTAAATATACTTACTGAATCGAAGTAATGGACCAAAAACAATTTTTTCTTCAGCTATCGATATTTTTGAGATTTTCAGAGTCAAGAAGACAAAAGAGTTTTTATCTGTTTGAGCAGATTTTGTAATTTTGAATAGGGACCGTTTGATTTTTATTTGTTAACTAAAAGGGTAATATTGTCTTTTTAATACAAACATGTTTTGTAATTGTTTTTGTCATTTAAGGGTGTTTTTGTCTTTTTATAGCAAATGGGTCATTTTGGGATTATTGTCTATTGGAAAAGTCAAAGTGGAATTAGGGACCTTTGACTAGGTCATTTTGACAAGTATCCCAATCTAACACTTCTTCCCTTATATGGTTTTCAGGACGCTTCACATATGCCTCTAAGGTCACTGAGAGCCGTCGCCGTCGCCGCTTCCTCCTCCTCCTCCTCCTCCTCCTCCTCCTCCGTTCTCTAATGGTATGATTGTTTTTCTTTTCTATCTCTAATTTATGATTTTATTAGTATTTGATTGCACGTAATTTTTTAATGATTTTATGATTCTCCTAAACATAGAGTTTTGGGTACCTTTTCATATTCTGGTTTTTTCTTCAATCCCTTCATCTTCTTCAATATTTTTCAACAGGGATTCTGAAAAATTATCTTTTTTTTTTATCTCTTTTTCTTCTTCTTCTTTGATGAGATTGTTCTTGTTCGACATCCTTAAACCGACCAGTTTGTAAGAACATGAAGAGAACGCTCAAAAACTATTTTTTCTCTTTCGTTTTTGAGACAACCTGATTTTTGTATGTTTGCCATTAGTAGATTTTGTATTCCGATCTCTATGCACTTGGATGCAGCCTATGCATGTGATTTGCTATATGAGACCATTTTTTATGTTGTCACCCATTATAGTTCGGTTGGAAAAATTTTGTTTTACAGAATGGATTTTGAAGATGTGCCTTTTGATCTATATATAAGAGTAGATTTATATCATAATTGAATGTTTAATAAATTTAATGCCAACCAATTTAGCCCCTACTGCAAATTTTCTTTTGAATGGCATATTTTTCTATGTATAGTTTTAAAATTCCTTGAAGTAATCTATTGAGAACTTGTCTTGAATAACTAATCAATAGGACATAATGGTACTATCAATGGGCAAGGTAAGACATGGTGGATTAAGTATCGTAAGAAACTTCTGAACCACACACGAGGTCCACTAGTGCAGCTTTTGTGGTCAAGAGATATTCAGATATCTGATATCACTTTGCGTGATTCTCATTTCTGGATGCTTCATCCTTATGACTGTCAAAATATTACTATCAGAAATATAACCATATTGGCGCCGTTGTTTGATGCTCCAAACACTGATGGAATAGATCCTGGTATGCTTGAATTTTATTATTCTTTTGACATGAATTCATTACAAGTTAAGATGTTGAAAGGAAAGGAAATTCTTAAAAGAAAAAGGAATCATTATATGTGTAAACCAATGTTTATTTATACTTGGTGATGATAGTGGAATTAGGATTCTCTGGAAGAGATTTGTTGGTATATTTTCCATGAAGAAAGCAAAAAGCATAATATTAGATATTAGTTCATGTCTTTCATTAATTTTTTTTTGTTGGATTATGGAATTGAATTACGTTGTATACATTTTTTATTTTATTGTTCTATAGAATATGCTTTTTGAATGTCGAATATGCAGGATAAGATAAATATAGGATGTTTAGGTGAAATGTTTGGGAAGATTGAGGAAGTGATAGTACTCTCATCTCGAGTAGGTGTGAATTTAGTACAACTCTTTCTGATTATGTCATTATAAAGAGAACATTTCTTACTTGTAAAGTCTATAGTAAATTTTGTTCTGGTTTTATGGACATGGATTTTACTTTGAATCCCGTTAGTCATAGAGCTCAAGTTGTTTTTCAGGTATGGTGCATCGCTACGTATAATCCTGTCATTTCTTTGTCATTGTTGCCCCTATCACTGTCGCTGCACCTGCTCCTCCATCCATCCAAATAGCTGTGGTAAGTATCAATCGTCATTTTGTGGCTGTGTGTTGCCTATAACTCTTTCCATTTATTTTCCCCTTCCACCGAATCCAGTTATCCTTTTTTTTGGGCAAATCATAACTGTGTCTTTTTTTTTTATTATTATTGTTGGCTGATTATAGTAAAACCCTTGGAAGGGGTTCACTTGTTGGAGTATTTATCGGTTTTGCTGGAAACTTGTTTGAATTTGGAGTTAAAAGGTAACAAACGAACGATCTCTTTTAAAAATCATTTTTGTTTTATTCTATAACCTTATCATGTTTGTATTCTTCATTTTTTTATGTGTAGATGACTTCCTCACACTGATACAAAATTCTGGAGGAAGAGCGCGTTCCAACCCAAATTTCACAAGTTAGCAACACTAAATACATAACAGTTGTCCTCAACAAATTCGATGAACAACAACGGACAATGTTCGATGATAGTTGTAACATGCAGACTCCTTTCATATGGTCTGGTCGTAGAAAGGGTAAGGGGGACGCATAGTTAGTTTATGATGTTGATGAAACATAGCACCTTGTGTTCTGGATAAACATTTTGCAACTTTATTTTGTAAACCATCTTTAGGAAAAAAAAATTTGGGTGATGGTATAGTTTTTAGTATGAATGTAGAAGTGAAATGGAAGCAATAGTATTTTGTTTCATTAATTGCATGTTGTTCAGGTATTATTTTGTGTACAATTTATAAATTGTTGTTCCTGATAGTTGAAATTTCAGTTGTCTAGAATGACATTTCAAATGTCGAGAAATGTATAGAACTGACGGAAACGGAATAAAATCTTGTTCTAGATATGTGAGCTATGAAGTGTTGTGAAAAACATGGTCCAAATGTCGATAACTACTTTTGAAATGACGAGAACTACTTGAAATGTCAAGGACTAAGTCGAACCAATTACACATAGAAGTTCCTCAATAAGATTTCAATCAAAAGTGTGTTATAAATCCATCATCATTAATAAAAAGTTCTCAAGATGAGTGTAGTATTGTATTGTGTTGACTTCAACCATAGCATGTTGGTAATAAGTATAAATTTACTATTCGCATGACAAGCACAAGGTCTATGATGTCAAACAAATGTCAATCAATTATAATGACATAGATAGGGGTTGGTGTGTAGTCTTGTAATGTAATTACACCATGTTTTACTCCTCTATATAAGCATGCAAAACTCTTAAAAAACAATGCTCAAACACAATTCCTTACAACAAATTTCTACCACAATTAATCTTCTTCTTCCAACTATGTATTCTTCAAGCGAAGAAACTCCTTCTGTTGACGTTGCTATGAAGCTCTCCCCGCTCGGTTCCTCAGTGGACAATTCGATCATCATCGACTCAGAGACGATGATGAAATGCATGTCGTTGTTCCCTACCTTCCGCTACCTGGGAATCGTCGACGTCGAGTGAGTGTTCATCTAATCTCATTTCCTGATTTGGGAAATGAATGTGAGCTGAGCGACCCCAAAATTGGTGATTGTATTTCCCATAGTGAGATCATCCCGGTCAAAATTCCATCGAACGAACACCATCTTTTGTTGGCATTCAATATGTCGATGAGTTGGTCGACGATGTTGGACCGGGTCAAGATGTCATCACGGATGTGATCAACATCTGTTGTCCTTTTTGTGACCACTTCACATAAGAAACTCATTGTTATTGTCATGATTTATTTTGACGAAGTGGTGAAATCAATGAATTTTGATAGTATAGGAACTCCTCGTTATGATTTATCTTGGGCATTGTTTCAAATGTAGTACGTGACTATGTAATGATCTTGTTATCGTTGTACTAAATTTATATTTTGTAATCTTAACTGAATGACTACTAATTGCAGTAATGAACTATGAGAATAACTTACAAATGCTAAATTATATTATTCATGAATGTCAAATTTGATGTTAACATGAAAACATAAAACATTCAAGTGCCCGGGTTAGTTAATCGTCTCCGATTCCTACACGTTTGTCTGTTGTGTCCGTAACCACTGCAACGTCCACATTTTCGCGTCCACAATTGATGTTGTTCAGTTCCCAAACCACTTCCATTCGTCCTCTATGTTGATGAATTTACCACCATGCGAGACAACGAATCTCATAACATCTCCCATATCTGCATGTTATCAATGTAAATAAGATTAGCTAACACGAATACGTAAAACAAACATGCTACCTGTAAGAAATATGGTCAATGGTAAAAAAAAATGTTCTATAGCCTTGCCAAGTTTGTAACATAAATCTCGACATTTGAAACGTCAAGAATTATAGTTTAAGTGTAGTTCTCGACATTTATATAATGTCGAGAATTATATGTCGGCCAGACAATTCACGAGTAAATTGTTTGAACACTCACTGAACTTTAACATGGTCACGACTTACTCACTGAACTTCAAATTGTCTCTAAATGGTCATTGAACTCGATTTCAATTGCCCACCCCACTGCCCTCTGAGTGTTGGATGTGGTGCAATTAATGAAAGTTCAGTGACCATTTAGAGGCAATTTGAAGTTCAGTGAGTAAGTCGTGACCATGTTAAAGTTCAGTGGCTGTTCAAACAATTTACTCGACAATTCACCATATGAATTTATCATCTTCTTCATCCTCAACAACCATTTTTGCAAGGAATTTATTCCACCATTAATGGCATTATCAATACATGACAATCATTGCAAATCCATCCATCAAAGTTATTTAAGTGGGTTATGACACCATGTTCGAGAAAAACGAAACAATAAATATAGATTTCATTTAAAAATGCTCCAATAATCTTACAACAAATATTTAATAATTATTTGACAAATCTAATAATCAATTTACATCATGCATATCACAACAACAATTACATACAATTTATCAATACAAAAGAAAAAAAAAAGATTTCGAAGAAAATTTATCTTCTATAGAGAATTGTGGATGCAATTAAATTTCTCGATATGAAATGATATGATTTTCTTTGAAGTAGAAGTATGTGAAATTTTTTTTGTGAGTTAATGGTTTTTCTATTTCACATCTTCATTTCTATCCAAAAAAAAAAAAAAATCTTTGGTTATTACCTAATAGCTAATGAAATGACATTTACTCATTATGTATTATCTTGTATTATTGTAGCTTCTCATGGAAGTTACTCATTTTCTAGAAATTTGTGAAATTGGAAAGAAAAAAAAAAGGTTTTTTTTTCATTAAGGGTATAAAAGACAATTTGATACCAAATCTGGCCATTTTGCAAGAATTATCAAACTTAGACATTTTTCAATTGACAAGCATATAATTGGCCATTTTGAAAATTCCCCTAAATTGAATTGAGTTAGAAAAGTTGGCATGCACAAAACTCTGATAAGAAGTATCTTGACACATGAATGCCCATAAGTATAGGAGTTCATAGCTTTCTGTGACTCAAAATAAATCAATTGTGGGTCTCACAAAATAATTATGACTCCTACTTTTTCTACTTAGAAAAAAAAACATTTTAAGTATATTTAAACAAGCACAAATCAAGATTCAAAAAGCAAATGTCATGTGAGTTTGTCTTATTGGCATTCGAGATGACTGATGACTGATGCTACATCACTCTTGTGCTTCTTTATGTTGATGACATGATCATTACTAATGATTATCCTATTGGCATTCGAGCTCTTGAGGAGTTTCTTCATCAGCACTTTGAGATTAAAGATTTGGAAATCCTTAGGGGCTGTTCTCTTTGTGTTTCAGTTTTGTGTTTTGAGTTTTGAATTCATTTTGTGTTTTGAGTGTCTGTTTTGAAATTTATGAAAATGCGTTCTTTTTGCCATTCTGAAAAATTGTTTCTGAAAACATAAAAATGAAACAACGCGTTTACTTTGAAATTTTGGGAATTTTTTTTAATAATATTTTATTCAAAAAATCTGATTATTCGATAAATTTTAACGATTTCATGTTAATATAATATTAAATAACATATAAATTTTGTAGTTGGTGAAGCTTCAAATGTTTTTTTCCAGATATTAAAAAAAAAAAACTTAAATTACATTTGCCAAAACAGTTCAATCAATACGATTAGAAGTTTATGTGTCATGACAAAATGAGCAAATACTGAACAAAATATAAAATAAAATTGGTTCCTTATTCATAACTCTGTGACCACCCATGTTCTATATTCAACATAAATAAAATTATGAACTCTACGTAAAAATCACACTAATATAAGAATTAATAAGAGCACCTCTGAATAATAGATACTAAAGCAATTTATGAAAAAAATGTTTACTTCACATGTATATTGAACCATTTTAGTGCTACAAATGCAGATGTACCAGCGAAAGAATTATAGTCAAGTCTCTGCCCAACTATTCTCATTGCACTCTCTGCCAGCCACCAATGTCTTTAGTGCTTTTAACTTCCACATTTGGATTCGTTGTTTCAAATTATTACCTTAGCTCTAACTAAAACACTAGCTAGAACATAAATTAGAGCAAAAAGCAAAGAAAACTGCCATAGATTACTTCCATCACCAACACAGCAACCAAGTTTCTCTATACAACATACTGCAGATTCCTTGTGCAAATACATATACCCATAAAAGTGACTATAAAGCACAGAACGATGGAAATATGAAGGATTGGAGCAGACAATACGAAGATGAAAAGGCAAATGCAATCATGAGTTGAAGTGAGACAATGAAGGCGAGAAATAACTCATCAGCACAAGTGTATATATATATATATATATATATATATATATATATATATATATATATATCATTAGCATTAGCATTAGTATTACAAAGAATTCATACATAGCGCACACTAAAATTGACGAACCACAACTAACAAGATTCCAAACTATTCCATGTTGGGTATTGACACTTTGTTGTCAATCAAATTATATGTTAATTGTGGTTTGTAAATGTAAGTGTAGTTTGGTTGAAAGCCAACTAAGACATGTGATGAAATGATTTGAATATTAGACAACTTGTCCTTAAATTAAGGGGAGTGGCATGTGAGTTGATAGTAGTGATGGTTAGTAGATTAGTTGGTAGAAAAATCTTGTAAAAGCAATCAACCTTTGGCTATAAGTATGGCCGTGTATCTCCCCCTTTAACATAAGAAAATACATTCAAAATGTAGCCATATACTCTCTCCCTCTCCTCTGTTCTGGTCTTAAACCAGCAGAGTGTATATATGTTTATGTTTATGTTTTACTTGTTTTATGTTATGTCTTTTATGTTGATTTACACTGCCATCTTCCCCACATTTTCCCCACACAAAACCACACTTTTATTGAGTTGTTAAACTCTATTTTGTTGAGCCATTGATCAGCTCATGCATCTCCCTCGATTTGACTTGTTCTTCACCATGAAGATGGTCATCCTGCAGAAGGATGAACCTCTCATTTCTTCACACCATCGAGCACAATATTCCGCACAAATGGAAGAGCTTCGACTCTTCTAGATTCTACAATTGGTATCAGAGCATTGAGCTTACATTCCAAAGTATCACCACTAGACTTCTTCATCTCCACCACCAATAAATATGGTGCCACAGCAAATATATCTGCAGTTATTCCAACCTTTCCCTTTCTTCCACTTTCTTGCCCTTGCAATTGGACAACTTCGCTGTAATCACATGGAATGATATTTAACACACTGGACAATAAAAATTGGAGAAAGAAGTGATTTCTCCTTTTGATAATGAAAAATTTAAAACAACAATCATCCAATAATTATCACCATGTGCTGATAACAATGTATTCAAAAACCATGGTAAGAGATTAATAACTACACGTACCCAAAAAGTTTGGAATTGGGGCATACCCAGGAAGAAACTCACTAACAATTGAAAGATTTGGAGGCCGAGTAACAGCTCCCATGAAGAGCACTATATTTGGATGTCTGAGTTTTTTCATGATTCGGACCTTACAAAGATGCACAAGTATAATAAATTATTTCAAATCATAAACATAAGGCCCAAAACATAAAATTAAAAATGACAGCAGAAATTCACAGAACTGGTTATGAAAGTTGTGGAAATGAATTATAGAAATAGAAAACACAATTTTCAAAAAAACCAGTGGTCAAAAACAAATATCTTACGAAAACAAGCTTGAGATTTAGAAAATCATTCAGGAACAATAATGATTTCTAGTAAGGTTTCCTAAATGGAAATTTAGCAATGAAGAGGGGAGCTTTCAACTGCACTTCTTCACGCAATACTCGACTTGGAAGAAACACCTATTACGTCTCATGCACTCCACATCCACCCGTCCCAAGGCCAACTAATATCCATATAAATTAAAGTTGAGCTTATTGAAGGCATAAAAGATCTGCTTGTTAGTTGCTACACTCCAATACATAAATTGCATTTTACCACCCCAGAAAAAGAACAAGAGAAAGAATAGCACTCTGAATTTAAGGGTAAACAATGATGCTTTGACAAACCAGGCAGGCCCCGAGGACGAAAAACATCATCAAGGCATCAGACACAGTCTCCCAATCATCCAAGCACCCATTATCATAATCATCCCCGTCATTGTCTTCACTCATGCTACCCGGTAAACATCCATTAATACTACCCAATGCTGCTTTGGCTGCTGCATCTACCACTCTCAGTAAAATTGACTCCTGAATTGTCAATGCACAAGACACTGGACAAGTAAATCCAACTCCACAAGACAAGTCCAAAATGAATAATCTTTGTAACCCAAAAAAATTTGATCAAAAAGGGGTCCAATGTAAACAACCAAACAATACTACTATTGTATTGTATCAGTTTCTCAGTATCACTTCAAATCAAAAGGAAAGAAAGTGAATCCAGAAGGCCCAGCACCCAAGAAAAATCATATATAAGAATCAATAAACAACACCAATCTCCAAAACCTATATCAAAACACATAATTCTTACAGAGCCCACATTAAAAAATCTAATATTTAACAAAACCCACAAAATAATTCCAGTAGTCACAAAATTTAAAAACTCAAGAGCCTTTATTGTAACTATTACCATTGGTTGTCGACTAATTTTTGCATCAATACTTAACAAATTGAGCTTGCATTGACCTCAGAACAATTGAATTATGTATTCCAACAAAGGAATGTACAGATTGCAATTGTTTCCTAATTTAGAGATGAAATATTCTGTAAAGAACACAACAATTATATGAAGCAAACAGACCATTAAAAAATACCATCTTTTCTCAAGAAAAGGGTAAAAATTCACCTTTCATTCTTTGAATTCGCTTTCTGATTTCTTGAGCACGAGCCTCACAATTCACCTTTCTCTTCGGTTTTGACCTCCTCCTTTTCTCCAAGTTTCTTTGGCTCTTCAGCCGCCGTTGGTGGCTGTGGAATTGGAGAGAGAAGATCCACTTGCCGGTGGCTCTTCCACTGAACCCTCTCAATTAATTGTATAATTTAAGGCTCACCATTGTGAGAAATTGACGTGAGAAATTGTGAGTTTGATGTGAGAAATTTAAGACTCGCAATTGTCAGATAGAGGGAGATTGATGTGAGAAATTGGGAGTTTTATAATTATGTTTTGTTCTAGGAAAATTGAGCAGAGAGAAGCTGGCGGGCCTCTACCACCTCGCCTCAGGTCCGGCCCTATCGCCAGAGTGGAGAAGAGAGAAGCTGGCGGGGGATGTAGAGAAGAAGAGATGGGACTTTGAGTTGAGAAGAGAGAAGCTATGGACAAAAGCTCAAAATGGTGTTTCGCGTGTTTTGCAATTTGTACTGTAGATAACACTGAAAACGCCCAAAATGAGATTTTTCTCGCTTTGGGTTTTTAGTACAATTTTTTTTTTGTTTTCGAGAACGCGTTTTCAAAATAGGAAAGAGAACACGTTTTCGCTGTTTTGTAAAATTGAAAACAGAAAATGATCCGAAAACGACAAAGAGAACAGGGCCTTAGATACTTTATTTGCATTGAGGTCACTTCCTATTCGGATGATTATTCTCATTCTCAACCAAATATAATTTGGATATCATCCTGAACGCAGACTTAACAAATAGTAAGATTGCCAGTACCCCTTTAGAGCACAATGCTAAGCTCAATCTTACTGATGGTGCTCCTCTATCTAATGTCACCCAACATTGCCTATGTTATTTGTCAGTTAATGCATGAGCCTTGTTATCTTCATTGACGCTGTCCTTTGCACTTTATGCTCCATCTAAAGCACAATCTTTCTTGGGTTGCACTTTTCCTATTAGTCAATCCTTGACTTACGTGCCAATTTTGATGTGGTTTAGATTGGTGATCCTACCAACAGTCGTTCTACCATGGCTGTTGATCTTTCTTGGTTCTCTATCAGTTTTGGGGAAATAAGAAACAAACAACTATTGTCAAGCATACTACTGAGCTGAGTATCGTACGCTTGCAGATGCCACTACTTAGATTTTATGGTTACGATTTCCACTGACTAATTTGGATGCTCCTCATAACTCTAGTTCTTCACTTTACTATAACAATTAAAGTGCAATTCAAATTGCTTATAAAGACTTCTTCCATGAGTGTACAAAATGATAAGTGTAGTTTCTACACTTATTCGAGGTCCTAAATGATGATATTTTACTATTCTTTGGATAAAATACTACCTAATTTGTCTTATATTTCATTTCATAGGTAAAACTCAATGTTTTGATGAAGAATTGGAGAAAAGAACGCAAAGATAGCGGGAAATGGCTCCATTGTATCAAATACAAAGTTTGGGGACTGAAATGCAAATATTCAAAAGTTACATAGAACCTCGCGATGAAGATTTGAGAGTGTTAGACATCAATTGGATGAGGAAAGAACCAAAGGGATGAAATATAGTCCAAGTATTATCAGATATCAACTTCCAGCCGAAAAAGTTATGCTTCGAATTTTCAAGCTCACATTGAGACTCAGTTTTGTCATAGAATATTTCGAATTGGGAAAATGATATTTCCATAAGAATTGTATCCCTATGAGTCAGTTTTCCAACGCACTTTGAATCACCTCAATCGGATATCGGGAGAGAAAGTTATGATAATAATACTGAGAGCTGTTCAACTCCCAAAAATTGCCCTAAGGCGCGCGCCTCTCATCAACAGAGCCTCATCTAAGGCTTGGCTAAAGGCTAAGATGCGTGCCCTAGTTTCTACTAGGCTCGCACCTCAAGCCAGAACGATAAAAAAATGATTTGTTTCCTTATCTCGTTTTGGAAGTTTCTAGGGTTGGTATAAAAGGAGATTTTTCGGGGTTTTGTAGGAGAGAGCCGTATTTTGAAGAGAAAAAGGAGAGACCTCCATTGAACCTAAATTTCATCATATTCTACATATTTTGGAGGCGAAGAACAAGTCTATACATCAATTCAAGGCGAATCATATAAGGATTTTGAAGATTCAACGCCCGATTTCAAGATTTGAGTCAAGAACGTGGATTTTTCCTATTTCTTCCATCTTTCTTATTTCCGGGTGATTTTTTCCAATTATTCTTGTGTAATTTAATTATAAGAATGTTAGGCTAAGTTTTTCATTGTCTTGGATGAATGATGAACCCTATTGTTCGTTTATTTTAATTCAATACAATTAGTTTAGTATTTCTTGATTTTTCTTGATTGGTTTTGCATTCCCATTAAACTATTTGATTGCTTGATCATCAATTAGATAGTAAGTTACTTTTTCTAGTGTAGGAATACTCACAATAAGTCTAGAACGCAGCAAAATCAACACATGGACAATATGTATTAGGAATAATATCTATGGCATGTGCAATCATGTGTGATAAATCATGTGATTCAATGCATGTTTTTCATATGAATTCGGACTAGGAATAGGATTGGGTCGTGTTAAACATAGGTTTGATATATCTTGGAAAAGAATATTGAATAAAAGTGGACTATCAATTGTCTTGAATGCATGAATTTACTAGATTACGAATTAAGAATTGAATTAAATGGCAATAGGAGGATTCACGATTCCAATACAAATATTTACGTATTAGATAAACACTTTATTTGCATTGTTAGTTTAGGATTAGTACAGATCACACACACACAAATCATCTATTTTGATATCACCACACTTCGAATTTAATAGTAACCATTGAACTACAAATTAGACCTTATTTCTCGTGAGAACAATACTCTTAACTCACAAATCTTATTACTTGTACAACGATCCCGTACACTTGCGGGTTTCACGTGAACACAAAACATATTGAAATTGACCATTTTAAAACCTTCATCGTCCATAATTTCAAGAGAAGTTAAACTTCTACCTAAATCTGGTATATATCTAAGTTTTTTCAAGAATCATATTATGACATTTTCCCAGATTTAAAATCATTTTTCCAATTCTTCTATTTTTCGAAAAAAAAAAAAAATCATTCTCATAGTTACTTGAGCATCATTTATTTCAAAAAAAAAATTATAGAACGATTCTTTACAAGGATACATGTAAAATATATATCATGAATCGAGAATCCACTCAAGTTCAATTGATAAAAGTCTAGTCATATAGACTTGTGCATTTTATGCCTGCAACTTCTTCATAAACTATTGCAATTCCACCCTTAATCTTTTGAGTGTTTTTCATCTTATCTATCCTCTTGTAAAAATATCTTGGAAAATAATGATTTTACCGTACAACAATTTATTTTCAAAATAATTTTTGAGGTGAATAAACAGTTGGGCAGAATACCGAGTTTTAAAATGAACGGAATAAAGCGATAATGGTCGAGGCAAGAATTCGACTCTTTCTTCTTAAAACGATAATACCCTGCACTAGTACTGACGGTCTTCCGGCACTCATCTTCCAAGATACTACGACCTTAACTTGTAATAGTAACACTCCAAATTATTAGACCCTACGAACCTACTAATGTTTATGATCTCTCAAAAATGGGAGGACTAAAATTCATGAAATTAATATTAGGAATTGAAATGCACGATATGGAATAATACACGACAAAAGGATTATATTTTGTAAGAGAGAAAATCAGGAAATATTTTTAGAATGAATAAAATCCGGGGTATGGGGACCTATATATAGAAGTTGAAAAGTTGTGTCCAAAAGACATAACAGCCGAAAAGTTGCATCTTAAACATGCACAACCTATTTGGACATGCAATTCAACTATCTACCGCTAATTTCTAGAAGATGTCACGTGTCATGTACAGAAAATTCGGGGAAATAAATATTATAAATAAATATATTATTTTAAATAATAATAAAATAATATAATTCAAATATAATTTTACCAAAAAATATATACCAACTTGGCCCAAGTCCAAACCCACGACCCGTGCTCGTGCCGAGCTTAGCCGACCGGACGGCAGCGCAAGTGATGGCTTTGGCTCAACCTACTAACATATAGGTTCTCTTCCCTTCAAAGACTATTGATACCTCTTGGTGTCCAAACCCAAGTCCCAAATTTGAGCGACATAAGGTACCTTCTATTCTTCCAGTTTTCCTATGTAGGATTGTCATTTTCCAATTTCCACCCATTTTTATTCCCAATTTATTTCAACTTCAAGTGGTCATCTTTCCACCTTTATTTCTTATTCACCCTAAATTGGGTTTGAGAAAATAAATACATTACATTAATCTACTCATGAAGTAGAACACTCGGCCACATAAATCTTTTGTTCAACTAATGGGACCCACTAAAATAATTGGTCAAAAGTTAGTCAAACCAACTAATTAAAACGAATTTTCCAGCACAGTCTTCAAAGGGAAATAATTAACTTATCAATTCCGAACAAGATAACAAGCCATTCGCCAGGGAGATTCCATTATGATGAGTCCATTTTTTATTTTTTTTAAAAAACTTTTGACCTTTATCCTTATTTTTATTTATCTGTTTATTTTTACCCTTCGTAGATTTTTCACGAAAAGTTTTCCTTTTGCCTCAATATCAATATTGAGATCAAATTTGAAACTAAAAAACTATTTGCACAAATAAAACTTATTTGGTAGTGTTTTAGTTTGGTAAAGGCTTTCTAATTTTTTCTACAATTCTATTTCAATTTTAGTCTTACCAACTTCTTGTTGGGAATTTACTTAACATGCACAGGGGAAATAAAACAATTTTCAATTCCCAAACGAGGATCTGCAATGTGTTTAGATAAAAACTGTGATGAGAATGATACCTTTGATGAATTCCACAAACTCTTTTACTTTTTCTTGAACTCCAATGATCACGATCTGCAATCCAAGCTGTCCAATTGTCCAGCCTCCAATGGTGATCCACACAGAGAACAAGAATGACGGCTAGGGTTTTCTTTTCTTGTGCTAGCAAGAATAATGAAAATTTCATACGGTTTACAAACCCTAACAGCTTATTAATATAAGCCCAAGTGGGCTTGGCCCATCTCTAAACTTAACTCGGTCCGATATTTAACTAATCAAATTAATTAAATCCGGTCCATGAATTAATTAATCCAATTAATTAATTCGGGCCTATTAATAAACAACCCAATTAATTAATTATCCAACACTTGTCAATTAATTAATTGGTAAATCTCATTCTTCTGATTCTCTTTTGTGTGTGACCCATTAGGTTCCCGATCACGATGCCGAACGACGTGAATTATTATTTTGATCTAATCAAAATCGATAAATTAAAACCCCCCTTTTAATTTATCATTAATTCATTTTCGTTGTCCCAAATTGACATCTAGCAATGTATCAGAGCAATACATGTGACGGAAAATATCACGTAGCATGACAAAACCAAACTTGTTCGTTTACCGTGAAACTATAATCCTTTCTTCAATATGATCCGATCAATTATGAGATATGGATATGTGTCAATCTCAATTATCGATCATATCTTTTATCCCACTGTTAAGTCAATGTACGTCGAAAACTCTTTTCCGACTTATGAGTTCACCTTGGCCAAGGATTTCATTATCAACTTAACTGGATAAAATGTAGATTATAATCTCTTACTATCTAAGAGTGACGAATCCTCTATTGATCATTCACAACCTTCATATGATTCTTGACATACCCGAACGATGCTGTATTAGCGACCCTTGACAGAGCAACATCCAACATCACCAAAGTATGACTGCCCTCATATAAGGTACTATGATGACCTCAAGTCAAAGGACCAATTCCACTACCGAACGTTAGAGATTAACCACTAACACTTAGATAGTTATCCATGTGGAATCTCTCAGCGGGTCTCCAATGTTTTGTTCTACAACAAAACATCCACGTGTTCATTCAAGTGGCACCACACTTTAGCTTGTGAGATCAGCTACTTACTTTACAAGTAAAAATGCCACACGCGATAGTCTATCCATAATAACGATATCCGTATCTCGTTATTACCTCGACCACGGACGATTTAAGATTCAGTCATATGTAATTTGTATCTCACAATCACAACTCCTTGTGATTAACAAATCACCAAGACTTGAATCTACGGATTCTATTATTTAATTTATTAGAATATTAATTCAATTAAATAATAGATATTGCCATACATATGCATTGATTATATATATTCAAAGTGTTTATGTCCAAAGTTGATTGGACCTAGGGCATAACACTTACAAACTCCCACTTGCACTAGATCCAATCACTTATGTATCTTATACCATAAGAGTCTACATGACGATCATGTTTATGCTGCGACAACTCTTTGTCAGTGGATCTGCAATTTAATAACTTGTGGGAATTAGTTCTTTATTTACGTCATTTCATTGTATTATCTTTCCAATGAGATAATACTGCCTTAACATATGTTTGGATCATTGATGAGACCTTAGTTCCTTCGCTTGCACGATGGCTCTATTGTTATCACAATGCATAAGCGTGTGATCAACAATGTTAGGAACTACTCTAAGTTCAGTAATGAACTTCCTGATCCAGACCACAACTTTTGTTGCTTTGTAAAGCAATGATGTATAAGGCTTCCATTATTGAATCAACGGTTATTTGGAACATTTCCAACATACCGCTTAAGAGTAAACCAATATCCTATTTGAGATGTGCTATTATTCCAGTCTGACTAGAAGTTAGCATCATTCTATCCATGAACTCTCAGTTCATTTTCTCCATATAAAATCTTCTCGAGATTTTATCTGTATAGATTGGGATGAGTTAAGCAATCTTCTGGATCTATCTCTATAGATCAACTTTCTTCTCCCACATCCATCACGGAGAAATTATTTGACAACCATAATTTCAACAATTGAAATATAGAGACGTCGTTTCCTATAATATGTCTCATACATATAATATCAGGAATGCGACAATACTCCCACTATCTTCTTGTAAACGCACATTTCGTCTTCATTTTTTATAAAATCAAACATTTTGACTTTTTGCATCAAATCGAAGATTCCAGCTCCAAGAGGCTTGTTTCAATCCATATTAACATTTTCTTGTAAACTCATTTACAACCTATGGGTTCTAATCCATTAGACAAGTCAACCAAGGTCAAACCTTAGTTACATACAACAAGTCCATCTCTTTAAGTCAACACTTGACTTTATTTCTATGTAATTAGTAGGTTCATTATCCTTGATTAGTAATCATGGATTCGTACCTTCTAGGAGGTCAAATGATCCTACAAGATTTACACTGAGCTAACGTGTCCTCAGAAGTCTCCACTTCCTGATCAAGAGTATGTCTCTCAGTTGGTGTAGGATAAGACTCAGGTTCATCTATTCGGTTAATTATATCAGTGGACTTTTGAACTCTTTCAAGATTTATTCTACTCCCACTGTCTCTCTTAGAGTAAACACTTTCTCTAAGAGTATGACATGTCTTGAGATGAACATCTTCTTCTCAACGAGATTATAGAATTGATATCCAATTATCTCTTGGATATCCACAAATATATAGTTATCGGATTTAGTCTCAAACTTATCCGATTCAGTGCGCTTCACATAAGTGTCATAACCCAAACGTTCATATGAGATATGTTGGGCCATTCCATAACTCGTATGGAGTTTTTGTCAACTGATTTAGATGAGACACGATTTAGTGTGCAGCACGTGGCAATCAGTGCATGATCTCAAAACGATTTTTGAATGCTTGCATGGCTTGTTCTCAATTACACAATATCTAATAGTGTACTATTCCTCATTTCAGATGCACCATTATGTTGCAATGTATGTGGAGGAATCCACTGCATGAGAATCTAATTCTCTTTTCGATAATCTAAAATTCTCCATTTTAGATATTCTTTACCTCGAACAAGTCTTAGTGTAAGAATATGTTTACCTATTTGTTTATCTATTCCTAGCTTGAATCCCCTGAACATTTCAAGAGTTTCATGCTTGAATTTCATCAAATATACATGATCATTTCTGAAATGATCATTAGTAAATGTGATGAGATAGGATAAACTTCACCTGACATTAATTGATATGGATCTACATACATCACTATGTATTAGACCTAATAATTGTGCAGATCATTTTCCTTTTCAAGTAAAAGGAGATTTGGTCACTGTGTCTTACAGACATGATTCGCATTTGTCAAATGATTCAAAATTATTTGACCCAAATATACATCTCCATGTAAGTTTGGAATTGCATTCTCATTTATGTGACCAAATACAGAATGCCAGATATAGGTGTTATTCAGATTATCATTTTTATGCCTTTCAATTTCTATACTCATTATAGAACACTCAACATTTAGAATATAAATGTCATTTTGTAATTTACCATAACCATTAAAATCTTATCAAGATGAGAGAGAACAACAATTGTCCATAACATTAAAATAATTCATGTCAAAACATGAAATTTATTTAATGCCCTTGGTAATGGTAAGAACAAAATTAACATTTCTTTAATTCTAATATCGAGCCTAAAGGCAATGGCAAGAAATATGCTTCTACAGGCAATGCAACAACTTTTGCTCATTTTCAACGTGTAGGTCAACTTCTCCATTCTGCAGAGATCTACTTTTATTTAGTTTCTGCATATTTATATAAATATGAGATCTATATCTAGTATCTAATACCCATGAAACTAATGAAGTAGATTTAAGCCTTACAATTTCATTTATAATGACCCATCATTCCAAAATGATAATAAGGATCATCAGATTTGGTATTGTCCTTATTCGCTTTAACTGTCTTGGTCATCTTGGTTGCTTTCCTAAAGCATCCTTTAGACTTCCTTAGAGGAATCTATGACTAAGATTTGTCCACTACAAACACAGATGTTGGACTTAACAGTTTTAAGCATGTTCAGCAACTCAATGAGCGTGCTTCGAGTTTATTCATATTAAATTCATAATTAGTTATGAATAACTCTTTGACAGAGATTGCAGAACAAAGTCTATACTTAGTTCATTGTTCATGACTGAACGCAATCAAGACAATTCTCAAAGTAGTCTGCATCTTCAGCACACGAGCACCGACTGAAGATTCTTCTGCCATTATGCACCGGTATAGTTGCTAGGAAATATCATATATTTCCTCGTATGATTGTTCATTATTCAACACATTGAGATGAAAGATCATGTGTTAGCATCTATACTCTTATGTTGCTTTATAACTCAGGTGACATAGTCACAAACATCACATATGTTGTAGTACTATCGTCAACACTGTGTTTATTATAGCAGCCACCCCTTCTTTTATTGAGTCATCAACAGTTGTCTCTAGAAAGAGCTACTTAAGGACACAACCAATTTTTCATACTTGAGAACAATTCTCAGATTGCGACGTTAATCAAGAAAATTTGCTTTGGTTGTTGGCATACAATATGCTTCTCAAATATATGTGGTTACTCATGATTCAATAAATATAAACGACGAAAAGTAAAGAAATAATATATATAATGCATGAATTAATTTAATATGGTCTTTTATTAAATTAATTTTGCTCCCACTGTTTAACTCAAATTTATGACCCTCTCACATAAATTTATGGAATCCGTACTTGATTCTCAGTGGGCAGGGATCCCATTTGTTATATTAAAACCTTGAGTGTACTCAACAAGCCCTAATAAAACATTTGGGTAGATACTATTATCAATTGTATCTCCATACAGCTCCCAAATCATTAAGCCGACAACTCTTTGTCTTCACACATCTTATGTGTTAGCTTAACATACCTCTAAGATTTGTCGCCTTGAGTGTACTCAACAAGAGATAAATATTAGTTAAGCCAAACCCATCATTCAAAAATATCTAATATTTCATAGTGTCAAATATATCCCTAATAGACCAGCCTTGAGTGTACTCAACAAACTAAGATCGATTTAGGACTCTCGTTTTTCACTATAATGAAGGAAGGCGAATATAAATATGACTTAATATTTTAACATGCCTCTAAAATTTATCTTCTTGAGTGTACTCAACAAAAAATAAATATTAGTTAAGTCAAACCCATCATTCAAAAATATCTAATATTTCATAGTGTCAAACATATCCCTAATCGACCAGCCTTGAGTGTACTCAATAAGCTAAGATCGATTTAGGACTCTCGTTTTTCACTATAATGATGGAAGGCAAATAACAAATTGACTTAATATTTTTAGAAAAATGCTCCAAGTACAGGAGCAGTTTGCCAGGCAATTTACAGGCCCCTCACATGATGTGTGGGGCCCACCATTTGTTAAAAAAATAAAATAAAAACCCCACCCCCTTGCATGTGAGTTACCTGGCACAAAACCACCCCACCCCCTTGTGAAACTTATCCTGTACGTATAGCACTCCTCATATTTTTAACGAGGGGTTTTGCATGCAAAAGGTTTCATCGTAATAATTATATATATTTTATTATACATCTAACATGCAAATAAACATACATATAATAGTGTGGACGATTATGGACTTATACTATCTAGTCTTCCCGAGCCATAAGGAAGACTAATCGGTCAGTTCCTAGGGGGTATAGCATTGATTCATACAATGCTCCATCTCTATGGTCTCCTCCTCTTCTTGTATCTCCAATTAGTCCAACTGCAACTTGTATCCTATACTAGTTGGCACGCAGGCCTAAATAATATTGGACACGCAGGCCCATAATAATAACAACGGACTCGCAGGTCCAAAATAAATAAGAGCTCGCAGGCCCATAAAACAACAAGAATAAAACTAACCATTCAACACATCTACATGGTCGAGTCCATAATCATCCACTAATAAAACATTCATCATATAAATGCATTCCTATAATATCTAATATTATATGCAAACATATTTCAAGTTTCTAGCAATTAAAGTCGTCTAAACTAATTTAGACAAATGGATCGGAACAATTAAATAATTAATTAATCTAATTAATTAATTTAATTAGCAGACTTATTTAATTAAAATCAAATTTCAATTAAATATCAAATTAGAGTCCAACTCTAATTCTACAAATATAAGGCGGGACTATTTAATTAAAATCAAATTTTAATTAAATATCAAATTAAAGTCCAACTCTAATTCCAATAAAATTTTAGGGCAAAACAATTTAATTAAAATCAAATTTTAATTAAATGTCAAATTAAAATTCAACTCTAATTATAATCAAATTAATACGGTTGAATTTAATTAAAATCAAATTTTAATTAAATACAAAATAAGAGTCAAACTCTAATTCTAAAATATTAGGGCGAACATATTTAATTAAAATCAAATCTTAATTAAATACTAAATTAGAGTCCAACTCTAATTTTAAGAAACATTTAGGGCGAGACAATTTAATTAAAATCAAATTTCAATTAAATGTCAAATTAGAGTCCAACTCTAATTTTAACAATATACTAGGGTGGATAATTTAATTAAAATCAAATTTTAATTAAATATTAAATTAAAGTCTAACTCTAATTTAAAATGAATTAACATTTTAATTTAGGATAAAACTCCTAAATAAAATAAAATTCAATTTAGGGTCAAAGTTTAATATTTAAGTTAAAATCTAATTTAACGAAAATATAAAAGTCGTCAATTTTTAAATAAAATTTTAAACGGGTCAAAATTGAAATTTTAGAATTAAACCACTTTAAAATCTAATTCAAAACCCCTTTTAAATTTTAAATTCAAAACCATTTTGAAATTTGCAATAAGACCCCAAGTTTAAAATTATTAATAGGCCCTCGAATTAATTAAATTGCATGACAGGCCCTTTACTAATAATTGCAAGTTTGACCCTAGAAACATATTTCAGGCGGGGGCCTGCAATTTCGTAAATTGCAAGAGAGGCCCCCGCCTCCACCTCTTCTCTCCCGACTCCCGTCGCACAAACCCTAGAAAAATAGCCCCCCCCCTTCGTGCGCCGGCTACGGCGGGTTACTGCCGCTGTAACCCGCCGCCTGCAGCAGCTCCAACGAGCTGTTCTCCCCCCGTGGCGGCGCGCGGCCTGCCGCCACGTTTTGCAGCAGGTTTTGCTGCCACGGTAGCCGGCGGCGGTTGCTTTTCCAGATCCAAAATTAAATTTTTTTTTTTTTTTGGACGACAAAATTATTTTCATTTTCAAAACAGATTTTTGAAGATGAAAAATAATTTTCTAAATTGCTAGATTCAAGAAACAAAAATAAACAATTAACTTTTAATTGTTTAATCATGCAAAACAATTTCTAACAAACACAAAGTAGGCTCTGATACCACTGTTGGGAATTTACTTAACATGCACATCAGAAATAAAATAATTTTCAATTCCCAAACGAGGATCTACAATGTGTTTAGATAGAAACTGTGATGAGAATGATACCTTTGATGAATTCCACAAACTCTTTTGCTTTTTCTTGAACTCCAATTATCACGATCTGCAATCCAAGCTGTCCAATTGTCCAGCCTCCAATGGTGATCCACACAGAGAACAAGAATGACGGCTAGGATTTTCTTTTCTTGTGCTAGCAAGAATAATGAAAATTTCATACAGTTTACAAACCCTAACAGTTTATTAATATAAGCCCAAGTGGGCTTGGCCCATCTCTAAACTTAACCCGGTCTGATATTTAACTAATCAAATTAATTAAATCCGGTCCATGAATTAATTAATCCAATTAATTAATTCGGGCATATTAATAAACAACTCAATTAATTAATTATCCAACATTTGTCAATTAATTAATTGGTAAATCTCATTCTTCTGATTCTCTTTTGTGTGTGACCCATTAGGTTCCCGATCACGATGCCGAACGACGTGAATTATTATTTTGATCTAATCAAAATCGATAAATTAAAATGCCTCTTTTAATTTATCATTAATTCATTTTCGTTGTCCCAGATTGACATCTAGCAATGTATCAGGGCAATACATGTGACGGGAAATATCACGTAGCATAACAAAATCAAACTTGTTCGTTTACCGTGAAACTATAATCCTTTCGTCAATATGATCCGATCAATTATGAGATATCGATATGTGTCAATCTCAATTATCGATCATATCTTTTATCCCACTGTTAAGTCAATGTACGTCGAAAACTCTTTTCCGACTTATGAGTTCATATTGGCCAAGAATTTCATTATCAACTTAACTGGATAAAATGTAAATCATAATCTCTTACTATCTAAGAGTGACGAATCCTCTATTGATCATTCACAACCTTCATATGATTCTTGACATACCCGAACGATGCTGTATTAGCGACCCTTGACAGAGCAACATCCAACATCACCAAAGTATGACTGCCTTCATATAAGGTACTATGATGACCTCAAGTCAAAGGACCAATTCCACTACCGAACGTTAGAGATTAACCACTAACACTTAGATAGTTATCCATGTGGAATCTCTCAGCGGGCCTCTAATGTTTTGTTCTACAACAAAAAATCAACGTGTTCATTCAAGTGTCACCACACTTTAGCTTGTGAGATCAGCTACTTACTTCACAAGTAAGAATGCCACACGCGATAGTCTATCTGTAATAACGATATCCGTATCTCGTTATTATCTCGACCACGGACGATTTAAGATTCAATCATATGTAATTTGTATCTCACAATCACAACTCCTTGTGATTAACAAATCACCAAGACTTGAATCTACGGATTCTATTATTTAATTTATTAGAATATTAATTCAATTAAATAATAGATATTGCCATACATATGCATTGATTATATATATTCAAAGTGTTTATGTCCAAAGTTGATTGGACCTAGGGCATAACACTTACACTTCTCTTATTACACGATCAGATAAATGCAGAAACAAAGTACTCAATTCAATTGGGAATTATTCAGTTTTCTTGGTTGAATTAAAATCAGTAGCCCAAGATTCATCCAAGGCTTTAGCAAATCTTTGGTGTAAAAATAGAACTCCCATTTTTTACTCCAAAGATTAAAATCTCATTTCTCTTTCCGAATCTCGACTTCTAATTTGGTACTTCCCATTCTTCCTTGAAAAATGCTTGTATTATATAGAAAAACCCAAAGAAAAAACAATTTCTTTTCCTTTTTAAAACCTTTCAAAATGATATATAGCTTCTTGAAAAACAATTTCGACAGAGAAAAATTCCATTGGTTTTAAGAACAGTGAATACTTTTGTGCAAACTGATAATCACCAAAAGATATATATCACACGAACTTTAAGGAAACAATAGAATATTCACAAACACAGATTAATACACAGAGCATAATTTTCACATTTGTACAAACATTTGATGGACATATTAACTATAAATGACAAATATTAAATGTAATCGTGATAACACGAGGCCGTGATCCATTCAGGTTCCAGGGTTCTCACATGAAACCCTAAACAGAGGAAGTTCTATGACAATTAATGTAAAGTGTTCCAAAAATATAATGACTGGTAAAACAAACATAAAAGTAGGGCTATAGCTTGTTGCTTGTAGTCCATAGAATTTCAATAAAAAGAGTATTAGAATTTGGGTGTGATCCGAATTCCTTGTTCAAGATAATTGAGTGTTTTATGAAAGTGCACATTAAAAAGAATTCTATTGGAATGCTACCGTGAAATCCTATTCAAATTTATTGAGCAAATTCTAATTGAAGTTCTACTTGAAAGCTCATTGAAAGTAGGCATGGGCGGACCTGGGGGGCAGGTGCCCCCCCTCCCCCCCCCCCCTAAATTTTGAAGTTTTTTTTTAATATGAAAGGAAAAGGAATATACATTCATTTCAAACCAATGTTATCTCCATTTCAAACCGAGTCGGGCCTCTCTAATGCTTGACGGAAGTTTGTAATTTTCTTTACGTTTCTTTTGCAATTTCATTCTAGTTGAATTCAATTAATATACGTATAATCTTGGTGGCATTTGATAATAGGGAATGGGTTGGGGAGTGAGTCGAGCCTCTCAAATGCTCAACCAAACTTTATAATTTCCTTTTAAGTTTCCTTTGCAATTCCACTCCAATTTACATTTAAGAAATGTAAATATAAGTATGTGGCTGGAATTCTATCAAAATTTGTGTAGCTCCTGATGACCAAGATTGTATACTCAATTTCTTTGTTGATTTGAATTATGAAACTACATTAAATTTTTCTCTATTTCTCACTTTAATTATAGAACGTTATCAAAATTTGTAATAAAATATCTCTTACTTTAATTTTTTCGTCATTTTTTGAAAGTTTGATTGTACTCCCCCAACATAAAAAGTCTGCGTTCGCCCCTGAAAGTAGGAATTTGTGTTCGACTTGAAAAGGACTTTGGGATAAAGAAAAATCAAGTTTTGAAGTAGAGGATCCAAGAGTGGGCGCCGCGGTACCACCGTTGCGGTGCCGGGTGGTTTTGGCCCACTTTTAATTGACTTTATTTGGGCTTCGAAAAATATGAAGCATGTTCAACAATTTAAATTATTATCATATAGAAACGAGTGATGTATAATTGGAGAGTATTTTCAAATCATTTAACTTGTGGGAATAAAAATTGAATTTAAGAGTTTATAAATAGTTTATAAACATAAGCAAAACTTAGACAAGGACATTTGGTTTTAATCGGTCAAACTTACATTTTATATTTATTTATTTCAATCCTCCAGATTCTTTTTCACACTATTAAAACATTATCCACTATGAAATAAATTATAATCAATGCTCTTTTCAGAGATAACTCAAAACATAAAATCAATTAAAATATTTCATTTGTACCTCATGTCCATCGTAACGTAATCTTTTGGTATGGATTGAAAGAATTAATTAATATTTCTTATTTATGAGTTATAACAAATTCTCTTAAATATGCAAATTAAATAAATCCAACTGTAAAATCAATAACTGTTATGCACATTCAACGCTATATGTAGTTCTTCTTGATATATATATATATATATAAGAAATAAACACATTAGGCACAGAAGTCTTAAAATTATAAAATCAAACAAAACTCAGAGGGGAGAGATGGGTGGAGAGAGGATAGTTCTACTTGGTGTAATACTGACTATTGTTGTACTTTTACATTGTAGCTTAATCGTTTGCGAATTTGATAATCCTCGAAGAGAATTTTGTTTACCTGGTTGCAAATCTGAGTGCGAGGAGCGGTGCAGTCAGACAGGATTGCCAGGGGAAAGCAGTTTTAGTTCAGACACTTGCATATCTAGATGCTGTGCTGATATGTTGTCACAATACTGTAACGGATATGGTGTCCTCTTATAACTAGTTGTTGTCGATTTATGGCGTTGCATTATTGACACATTTAAGCTGTTTGACTTGCAGTCTTCAATACCCCTTAGGAAATTAAAAAAGCATCGAAATCCATGAATTATATATTGCACGCCTCTTCATATTTATTCCATGCCTCATTTATTTGTTAAACTTGAGACACAATATTTACTTATAATTGAGCGAGCTATGGTGGCTGGAGTTTAAATTGCGTCATGTATGAGGCTCCTAAATATTATATAACTTATTCCAATATTTTATTTAATAAACTTGTACCATTGAATATCTGTTCTTCGTTCATGCATTAAATTTTGGGCTTATAGATTTAGATCCTAATGGGTGCCAATATTACAACATGCACTCGCATGCCGTGAAAGAAAAAAAAAATATATTTTTTACGACATTCATTTAGTGCATGCCGTAAATATTAATTTAATTTTTTCTAAAAAAATATTTATTTGATTACAAGCAAACTCATAATAATTAAAGAAGGAAATCATTTGTATCAACACATATATAATCATGTTATACACAATTTCAATAAAAAAAAGTATTGAATACTGTCCAATACAATATGTCAAAATGTAAAGTTAATCTAAATAATTACCAAGAACATAATTAGCCTTGTCAAAAAAATAAAAATAAATTAAAATTTTGATAGCAATATGCCAACAACTCAAAAAATAACCGACTGAAATAGTACAAAATATTCATTCTTGATCGAGCTCATGAGCTTTTTGGCAAAAGGTGTTTCTCTGCAGTTCATAGTGATTACGGATCCTCTTCTTCCTTTCCCTTCTTGTAATACGTGACGAACAATAATCAAGAAACGTACGAATCTTGGTGATTTTCCGATTTCTTGAAATAAAATTGCTAAGTGACAATTCTAAAATAATGTACTAAAAATGAACACAAATCAAGAGCATCTTATAAACTATTGCATATGGCTCCAAAGATAGTAAATTTATGGGGTTTGACTTTATAGAAAATGATCAAGAGGGAAACTGGGAAAACTAGCAAATGTGTGAATTGGATCCCGGGGTTTACATCACTAACATCTGAGGATGACATCACATTTGACATTAATTTCAATTGGGAATAGCCTATAGAAGTTTATGTTGTTGACGCGGGCTAAATATAAGTGCGGATGAAAGAGTTGTTGTATATCGAACAAAAAAAAGCAAGGTTTAATTCGCAGGAGGCGTGACTAAACAATATAACAAGGTGATTGGAAATATAGTATGAAAACTACAAATGAAAACAAAGGGCAGCCAAGAAATGAAAAAAAGATGAAGAACAATCCGAGACAAGTGATTTTCACTATTTTCTTAAGACAAAATTGCCCTACAATGGTGCTCACGGTTCACGGCACTTGTTTCCGAAGATACAATGGATTCAAATTGTGCAAGAAGCAATTGAAACCACAAGTTATGGCAAACTTTCGACGAAGTTTCTCTCTATGAAGAAGAAAATGGTTTTAAACGAATTTTGAAGTGATTTGCAAGAGCTTTATGCAATGCTCAACGCAAATATGGTATGGGATGCCTAACGGACGTTCAAGGGGTCCTATATACAGAGGATGAGGAATTTTGAAAGAAGTGCCGCGCCCCAAACTCAGCAACTCTTGCCAAAGGTCGCACCATTCACTGTCACTAGCTGTCTCCATCGCTTCGCTCGAGGGATAAAAACAGCGACTTTGTCGCCAGCCCATCGCTCGAGTGACAATCCTGCGTCAGGCGAGTGACACAGTTAGGCAAATATCTGGTAGTTTTCTCTATTTTCTTCCCAACTTTGGACCGCAATTTCTCATTCATCCGGAATTGGTTTCGAGATTCCAAATATACCACGATGTTGTACTCGACGAGTAGAACAAGTTGATCTATTTACATTTGTAATTTGACCATCGGATCAAGTCCAAATATTTGACAAAAATTGACACAAAGTCATTTTTCATAGTTTATACTTAACCAAAATTTCAATCTTAAAACCAAATTCCAATAGTTTCTATGGCTTCATTATCAAAACCATCACCATAGCCAATTTTACATCAAGATAGTCACCTTAGAGGATGTTCTAGGACTCAACAAACAGTATTTTGTATGCAATTCTTTGGTTTATCCCGCACATCGTTACAAATACTGTTAAGCTATTTTAGTTGAGGTTATTTATGTAATTGTGTATTAGGTCTTTCATCCATAAGGTGTGAGTTGCTAGCTGCACTTGTATATATATATATATATGTTAGCTGAAATTATTTGTAATTGAGGAATTCAATTCAATCATTTTTCCACCATTTCTGCTCTTCATTTCCTTGCTATTCTTCGCATCTCTTCATGGTATCAGAGCTTCAATTGAAGCTTCCGTATAATCTGCAAAATCAATTCGATCAAGTAAATTCATCCGGCAATTCATCTGTTGGAGATAAGGCTGCAGGAGATACTAATTCTCTTCTAAATCGATTAGTTACTGATCCAGCTAGTCCATAGTATCTTCACTATGGAGATAATACAAGAATGCAGATCATTTCTATTGTTCTTACCGATGACAACTATTCTACGTAGAGTTGAGCTGTGGTTATGGCTCTTAATGTAAAAAACAAGGAAGGATTCATTGATGGAACAATAGACAAACCGGATAAGGATGATCCACTGTTTAGTGCTTGGAGAAGGTGCAATCATATTGTTTCTTCCTAGATCATCAATTCTATCCCTAAAGAACTCTATTCTAGTAGTGTGATGCATAAGGATTTTGTGAGGGAAATATGGATTGAGCTTCGAGACAGGTATAGCCAGAGTAATGGTACGTGCATCTATGAATTGAAGAAGCATATTGCTTCAATTTCGCAGGAGAATGGTTCGGTTAGTTCCTACTTTAATAGATTTAAAGGACTCTAGGAAGAGTTAGACAATTATCGACCAAATCTTAAAAACAATTCTTACAAGCAGGAGGATCAAGTTATGCATTTTTTAATGGGGCTAGATGATCAGTTCTCTACTGTTAGAAGTCAAGTGCTGTTGATGGATCCATTACCTTCATTGAACAAGGTGTTTGCCCTCATTTTGCAAGATGAAAGGCAAAAGGATGTTGATGCTAAGAAGCAACAACACTTCGAGACAGCTGCCTTTGCTGGTAAAGTCATGAGTGGATCTAATGGAAATCAGAGGTATACCTCGTTTAATCAATTTCAGAGAAGAGATAGACCTGTGTGCGGCTACTGTGGGATGCCAGGACACATCAAAGGGAAGTGTTACAAGCTCATAGGTTATCTTCAAGGTCACAAATTTGCCAGAGGAAAAACACTTATTGCTAACGCAGTTGTTCAAATTCCAGCTGATAATAAGTCTGAGAACGCTAACTATAAGTCAAATATGACCTTTACACCAAATCAATGCCAACAACTTTTAGCTATGCTTGTTCCACAGTTGCAAGCACAGTTATCCACTAACAATTCGAAGACATAGGATGTACCTCTAACATCATCAACAATTCCTGAAACGTCTGCCTTTTTAGGTAATTATCTCAGTCATAGTTGTCGTGAAAATGGAGATAAGTGGATAATTAACACTGGAGCATCAGAACATATGGTTTGCTCCAACAAATATTTGACTAAAGTCACAGCTGAGGCGAATGCGTCAGTTAGGCTGCCAAATGGGGATCATATGGCTGTAACAAGTGTTGGCACTGTAAAGTTATCTAATGATTTGGCTTTGACTGATGTTCTTGTGGTGCCATCTTTTGCATTTAATCTGATATCTGTGAGCAATTTGGTACTCAAACATAATTTCTTTGTGATTTTTGTGAATGGTTCTTACCTTATACATGATCTTTTAACATGGAGGACGTTTGGGGTAGGCAACCTTGAAGATAGATTATATCATTTTCAACTTCCCGATCACCAGTTCAACAGCAAATCCTTCATCAAGCCTCATCAATTCATTCCACATTCTATCAAACCTTTCAATGTAAAATCTGAGTTTCATGTTTCGAACCTGTTACTAATCTTCATTGTAATAAAGTTACTACTGCCTCTTGTAATTCAATGATCATCAGCAATATCAGAAGTTACATTGATATATGGCATTGCCGTTTGGGTCATGTACCCATTTCAAAACTGTCCGCCTTTCATAAGTATGTTCCTGATATCAAATTCAATAATCTCATACATTGTTCTATTTGTCCTCTTGCTAAGCAACACAAACTCTCTTTCTCTCTTAGTGAAACAAGAGCTTCTAAGCCCTTTGACATAATTCACTGTGATATATGGGGACCTTATTTCACTCCTTCCTTAAATGGATCTCAATACTTTCTTACTATCATGGATGACTATAGTAGAGTAACATGGACTTATCTAATTAGAAATAAATCTCAAACCAAACCTATCATTCAAGCCTTTTACTCCTTAATCCAAACACATTTTCAAAGCAACATAAAGACATTAAGGTCTGACAATGGTGCAGAGTTTCTTATGACTGAATTCTTTAACTCCAAAGGCATTTTACATCAGGTTAGCTGTGTAGAAACTCCACAGCAGAACCGTGTTGTTGAAAGAAAGCATCAACACATCTTAAACATTGCTAAGGCTATGAAATTTCAAGCCAATTTACGACGACTACATCCTTACTGCTACTCACCTCATAAATAGAACCCACACTTCTATTCTTGCTGATAAATCACCCTGTGAAGTGCTATATCACACTGCTCCATCCTATGCTCATCTCAGAGTGTTTGCTGCCTCTCTTAAAGAAAGAAAACTGAATCTTATATGTTAATAAAATGACAGAAGAATACATTCACGATCCTAGGAGCTTGCCTTATATACACATAGGACCTATATACACAAATTACATATAAAAGGAATATTCTATTTCTCATAACAGCTCCATTGCCAGCTGGCTAACAAATTATATTCCTCCAAGGACAAAATAGACGTGCCGTGAATTTCACTAAGAATTGGTTATGCTGATGGTTTATTTGTAGTGCAAAGTTTAACACCCCCTCTCAAGGTGAAGTACATTTCTAACACTCCAAGCTTATCTCTTAAAAATAAGAATCTAGAGTGAGCAAGATGTTTGGTTAACAGGTCAGCTGTCTGATCTGAAGAAGGTACATAGTTGATTTCTAATTCTCCGCTTAACACTTTGTCTCTTACAAAGTGAACATCAAGTTCGATGTGTCTTGTTCATGCATGGTAAATCGGATTTGAAGCTAGTGCACTTGTACTTAAATTATCGCACCAGATTTTGGGAGTTGTCATATGTGGTATGTTCAGTTCATTCAACAGGGATTGAATCCATGTGATCTCAGATGCACTGTGGATGAGTGCTCGATATTCTGCTTTAGTGCTGGATCTTGCAACCACTTGTTGTTTCTTTGAGTACCAAGAGACTAAGTTATCTCCAAGGTACACGTAATAACCTGCTGTGGACCTTCGATCATCTGGGCAAGATGCCCAGTCAGAATTTGCAAATGAAGTTATGTTGAGGTTGTTATTTTTGTAGATTGCTAAGCCATAGTTGAGTTTTCCTTTCAGATATCTAAATACCCTTTTCAGTGCTTTCCAATGATTATCAGTTGGTGCCTGGAGAAATTGGCTAAGTCTATTTACTGAGAAGGCAACATCAGGCCTTGTATGTGTTAAGTATTAAAGGCCACCAATAGCACTCCTATACAAAATTGGATCCTTCATAGCCTGACCATCAGTCTTAGAGATTAGCTTCCCTGCTGCCATGGGAGTTATACTTGGTTTAAGGTTCTCATAGCTGAACCTTTTTAGCAGGCTGATGGCATATCTTGTTTGAGTCAAGTATAAACCGGCTGTGTCTCTATGAACTTCCATTCCCAAAATTTGATTAAGGCTCCCCATACCCTTAAGAGCAAAGCATGAATTCAGATTATCAACAACCTCATGCAGCTTTTCACTATTACTTTCTGTTAAGATTATATCATCCACATAGATGAGGATAAATAATATGCTTCAACCATCAGTTGAGAAGAATAGTGAATTGTCTGCTTTGGATTGTTTAAAGTTCCATTTAAACAGAGTACTTTTCAGCTTCTCATGCCACGCCCTTGGAGCTTGCTTTAGCCCATATAATGCCTTCTCTAGCTTGCACACAAACTCATGATTTTCTTTGTCAATAAAACCCTGTGGCTGATACATATAGACCGTTTCATTTAGGCCTCCATTCAGGAAAGCATTGTTAACATTTGCTTGCCTGATATGCCAGTCTTTTGAAATAGCAAGGGTTAGGATAATTTTCAGGGTTGAAGCTTTGATAACTGGACTGAAAGTCTCACCATAATCAACTTCCAGTGTTTGAAGAAATCCTTTAGCTACCAATCTCACTTTGTTTCTTTGAACCCTTCCTTCTGAATCATGTTTCGGCCTAAACACCCATTTGTTTCCAATCACTTTCATTCCAGTTTCTTGAGGTACAAGTTTCCACGTTTGATTTTTTATAAGAGCATTGTATTCATCTTGCATTGCTCTCTTGCAATTGTCATTTTGTAGTGCCTCTATAACAGTTAGTGGCTCAGAATCTGCTGGTGTTTGACTGGTATATACCTTAGGCTTAAAAATTCCAGCCTTGCTTCTAGTGATCATATGATGAGTACCTGTTCTTCTTGCATTTTGATCTTCAGCATTATGTTCATCTCCCATATTTTGAGATTCAATTTCGCCTTGGTTGATATCAGGGGTTACCTGATCAAAGTTCTCTTGATCTGGATAATCACCTTGAGGCACTAATTCATTGCCACAGCTGTATGGTATATCAGTTTCACTCTGAGGGATAAGTTCACCACTGAAAGAGGCTGCTGCAGGTGGTGCATCAGAGTGAGTGATATCAGCTATATTCTGATATTCTATTTTGTCGCTGAACTCACATTTGTAAGGAGGAAAACTGATTGTTGTTTGAGTGTTTTGTGGTTGATAATTTTTGTTTAGAAAACCAGACTTGAAAAGAAAGGTAGACTTCTCAAATACAACATGCCTAGAAACATAGACTCTACCACTAGGACTTAGGCACTTAAAACCTTTGTGAGTATCACCATAGCCAAGGAACGCATTTCTTTGTCAGTGAAGGCTAAATTTATGCCTTTAGTAAGGTCTGAGGTAAGGGTAACATGCACAACCAAATGTTTTGAGAGATTTCTAATCAAAATCTTTTCCATAAAGTACTTGAAAAGGTGATTTAAGATTTAGTACATGGGTTAGCAGCCTGTTAATGAGAAAGGCTTCTGACTTAAAGGATTCCCACCAGTAGAAAAGGGGCATTTGTGCCTGTGCTATTAGAGTCAGACCAGTTTCTGTGATATGTCTGTGCTTTCTCTCTGCTCTGCCATTTTACATTGAGGTATAAGGGCATGAATGTCTGAGTTCAATCCCAGCCAATGAACCAATTTGGTTGAAGTTTGTGAACTCTCCTTCCCAGTCAGATTGGAGAGCTTTAAATCTTTTTTCAAACTTGTTTTCTACCATATTCTTGAATTGAATGAAGGTGTTTAAGGCTTCAAATTTGTGTTTCATAGGGTAAATCCATGTGAACCTGCTATGGTCATCCATAAAGATGATATAGAACCTAAAACCAGAGGTACATTTCAGTGGTGCGGGTCCCCACACGTCTGTGTGGATTAATTCCAAAGGTTTTGAGGCATGTGATGTAGATATCTTAAAGGGTAAAGCATGATATTTTCCCATTTGACAAGATTCACAGAAAGTTGAGTTTTCATTAACTTTGATGTGTTTATTACAAGACTTTAAGACTTGACTCAAGACGCGATTTGAAGGATGGCCTAACCTCCTATGCTAAACTTCAACCTCAGACTCTAGTAGCTTGACACATTTTGCTAACTCTGCACAACTAGAACTCACAGCAAGACAGTTGGAATTATTTTGATTGGCTGACTCTATGGTTGAAAAACTTGGATTAGAAACAGATAGCATAAACTGATATATCCCATCCTTAAGGACTCCCTACAGCAGCGTCTTCCTGGTTTCCATATCCTTTACAAGACAACAATCAGGATAAAATTCCATGAGTAGGTTGTTATCACTGGTAAACTGAGAAACACTAATCAAGTTCTTTTTGATTTCTAGAACATAAAGTAATTTATTGAGTGCAAGGTTTCTATCAGTTGATAAAGGGATAACTCCTTTCCCAATATGTGAAATTCGTAAACATTTTCCATTACCAACCAATAATTCTCCTTACCTTCAAATTTCTGAGCATTTGACAAGTTACCTTTGTCTGGTGTGATTTGATTACTCGTACCAGTATTTGCATACCACGCTGAGTCTTCAAAGGTGTTTGGTGTGGCTACATAAGCCGCAGGAGTTGAGCTAAAGTTCTACTAGTTTTGATTAGCAGGTCTACTCCCCATAAACCTGTCATCATACCTATTATAACACCAGTTTGCTGTGTGATTTGTCATCCCACAGATTTGGCAAGGCCCCTTACTTTCATTTGGCCTTCCTGCTCTGCCTCTACCTCTTGATTTTCCTCTGAAATTCATGAACTTGCCATTGTTGGTTCCTCTATGAAGTCTGCCACCTCCTGAACTTGTTCTTTGAGTCAGTTGCACACTTGATTGTGCAATATTGGGGAAGGTGAAATTGTTCCTGACCTGATTGAGGTATTCAAGCCTACTCTCGAAGTTCATCAACACAGTTGAAAGTTCATGCCAAGATATATTTTCCCTAACGTTAATCTGCACAACAATGGGGGTGTACTCCTCATCCAAGCCTGACAGTACCTGAGTGACAAGATCACCATGATCAACTGGCTTTCCAGCAATTTGAAGATTATCTACCAGTTGTTTGATGGTGAAAAGATATTGGTCCATAGTCATTGACCCCTTTCTAGTTCTATGCATCTCTCCAGTGAGGAAAACAATCCTTGATTTGTTGAGTATTCCATAACTTTCTTCAACTGCCGTCCACATTGTCTTTGAACTGGTGCATCCCATAACTTTCATTGCTATTTTCGGAGTCATATATGAATATAGCCAGCCTATAAGCAATTGATCAGTAGAGATCCACTTGCTGTACTCATGATTTTGAGCCATTTCAACTGCTTCTCCTCCATTGACAGTTGTTTATGTGGCTATGAACTCCTGTAGGCATTGTTTTGTTCCAAGCAAGTAGCCTTCAAGATTGTGCCCTCTAATCATTGGTATAATCATGTTCTTCCAAGACAAGAAATTATTCTTGTTTAGCTTTACTGCAGGAGTTTGTGTGAGATTCATTCCAAAAGGTGAAGCTTGAATTATACCAGCTTGTACTGCCGGTACTGAGCTTGGAGAAGACTGATCACTTGTATTGGCATTGGTCATTTTTTAGCTCTGATACCAAGAAAGAAAACTGAATCTTATATGTTAATAAAATGATAGAAGAATACATTCACGATCCTAGGAGCTTGCCTTATATACACATATGACCTATATACACAAATTGCATATAAAAGGAATATTCTATTTTCCATAACAGCCTTATTGCCAGCTGGCTAACAAATTATATTCCTCCAAGGACAAAATAGACGTGCTGTAAATTCCACCAAGAATTGGTTATGCTGATGGTTTATTTGTAGTCCAAACTTTAACAGTGATGCAGTCACTCTGAAAAGAAATCGAACAAAATTTGATCCTAGAGCCACCCCCTGCATATTCATTGGCTATCCTTATGGTATGAAGGCATATAAATTGTATAACCTTCACACCAGTGTAACATTTCATTCTAGAGATGTCATTTTCCATGAAAGTATTTTTCCCTTTCATCATCCTTCTTTCCTTCGGTCCTTATCCAAGTTTGAAGACCATAACCAGACCCTTTCCTACCTCAATTACCTTCATACCATGACAACCCTCCTTCATCTCCAAGTCAGGTTTCACCTGATGCTCAAATCTCTCATCCTCCTAGTTCTTCCAATTCTAAACCTCCTATTCTGAACTCTCCTGAGATTCCTTCATCCGTGGTTGCACCATCTTCACCTCCAATTTCTATTCGAAAATGTTAAATTGTGACAAGCAAGGAAACCATGTGGCAGATGACTCAGCTGACCAAGTTGCCACAGCAAGTATTGAAGGTCCAGCTCAATAAGAACAATCTAGAAGGGAAAGAGAATCTAGAAGGCTTCACCATGTGAAGTTTGTTATCTTGTAACAATATTTGATTCTTTATTTTTATTCCCTTTTGTATCGGTTTTGTAAGTATATATGTGGCTGTATATTCATTCATTAGCAATTAATTAATTATTAGAATATTCAAAACCAAATCATCAGAGCTTCAGCTCATCTGCTTGCATTTGTTATTCTTCATCTTCATTGTATTTCTTTATATGGTATCAGAGCCATTCTAATGGCTGAGCAAAATATCGAAACACAACTAAATGTCGAAATCCAAGCAGATTCATCAAATGCTAGTGCAATTCAAAACCAAAAACTCAATACTGATTTCAAAAATCTGGATCCTACACATCCAAATAGCCCCTACTTCATAGGAAGCAATGATAGAAATTGGGGTATATTAGTTACTCAAAATACTGGAAGCAAACAACTATCATTCCTGGGCTAGATCTGTAAAACGAGCCCTCAGAATTAAAAACAAATTGGGTTTCATTGATGGATCAATTTGTGAGCTAACTGATCAAGATGATCTTCTCATTTAGCTGGGATGCAACGATATTGTCATTACTTGGCTTCAAAATGCCATGACAATGGACATCAGAAGCAGCACTGTCTATGCTGAAACTGCACATCAGCTGTGGTTAGAGCTAGAACAGCGTTTTGCGCAACAGAATGCTCCTGGGATCTATGAGGTCAAGCAGGCCATCATGGTTCTAGTTCAAAGCCAAGACGATGTGAGTACTTATTTCTCCAAGTTTAAGACCCTTCTAGACGAGCTACTGAACAATGAAACCATCCCCAATTGTACTTGTGGAGGTCTGAAGATGGTGGTTGAAAACCAGCAATAAGACTGGGTAATGAAGTTCTTAATGGGATTGAATGAATCATACAAAAGCATCAAAGCACAGATTCTACTGATGTAGCCTTTTCCCACTTTGAATGAAGTCTATTCCACTATACAACAGGAAGAGAAAATGAGGCAAATATCAGTAGAAGGATCTGTGAATGATCATCTATCTTTCGTGGCAAGAGGAAACTGGACTGGCAAACAGAGGCCTTCACAGCAGAAGAAGGATTACTACTGCACTTTCTGCAAAATCGCAGGACACTCTCTTCAGAGGTGTTTCAAGGCCAATCCTGATAGGCTTATATGCTCACATTGTAAGATGCCTGGCCACGAGGTTGATAATTGCTACAAAGTTCATGGATATCTACCCAATCTCAGAAATGAAGGGAAGCGGGTTTTTAAACCAGCTGCAAATCAGGCCACTGTCACCATGCTACTAAGTCAGGAACAAAGCAACAAAGCTCAAGTGCCAATTACTCAAGAGCAATATTTCCAACTCATGGCAATCCTCAAACCATTGACCAACCAGGATCAAAACACTGAATCAAACTCAGAAAATACAATTCCAAAAATTTGTGGTACATCATATTGTTTATCATCTGTTAGAACTGATCAAGATAAACTCAAAACTCCATGGATACTTGACACTGATGCAACAGATCATATGATCTTTTCACCATCTCATTTCACCTCCATTAAATCACAAATTAATTGTTGTGTGTCTTTACCAAATGGGAACATCGTTCCTGTTACACAGGTTGGAACTAGCCAAGTCACAGCAACATTAATCCTCCATAATGTCTTATGTGTGCCTTCTTTTGATTTTAACTTGATATCTGTTAGAAAACTAACTCTGGATTCACATTGTTACGTTATTTTCCTTCCTGATTATTGCTACATACAGGACCTTTTGACTTGGACCACGACTGGAATGGGTGAATTGAAGTCAGGTCTCTATCATTTAATAAAGACATCATTTTCCCCTTCAGCAAAGCTTGAATCAATTAATACAAACTCCACAGATTGCAGCATCTGTAACCAACTCCTCTGAAACTTTTGATATCTGGCACTATAGATTAGGACATCCATCGTTTTCTTTTCCTTCCAACAAAGTCATTCCTAAGGCAGATAGGTTTAAACCATCCTATGTTTGCCCTTTAGCCAAAATGCACAAGCTCACTTTCCTTGTAAGTCAACACAGATCAGAGGAATGCTTTGATTTAATACACATTGATCTTTGGGGACCTTGCAATGAAATGAGTTATGATGGAACATGTTATTTTCTCACTATTGTGGATGATTTCAGCAGGTACACCTGGGCATACATGCTGAAATCTAAATCTGAAGCATCAAAAGCTTTACAAAATTTTTACCTTATGATAGAAACTCAATTCAAAACCAAAATAAAAATTATTAGATCTAATAATGGTGGGGAATTTAATATGAAAGAATTCTATCTCGAAAAGGGGATCATACACCAAAAAATCTTGTGTTGAGACTCCTCAGCAAAATGCCATAGTAGAAAGGAAGCATCAACACATTTTGAACATTGCAAGAGCCCTAAGATTTCAAAGTGAATTGCCATTAAAGTATTGGAATGAATGTGTTATGACTGCAGTCTACCTCATCAATAGAACACCTTCATCTGTTTTGAATCATAAAAGCCCGTTTGAGATTTAATTTCAAAAGGAACCATCATACTCTCACCTCAAAGTATTTGGTTGTCTTGCCTTTGCCACTACACTCATGCAAGGCAGGCACAAGTTCGACTCTAGGGCCAGAAAATGTGCATTCCTGGGGTATCCTTTTGGGATTAAAGGGTATAAGCTTATTGAATTATAGACTAATAAAGTTTTTGTATCTAGAAATGTAGTCTTTTATGAGACTATCTTTCCTTTCAAAGAAATCAGTGCTGCACAACTCAATTATCCTACTGCCCCTCATATCTTTCAAAATCCAGCAAGTCCTACTTTGAATGATCACATATTTCTTGATTCTAAAGAGTTAAATATTCGGCCTACCTCAAATCCTAGTTGTGAAAATCAGAGTAAAAGCTATGACACAACTCAAAGCCAAACTGAACAAATCACAGAACAAATAGACCTGCAGGTTGCTGATGCTGAACCAATCAGCTCTCCTCTGCCTAGAAAGTCCAACAGAATCAAAAGAACCCCTCAGTATTTGTAGGATTTCATATGTCAACAGGTGACTTCATTCACCACTTTTCAGAACTTGGCCAAGGCAGAAAGATCTGTGAACTCAGGTAGCCTATATCCTCTTTATCATAATGTTTCTTATAAAAGACTGACATCACCTCATAAAGCTTTTGTTAGCTTCATAACCTCTCAGACTGAACCAAAATGTTTTCAAGAAGCCATCAAACACCCTGAGTGGTGTGAAGCCATGAAAACAGAAATTCAAGCTCTTGAATCAAATAACACTTGGGCAATTGTTGATCTGTCGCCTAATAAGGATGCAATAGGGTGTAAGTGGGTGTTTAAAATCAAGTTTAAAGCTGATGGGAGCATAGGAAGGTACAAAGCCAGGCTGGTTGCGAAAGGATATACACAACAAGAAGGCTTGGATTACCATGAAACCTTTTCTCCTGTTGCTAAGGTAGTTACCATTCGGAGTTTACTAGCCATTGCAGCCTTAAAAGGGTGGTTCTTATATCAATTAGACGTTAATAATGCGTTTTTACATGGTGATTTAAGTAACGATGTGTATATGGAATTGTCCCCTGGATATGGAACTGATAACAGACCAAAGGTGTGCAAATTACATAAAAGTTTGTATGGCCTGAAGCAAGCTTCAAGGCAATGGTATGCCAAGTTGTCTACCTTTATCACTTACTGAGGTTTTGTTCAGTCAAAAGTAGATTATAGTTTATTTACCAAGGTCACACACAGCTCTTTTACAGCCATTCTTGTTTATGTAGATGATGTTATCTTAATAGGGAATTGCATGGATAGTATAAATGAACTTAAGGCAGCTCTTGATGCAAAGTTCAAAATCAAGGATTTGGGAAAATTGAAATATTTCCTGGGAATAGAAGTGGCAAGAACAGATAAAGGGATCCACATATGTAAGAGGAAATATGCTCTTGACATCTTAGGAGATTCAGGTACTATAGGGTCAGCACCTTCAAAGCTGCCCCCTGACCAGAATACAAAATTGAGCAAGGATGAGGGTGATCCACTTCCTGATTCTGCTGTCTATAGAAGACTAATAGGGCATTTGTTATACCTAACTATAATAAGACCAGACCTTTCATATTCGGTGCAATTGTTAAGTCAATACATGGACAAGCCTAGAGTGCCACACCTCCAAGCAGCACACAAGGTTCTAAAGTATATTAAAAGGGCACCAGGACAAGGGCTATTCTATCCTGCTACTTCTGTTGTGCAATTGAAAGCATACTCAGACTCAGATTGGGCTGCATGTCCAGAGACTCGAAGATCTGTAACTGGATATTGTGTATTTATTGGTTCTTCACTCGTTTCATGGAAATTAAAGAAGCAAAGTATAGTCTCAAGGTCTTCCTCAGAAGCAGAGCATAGGGCAATGGAACAGGCATGTTGTGAAGTGACTTGGATGAAGTATCTGTTAGAAGATCTACAAATTGAACCTAAGCAACCAGCTAAACTGTACTGCGACAACAAATCTGCCATATACATTGCCACAAATCCTATTTTCCATGAACGGACAAAGCATATAGAAATAGATTGTCATGTTGTGAGAGATAAAATTCAGAATGGAAATGTAACTACTGAGTATGTTCACACCGGATCACAACTAGCTGACATGTTGACAAAGGCAATGAATTCTTCAAACCTTTACTCGCATATGCTCAAGATGGGAGTAACTGATATCTACTCTCCATCTTGCGGGGGATGTTAAATTGTGACAAGTAAGGAAACCATGTGGCGAATGACTCAGCTGACCAAGTTTCCACAGCAAGTATTGAAGGTCCAGCTCAATAAGAACAATCTAGAAGGTAAAGAGGATCTAGAAGGATTCACCATGTGGAGTTTGTTATCTTGTAACAATATTTGATTCTTTATTTTTATTCCCTTTTGTATCGGTTTTGTAAGTATATATGTGGCTGTATATTCATTCATTAGCAATTAATTAATTATCAGAATATTCAAAACCAAATCATCAGAGCTTCAGCTCGTCTGCTTGCATTTGTTATTCTTCATCTTCATTGTATTTCTTTATATAAGAAAGAACCATTAGACAACCATCTTATCTCCTAGACTACCACTGTAATCTAATCTCTCAGGTGCCTATTTCTCAATCTGAATCTGTGACAAAGGGTCCTGTTTCAGGTAAGCAATACCCTATATCAAATCATCTAGATTACACTCACCTATCTCTTGCACATAAACAATATGCTTTGTCTCTTTCTACTGTGTTTGAGCCTCAATCGTAAGGTGAGGCATCTAAGTATCCAGACTGGTGTCAAGATATGGATTTGGAATATCAAGTACTTGTTTCAAATCATACATTGGATGTTGTTAAGCTCCCATATCATAAACAACATGTAGCCTGCAAATGGGTTTACAAAGTTAAGCTTCATTCTGATGGAATAGTGGAAAGAAAGAAAGCTCGCCTGGTTGCCAAAGGCTTTACCCAACAATCAGGATTGGACTATGAGGAGAGCTTCTCTCCTGTTACAAAATTGGTTACTGTGAAAACTTTATTGGCAGTTGCAGCTCAATTATAGTGGCACCTATATCAGTTGGACATAAATAACGCCTTCCTTCATGGCGAGTTGGATGAAGAGGTATATATGCTAATGCCTCCAGGCTATGAGTAGCAAGGGGAGTGTGGAGAACATTTGGTTTGCAGGTTAAACAAGTCCATAAATGGACTTGAACATGCCTCAAGACAATGGAATACCAAGCTGACTTCATACATTCTGTCACAAGGGTTTAAACAATCAAGGGCTGACTATTCATTGTTTTGCAAACAAGATGGCTGTTCATTCACTGTCTTACTAATTTATGTAGATGACATTATAATTGGTGGAAATGATCTATCATTTATTGATCATTTTAGAAGGGAATTGAATGATCAGGTCAAACCGAAAGATTTGGGGATCCTTAAGTATTTCCTTGGACTCGAAGTTGCTAGGACTGCAAAGGGTATCTTCATATGCCTTAGATATCATATCAGATGTAGGCTACTTAGGGGCTACTTATGTTGTACAATTGTTGAGTCAATTCTTGCAATCACCTAAACAGCTTCACATGGAAGCTGCTCACCATGTTCTAAGGTACTTAAAGGGTACACCAGGGCATGGCTTGTTTTTTGAAAGCAAACCAGACTTGCAACTCAAAGGCTACTGTGATGCTGACTGGGCTACGTGTTCAGATACTCGAAGATCAATTATTGGATATTCCATCTTCTTCGAAAATTCCTTGATATCATGGAAGTCCAAAAAGCAAAATATAGTATCAAAATCCACTGTTGAAGCAGAGTATAGGTCAATGGCTGTTGCTGTCTGCGAATTAAGCTGGTTGAAGAACTTGAGAAATGATTTAAACATCAAACAATCCAAGGTAGCTTTACTATTTTGCGACAATCAATTTGCAATTTACATAGCAAGTAACCCGGTCTTTCATGAAAGGACAAAACATATAGAGATTGACTGGCATTTAGTTAGAGACAAGGTTCAAGCAGGTGAAGTAAAAATGATGTATACATCATTACGAAGTCAGGTTGCTAATTTGCTAACAAAGGCTGTAGGTGGAACAAGATTCAAACTTTTGCTATGCAAGATGGGAGTATTGAATATGTACTCCTCATCTTGAGGGGGAGTGTTAAGCCATTTTAGCTGAGGTTATTTATGTAATTGTGTATTAGATCTTTCATCCATAAGGTGTAAGTTGCTGGCTGCACTCGTGTATGTATATATATATATATATATATATATATATATATATATATATATATATATATATATATATATATATATATATATATACACGAAATGATCTACTGAGCACCGGTGCTCATTTTATCCAAAACCCCGAGGCGTTGGCACATTAATTCATTGGTGGATAAAGATTTTGTGAGTTCCAATCCACCAATGAATTAATGTGCCAACTCATCGGTACTTAGGATAAAATGAGTACCGGTGCTCATTAGATCATTTCTATATATATATATTCAATCATTTTTTCGTCATTTCTGCTCTTCATTTCCTTGGTATTCTTCACATCTCTTCGAGTACGATCATGTATTCTTTGTAAACAAGGTGTGTCTAGCATCACCAGAAAAACTAATAAAAATATCAATGGTAATAAAAGGAAAGTTAAAGAAGAGCCAGACAAAATGATTTCTTTTGGTCATTCAAGAAATGATTAAGGGTTATGACAGCAAAAAAAATACTCTCTTTGTCCCTTTTATATAGGCTTGTTCATGGATTAAGAAATATTATTTAATGTTATTGGAAAAACAATATTGCCAAAAAAATTCCTATTTTACCCTTATGTAGTTATCAACAACTAGTAAATTATTATTGAAAGTAGTAAAAAAATAGGGTATATTAGTAAACGAACAAAACAAAACATTAATAATAAAGAAACGAGACTATATAATTGAGACAAGAAAATAAGGAAAGTGGGCCTACATAAATAGGACGGAGGGAGTATCATGATAATTACAATGCAAAAACTAAGGTCTTTCCATATCTTATGAAAGCAATACCCATCATTGTTGGAAAAAAGTGACCGAGATGTAACAATAATTTTGATTTCAAATTCTCTCTAGTTAATTTTCCATTGAATTGGAATAAATTATTAGTTAATTTTTCAATTAAATTGGTGGTTACAAAGCCCTAATGACTATAGTAACATTTTTTATGTTAAGTAAAATTAATAGAAAAATTGAAACCTCCCCATCCAAGTGCTATGTAAGAAGGTGTTCACCTTCTTAGTCCACATACCAGACTTTAAGAGCTCTCTAAGTTTCTCTATTTTCTCTTTGTTTTCATAAGTCTTGATCTAAGTAGCTCAGATGATTATTTTCTAGTTCGGTGATAGAATTATGAACATTCTTACTTCACCCAAAGTGCTGTTGCGACACAGACCTTTGTTGCTTCTAATACCTCTACTACATCAACAATGAGATTTCACCTCTTTTATTGTTACTCTATTTATTGTAACATTTATTTCAATTATTTTATAATTCCATAATATTCCTAATTTCCTTTGGTATTTTTCCTAATATCTTAAAACAGATTCTTCTCAAAGGACAAAAGAGTTGCTGGTTTTCATCACAATAATATTCTCAGACAATTTATAAAATCTTAAAAACTGGAAATTACGATACAACGAAGTTCAGTGTAGGAGGCTAAGTATTAAATAGGACCATTTGTGATCCCTCCATCAAACCTGAGAACCGAATATTTTCGAAGGATGCTAGACTTGTTGAGGCTGAATTTAGTCTTCTCTAGTCTTCTTTGAAAATTATCAGTAGAGTGCTATTCAGTTGTTGGAAAAAATAGCTTAATTTTTATTGCATTTGAAAATAAGCGCACACTGTATTTAAAAAAAAAAGGCATATTTCGGTATTGAGAAAATTGCGTAATTTTCAAACAATTTTGGAAAAATAGCGTATTTTTCAAGTAAAAATCAACATTTTTTCAAAATTGTAAAAATAACATAATTATTTATTTGAAAATAGCATAATTTCCTATGAAATTAATGCATTTATTTAGTATTTCAGAAAAAATGGCAAGTGAAACCATCTGACACAACCTATGCTATGGTCCATGTGCCCACTCCTGTTATGAACTCCCCAACGATACCGGCTTCTATTAGTCATGGAGGAAAAAGAAAGAGGAAATTCAATGGGTTGAACTTCAAGAGGTGACAGCAAAAGATTTTATTTTATATGACCACTATTGGCCTTGTAAAGTTCTTGACTGAGAATCCTCCAAAGCTGACGGACGATGAGACTAACACCCAAGTCATCATTTTAATAGATGCTTGGAAATATTCTGAATACTTGTGTCAGAATTATGTCATGAATGGGCTCAATAATTCTTTATACAAAGTCTATAGTGAAAAGAAGTCAGCAAAGGAGTTTTGGGAGTCTCTCAGTCAGAAGTACAAAACCGAGGATGCTAGCGGCAAGAAACTTGTCGTAGGTCACTTCTTAAATTTCAAAATGGTCGACTCCAAAACTTTGCTCAGTCAAGTTCAAAAGCTCCAAGTGATCTTACATGAGATCCATACTAAGGGGATGTCACCGAGTGAATATTTTCAGGTGACTACTATTATTAAAAAGTTGCTTCCTAAATGGAAAGATTTCAAGAACTCCCTTAAGCACAAGTGAAAGGGGATGAATATTGAAGATCTTATTGTTAGACTTCACATTGAGGAAGTCAATAGAGGATCCGATAAGCGAGGGGTACACCAACATGAGGCCAATGCCAACATTGTGATGGACGTCAAAACTCCAAGGCGAAGAAGAACACAAATAACAAAGGGTTCAAGCTAGGACTTAAATGGGAATCTCGAAGAAAAAGAAATTCAAAGGGAAGTGCTTCAATTATGACGAGATGGATCACAAGTCAAATGGCTGTAGGCTGCTTAAGAAAAAAAATAAAGAAGCAAATATGGTCGATGATTTTGACCATGATGCTTCTGATATTAGCCTGTTGGCTATGATATCTGAAGTGAATCTAGCCGGGTCCAACCCAAAAGAATGGTGGATTGACACCGGTGCAACCCGACATGTATGCTCTGATAAAGGGTAATTCACTTCACTTCATGAAATCAAAAATGGAGAGAAGCTCTTCATGCAAAATTCTGTTATTTCTAAGATCAAGGACCAAATCAAAGTAATATTGAAGATGACTTCTCGGAAAGAGTTGACTCTAAACAACATGCTTAATGTACTGAAAATTTGAAAGATCGTAGTCTCTAGTTCACTGCTTAGCAAGTATGGTTTCTGTATGGTTTTGAGTCTGATAAAATTGTTTTGTCAAAGTGTGGACGTTTTATTAGTAAAGGATTTGTCAAAGTGTGGACTTAAATCACATACCTGATTCAAAACACAAGTGTGAAACTCGTGTAGAGGCAAAGTATGAATCACTGTTTGGTGAGTTTTGTGCTCAAAATTGTATGATCCATGAAACTACGACATCTTATTCTCTCTATTCAAATGGTGTTGCTGAGCGAAAGAATCATATCTTAAAAAAGAGGATGAATGCAATGTCAAAAAAGTTTGGGTTTGTAACGCCCCAAAACTTACCCTTTGAGTCGTTAAATATGTATCGTAAAAATAGAAATTTCATAAAAGATAATTATCCCCAAAGTTAAACATAAAACTGTTTCTTAATCATAAAAATTATTTTTCTTCAAAAAATTCATAAATTATCTCCTCTTTATTGTACTAAGAATGGCCAATTCCAAATTCCAATGTCTCGAACATCAATTACCTAAAAGGAGGAAATCATAAATAATGAGATAAAATCCCAATAAGTGAGCCACATAAATCGTAATTCATATTTGAAATTTAGGAATTCTTAACGTACATAGGGAGATACGAGGATTAGAAACCGAACTTAGGTGGCCATAATTTATGTACATAATCATAATATACATAGAGAGACACGGGTATTAAGATCTGAACTTTGTGGCTATAATTTCCATGCGTAGCGCTACAGTACTCCGGTCCTTTGAAGTTAAACGTATAAGATCCATATCATATCCATAAATCAAATTTCGTATTTTAAAGAATGAAAAACGATCTAACATTTAATGTATGACTACACTTACCACGTAAATTTGTAGAAGATTTCATAAAACACGTATGAAAAAACTTGACCTCAAACTATTGTTTATGAACTGAGTGTGTAGTGTGAGACAATCATAGTTGTACACATACATAAATACATACATATATATAGACGTACATAATTATGGTAATCATATAATTTAAACAATCAACCATAATTACATATAATTATACATACAGACGCATGTGATTATAGTGATATTATAATTGAACTTAATCAATTGTAATTATATATAATTCTATATTCATACATACTTGGTATTTGACTTATTTAGGAACGAATCCTCCTAACATATTTTTCAAATATAAGAAGGAAGTTTAATTAATTCAATCCAATATTTTCACATATATATATATATATATATATATATATATATATTGCATACACATACTTATATATAAATATTCATTTGCAGTCCCTCAACTATTAGCCAATATGCAATTTTATTCCCTAACTCTCATCATATTTGACTAGGGTCCTAATTTTCATAATTAACAACTATAAAATATTTTGGGTATTATAGGGTTGCTTTAGAACATGTGGAGAGAAACTATTCTGACAACAAATTATATTTAAAATAAGATGTCCCGAAAAAAAAAAAAAAAGAAGACAAAACTCCATATGAATTATGGAAATGAAGGAAGTCTTCCTATAAATTCTTATGAATGTGGATGGATGTCTTGTGAAAGTAGCTGTGCCAATACCTAAGAAGGTGAAAATTGGTCCAAAAATAGTTGACTACATTTTCATCATAATAGTGCGTATTGGTTTTTTGTGCATGAGTCTAAAATCCCAAACATATTAAGAATACGATAATTGAATCAAGAAATGTATCGTTCTTCGAACATGTATTTCCTTGTAAGTCCAAAGAAGAACCAAGTTCATCAAAACGAACATTTAAGATTATTAGTGAAAATAGTGAGGACCAAGAACACGAAAAAAATAAAGAGGTTCAAGATAAATCTAGATGTAAAAGAGGAAGGACAAAAAAAAAAAAAAATTGGTTCCGATTTTTTGATTTGACAACTAGAAAGCGAACCTCAAACTTTTAAAGACACAGTAAGCTCTACTGAACGAGGTTTGTCGAAAAAGGCAATTAAGAGCAAATTGATTCCATACTTCAAAATCATACTTGGGAGTCAGTGGATCTTTCCCTTGGATGTAAACCTTTAGGATCCAAGTGAATTTTCTTCAAGAGAAAGATAAAAGCAAATGGATCAATTGATAAATACAAGGCGAGGCTTGTAATTAAAGGTTATAGACAATGAGAGGGTCTATGCTACTTTGATACCTATTCTCCTATGATATAAATTCCATAAGGATGGTACTAGCAATTGCTGCCATGCTCAATCTTGAAGTATATCAAATGGATGTGAAAACAGTCTTGCTAAATGAAGATTTGGATGAAGACATCTTCAAAGAACAACATGAAGGTTTTACTGCACCTAGACAAGAAAAGAAAGTATGTAAACTGGTAAAATCCTTGTATGTTTTAAAACAAGCACCAAAACAATGACATAAAGATTCGACTGTCCTATGGTGACAAGTGAATTTAAATGCAAAGAATGCGATAAATGTGTTTATAATGATATGATGATCAAATCTACTAAAGATATGTTGAATTCAATATTTGACATGAAAGATATGGGACGACCGATGTTATCTTTGGAAAATTATCTCTAGAACATTAGATGGGCTTGTCTTAAATCAGTCACATTCTGTTGAAAATGTTCTTGAAAAATTTAGTAAAGATGACAATGGTGTTGCCAGAACACCAATAGAAGTAATGTACATCTATCCAAGAATAAAAGAGAAGGTTTCTCAAATAGAGTACTATAGAGTGATTTGTAATCTAATTTACTTAATGAGTTATACAAGACCTGATATAGTCTATGCAGTAAATAAGCTAAGTAGGTATACGAGAATCTTGGAGCTGACCATTGGTAGGCAATTGCTAAAGTGTTGATGTACTTAAGACATACTTTATAGACTGCACTACACAAGATATCCACATATCCAATAATAATATAGTGATGCAAACTAGTGGATTTATGTTCACTAGGAGGTGTAGCTATATTTTGGAAATCATCGAAAAAGACTGTTATAGCTAGATCCACAATGAAATATGAATTTATTGCATTGGATAAATGTGGACAAGAAGTAGAATGGCTACACCATTTCTTAGAGAATATTCCAAGGCGATCAAAGCCTATACCCGTAATATGCACACATTGTGATAATCAATCTGCAATTGGCAACACACAAAGCATAATGTATAATGGTAAGTCAAGACATGTTTTTGAAAGACATAATAACATTAGACAACTGATCTCTACTATAATTATCTCTATTGACTATGTAAGATCAAAAGACAATATTGTGGATCCACTAACTAAATGGTTAAATAGAGAATTAGTTTAGAAATTATCGAGATGACACTACAACAAAATTCAGCTTTTGCAACGTTTAAAAAACGTTGCTAAAACCTTTTTTCAACATTTTTGCATGTGTTGCGGGCTTCAGTGTTGCCGTAGACCATAAGGATACGTCAACGTTTATATACCGCTGCAAAAGCTATTTACAAACGTTACCGTTTACTTTTTGTAACATTTAAAAAACGTTGTTGAAAGTCATTTGCAACGTTTTTTAAACCTTGCCGTAGGTCTTTGGCAACGTCAAAAACGTTGCCATAGGTCTACAACAACGTTTAAAAAATGTTGCCATTTAAACGTTGCCAAAGGTCTTTGGCAACATTTTTTAAGCGTTACCGTAGGTCATATTATAGTTTTTTTTTTTATTGTTATAAACAATTTATGTAAATTGATCAACAAAATTGAAAATACTCATTTTGAACAAATTTTAAAATTGCATAAAAATTGATAATTTCATTGCAAATTTTTAAATCCATACACTTGAACATTAAAATCTATTACAACATCACCTAAATAAAAAGGAGTTTCAAAATTAAATAAAATTAGGAATAAAATTTTGGACAAACAGCGGTAGACTCTGGCAATAACACTTGACGAGCGTCTTTTGACATCAGTTTCTTTTGACATTTCTTCTGTCAATAACTTCTTTATTGGTGTTCCAGTGGCTCGTCTTGAAGTAATTCCTGGAAAAGTCGAAATCATAAGAAATCAAGTAGAAGTAGTAAACAAGTGAAAGTGGACATTATACTTCAGTGGAAAATAAAAGAAAATTGAAGATAAAGTTTCTTAGACCATCACCTACAGTGGTAAGTAATAATTGGAAGATTAGTGGGCTACAAACAATGAACAATTACCGATGACCAGCTCTAAACAAGAGCCCCTGGTACAGCAATATATTGAATTTGCAAACCAAAGGATTCCAAAGCAACAATATAGTTAGGAATCTTCACTGTTGCTCACCTGGATTTCTTACTCTTATAGCCTTGAATTCTACATTATTGGGGTCCTTCAAGTACACCCAGGGGCGGAGCCAGGAATTGATAGTACGGGGGGCTAAAATTTTTAAAGTGTAATGTACGAATAAAATTTTTGAGTCTAAGAGATGATTCTATGCAGTTCATAGGTTTTCTACAAGCATTGTCATATAGTTTTACGAGATGAAATAACATGCTTAACTCCTGGAGATGCATTTCATTTTACTAAGAAGCTAATGGTTCATCAAATTGCACAATGTCTCCAATACTTATTTCACATGATTCGTTCAGTTGGAACACAGCTTTGCAATAGACATCACAATATAATATTCTTCAACACTTTCAAAATGCAAAAATTTAGGCATGAGCTAGAACTTACCACTGCTTTTGATATTTCTTTAGCACATCAAAAAATTTCTAAACAAATTCCTAAATAAATTGCTATTGACTAAATTTCTAAACTAAGATTTCCTAAAAAAAGCCTAAATCCTAAAGCACAAACCAATGCCAAAAACAATGCCAAACAAACAAAACAATGCCAAAAACACTTTCCAGAAAATAAATCTAGAATTATTATAATTGCACAACATATTTATAGGATAAATTCTAGGAAATACCCTACAACTATAGCTCTACAAGACTACAAGAACACGAGCTATTTGTCTATTTCCGACTCCAAAATAAAACTGCCATTTAGACCATTCTATTTCCAACTCCAAAATAAACATCCACTTCCAAAAATTAATACAATTATATATTTATATCTGTGACTGTATATACATAAAATATGGAGGTAGTAAAAGAAACAAAAACAAAATGATTCACCTCAAATGCTGAAGCTCCCTGGAACCTGGCGGCAGAAAGAAATCATCAATGGCGCCTGGCAGAAAGCATCAGCCACCCAATTATTTCCCCGCAGTGATGGTTTTGGGGGCAACCCAATTTTCTCTGCCTTCTCGATGCACATTCACAGGTAAATTGCCTTCCTAAATCAAATTAAATAAGAAAGTTCTCAAATTCAATCACAATTCATTTATACAAAGAATTGCAGCCTAAATCACAGATTTACATTCACTGTCACACAGTCATCCTTAATTTCAAATTCATTTTGCTGAATTAGAAGAACCCAAAAATTATAGCAAGAGTAAAATGGAAACAGAAAAATGTCAGACCTTGAGCCTTCTCCCAAGCTCTTTGTAGAGAAGGAACCCAGAGAACTCAGCAGTGCAAGACCTCTCCAAGAACTCCAACAAAATCTGCCTCAAAGGACCCCTCCATTTTATCAGCGGCTTCCTTGAACTCCTTGTTCCTTACAAAGTGAGTCTGGTTGAAATCAGTCTTGAATTCCTGCAATAATCATTTAAGTTGAAATCAAAGAATTGCAGCCTAAATCACAGATTCTCAAAATCCCTAAATCCATTATCCATAAAATCCCTAATTAGAAATCACTATCAATTTCCAAAATCTCTAAATCACAGATTCACAAATCCATTATCCATAAAAGCCCTAATTAGAAAACCGAAACGTACCTTTCACAGGCTGACAGGAGCAGTAGCCGATGACGGGAGTTCCGGGCAGAACTCAGTCTCGGACTCTCGCCTCTCGGTGCTAGGAAACGGAACGTGGGTCAGTGGGTGGGAGACGGGAGACGGGATTACGATTTACTGGTTGGATTTTGGAGATGGCCAGAAGGGAGAAAACGGAGAAGAAGGACGACTATTCTTCTTCCACACGGAAAACTCCTCCTCTACCATTTCTTCAACTCCTCCCTCTGCCATTTTTCTCTTTCTTGATTTCTTAGTCACACAGTGACAGTGTAACGTGCAGAGCCAGTCAGCTGGAGATGCTTATGTGGGGATTTAGCGGAAGAAAATGGTGGATTTGAATGAAAGAGAGAGGAAAGAGAGGCGGAGACGAGATTAGGGCGAATTGATTGGGCTAAATAATGGGCATCTCTTTTCACAACATTTTGTTAACGTTGCTACTTTTAGCAACGTTTAAGAAACGTTGCGAAAAATAACGTATTGCAACGATTTTTAAACGCTGCAAAAAGTGACGTTTTGCAACATTTTTTCAACGTTGCGAAAAGTCCCACCTTTAACAACGTTCATAAAACATTGCGAAATGTCACTTTTTGCAACGTTTAAAAAATGTTGCAATAAGTTATTTTTCGCAACGTTTTTTAAACGTTGCTAAAAGTGAGACTTTTCGCAACATTAAAAAAACATTGCTAAAGGTGAGATTTTGGAAGGTCACTTTTTGCAATATTTATTTAAAAAACGTTGTCATAGGCCCCTTTAGCAACATTCACTCATCCAAATGTTGCAATAGACCCCCTTTAACAACATTTAATGAATGAATGTCTTTTAAGTGTTGCAAAAGCCCATTTTTCTTGTAGTGTGAATAGGACTAAAGCTTATGAAAGAATAGATCAAAACAATGGAAAGCCAAACTAGTTGACTGGAGATACTAAGTTTACTCTTTTTTGTCATTTTGTGACGTTTTGTCTATTTTACCCTTATCTCTATATTTTAATTGTTTTTCGCTTTTTAACCCCATAATTGGTATCAGAGCCTAGTAACGAAACTAAAGAAATTTTTTTAAATGAATAGAAAAGATAAAATGATTTTAGAAGAATTAGAAAATATTAATATTTTAACTAATACTAATCGAATTAAATTACAAGAATTAGCAACAAATTTAAGTTTTAAATATAAATCTCTAAGTGAAGAGATAAAACAAGTAAATAGTCCTCAACATTTAGCAGAAATAAAAAAATAAAGGATTACAAATATTAGTAGATGAATTTTCTGAAAATGAAGAAGAAGATATTATTATAAATCAATTTTTAGAACAATATAATAATTTTGCTCAACCTTTAGGAGAAACGGATATTTTAAACCAAGATATTTTAACTCATATTAAAAATATCGAGTCTAATTTGGAAATTGTGAATGACAATATTAAAATATGACCAAAAATCCTATATAAACAAATTGAATCTAAATTTAAAGAATCAAAATTTAGGATTCTTATACTTCAATTGAACCACCTTTACCGGCATATGTTATAGAAGAATTAGAAACTAAATTCTATGAAGCCACAGGAGAAGAATTAGAAGCTTATAAACAGAGTCTAGAACAATTAGCTATTCAAACTGAGAATATTTATATGAATGATCCACCCAAAGAAGAAACCACTGAAATTAATACTCTACCTTTAAATCAACAAGTTGAAACACAAACATTAGTTGGAGAAACAAGTAGAATTAATGATTGGACTCAAATCGAGTCTGATGAATGGAATTTTGAATGGATAAAAGAACATGGAATAACAGAAGGATGAGAAAATTACAATTTTAGAAAGAGAAATGGAATTATTAAAAATCTGTGATATGTGTGAATTAAACGAATATACTAAGAAATTCGAAAAGATATACATCAAAACATCTAAATCCATAAAAGAATGGAATCTATCAGAAGAAGATAAAAAACTACTTAATAGATATTTTCTTAAACTACCTTGGCCATGGGGTCAGAAATTATTTGAAGATTACCAAACTCATAGGAATAAGATAGAATGAGAAGATCCTAATCATAGAGCTGACACCTTAGGAATGAGAACTTCATTCGCTAAAAGAAAAATATCAGAATGGTGTAGAAAAAGTATGTATCAATACCTATTTAGGAAACATGGTAAGAAAGCAAGTTTATGTTGTTATGGAGAGATAGCAGCAGTACCACAATTTGGTTGTCACAAACCATCTAAGAAACCATACTATAAAAAGAAATTTAAGAAATATCTTAAACCTTGGAAGAGAAATAAAGGATTTAAGAGCCACAAGAAATATTTCAAGAAGAAAAAACCTTGGAAAAAGGAATATAACCAACATAAGAAACCTCAAAAGAAATCTAAAGAAGAATTTTATAAAAAATGTAAATGTTTTACATGTAATAAAATAGGGCATATATCCCCCAACTGTCCTAATAGAAATAAAAGAGAAAATGTTAAAGCCATTAGATTAATGGAAGAAATAGAATCTGACTCAGATTATGAAATAATCGAAGACTTAGACGAATTCTCTGAAACAGACTCAATCTATGAGCTTGATATAGAAGAAATTGAAGAACCAGAATTTGAACAAATTTACATGAATCAAGAAATTATGGAAACCATTGAGAATACTTTAGATAATGAAGAAGGAACTTCACAAACAGTTATGTTTGATGAAGAAAGATATGGAGCCATAAAAGAAAAACAAATATCTTTAAAAGATAAAAATGTTTTTGTAAGACCAATATTACATTGGTTTAACAAAACCATATATATTGTCAAATATAATGAAATACCTATTAACATCGAAAATGTTAAAGGTAACACTACTATACCTCTAATAACCAGAGAATAGGTTAATAAAGAATTAGCTAAGATAAAACCCTCAACTAGAGAAAGATTAAAAAATATTGTGATTGGAGGAGTACAAATCATGGTTAAAGGATACTTTAGAGAAGGAATGGATATTCCTATACAAATGTACTTGATGGATAACAGAATACTTCATGATCCTATGGATGCTTTATTAGGAGTTGTATCTGGAAATCTAGTGTATAAGAAAATTATATTTACTATAAGACCTGGATTTGTCATGTCTTTATTAGATGAAAACTTAAGTTTAGGATTAAATCTATATCATAAAATTGATAGATTAATTATGCCACCAAGAAGTAAAGCAGTAACTTTACATTGTAAAGCTTTATATGCTTTTATTACTATGCACCAAAAAGAAATCAATAAAGTCTCAGGAGACTTCATTCAAATCCATGAAGACTTTAAAGATCTAGCGCAATTTACACCGCCAAGAATGTTAAGTAATAATAACATTTCATTACCACAAGACATATTGCTTGATTTTCATTAGCAATCTAGAAGAATAGACAATAATGTAGGAAATTAAGGATTAGTCACCTTAAATACCTCTGGACAACTTCTTGTTAGAATGCCTAGCAGAAGAATAGAAAGAAGTATCAGTACTAGAGAACTCTCAACCTCTAGTAGACCTTCTACAAGTAGAAATTATCCAATAATGCCTAGAAATAGTATTGATATTGACCTTAGAAGGTGTGAGGAAGATAATTTCCTTATCCTAACAGAATATATCAATAATCAAAATAAATACGAAGAAATTATAGCGCTTGTTAATACAGGAGCTAGTACTAGTCACATAAGAGCAGACTTAGTAGAACATTTAACAGAAGAGAATTTACCACAAGGAATAACTCTTACCGATTATCACGGAATTAAATACGAAATTAAAACATTTGTTAATCTCGAACTAAGTTTCACAGACATAGAATGAGAACAATTTAAATTAAACCTTAAAATCCATAAAAATCATAGAAAAGGAAAAGATACTAGTCCAATATTATTTGGAATGAACTTTCTTGAGAAAGTTTCACCATTTCATATACAAAAAAATACTCTACAAATAACTATAGAAGGTAAACAAAAAATGATTCCTAGAATTACTAAAAACAAGGAACCAATTTATATGATAAAAGGAATTAGATCAATCAAAACTAGGATACTTAGTCCATATATTGAGATAGCTCTCAATTTACTAGTTTATTGTATGATAAAATTCCATGCCATAATTGATACCGGATTAGGTATTTGTCTATGTAAAAGAAATGTGTTCCCATAACATTATTATAAAAGAGATTATAAGAAAACAACTTATGGTCAAACAGCCAGTGATATTGTTGAAATCTATAGAGATTTTGTAGAAAATGTTCCTATCATTATAGGAAATAAAGAATGTTTTATTCCACGAATTTATGCAACAGATAAAATTGGATGTGATATCCTTTTAGGAGAAAATTTTATCTATACATATAGCCCATTTACACAATATAAAGATAGTTTTGAATTCACTACACCTTGTAATCACAAAATAAAAACACCAAAAATTTATAAAGCTATTGGAATTGCACATCAACCAATTCACCATAGACCTAGATATCAGAGTTCTGCAGGTAATCGTGGTGGATGTTATACAGAAATTAATCAAAAACAAAATATTTCAGTATTAAGAATTGAAAATTTAGAAGACGAATTAGAAAATGTTAAATTAGAACTAAGAGAATGTTATCATGAGCATCCTCTAGCTAAATGGGATAAAGATAAACATATGGCAACCATTGAATTAAAAAACTCAGATGCTAAGATATCAGGAAAGCAATTTCCTTATAGCGAAGAAGATAAAAAAGAATTTGAAATACAAATTAAAGAACTCTTACAATTAGGAGTGATAAGAGAATCAACTAGTCCATATAGTAGTCCAGAATTTATGGTCAGAAATCATAGTGAAATCAAAAAAGGAAAAGCTAGAATGGTAATTGATTATAGAGACCTAAATTCTAAAACAATACCAAATAGCTATAAACTACCAATAAAAGATTTGTTAATAAAACAAATACAAGTAAAATATATTCTAAATTTGATTGTAAATCAGGATATTGGCAAATAAAACTAGATAAAGCCTCAAAGCCTTTAACTAGTTTTACTACACCTAATCCATTAGAACAATTCGAATGGAATGTTATGCCATTTGGATTAATGAATGCACCTGCAATATTCCAACAAAGAATGGATAAAATTATTAGACCAATAAAGAATTTCTGCATTGTTTATGTAGATGATATTCTTATTCATAGTAAAAATTTAAAAGAACATATTGAACATCTTAAGAAGTTCAACTATATTGCTAATAAGTATGGATTAGCCTTATCAGAAAGAAAAGCAGAAATAGCTAAAATTGAAATTGAATTCTTAGGATATATTTCTACAGAAGAAAAAAATACTTCAATAACCTCATATTGGTAAGAAAATTATAGAATTTCCAGAAGTGATTAGAGACAAGAAAGAACTGCAAAGTTTTATCAGATTATTAAATTATTCCGAAAAATTTATAAAAAATTGCTGCAATAGAGTCCAAGATAACGTTGATGGAAATGGCTGCTGTCAAGCCGATATCTGAGAAAGCTAACAAGGCTATATTATCTGAAGGCCCTAGTGCCAATAATTTTGAAGGCAGTTGTGCCAATATTGAACCAGAAGCATTGAAGCTTCATAAATTTTCAATTAAAGAGAATACTACTTTATCTCCCTTACAGGAGAAAATATTTACAAAGGATAGTATCTCCATACCAGAGCTTAATAGCTCAAATATCATCAAAGCCTGTAACACTCATGATGTTATGGACATCAAAAATAAAGACGATTTTATACTAGCATATGTATTGTTCAATCTAGCCTGCTGCTGGTTCACCAGTCTAAGAGGATGGATGAAAACGCTAATATATGGAACCTACAACAAAGTTAACCTTTATCCAGGAGCCCCAGCTTATTGGGTTCGTGCTCTTTACGAAATGGGAAATATAATTTGTATTTACCCATCGGAATCTTTAAAAGAAATTTCTTTGTTACCAAAAGAAGTAGTCCGAGCTATTGAAAGGTATTGCCAAGTTCTTAAACATAAGAACATATATATCAGGTTTTTCTCTGCCTGTCTCGAATGGGATAATGAAGAAGATAGGCTATTGCCAGATAGCCATGTCATAAGGATTGCCACTACTTCCAAGCATCTTCAGCCTGAGAAGAGTGAAGTCCATGAAACTACACTAGAAGATGTTATCAAGATGACGACCTTCCGTAGAGCCAAGGGATATAAGGAGCAATTTGAGCATATCCAGAAAGTTATTGAAGAAAATTAGAATATTTGGATGTATGAATCACAAGACCACTTGATTTACAGTAAAGCTGTAGCACCCACTAAACAAGGAGATTGGCACTATCTTGATTTATGGTGTGATCATATTTTTGGAGGTGACGCTAGTAGGACACAGTAGACAAAAAATGAGCTGTGTAAACAGTTTTGGCGGTATCCAAACCATAAGTGCGAGTTCTGTAGCAATGAAGAAGATGGCTCACCAATCTCACTAGATCCAGAGGAATTTCCGGATGAGTGGTTTGAATCTCATATGGAAAAGTAGAGGACCCCCTTTATCACTACTTTATCAGATCTACTTTGATAAAGAAAAACTGTGAGGTATCACCTCAATAATTTTCCATGTTAAGACGAGGGACTTTAGGCCACAGTAAGATTCTCATTATCTTACGCAATAACACCACAATAATGAAAGACAGCTGGAGAACTTTTTGTGTCTATAAAAGGAAGATTAATTCTCAGAAGAAGGCATCCCATCCTTAAGCAAAAAACTATCTTTCTCTCTAGTTTTTCGAATCTTGTAACCATTTCAGTTTCTCTCTTTCATTTTGAAGCTTGTAATAAGGTAATCTCTATGGAGTTCTAATCTCTTTAGAGAAATTACCAAGAGTGTAGCCGAAATATGTATGTATACTCTTATGTAAGAGATATTAGTGTGATGTGTTTATGAAATCCAAGTTGTTTGAAAATACTGTCTTTCTATTCTTGTTGTTTTCTCAAAAACTCTTATCTTACTTATACTCCAACGGTGAGAACCTTGAGGGTTGTGCAAGTATCTTGTTGCCATTTAGCCGTATGTTGGCGTTTGAGGCGTTGTTAGAGAAAGCCATTAGAACCCTTTCAAGGTGATGTTTTAACAAGGAGTTGAAAGGAAAACTGTGATTTCGTGTGATCCATTGTGAGATATACAAAAGAGTCGAGAGAAAAATAATAAGAGTGTGAAAGTCGTGTTGGACCATAACCCACTTTCTTAAACTCAAATAACATCGATCACTTATATCGAGGGAAATGTCATTGATATTATTCTGCATTTACCTTCTACTTCAATACTGTAAGATCTTTCTTATTTATGTTAAATACTTATATTAATATTTGCACTTATTCTATTTATGAAGTTTTAGTTACTATTATTCAGTGTTTAGAAATTGATTGCGAAAGGAAAAAAGAAGAAATTAAATCATTTTATACTGTGCTTGATTATTTTCTGAAAAATAGTAGAAATATACCTGTGCCTTTATATTTTACAGAAAATATAGTCAGAATTAATAAAGAAATTAATAAATTAGAAAATAAAATTAGAATATTAAACGATTGTTTTAATAAAAAATATATTGATAAATACGAGCATAATTGGCTTTTCCATTTATTAGGAGAAATAAACCAAACTTATCATATATTAGGAATAGAAAACCTTAACTTGACTAAAAGATAGAGGAAGGATATTTAAATCTTTTTGTCAGGAAGTGTAATCCAAAGTGTAAGCCAGCAAGTACGAATAGCAAGGTCCAAAAAATGGACTAATGATTTCAAATGTCGATCCCATGATGAATGACTACTTAATTACACAATAGTTGATTGAATTCTAAAAATGAAAAACACAATAAGATTTGATTCTGAAAAGAACAAAAATAACTTATTTTTTTGGAAAAAAAATCAAATTAAAAATTAGGAAAGTTTGGATATTGGAATAGTTGGAATTCATTATTTTACTTAGCTATCTCTTAATTAATTTCTCAACGAGCAATTTAACAAATTACTCATTTTAAATGTAAGACTCGATATTCCTTTTTTTTTTTTTTAACTAATTACCTCTCTACCGTGAAATTAGTCATAATAAATTGGTTTAACCTACTATATCTCTATAACGATTGAAACTCAATATATTGCATTAATTCTTTATGAAAATAAAAAAATAGATCACATAGGATTAGAAGTATATCTCTATCTCGTTTATGAACCTAGAGCATCTACAATTTGATCGAAAATGCACAATATTCTATCAAAAGTTGTACGACCACTCAACGCAATCATTTAATGGCCAAATAATTGAAAAGCTTAAAATACAATAGTAAATATATATGACAAAAAGACTTTAATATTAAAAATCAAATACTGAAGTTAATCAAACTAGGTTAAGCTGCATCAATTATCCCAACATCAAAAGTTTAACTCATTATATATAAATGACAAAATGAGAATAGTTAGAGAACTACATTACAATTTAGATAAAAAAAAATGAATAAAATACAAGACAAAATGTAGAACTTGTCGCTTGAAAGAATTCTTGGAGTGTAGAATAGCTTGATCTTGATTTTTCCCAAAATCCCTCCACTTCTCTTCAAGGTTTTCTCCTCCTCCTTTACCTATTTTTGCTCTGATAGTGAATGGGGTTTTTATCTCACTTTTGGATCTTTAAATATTCTTAAAATCGTGCCCAAAAGATTTTCAAAAATTCCCCCAAGTAAAAACACACAAAAAATGAAAAGAAAAGTCCCGCTACGTAATGCCCATGCACGCGTACGGGTATTTCCACGCACACGCATGGGAAAGAGTAGAACCATTTTGCTTCTGAGCTTGGGCTTGTGTGTGTGCATGGCCTAAATTAGCCATGCAAATTTCCTTTTATTTGCCTTCTAACCCTCCAGTATTTACAGGTTAGATCTCTCAACTGTAATCTTGTACATCTTGGGCCCCACATTTTTTTCTTTTGTTTCAATAATGCCATCGATAAATTACATCCAAGGTTCTTCAAATTTCGTCACTTCTACACTTCAATCCTCAAGTTCACATTTTTGTACATTTTTAGTTATTTTCCTCTTCTTTTGCATTATTGTCCTTCATTTGGGGATTTTTTTTCCCCCATAAAGACAATATTTACACAATTGTGAGTAGAAATTTCCTCATTTAATCAATATTTAACCCGTTTAGGCCTTCAATAAGTGTGTCAAAACACACTTATCAAACACCAACAAACTTAAGCTCTTGTTCGTCCAAAGCAAGATTAGCTACTAGGACAATCAAACAACACGTGATTAAAAATCAACAGTGATAGACAATTTGCCAAAATATCCATGAGCGTTGAATTGTATAATCGATTCACAAATATGATTCCAAATAATGCTATGAAAAACAATGTGAGCTTATTCGATGCTTGATCAGTGTGCTAAGCTCGAAAAAAGTTGTAAAGGAAGAAAAATTCTCTAATTGGTGCCAACTTGACTCTTTGTGGTCATATCTTTCCTTTTTGAAGCGTGAAATTCATATCCCCAAATAGATACTTATTTTTTTTCCTGTGTTGTTGCTCTCAAAACTCTCATTTCTTTTTCGCTTTAATTTGGTTGGTTCTCACCAGCAATGTCCACAATCTAGTCCAAAGCTGAGTGTTTCAACAGTTTAGCTTCTACTAAGTAATTCAAACCAATTAGTTATCTAATCCCCCAAATTAATTACAAATGCACGATTTTTTCCAAGTTTTGCGATTATAGCCCATGATTGACCTCACTCCCTTAATCTTCTTCTTGACCCACGTAGTGAGTTTATGTCGATATTTCCATGGCCTTTTAAAGAACAAAGGGTATCAGGTTTCGAGATGCCCTTAAAGACCTACTAGATCGAGCAAAAAAGGTTACAGAGCGAGGCATAAGATTTAACAAGAGCAATACCCTTTCGAGCGAGATAAAATTTATATGGGGTTAGATCCCTACCATGTGGTCGTTACCTATTGTTAGCGAGATAATCCTTTATCGACTCGGCTCCCTGAACTTATCTTGCAGTACGATTAAGTACTAAAGAGTGTAAGGTTGATAGAAATTTACACACAACTTACAAACTAGTTTACCAATTTTAAACTCTCATCATCATTCAACAGTTTCCATACCTAGACAACAACTGGTTAAGATTATTGCACTCAAAATAACTTGATGTGTGATCACTCCGGGATGGCAAGCAGAATGGATGACTCTTTTTCACAAAGCCATTTCCCAAGTACGGCTTCAACATTTTCCCACTGACATTGAAGTTTCCTTTTTGTTCATGATATAACTCGACCGTCTCCACGTGAGAAGATTTGAGCAAAAGTGAAAGATCCAACCATCTAGAGCGGAGTTTACTAGAAAACAATCAGAGTTGAGTTGTAAAGGCAAACTGCTTGACAAACATTAAATTCCCACTTCACAGTAGATTTGTTATGCCACTTCTTAGTCTTCACATTGTACATCCGAGCATTCTCATAAGAATTAAGGCAAAGCTCATCAAGTTCTTTTAGTTGAAGAGAGCCAATTTCAAATCAAGTCCAACGCTTTTATCGCGCAATAGGCCCGATGCTCAAGTTCGATCGAAAGGTGACATGGTTTCCCAAACGAAAGACAGTGTAGAGACATACCAGATAGGTATTTTGAATGCGATGAGATAGGCCAACAATGCATCATCTAATTTCTTGGAAAAAATATTTTCTTGAACCATTCACTGTCAACTCAAGGATTCTTTTCAACTCTCTATTTGAAATCTTGACTTGTTCGATTATTCGTGTATGATAAGGAGTCGCCACCGGCTGTTTCACTCCATAATTGCCCAAAAGTAAGTCAAAGAGGTGATTACAAGAATTTTTGCCTCCATCATTAATGCTCATGGTGTAATAAACACAAGAAAAAGTATATTTATTTAGAAAATTTTCCACCACCTCGCCATCATTAGTAGGCATGGCCACTGCTTCTATTCATTTTAACTCATAATCAACCGCCACCATAATGTATTGATTAGAGAATGAAGATGGAAATGGGCCCTGGAAACAATTCTCCAAACAACAAATATCTCCACGTACATGATATAATTCCATGCCATTTCATTTCATTTTGGTTCGCCACAACAAAATTGTGATTCACAACAAGATTTTTTGTGACATTTGACTTAGCGCGACATATTTTAAATTTTGTTGTGAAGATAGTGATGAAAAAAATAAGTAACAAAAAACATAAGGCGAGGTAAAAAGTTATTGTGAAATGTGAGAAGTTGCGACAAATAATAAAAAATGTAGCTAAAAAAATGAGGGAAGCAAGGCGCCAAAATATTTTTGATGGGAAACGTATGGCAACAAACTTTTATTTCTTGCAACAAAGTGCTTGCAATGCAATATGGTCTACTTCTTGTGATAAAAAATATTTGTTGCTAGAAATTCTATAGTTGGAGGAAAAAATCGCTACAAGAAAAACAATTTTTTGCAACGTACAAAAAATGTTGCAATAGGTTTTTAACAATGCTCACCCATATATTGTAGGCTCTAATGTTGTCGTAGATTAGTAGGATACGGCAACGTGCAATGCACGCTACAAAAGCCCTCAAATGTACGTTGTTATATTTTATAACACTCTTTGCTTGTTGTCTTACTTCTTTTTGCAACGTTATTTTTTTGTAACAAGTTTTTTTTTTTTTTTTTTTTTTTTTTTTTTTTTTTTTTTTGCGTGGCTAAATTTTCTAAATTTTAATATGTGATACAATTTTTTTTTTAATTTTAATTATTTTTAGAGGAAAATTTTTATAATAAAAGCTTTATAAAATCTTTAGAAATATTTTTTTCTAAACAAATAAAATAAAAATCATTAGACGATTACACTTTCAATCACATAATAACTTACAAAAAAGAATTGCTAGGTCAAGCCAATCCATAAGGAAAAATAGATGTCTCAACATCTAAAAAAATAAATAAACAAATCATAATTCATATATTATGAGCAGGCAGTGTGGCATGCTGAATATTATTGTTAGTTCAGATTGTTGTGGAGACATGTCAACTTGATTTGATAAGAACTTATGTATTAACGTCTCAAATTGAGAAAGCTTGGCACACATATCTAATAATTCTTGCTCCTGCTTCTCTATTTTCTCTCAAAAGGCTATTCACCCAGTATCAACCGATGTCAAATGTACAGGGTAGCTTGAGGTGGGTTTTGGACCTTGTCCAAGTCATCTAATATAACCTCTAGATTTCCCTAAAACCTCCTGCATAATCTCAAGTTTAGAGGGGGCCTCAAATCTCTACGGAACAGGTTGCTCTTTAGTCTGAAGCATCATCTCCTATATATACGTAAAGAGAGAATGGGGAATATATATTAATAATAGAATATATAAAAAATGTAAATAAAGATGAATAAGTAGTTAATATACTTACATTTCTTGTTCGTGCTTCACCCTTTCCTCCCACCCTTTATTTTAACTACAATGAGTCTCATAATAAAGGTCTATTTCTCCTCGTGCGTATTTAGTAATTGATCTTTGTTTGAAATAATATATATATCATGTAACATGAATATATTTTTATTTATAAATTCAAAAGAAAAGATTACCTTTTCTTCAAGATGAGCAACAAATGATTTTGATCCGCCATGATGATTATATTTAATGCAGTTGTGGCTTGCTAAATTACGTGTAGATAGTGCTTGTAATTAATTTATATATAAATTAATATAATTAACGCCTTATTATAATTTATTATTTTTAATTATATTCATTATATTAACATAACATCTAAATTATGTTATTCTTAATATTTACAAGTACCAATATTTTTAATAAAAGTTACCTGAAATTCAGGGGTAGACCAATATTGACACAACGAGTCCCATTCAACTTGTTTTACGTTAGTTAGGCAGTTCTTTATTGTATCATCCAATGTTTTTCCATTGAAATATTTCTCTTTGAATCTACATCTATAATCCTGATATCTTCTTGCTAAAGTATCGTTCACACATTTATGGACATGCTCAAATTTCGAATCAAGCTTGAATTTTGCCTACCAAAAGAGAAAAAGTGTATGTATATATATATATATATATATATATATATATATATATATATATATATATATATTATTTATAAAAATATGGGAAACTAATAACTATTCAATAATTTTTGTAAAAAGTGAATTTTTTTATGAATTACTCGATCATATAATTTCTTTTTTCTTCATTGGGTATGTCGATCCACCTTTTGTAACGGAGTGGAGCAAACGATCAAACGACATAGCCATACTCACTAGCCAAACGTGCTTGTTGATTTCCAAGAGCACTTCCCATTTTTTAGAAATCTCCGGTGATATTTTTCCAACTGCACTGATCATCAGTGCCCTTGCCTCTTGTAGGACCACCTCCCTTCCTCTTCAAAGAATGAAAATCTATGAAATAAATTACTCAAAGGATGACAATATATAAACAAAAAATGAGATTCTATCAATTAAATGTATACATTAGGATGATTTTATATCATAAATATAAAGACAAACTATTACCGTTGGAATTGAGAATGGTCTCATGTGTCAATGTGGTTGCATGTGATGAATTAAGTTGAGATTGAGATAATGGGGCAGGAACCTAAAGAGGTTGAGGTGATGGAGTAGAAACTTGAACATTACTCGTCTGAGACAATAAGGAAGAGATTTTAGCTTGAGGAGTAGTCTGGGATAATACCTTGCGTGATGCCTTTGACGAGGAAACTTCTGAAGGTGGCTGGTAGGATGTAGTAAAAACTATTTTTCTTGCCAATTCTTGTTCGAGAAGCCATTATCTAACAAGAAAAAAAGTGATCATTTTCAACCAAAAAATGTGTCTCCATTCTTGACCATTGTTTAATAATATTAACAAGTATTCGGGATCTGGTTTAGAAATCTTAGTAAAAACCCAAAATATGCTCTGTATTCTCCCATTTTTTGCCTATGTAATCAAAATAAAACAGAAGCAAATATTCAACACAACATAGTAAAATTTACTCCTTTCAAAATTATACAAGTTTCTAGCAGATCACAGAAATGGAGTTCAAATTTTTACTTCAAGGCTCGACATACATCACAAGTATTCAATTGCCACCCAAACTTTCTCCACAACATAGCAATATTTTGGACATTATTACTAAGAATTTACTCATATATATCCAGATTATAATTACTACATACAAGGCTGGAGTTAATCTAAATTTATATTTTTTTAGGCGTTTATTTGATTTGCATAAAATGAAGGTGTGATAATTCCTGGTCCCATGAATTATTTGTTCCAATTCTCTTTAGAAATTCAGTTGCAGCCCACGAGTGCTAACCCTTGATTTCTAAGGAAATTTCAATAACTGCTTTGAAATGGACTTTAACTCATGTGGTTCTACTAGGGGATTGTGTTAGGTTGCTCGTTGTTATTTTAACTCACACCGCAAGTAAACATTTTTTTCCGTCTTTCTATCCTTTAGATCTTCCAGTAAATATTGGAGTAAACATTGGAGTGAATAGAGCAGAATAGCAAGGACTGATGTATTCAAATTAATTTAAATGGGAATAAGACTAGATTAGTTGTTAGTTTCAATAATATCAACAAGTCTTGTTAGTTAATGCCAACAGTTAACATTATTGAACTGAATGAAGATGATTACTTTGCCTTGTAGAGTAGTTAAAGATCAATGATTGAATTTTATGAAAAGAAATAATTTTTAATATGCTTTCATTAAAATCTTATGGATTATGTATGTCTAGTACTTGTAGCTTCTCTCCCACCTTTCCCTATTTTCCCACCACTATTACTTATTTTTTTTCCCTCAGAATTCATTTTTTTATATACGTTAACTCTTTTTGCTAAATTTTTCATTAATTTTTTTCAGCCATATCTCTCATCCATGTCACTTAAGCTGCACCATCGGAATCTCATCTCTGGCAGATCAATTCTATTCTCTCTTTCTATGCGCTCCCGTGTAGATATGCACAATTTGAGATAATTTTTAGTTTCCTTTTTTCAGTTTTTGATATGATAGTTTGTTATAAATTCTTTTTTTTTTCCAATCTGACAGTTAGCTCAGTTCAGTTCATAAGCATAATTCATGTGAAATTGTTACTAGTTTATGGATTGGTCTAAGTTTTCAAAAATGTTATTCATTCTTTTATTGTTTAGTAGAACCTGGTTTCTGTTAAGAAATATATGATTACTTTGTTTTATTATTTATTAAGGGTATAATAATCTTTTAAATTTCTTTTGTTTTAGACTATATATAGTCTCTTTGTATCTAGGTTTTCATTATTAAAATTACATTATGCAGAATCAGTAAAACCCTAGCCTCCTTTTTCTTTTTCTCTTTGAATTGTTTAACATAGTATCAGAGCAAGGTTTCATGGGATCTGACATAATCTCAACTACAGCTATCGCGGATCCAACTACCGGGGGTTGCAGGGGGTAGTGCGCCCCTGCCGGGGTTCGGGCCGACTTCGCGAGGGTTTTTCATTCCGTTTCTGCAATCTGGTATTTCGTTGGTGTTGTCTCTCAGTTTCTGCAATCTAGTATTTCATTAGGATTTTCCTTCCGCTTCTGCAATCTAGTATTTAGTTGGTGTTTTGTCTCAGTTTCTGCAATCTGGTATTTTGTTAGGGTTTTCCTTCTGCTTCTGCAATCTGGTATTTCGTTGGTGTTTCTTTTTCGATCTGGGTTTCCTTTTTTTTATATATAATGGCTACTGAAAGAGACAATTCGCTTCAATCTGTGAGTGTGAGGTTGGATGGAAATAATTATTCGTATTGGAGTTATGTGTTGAGAAATTTTCTTAAGGGTAAAAAGATGTGGGATATGTTAGTGGAACTTCTGTGAAACCAAATGATACTGATGAGAGTTATGCTGCTCCGATAGATACCTGGGAAGTAAACAATTCAAAAATTATTACTTGGATTAACAATTCTGTTGAGCATTCCATAGGTAGAGAGTTGGCAAAGTACGAGACAGCAAAGGAGGTTTGGGATCATCTGCAATGGTTATTCACTCAGTCAAATTTTGCGAAACAGTATCAATTGGAGAATGACATACGAGCTCTTCAGCAGACGAATATGAGTGTTCAGGAGTCTTATTCTGCTATAACAGATCTTTAGGATCAATTGGCTCTTACAGAATCGACAGGATTAAAGGCGTGTAATGCCTATATTGTTCATAGAGAGCAGTAACGGTTGGTACAGTTTCTAACGGCACTTCGCAGTGATTTTGAAGGACTTAGAGGTTCAATTTTACATCGTTCTCCGCTTCCTTCTGTTGACTCAGTTGTCAGTGAGTTATTGGCGGAAGAAATACGTCTTAAGTCTTATTCTGAAAAGGGAATTGTTTCTACTTCTAATCCTTCTGTGTTAGCAGTGTTTTCTAAGTCACTGTCTAATAATTAGAATATGTTTCACGCAAGGGCTGCCCCCGACGAGTGCCGTTTCTGTAAGGAGAAAGGTCATTGGAGGGTTCAGTGTCCTAAGTTGAGACAGCAAAATCAAAATCGAACCGTGCAGCAATTTCAAGCTTGGAAGCTTGGCAATCAGTCACAATCGAATGCTCGTAGACCACCTCACGATTATAGACTACCACAGCCCAATACTGCAGCGGTAGCTTCATCAGGTCCTTTCACTGATCCTAGTACTCTGGCTGAGCAATTTCAGAAGTTTCTCTCCTTACAGCCACAAGCTATGTCTATTTCTTCCTCCGCAGGTCAGTTGCCTTATAGTTCTTCAGGTATGTCACATTCTGTGTGGGTCTTGGATTCTGGTGCCTCACATCATATGTCTCCAAATTCTTCATCTTTTGCTTATGTGTCTCCTTCGTCTTCTATTCCTGTCATGACTGCTGATGGCACTCCTATGCCTTTAGCAGGTGTTGGTTCTGTTGTCACGCCTCACTTGTCTCTCCCGAATGTTTATCATATTCGGAAACTCACACTAAATCTTGCTTCTATTGGTCAATTATGTGATTCTGGTAATTTAGTCACCTTTTCTTTTTCTTCTTGTTATGTGCAGGATCTGCAGTCTCAGAAGCTGATTAGGATAGGCCATAAGAAGGGGGGCCTATATATTTTAGATGAGTTAAAGTTGCCAGTTGTTGCTACAAGTGTTGATTTGTCTTCTTTTCGTTTGAGTAATTCTTCTTCTAGTTTTTATTTATGGCATTATCGCCTAGGTCATGTTTCATCTTCTCGTTTGAGATATTTGGCTTCTACAGGGGCATTAGGAAATTTGCAATCTTGTGATTTTTCAGATTGTAGTGGATGTAAACTGGCAAAATTTTCAGCTTTACCTTTTAATCTAAGCATTTCTGTTTCTTCCTCTCCTTTTGATTTGATTCATTTTAATGTATGGGGACCTTCTCCTATTGCCACAAAAGGAGGGTCTCGATATTATGTTTCGTTTATTGATGATCATACAAGTTATTGTTGGGTTTATTTAATGAAATATATTTTTGAATTCTTTGAGATATACTCACCCTTTCGTGCTCTTGTCAAAACTCAATATTCTGCTGTTATCAAATGTTTTAGGTGTGATTTGGGTGGGGAATACACTTCTAATAAATTTTGTGAGCTTCATGCCTTAGATAGAACTATTCACCAAACTTCGTGTACAGATACTCTTGAGCAAAATTGTGTTGTTGAAAAAAAACATAGGCACATTATTGAAACTGCTCGCTCTCTTTTGTTGTCTGCTTCTATTCCTAGTGTGTTTTGGGGTGAAACTGTTCTTACTGCTGTAGGCTTGATTAATACAATTGCATCTTCTCATATTTCAGGTTTTTCTCCTTTCAAAAGGTTGTATGGGTATGCCCTTGATTATTCTTTCTTTAGAGTTTTTGGTTGTACTTGTTTTGTTCTTCATCCTCATGTTTCTGTAGCAAGTTGTCATCTAAATCTGTTATTTGTGTCTTTCTTGGTTATGGTGAAGGTCAAAAGGGGTATCGTTGTTTTGATCCAATAACTCAGAAACTTTACGTGTCTCATCATGTTGTCTTTCTCGAGCATATACTTTATTTTCTATTCCATCAACTACTCATAATTTGACTATATCTGATCTTATTCGTATAGATCCTTTTTCTAACGATTCTGATAGTTTGTCATCTCAAGTTCCTAGCACTTCAAATACTGATCATTCTGCATGTACTGACACTTTACTCTCCGATACACCTGAAGCTCCCTCTTCTCCTAGGTCCCTCAAGCTCCGTCTGAGAGTGTGGATCCACCTCTACGTCAATCCAAACGCATTCGTAAGTCTACAAAGTTACCAGATTTTGCTTATTCTTGTTATTCTTCATCTTTTACTTCCTTTTTAGCTTATATTCATTGTCTCTCTAAGCCCTCTTCCTATAAAGAGGCAATTCTTGATCCTCTTTGGCAGCAAGCTATGGATGATGAACTTTCTACTTTGCATAAGACTGGTACTTGGGATTTGGTTCCTCTACCTCCTGGTAAGAGTGTTGTTGGTTGTCGTTGGGTGTTTAAGATCAAGACTAGCTCTGATGGATCAATTGAGTGATACAAAGCTAGGTTGGTTGCAAAAGGGTACTCTCAACAGTATGGTATGGATTACGAGGGAGACATTTGCTCCTGTTGCAAAAATGACTATTATTCGTACTCTTATTGCAGTAGCTTCGGTTCGTCAGTGGCGTATCTCTCAACTTGATGTTAAAAATGCCTTCTTGAATGGAGATCTACAAGAAGAAGTTTATATGACTCCCCCTCTTGGTGTTCCAAATTATTCTGGGTATGTTTGCAAGCTCAAGAAAGCGTTGTATGGTCTTAAACAAGCACCTCGTGCTTGGTTTGAGAAATTTTTTGTTGTGATCTCTTCCCTTGGATTTGCTTCTAGAAGTCACGATTCTGCTCTTTTTGTTAAGTGCACTGATGCAGGTCGTATCATTCTATCTTTATATGTTGATGACATGATTATTACTGGTGATGATATTGATGGTATTTCAGTTTTGAAGACAGAGTTGGCTAGATAGTTTGAAATGAAGGATTTGGGTTCTCTACGATATTTCTTGGGTATTGAGGTAGCCTGCTCACCTAGAGGTTATCTTCTTTCTCAGTCGAAATATGTTGCAGATATTCTTGAGCGGGCTCGACTTACTGATAATAAGACTGTTGATACTCCCATTGAGGTTAATGCAAAGTAATCTTCTTCTAATGGTTGACATTTCTCGGATCCTACTTTATACCGTACTATTGTTGGGAGTTTGGTATATCTCACTATTACTCGTCCAGATATTCCATATGCTGTTCATGTTGTTAGTCAGTTTGTTGCTTCTCCTACTACAGTTCATTGGGCAGCTGTTCTTCGTATTTTGCGATATCTTCGGGGTACAGTCTTTCAGAGTCTTTTACTTCCATCCACATCTTCCTTGGAGCTGTGTGCATACTCTGATGCTGATCATGGCAGTGATCCTACTGATCGTAAGTCTGTTACTGGATTCTGTATCTTCTTGGGTGATTCTTTTCTTTCTTGGAAGAGCAAGAAGCAATCTATTGTTTCTCAATCTTCAACCGAAGCAGAATATCATGCTATGGCATCCACTACCAAAGAGATTGTTTGGTTACGTTGGTTATTTGCAGATATGAGAGTTTTTCTTTCACATCCCACTCATATGTATTGTGATAACCAGAGTTCCATTCAGATTGCTCACAACTCGATTTTTCATGAACGAACTAAGCACATTAAGATCGATTGTCACCTCCCCATCCAAGTGCTATGTAAGAAGGTGTTCACCTTCTTAGTCCACACACCAGACTTTAAGAGCTCTCTAACTTTCTCTATTTTCTCTTTGTTTTCATAAGTCTTGTTCTTAGTAGCTCAGATGATTATTTTCTAGTTCGGTGATAGAATTATGAACATTCTTAGTTTACCCAAAGTGCTGGTGGGACACAGATCTTTGTTGCTTCTAATACCGCTACTACATCAACAATGAGATTTCACCTCTTTTATTGTTACTCTATTTATTGTAACATTTATTTCAATTATTTTATAATTCCATAATATTCCTAATTTCCTTTGGTATTTTTCCTAATATCTTAAAACGGATTCTTCTCGAAGGACAAAAGAGTTGCTGGATTTCATCACAATAATATTCTCAGACAATTTATAAAATCTTGAAAATTGGAAATTATGATACAAAGAAGTTCAGTCTAGGAGGCTGAGTATTAAATGGGATCATTTGTGATCCCTCCAGCCAACCTGGGAATCGAATGTTTTCGAAGGATGCTAGTGTTGAGGCTGAATTTAGTCTTCTTTGAAAATTATCAGTAGAGTGCTATTCAGTTGTTGGAAAAAATAGCTTAATTTTTATTGTATTTGAAAATACGCGCACTCTCTATTTAAAAAAAAAAAAGGCATATTTCGGTATTGAGAAAATTGCGTAATTTTCAAACAATTTTGGAAAAACGGCATATTTTTTTATGTAAAAATCAACATATTTTCAAAATTGTAAAAATAACACAATTATTTATTTGAAAATAGCATAATTTCCTATTCTGAAATTAATGCATTTATTTAGTATTTTAGAAAAAATGGCAAGTGAAACCATCTGACACAACCAATGCTATGGTCCATGTGCCCACTCCTGTTATGAACTCCCCAACAATACAAACTTCTATTACTCATGGAGAAAAAAAAAAAAAAAAAAAAGAGGAAATTCAATGGGTTGAACTTCAAGAGGTGACTGCAAAAGATTTTATTTTATATGACCACTATTGGCCTTGTAAAGTTCTTGACTAAGAATCCTCCAAAGCTGACGGACGATGAGACTGACACCCAAGTCATCATTTTAATAGATGCTTGGAAATATTCTGAATACTTGTGTCAGAATTATGTCATGAATGGGCTCACTAATTCTTTATACAAAGTCTATGGTGAAAAGAAGTCAGCAAAGGAGTTTTGGGAGTCTCTCAGTCAGAAGTACAAAACTGAGGATGCTAGAGGCAAGAAACTTGTGGTAGGTCACTTCTTAAATTTCAAAATGGTCGACTCCAAAACTTTGCTCAGCCAAGTTCAAAAGCTCCAAGTGATCTTACATGAGATCCATACTAAGGGGATGTCACTGAGTGAATCTTTTCAAGTGACTGCTATTATTAAGAAGTTGCTTCCTAGATGGAAAGATTTCAAGAACTCCCTTAAGCACAAGTGAAAGGGGATGAATATTGAAGATCTTATTGTTAGACTTCACATTGAGGAAGTCGATAGAGGATCTGGTAAGAGAGGGGTACACCAACATGAGGCCAATGCCAAAATTGTGATGGACGGTCAAAAATCGAAGGCGAAGAAGAAACCAAATAACAAAGGGTTTAAGCTAGGACCTAAATGGAAATCTCGAAGAAAAAGAAATTCAAAGGGAAGTGCTTCAATTATGACAAGATGGATCTCAAATGGTTGTGTAGGCTGCCTAAGAACAAAAACAAAGAAGCAAATTTGGTTGATGATTTTGACCATGATGCTTCTGATATTAGCCTGTTGGCTATGATATCTGAAGTGAATCTAGCCGGGTCCAACCAAAGAGAATGGTGGATTGACACCGGTGCAACCCGACATGTATGCTTTGATAAAGGGTTATTTACTTCACTTCATGAAATCAAAAATGGAGAGAAGCTCTTCATGCAAAATTCTGTTATTTCTAAGATCAAGGGCCAAGGCAAAGTGATATTGAAGACGACTTCTCGGAAAGAGTTGACTCTAAACAACGTGCTTAATTTACTGAAAATTCGAAAGAACCTAGTCTCTAGTTCATTGCTATGAAATATTATTTATTTTTCGCTATGCATGTTAAGTAAATTCCCAACAGATCTTTCTAAAGAAGTCTATACAAAGCTTTCTTTTAGCTATGAACCCCCACAAGGCCTGTTGCCATATTCATGCCCTTTATGGGCTTAAGCAGACCCGACGTGATTTGCCAAGTTTAGCTCTGTTGTCATCTAGCAAGATTTTGTGCCCAGTTCTTATTACTATACCTTGTTCATCCAGATGACTGATGCTACATCACTCTTGTGCTTCTTTATGTTGATGACACGATCATTACTGATGACGATCTTACTGGCATTCGAGCTCTTCAGGAGTTTCTTCATCAGCACATTGAGATTAAAGATTTGGAAACCCTGAGATACTTTCTTTGCATTGAGGTCACCTTCTCTTCGGATGATTATTCTCTTTCTCAACCAAATATAATTAGGATCTCATCCTGAACGCAGACTTGACAAATAGTAAGATTGCCAGTACCCCTTTAGAGTACAATGCTAAGCTCAATCTTACTGATGGTGCTCCTCTATCTAATGTCACCCTCTACAGGCACTTAGTAGCAGTCTTATACATTGCACTATTAAACGCTCTAACATTGCCTATGTTGTCTGTCAATTAATGCATGAGCCGTGTTCTCTTCATTATGATGCTGTCCTTCGCACTTTATGCTCCATGTGAAGCACAATCTTTCTTGGGTTGCACTTTTCCTCTTAGTCAATCCTTGACTTACGTGCCAATTTTGTTGTGGTTTAGATCGGTGATCCTACCAACAGTCGTTCTACCATGGCTGTTGTTCTTTCTTGGTTCTCTATCAGTTTTGGGGAAGTAAGAAACAAACAAGTATTGTCAAGCATACCACTGAGCTGAGTATCGCATGCGTGCAGATACCACTACTTAGATTTTATGGTTATGATTTCCACTGACTGATTTGGATGTTCCTCATAACTCTAGTTCTTCACTTTACTGTAACAATTAAAGTGCAATTCAAATTGCTTATAAAGATTTCTTCCATGAACGTACATAACATATTGAAATTGACCATTTTAAAACCTTCATCGTCCATAATTTCAAGAGAAGTTAAACTTCTACCCAAATCTGGTATATATCTAATTTTTTTCAAGAATCATATTGTGACCTTTTCCCAGATTTAAAATCACTTTTCCAATTCTTTTATTTTTCGCAAAAAAAAATCATTCTCATAGTTACTTGACCATCATTTATTTCAAAAAAAATTATAGAACGATTCTTTATAAGGATACATGTAAAATATATATCCTGAATCGAGAATCCACTCAACTTCAATTGATAAATGTCTAGTCATATAGACTTGTGCATTTTATGCCTGCAACTTCTTCATAAACTATTGCAATTCCACCCTTAATCTTTTGAGTGTCTTTCATCTTATCTATCCTCTTGTAAAAATATCTTGGAAAATAATGATTTTACCGTACAACAATTTATTTTCAAAATAACTTTTGCGGTGAATAAATAGTTGGGCAGAATACCGAGTATTAAAATGAACGGAATAAAGCGATAATGGTCGAGGCAAGAATTCGACTCTTTCTTCTTAAGACGATAATATCCCGCACTAGCGCTGACGGTCTTCCGGCAATCATCTCCCAAGATACAACGGCCTTAACTTGTAATAGTAACATTCCAAATTATTAGACCCTACGAACCTACTAATGTTTATGATCTCTCAAAAATGGGAGGACTAAAATTCATGAAATTAATATTAGGGATTGAAATGCACAATCTGGAATAATGCACGACAAAAGGATTATATTTTGTAAGAGAGAAAATCGGGAAATATTTTTAGAACGAATAAAATCCGGGGTATGGGGACCTATATATAGAAGTTGAAAAGTGTCCAAAAGACATAACAGCCGAAAAGTTGCATCTTAAACATGCACAACCTATTTGGACATGCAATTCAACTATCTACCGCTAATTTCTAGAAGATGTCACGTGTCATGTACAGAAAATTCGGGGAAATAAATATTATAAATAAATATATTATTTTAAATAATAATAAAATAATATAATTTAAATATAATTTTACCAAAAAAAATATACCAACTTGGCCCAAGTCCAAACCCACGACCCGTGCTCGTGCCGAGCCTAGCCGACCGGACGGCGGCGCAAGTGATGGCTTTGGCTCAACCTACTAACATATAGGTTCTCTTCCCTTCAAAGACTATTGATACCTCTTGGTGTCCAAACCCAAGTCCCAAATTTGAGCGACATAAGGTACCTTGTATTCTTCCAGTTTTCTTATGTAGGATTGTCATTTTCCAATTTCCACCCATTTTTATTCCCAATTTATTTCAACTTCAAGTGGTCATCTTTTCACCTTTATTTCTTATTCACCCTAAATTGGGTTTGAGAAAATAAATACATTACATTAATCTACTCATGAAGTAGAACACTCGGCCACATAAATCTTTTGTTCAACTAATGGGACCCACTAAAATAATTGGTCAAAAGTTAGTCAAACCAACTAATTAAAACGAATTTTCCAGCACAATCTTCTAAGGGAAATAATTAACTTATCAATTCCGAACAAGATAACAAGCCAATCGCCAGGGAGATTCCATTATGATGTGTCCATTTTTTATTTTAAAAAAAAAAACTTTTGACCTTTATCCTTATTTTTATTTATCTGTTTATTTTTACCCTTTGTAGATTTTTCACGAAAAGTTTTCCTTTTGCCTCAATATCAATATTGAGATCAAATTTGAAACTAAAAAATTATTTGCACAAATAAAACTTATTTGGTAGTGTTTTAGTTTGGTAAAGGCTTTCTAATTTTTTCTACAATTCTATTTCAATTTTAGTCTTACCAACTTCTCTTATTACACGATCAGATAAATGCAGAAACAAAGTACTCAATTCAATTGGAAATTATTCAGTTTTCTTGGTTGAATTAAAATCAGTAGCCCAAGATTCATCCAAGGCTTTAGCAAATCTTTGGTGTAAAAATAGAACTCCCATTTTTTACTCCAAAGATTAAAATCTCATTTCTCTTTCCGAATCTCGACTTCTAATTTGGTACTTCCCATTCTTCCTTGAAAAATGCTTGTATTATATAGAAAAACCCAAAGAAAAAACAATTTCTTTTCCTTTTTAAAACCTTTCAAAATGATATATAGCTTCTTGAAAAACAATTTCGACAGAGAAAAATTTCATTGGTTTTAAGAACAGTGAATACTTTTGTGCAAACTGATAATCACCAAAAGATATATATCACACGAACTTTAAGGAAACAATAGAATATTCACAAACACAGATTAATACACAGAGCATAATTTTCACATTTGTACAAACATTTGATGGACATATTAACTATAAATGACAAATATTAAATGTAATCGTGATAACACGAGGCCGTGATCCATTCAGGTTCCAGGGTTCTCACATGAAACCCTAAACAGAGGAAGTTCTATGACAATTAATGTAAAGTGTTCCAAAAATATAATGACTGGTAAAACAAACATAAAAGTAGGGCTATAGCTTGTTGCTTGTAGTCCATAGAATTTCAATAAAAAGAGTATTAGAATTTGGGTGTGATCCGAATTCCTTGTTCAAGATAATTGAGTGTTTTATGAAAGTGCACATTAAAAAGAATTCTATTGGAATGCTACCATGAAATCCTATTCAAATTTATTTAGCAAATTCTAATTGAAGTTCTACTTGAAAGCTCATTGAAAGTAGGCATGGGCGGACCTGGGGGGGCAGGTGCCCCCCCTCCCCCCCCTAAATTTTGAAGTTTTTTTTTTTTTTTTTTAATATGAAAGGAAAAGGAATATACATTCATTTCAAACCAATGTTATCTCCATTTCAAACCGAGTCGGGCCTCTCTAATGCTTGACGGAAGTTTGTAATTTTCTTTACGTTTCTTTTGCAATTTCATTCTAGTTGAATTCAATTAATATACGTATAATACTGCGGCTGGCATTTGATAATAGGGAATGGGTTGGGGAGTGAGTCGAGCCTCTCAAATGCTCAACCAAACTTTATAATTTCCTTTTAAGTTTCCTTTGCAATTCCACTCCAATTTACATTTAAGAAATGTACATATAAGTATGTGGCTGGAATTCTATCAAAGTTTGTGTAGCTCCTGATGACCAAGATTGTATACTCAATTTTTTTGTTAATTTGAATTATGAAACTACATAAAAATTTTTCTGTATTTCTCACTTTAATTATAGAACGTTATCAAAATTTGTAATAAAATATCTCTTACTTTAATTTTTTTGTCATTTTTTGAAAGTTTGATTGTACCCCCCCCCCCCCCACCCCAACATAAAAAGTCTGCGTTCGCCCCTGAAAGTAGGAATTTGTGTTCGACTTGAAAAGGACTTTGGGATAAAGAAAAATCAAGTTTTGAAGTAGAGGATCCAAGAGTGGGCGCCGCGGTACCACCGTTGCGGTGCCGGGTGGTTTTGGCCCACTTTTAATTGACTTTATTTGGGCTTCGAAAAATATGAAGCATGTTCAACAATTTAAATTATTATCATATAGAAACGAGTGATATATAATTGGAGAGTATTTTCAAATCATTTAACTTGTGGGAATAAAAATTGAATTTAAGAGTTTATAAATAGTTTATAAACATAAGCCAAACTTAGACAAGGACATTTGGTTTTAATCGCTCAAACTTACATTTTATATTTATTTATTTCAATCCTCCAGATTCTTTTTCACACTATTAAAACATTATCCACTATGAAATAAATTATAATCAATGCTCTTTTCAGAGATAACTCAAAACATAAAATCAATTAAAATATTTGTACCTCGTGTCCATCGTAACGTAATCTTTTGGTATGGATTGAAAGAATTAATTAATATTTCTTATTTATGAGTTATAACAAATTCTCTTAAATATGCAAATTAAATAAATCCAACTGTAAAATCAATAACTGTTATGCACATTCAACGCTATATGTAGTTCTTCTTGATATATATATATATATATATATATATATATATATATATATATATATATATATATAAGAAATAAACACATTAGGCACAGAAGTCTTAAAATTATAACATCAAACAAAACTCAGAGGGGAGAGATGGGTGGAGAGAGGAAAGTTCTACTTGGTGTAATACTGACTATTGTTGTACTTTTACATTGTAGCTTAATCGTTTGCGAATTTGATAATCCTCGAAGAGAATTTTGTTTACCTGGTTGCAAATCTGAGTGCGAGGAGCGGTGCAGTCAGACAGGATTGCCAGGGGAAAGCAGTTTTAGTTCAGACACTTGCATATCTAGATGCTGTGCTGATATGTTGTCACAATACTGTAACGGATATGGTGTCCTCTTATAACTAGTTGTTGTCGATTTATGGCGTTGCATTATTGACACATTTAAGCTGTTTGACTTGCAGTCTTCAATACCCCTTAGGAAATTAAAAAAGCATCGAAATCCATGAATTATATATTGCACGCCTCTTCATATTTATTCCATGCCTCATTTATTTGTTAAACTTGAGACACAATATTTACTTATAATTGAGCGAGCTATGGTGGCTGGAGTTTAAATTGCGTCATGTATGAGGCTCCTAAATATTATATAACTTATTCCAATATTTTATTTAATAAACTTGTACCATTGAATATCTGTTCTTCGTTCATGCATTAAATTTTGGGCTTATAGATTTAGATCCTAATGGGTGCCAATATTACAACATGCACTCGCATGCCGTGAAAGAAAAAAAAAATATTTTTTTTACGACATTCATTTAGTGCATGCCGTAAATATTAATTTAATTTTTTCTAAAAAAATATTTATTTGATTACAAGCAAACTCATAATAATTAAAGAAGGAAATCATTTGTATCAACACGTATATAATCATGTTATACACAATTTCAATAAAAAAAAGTATTGAATACTGTCCAATACAATATGTCAAAATGTAAAGTTAATCTAAATAATTACCAAGAACATAATTAGCCTGGTCAAGAAAATAAAAATAAATTAAAAATTTGATAGCAATATGCCAACAACTCAAAAAATAACCGACTGAAATAGTACAAAATATTCATTCTTGATCGAGCTCATGAGCTTTTTGGCAAAAGGTGTTTCTCTGCAGTTCATAGTGATTACGGATCCTCTTCTTCCTTTCCCTTCTTGTAATACGTGACGAACAATAATCAAGAAATGTACGAATCTTGGTGATTTTCTGATTTCTTGAAATAAAATTGCTAAGTGACAATTCTAAAATAATGTACTAAAAATGAACACAAATCAAGAACATCTTATAAACTATTGCATATGGCTCCAACGATAGTAAATTTATGGGGTTCGACTTTATAGAAAATGATCAAGAGGGAAACTGGGAAAACTAGCAAATGTGCGAATTGGATCCCGGGGTTTACATCACTGACAGCTGAGGATGGCATCACATTTGACATTAATTTCAATTGGGAATAGCCTATAGAAGTTTATGTTGTTGACGCGGGCTAAATATAAGTGCGGATGAAAGAGTTGTTGTATATGGAACAAAAAAAAAAGCAAGGTTTAATTCGCAGGAGGCGTGACTAAACAATATAACAAGGTGATTGGAAATGCAGTATGAAAACTACAAATGAAAATAAAGGGCAGGCAAGAAATGAAAAAAAGATGATGAAGAACAATCCGAGACAAGTGATTTTCACTATTTCCTTAAGACAAAATTGTCCTACAATGGTGCTCACGGTTCACGGCACTTGTTTCCGAAGATACATTGGATTCAAATTGTGGTAGAAGCAATTGAAACCACAAGTTACGGCAAACTTTCGACGAAGTTTCTCTCTATGAAGAAGAAAATGGTTTTGAACGAATTTTGAAGTGATTTGCAAGAGCTTTTATGCAATGCTCAACGCAAATATGGTATGGGATGCCTAACGGACATTCAAGGGGTCCTATATACAGAGGATGAGGAATTTTGAAAGAAGTGCCGCTCCCCAAACTCAGCAACTATTGCCAAAGGTCGCACCATTCACTGTCGCTAGCTGTCTCCATCACTTCGCTCGAGGGATAAAAACAGCGACTTCGTCGCCAACCCATCGCTTGAGTGACAGTCCTGCGTCAGGCGAGTGACACAGTTAGGCAAATATCCGGTAGTTTTCTCTATTTTCTTCCCAACTTTGGACCGCAATTTCTCATTCATCCGGAATTGGTTTTGAGATTCCAAATATACCACGATGTTGTACTCGACGAGTAGAACAAGTTGGTCTATTTACATTTGTAATTTGACCATCGGATCAAGTCCAAATATTTGACCAAAATTGACACAAAGTCATTTTTCATGGTTTATACTTAACCAAAATTTCAATCTTAAAACCAAATTCCAATAGTTTCTATGGCTTCATTATCAAAACCATCACCATAGCCAATTTTACATCAAGATAGTCACCTTAGAGGATGTTCTAGGACTCGACAAACCGTATTTTGTATGCAATTCTTTGGTTTACCCTGCACATCATTACAAATACTATTAAACTATTTTAGTTGAGGTTATTTATGTAATTGTGTATTAGATCTTTCATCCATAAGGTGTGAGTTGCTAGCTGCACTTGTATATATATATGTTAGCTGAAATTATTTGTAATTGAGGAATTCAATTCATTCATTTTTCCGCCATTTCTGCTCTTCATTTCCTTGCTATTCTTCGCATCTCTTCATGGTAACAGAGCTTCAATTGAAACTTCCGTATAATCTGCAAAATCAATTCGATCAAGTAAATTCATCCGGCAATTCATCTTCTAAATCGATTAGTTACTGATCTAGCTAGTCCATACTATCTTCACTATGGAAATAATACAAGAATGCAGATCATTTCAGTTGTTCTTACCGATGACAACTATTCTACGTAGAGTTGAGCTGTGGTTATGGCTCTTAGTGTAAAAAACAAAGAAGGATTCATTGATGGAACAATAGACAAACCGGATAAGGATGATCCACTGTTCAGTGCTTGGAGAAGGTGCAATCATGTTGTTTCTTCCTAGATCATCAATTCTATCCCTAAAGAACTCTATCCTAGTAGTGTGATGCATAAGGATTTTGCAAGGGAAATATGGATTGAGCTTCGAGACAGGTATAGCCAGAGTAATGGTACGCGCATCTATGAATTGAAGAAGCATATTGCTTCAATTTCGCAGGAGAATGGTTCAGACAGTTCCTACTTCAATAGATTTAAAGGACTATAGGAAGAGTTAGACAATTATCGACCAAATCTTAACAACAATTCTTACAAGTAGGAGGATCAAGTTATGCATTTTTTAATGGGGCTAGATGATCAGTTCTCTACTGTTAGAAGTCAAGTGCTGTTGATGGATCCATTACCTTCATTGAACAAGGTGTTTGCCCTCATTTTGCAAGATGAAAGGCAAAACGATGTTGATGCTAAGAAGCAACAACACTTCGAGACAGCTGCCTTTGCTAGTAAAGTCATGAGTGGATCTAATGGAAATCAGAGGTATACCTCGTTTAATCAATTTCAGAGAAGAGATAGACATGTGTGTAGCCACTGTGGAATGCCAAGACACATCAAAGGGAAGTGTTACAAGCTCATACGTTATCTTTAAGGTCACAAATTTGCCAGAGGAAAAACACCTATTGCTAACGCAGTTGTTCAAATTCCAGCTAAAAATAAGTCTGAGAACACTAACTATAAATCAAATATGACCTTTACAGCAAATCAATGCCAACAACTTTTAGCTATGCTTGTTCCACAGTTGCAAGCATAGTTATCCACTAGCAATTCGAAGACATAGGATGTACCTCTAACATCATCAACAATTCCTGAAACGTTTACCTTTTCAAGTAATTATCTCAGTCATAATTGTCGTAAAAATGGAGATAAGTGGATAATTAACACTGGAGCATCAGAACATATGGTTTGTTCCAAAAAATATTTGACTAAAGTCACAGCTGAGGCGAATGCGTCAGTTAGGCTGCCAAATGGGGATCATATGGCTGTAACAAGTGTTGGTACAGTGAAGTTATCTAATGATTTGGCTTTGACTGATGCTCTTGTGGTACCATCTTTTTGCATTTAATCTGATATCTGTGAGCAATTTGGTACTCAAACATAATTTTTTTCTGACTTTTGTGAATGGTTCTCACCTTATACGGGATCTTTTAACATGGAGGACGATTGTGGTAGGCAACCTTGAAGATGGATTATATCATTTTCAACTTCCTGATCACCAGTTCAACAACAAATCCTTCATCAAGCCTCATCAATTCATTCCACATTCTATCAAACCTTTCAATGTAAAATCTATTATTTCATGTTGCGGTCCTGTTACTAATCTTCATTGTAATAAAGTTACTACTGCTTCTTGTAATTCAATGAATATCAGCAATACCAGAAGTTACATTGATATATGGCATTGCCGTTTGGGTCATGTACCCACTTCAAAACTATCTGTCTTTCATAAGTATGTTCCTGATATCAAATTCAATAATCTCATACATTGTTCTATTTGTCCTCTTGCTAAGCAACACAGACTCTCTTTCTCTCTTAGTGAAACAAGAGCTTCTAAGCCCTTTGACATAATTCATTGTGATATATGGGGACCTTATTTCACTCCTTCCTTAAATGGATCTCAATACTTTCTTACTATCGTGGATGACTATAGTAGAGTAACATGGACTTATCTAATGAGAAATAAATCTCAAACCAAACTTATCATTCAAGCCTTTTACTTCTTAATCCAAACACATTTTCAAATCAACATAAAGACATTAAGGTCTGACAATGGTGCAGAGTTTCTTATGACTGAATTCTTTAACTCCAAAGGCATTTTACATCAGGTTAGCTGTGTAGAAACTCCACAGCAGAACCGTGTTGTTGAAAGAAAGCATCAACACATCTTAAACATTGCTAAGGCTATGAAATTTCAAGCCAATTTACGACGACTACATCCTTACTGCTACTCACCTCATAAATAGAACCCACACTTCTATTCTTGCTGATAAATCACCCTGTGAAGTGCTATATCACACTGCTCCATCCTATGCTCATCTCAGAGTGTTTGCTGCCTCTCTTAAAGAAAGAAAACTGAATCTTATATGTTAATAAAATGACAGAAGAATACATTCACGATCCTAGGAGCTTGCCTTATATACACATAGGACCTATATACACAAATTACATATAAAAGGAATATTCTATTTCTCATAACAGCTCCATTGCCAGCTGGCTAACAAATTATATTCCTCCAAGGACAAAATAGACGTGCCGTGAATTTCACTAAGAATTGGTTATGCTGATGGTTTATTTGTAGTGCAAAGTTTAACACCCCCTCTCAAGGTGAAGTGCATTTCTAACACTCCAAGCTTATCTCTTAAAAATAAGAATCTAGAGTGAGCAAGATGTTTGGTTAACAGGTCAGCTGTCTGATCTGAAGAAGGTACATAGTTGATTTCTAATTCTCCGCTTAACACTTTGTCTCTTACAAAGTGAACATCAAGTTCGATGTGTTTTGTTCATGCATGGTAAATCGGATTTGAAGCTAGTGCACTTGCACTTAAATTATCGCACCAGATTTTGGGAGTTGTCATATGTGGTATGTTCAGTTCATTCAACAGGGATTGAATCCATGTGATCTCAGATGCACTGTGGATGAGTGCTCGATATTCTGCTTTAGTGCTGGATCTTGCAACCACTTGTTGTTTCTTTGAGTACCAAGAGACTAAGTTATCTCCAAGGTACACGCAATAACCTGTTGTGGACCTTCGATCATCTGGGCAAGATGCCCAGTCAGAATCTGCAAATGAAGTTATGTTGAGGTTGTCATTTTTGTAGATTGCTAAGCCATAGTTGAGTTTTCCTTTCAGGTATCTAAATACCCTTTTCAGTGCTTTCCAATGATCATCAGTTGGTGCCTGGAGAAATTGGATAAGTCTATTTACTGAGAAGGCAACATCTGGCCTTGTATGTGTTAAGTATTAAAGGCCACCAATAGCACTCCTATACAAAATTGGATCCTTCATAGCCTGACCATCAGTCTTAGAGATTAGCTTCCCTGCTGCCATGGGAGTTATACTTAGTTTAAGGTTCTTATAGCTGAACCTTTTTAGTAGGCTGATGGCATATCTTGTTTGAGTCAAGTATAAACCGGCTGTGTATCTATGAACTTCCATTCCCAGAATTTGATTAAGGCTCCCCAAACCCTTAAGAGCAAAGCATGAATTCAGATTATCAACAAACTCCTGCAGCTTTTCACTATTACTTCCTGTTAAGATTATATCATCCACATAGATAAGGATAAATAATATGCTTCAACCATCAGTTGAGAAGAATAGTGAATTTTCTGCTTTGGATTGTTTAAAGTTCCATTTAAACAGAGTACTTTTCAGCTTCTCATGCCACGCCCTTGGAGCTTGCTTTAGCCCATATAATGCCTTCTCTAGCTTGCACACAAACTCATGATTTTCTTTGTCAATTAAACCATGTGGCTGATACATATAGACTGTTTCATTTAGGCCTCTATTCAAGAAAGCATTGTTAACATCTGCTTGCCTAATATGCCAGTCTTTTGAAATAGCAAGGGTTAGGATAATTTTCAGGGTTGAAGCTTTGATAACTGGACCGAAAGTCTCACCATAATCAACTCCTTCTGAATCATGTTTCGGCCTAAACACCCATTTATTTCCAATCACTTTCATTCCAGTTTCTCAAGGTACAAGTTTCCACGTTTGATTCTTTATTAGAGCATTGTATTCATCTTGCATTGCTCTCTTCCAATTGTCATTTTGTAGTGCCTCTATAATGGTTAGTGGCTCAGAATCTGTTGGTGTTTGACTGGTATATACCTTAGGCTTAAAAATTCCAGCCTTGCTTCTAGTGATCATATGACGAGTACCTGTTCTTCTTGCATTTTGATCTTCAGCATTATGTTCATCTCCCATATTTTGAGATTCAATTTTTCCTTGGTTGATATCAGGGGTTACCTGATCAAAGTTCTCTTGATCTGGATAATCACCTTGAGGCACTAATTCATTGCCTAAGCTGTATGGTATCTCAGTTTCACTTCGAGGGACGAGTTCACCACTGAAAGAGGTTGCTGCAGGTGGTGCATCAGAGTGAGTGATATCAGCTGTATTCTGATGTTCTATTTTGTTGCTGAACTCACATTTGTAAGGAGGAAAACTGATTGTTGTTTGAGTGTTTTGTGGCTAAGAATTTTTGTTTAGAAAACCAAACTTGAAAAGAAAGGTAGACTTATCAAATACAACATGCCTGGAAACATAGACTCTACCACTAGGACTTAGGCACTTAAAACCTCTGTAAGTATCACCATAGCCAAGGAACACATTTCTTTGTGAGTGAAAGCTAAATTTATGCCTTTGGTAAAGTCTGAGGTAAGGGAAACATGCACAACCAAACATTTTGAGAGATTTATAATCAAAATCTTTTCCATAAAGTACTTGAAAAGGTGATTTAAGATTGAGTACAGGGGTTGGCAGCCTGTTAATGAGAAAGGCTGCTGACTTAAAGAATTTCCACCAGTAGAAAAGGGGCATTTGTGCCTGTGCTAATAGAGTCAGACTAGTTTCTGTGATATGTCTATGCTTTCTCTCTGCCCTGCCATTTTGCACTGAGGTATAGGGGCATGAATGTCTGAGTTCAATCCCAGCCAATGAGGTAATTTGGTTGAAGTTTCTGAACTCTCCTTCCCAGTCAGATTGGAAAGCTTTAATTCTTTTTACAAACTTGTTTTCTACCAGATTTTTGAATTGAATGAAGGTGTTTAAGGCTTCAGATTTGTGTTTCCTAGGGTAAATCCATGTGAAACTTCTATGGTCATCCACAAAGATGATATAGAGCCTAAAACCTGAGGTAGATTTCAGTGGTGCAGGTCCCCACACGTCTGTGTGGATTAATTCCAAAGGTTTTGACGCATGTGATGTAGATATCTTAAAGGGTAAAGCATGAGATTTTCCCATTTGACAAGATTCACAGAAAGTTGAGTTTTCATTAACTTTGATGTGTTTATTACAAGAATTTAAGACTTGACTCAAGACGCAATTTGAAGGATTGCCTAACCTTCTATGCCAAACTTCAACCTCAAACTCTAGTAGCTTGACACATTTTGCTGACTCTGCACAACTAGAACTCACAGCAAGACAGTTGGAATTATTTTGATTGGCTGACTCTTTGGTTGAAAAACTTGGATTAGAACCAGATAGCATAAACTGATATATCCCATCCTTAAGGACTCCCTGCAGCAGCGTCTTCCTGGTTTCCAGATCCTTTACAAGACAACAATCAGGAGAAAATCCCATGAGTAGGTTGTTATCACTGGTAAACTGAGAAACACTAATCAAGTTCTTTTTTGATTTCTGGAACATAAAGTAATTTATTGAGTGCAAGGTTTCTATCAGTTGATGAAGGGATAATTCCTTTCCCACTATGTAAAATTCATAAACATTTTCTATTACCAACCAATAATTTCTCCTTACCTTCAAATTTCTGAGCATTTGACAGGTTACCTTTGTCTGGTGTGATATGATTACTCGCACCAGTATCTGCAAACCACGCTGAGTCTTCAAAGGTGTTTGGTGTGGCTACATAAGCCGCAGGAGTTGAGCTGAAGTTCTGCTGGTTTTGATTAGCAGGTCTACTCCCTATAAACCTATCATCATACCTATTATAACACCAGTTTGCTGTGTGATTTGTCATCCCATAGATTTGGCAAGGCCCCTTACTTTCATTTGGCCTTTCTGCTCTGCATCTACCTCTTTATTTTCCTCTGAAATTCATGAACCTGCCATTGTTTGTTCCTCTATGAAGTCTGCCACCTCCTGAACTTGTTCTTTGAGTCAGCTGCATACTTGATTGTGCAATATTAAGGAAGGTGAAATTGTTCCTGACCTGATTGAGGTATTCAAGCCTACTCTCGAAGGTCATCAACACAGATGAAAGTTCATGCCAAGATATATTTTCCCTGACGTTAATCTGCACAACAATGGGGGTGTACTCCTCATCCAGGCTTGACAGTACCTGAGTGACAAGATCACCATGATCAACTGGCTTTCCAGCAATTTGAAGATTATCTGCCAGTTGTTTGATGGTGAAAAGATATTGGTCCATAGTCATTGACCCCTTTCTAGTTATATGCATCTCTCTAGTGAGGAAAACAATCCTTGATTTGTTGAGTATTCCATAGCTTTCTTCAACTGCCGTCCACAGTGTGTTTGAACTGGTGCATCCCATAACTTTCATTGCTATTTCCGGAGTTATATATGAATATAGCCAGCCCATAAGCAACTGATCAGTAGAGATCCACTTGATGTACTCTTGATTTTGAGCCATTTCAACTGCTTCTCCTCCATTGACAGTTGTTTGTGTGGCTATGAACTCCTGTAGGCATTGCTTTGTTCCAAGCAAGTAGCCTTCAAGATTATGCCCTCTAATCATTGGTATAATCATGTTCTTCCATAACAAGAAATTATTCTTGTCTAGCTTTACTGCAGGAGTTTGTGTGAGATTCATTCCAAAAGGTGAAGCTTGAATTATACCAGCTTGTACTGCCGATACTGAGCTTCGAGAATACTGATCACTTGTATTGGCATTGGCCATTTTTAGCTCTGATACCAAGAAAGAAAACTAAATCTTATATGTTAATAAAATGATAGAAGAATACATTCACGATCCTAGGAGCTTGTCTTATATACACATATGACCTATATACACAATTTACATATAAAATGAATATTCTATTTTCCATAACAGCCTCATTGCCAGCTGGCTAACAAATTATATTCCTCCAAGGACAAAATAGACATGCTGTAAATTCCACCAAGAATTGGTTATGCTGATGGTTTATTTGTAGTCCAAACTTTAACAGTTATGCAATCACTCTGAAAAGAAATCGAACAAAATTTGATCCTAGAGCCACCCCCTGCATATTCATTGGCTATCCTTATGGTATGAAGGCATATAAATTGTATAACCTTCACACCAGTGTAACATTTCATTCTAGAGATGTCATTTTCCATGAAAGTATTTTTCCCAATCATACTTCTTTCCTTCGGTTCTTATCCAAGTTTGAAGACCATAATCAAACCCTTTCCTACCTCAATTACCTTCATACCATGACAACTCTCCTTCATCTCCACGTCAGGTTTCACCTAATGCTCAAATCTCTCATCCTCCTAGTTCTTCCAATTTTGAACCTCCTATTCTGAACTCTCCTGAGATTCCTTCATCTGTGGTTGCACCATCTTCACCTCCAATTTCTATTCGAAAATTTTAAATTGTGACAAACAAGGAAACCATGTGGCGGATGACTCATCTGTTTTGAATCATAAAAGCCCGTTTGAGATTTTATTTCAAAAGGACCCAGCATACTCTCACCTTAAAGTATTTGGTTGTCTTGCCTTTGCCACCACACTCATGCAAGGCAGGCACAAATTCGACTCTAGGGCCAAAAAATGTGCATTCTTGGGGTATCCTTTTGGGATTAAAGGGTATAAGCTTATTGACTTACAGACTAATAAAGTTTTTGTATCTAGAAATGTAGTCTTTTATGATACTATCTTTCCTTTCAAAGAAATCAGTGATGCACAACTCAATTATCCTAATGCCCCTCATATCTTTCAAAATCCAGCAAGTCCTACTTTGAATGATCACATATTCCTTGATTCTAAAGAGTTAAATATTCAGCCTACCTCAAATCCTAGTTGTGAAAATCAGAGTAAAAGCTATAACACAACTCAAAGCCAAACTGAACAAATCACAGAACAAATAGACCTGCAGGTTGCTGATGTTGAACTAATCAACACTCCTCTGCCTAGAAAGTCCACCAGAATCAAAAGAACCCCTCAGTATTTGCAGGATTGCATATGTCAACAGGTGACTTCATTCACCCCTTTTCAGAACTTGGCCAAGGCAGAAGGATCTGTGAACTCATGTAGCCTATATCCTCTTTGTCATAATGTTTCTTGTAAAAGATTGACATCACCTCATAAAGCTTTTGTTAGCTCCATAACCTCTCATACTGAACCAAAATGTTTTCAAGAAGCCATCAAACACCCTGAGTGGTGTGAAGCCATGAAAATAGAAATTCAAGCTCTTGAATCAAATAACACTTGGGCAATTGTTGATCTGCCGCCTGATAAGGATGCAATAGGGTACAAGTGGGTGTTTAAAATCAAGTTTAAAGCTTATGGAAGCATAGAAAGGTACAAAGCCAGGCTGGTTGCGAAGGGATATACACAGCAAGAAGGCTTGGATTACCATGAAACCTTTTCTCCTGTTGCTAAGGTAGTTACCATTCGAAGTTTACTAGCAATTGTAGCCTTAAAAGGGTGGTTCTTATATCAATTAGACATTAATAATGCATTTTTACAAGGTGATTTAAGTGAAGATGTGTATATGGAATTGCCCCCTGGATATGGAACTGATAACAGACCAAAGGTGTACAAATTACATAAGAGTTTGTATGGCCTGAAGCAAGCTTCAAGGCAATGGTATGCCAAGTTATCTGCTTTTATCACTCACCGAGGTTTTGTTCAATCAAAAGCAGATTATAGTTTATTTACCAAGGTCACACAGAGCTCTTTTACAGCCATTCTTGTTTATGTAGATGATGTTATCTTAATAGGGAATTGCATGGATAGTATAAATGAACTTAAGGCAGCTCTTGATGCAAAGTTCAAAATCAAGGATTTGGGAAAGTTGAAATATTTCCTGGGAATAGAAGTGGCAAGAACAGAGAAAGGGATCCACATATTTCAGAGGAAATATGCTCTTGACATCTTAGGAGATTCAGGTACTATAGGGTCAGTACCTTCAAAGCTACCCCTTGACCAGAATACAAAGTTGAGTAAGGATGAGGGTGATCCACTTCCTGATTCTGCTATCTATAGAAAACTAATAGGGCGTTTGTTATACCTAACTATAACAAGACCAGACCTTTCATATTCGGTGCAATTGTTAAGTCAATATATGGACAAGCCTAGAGTGCCACACCTCCAACAAGCACACAAGGTTCTAAAGTATATTAAAAGGGCACCAGGACAAGGGCTATTCTATCTGGTAGTGAGTAAGGATGAATGAGATAATGTTTTGGATGTTAGTGAGTATAGAAAGCTGGTAGGAAGGATACTCTACTTAACCATAACAAGTCCATACCTATCTTATGCTGTACAATTGTTGAGTCAATTCTTGTAATCATCTAAATAGCTTCACATGGAAGCTGCTCACCATGTTCTAAGGTACTTAAAGGGTACACTAGGGCAGGGTTTGTTTTTTAAAAGCAAACCAGACTTGCAACTCAAAGGCTACTATGATGCTGACTGGGCTGCGTGTTCAGACACTCGAAGATCAATTATTGGATATTGCATCTTCTTCAAAAATTCCTTGATATCATGGAAGTCCAAAAAGCAAAATACGGTATCAAGATCCTCTGTTGAAGCAGAGTATAGGTCAATGGCTATTGCTTTCTGTGAACTAAGCTGGCTGAATAACTTGAGAAATGATTTAAACATCAAACAATTCAAGGCAGCTTTACTATTTTACGACAATCAATTTGCAATTTACATAGCAAGTAACCCGGTCTTTCATGAAAGGACAAAACATATAGAGATTGACTGCCATTTAGTTAGAGACAAGGTTCAAGTAGGTGAAGTAAAAATGATGTATACATCATCACAAAGTCAGGTTGTTGATTTGCTAACAAAGGCTGTAGGTGGAACAAGATTTAAACTTTTGCTATGCAAGATGGAGTATTGAATATATACTCATCATCTTGAGGGAGAGTGTTAAGCCATTTTAGCTGAGGTTATTTATGTAATTGTATATTAGATCTTTCATCCATAAGGTGTAAGTTGCTAGCTGCACTTGTATATATATATTTTTTCGTCATTTCTGCTCTTCATTTCCTTGGTATTCTTCACATCTCTTCGAGTACGATCATGTATTCTTTGTAAACAAGGTGTGTCTAGCATTACCAGAAAAACAAATAAAAATATCAATGGTAACAAAAGGAAAGTTAAAGAAGAGCCAGACAAAATGATTTCTTTTGGTCATTCAAGAAATGATTAAGGGTTATGACAGCAAAAAAAATACTCTCTTTGTCCCTTTTATATAGGCTTGTTCATGGATTAAGAAATATTATTTAATGTTATTGGAAAAACAATATTTCCAAAAAAATTCCTATTTTACCCTTATGTAGTTATCAACAACTAGTAAATTATTATTGGAAGTAGTAAAAAAATAGGGTATATTAGTAAACGAACAAAACAAAACATTAATAATCAAGAAACAAGACTATATAATTGAGACAAGAAAATAAGGAAAGTGGGCCTACATAAATAGGACGGAGGGAGTATCATGATAATTACAATGCAAAAACTAAGGTCTTTCCATATCTTATGAAAGCAATACCCATCATTGTTGGAAAAAAGTGACCGAGATGTAACAATAATTTTGATTTCAAATTCTCTCTAGTTAATTTTCCATTGAATTGGAATAAATTATTAGTTAATTTTTCAATTAAATTGGTGGTTACAAAGCCCTAATGACTATAGTAACATTTTTTATGTTAAGTAAAATTAATAGAAAAATTGAAACCTCCCCATCCAAGTGCTATGTAAGAAGGTGTTCACCTTCTTAGTCCACATACCAGACTTTAAGAGCTCTCTAAGTTTCTCTATTTTCTCTTTGTTTTCATAAGTCTTGTTCTAAGTAGCTCAGATGATTATTTTCTAGTTCGGTGACAGAATTATGAACATTCTTACTTCACCCAAAGTGCTGGTGCGACACAGACCTTTGTTGCTTCTAATACCGCTACTACATCAACAATGAGATTTCACCTCTTTTATTGTTACTCTATTTATTGTAACATTTATTTCAATTATTTTATAATTCCATAATATTCCTAATTTCCTTTGGTATTTTTCCTAATATCTTAAAACAGATTCTTCTCAAAGGACAAAAGAGTTGCTGGATTTCATCACAATAATATTCTCAGACAATTTATAAAATCTTAATAACTGGAAATTACGATACAACGAAGTTCAGTGTAGGAGGCTGAGTATTAAATGGGACCATTTGTGATCCCTCCAGCAAACCTGAGAATCGAATATTTTCGAAGGATGCTAGACTTGTTGAGGCTGAATTTAGTCTTCTCTAGTCTTCTCTGAAAATTATCAGTAGAGTGATATTCAGTTGTTGGAAAAAATAGCTTAATTTTTATTGTATTTGAAAATACGCGCACTCTGTATTTAAAAAAAAAAAAGGCATATTTCGGTATTAAGAAAATCGAGTAATTTTCAAACAATTTTGGAAAATAGCGTATTTTTCAAGTAAAAATTAACATATTTTTAAAATTGTAAAAATAACATAATTATTTATTTGAAAATAGCATAATTTCCTATTCTGAAATTAATGCATTTATTTAGTACTTTAGAAAAAAATGGCAAGTGCAACCATCTGACACAACCAATGCTATGGTCCATGTGCCCACTCCTGTTATGAACTCCCCAACGATACCGGTTTCTATTACTCATGCAGGAAAAAAAAAGATGAAATTCAATGGGTTGAACTTCAAGAGGTGACAGCAAAAGATTTTATTTTATATGACTACTATTGGCCTTGTAAAGTTCTTGACTGAGAATCCTTCAAAGCTGACGGACGATGAGATTGACACCCAAGTCATCATTTTAATAGATGCTTGGAAATATTCTGAATACTTGTGTCAGAATTATGTCATGAATGGGCTCACTAAGAGTGTGTTTGGTAGAGATTTTTGGGGGAAGAATTGATTTTTGAATAGTGATATGATGGGAAATGTGTGGTTGAAAAAGAAGAAAAAAGTATTGATGTGATGGAAAATATTATTTTATTGAAGAATGTGTGGTTGAAAATGAGAATGAGAATCTGTACCAAACAGGCTCTAATTCTTTATACAAAGTCTATAGTGAAAAGAAGTCAGCAAAGGAGTTTTGGGAGTCTCTCAGTCAGAAGTACAAAACTGAGGATGCTAGCGGCAAGAAACTTGTCGTAGGTCACTTCTTAAATTTCAAAATGGTCGACTCCAAAACTTTCCTCAGTCAAGTTCAAAAGCTCCAAGTGATCTTACATGAGATCCATACTAAGGGGATGTCACCAAGTGAATATTTTCAGGTGACTGCTATTATTAAAAAGTTGCTTCCTAAATGGAAAGATTTCAAGAACTCCCTTAAGCACAAGTGAAAGGGGATGAATATTGAAGATCTTATTGTTAGACTTCACATTGAGGAAGTCCATAGAGGATCTGATAAGCGAGGGGTACACTAACATGAGGCCAATGCCAACATTGTGATGGACGGTCAAAACTCCAAGGCGAAGAAGAAACCAAATAACAAAGGGTTCAAGCTAGGACTTAAATGGGAATCTCGAAGAAAAAGAAATTCAAAGGGAAGTGCTTCAATTATGATGAGATGGATCACAAGTCAAATAGCTGTAGGCTGCCTAAGAAAAAAAACAAAGAAGAAAATATGGTCGATGATTTTGACCATGATGCTTCTGATATTAGCCTGTTGGCTATGATATCTGAAGTGAATCTAGCCGGGTCCAACCCAAAAGAATGGTGAATTGACACCGGTGCAACCCGATATGTATGCTCTGATAAAGGATTATTCACTTCACTTCATGAAATCGAAAATGGAGAGAAGCTCTTCATGCAAAATTCTGTTATTTCTAATATCAAGGACCAAGTCAAAGTAATATTGAAGATGACTTCTCGGAAAGAGTTGACTTTAAACAACATGCTTAATGTACCGAAAATTCGAAAGAACGTAGTCTCTAGTTCACTGCTTAGCAAGTATGGTTTCTGTATGGTTTTGAGTCTGATAAAATTGTTCTGTCAAAGTGTGGACGTTTTATTAGTAAAGGATTTTGTCAAAGTGTGGACTCAAATCACATACCTGATTCAAAACACAAGTGTGAAACTCGTGTAGAGGCAAAGTATGAATCACTGTTTGGTGAGTTTTGTGCTCAAAATTGTATGATCCATGAAACTACGACATCTTATTCTCTCTATTCAAATGGTGTTGCTGAGCGAAAGAATCATATCTTAAAAAAGAGGATGAATGCAATGTTAATAAATTTTGGGTTTGTAATGCCCCAAAACTTACCCTTTGAGTCGTTAAATATGTATCGTAAAAATAAAAATTTCATAAAAGATAATTATCCCCAAAGTTAAACATAAAACTGTTTCTTAATCATAAAAATTATTTTTCTTCAAAAAATTCATAAATTATCTCCTCTTTATTGTACTACGAATGGCCAATTCCAAATTCCAATGTCTCGAACATTAATTACCTAAAAGGAGGAAATCATAAATAATGAGATAAAATCTCAATAAGTGAGCCACATAAATCGTAATTCATATTTGAAATTTAGGAATTCTTAACGTACATAGGGAGATATGAGGATTAGAAACCAAACTTAGGTGGCCATAATTTATGTACATAATCATAATATACATAGAGAGACACGGGTATTAAGATATGAACTTTGTGGCTATAATTCTCGTGCGTAGCGCTACAGTACTCCAGTCCTTTGAAGTTAAACGTATAAAATCCATATCATATCCATAAATCAAATTTCGTATTTTAAAGAATGAAAAACGATCTAACATTTAATGTATGACTACACTTACCACGTGAATTTGTAGAAGATTTCATAAAACATGTATGAAAGAACTTGACCTCAAACTATAATTTATGAACTGAGTGTGTAGTGTGAGACAATCATAGTTGTACACATACATAAATATTAAATACATACATATATATAGACGTACGTAATTATGGTAATCATATAATACTTGGGAGTCAGTAGATCTTTCCCTTGGATGTAAACCTTTAGGATCCAAGTGAATTTTCTTCAAGAGAAAGATAAAAGCAAATGGATCAATTGATAAATACAAGGCGAGGCTTGTAATTAAAGGTTATAGACAATGAGAGGGTCTATGCTACTTTGATACCTATTCTCCTATGATGAGAATAAATTCCATAAGGATGGTACTAGCAATTGCTGCCATGCTTAATCTTAAAATATATCAAATGGATGTGAAAACAGTCTTGCTAAATGAAGATTTGGATGAAGACATCTTCAAAGAACAACATGAGGGTTTTACTGCACCTAGACAAGAAAAGAAAGTATGTAAACTGGTAAAATCCTTGTATGGTTTAAAACAAGCACCAAAACAATGACATAAAGATTCGACTGTGCTATGATGACAAGTGGATTTAAATTCAAAGAATATGATAAATGTGTTTATAATGATATGATGATCAAATCTACTAAAGATATGTTGAATTCAATATTTGACATGAAAGATATGGAACGACCGATGTTATCTTAGGAAAATTATCTCTAGAACATTAGATGGGCTTGTCTTAAATCAATTACATTCTGTTGAAAATATTCTTGAAAAATTTAGTAAAGATGACAATGGTGTTGCCAGAACACCAATAGAAGTAATGTACATCTATCCAAGAATAAAAGAGAAGGTTTCTCAAATAGAGTACTATAGAGTGATTTGTAATCTAATTTACTTAATGAGTTATACAAGACCTGATATAGTCTATGCAGTAAATAAGCTAAGTAGGTTTACGAGAATCTTGGAGCTGACCATTGTAGCCAATTGCTAAAGTGTTGATGTACTTAAGACATACTCTATAGACTGCACTATACAAGATATCCACATATCCAATAATAATATAGTGATGTAAACTAGTGGATTTGTGTTCACTAGGAGGTGTAGCTATATTTTGGAAATCATCAAAAAAGACTGTTATAGCTAGATCCACAATGAAATCTGAATTTATTGTACTGGATAAATGTGGACAAGAAGTAGAATGGCTACATCATTTCTTAGAGAATATTCCAAGGCGATCAAAGCCTATACCCGCAATATGCACACATTGTGATAATCAATCTGCAATTGGCAACACACAAAGCATAATGTATAATGGTAAGTCAAGACATGTTTTCAAAGACATAATAACATTAGACAACTAATCTCTACTATAATTATCTCTATTGACTATGTAAGATCAAAAGACAATATTGTGGATCCACTAACTAAATGGTTAAATAGAGAATTAGTTTAGAAATTATCGAGATGAGTAGGATTAAAGCTTATGAAAGAATAGATCAATACAATGGAAAGCCAAACTAGCTGACTGGAGATACTAAGTTACAGGTTCAAAGGACAACTTAATTGTAAATCTCATGCTGGATCATTGGCGAATTCATCCCAGTCCATTCCTATTATGCAAACAATGATACCATAAGGAATAAAGGATAAGCTAAGCTTTTAATGATTCTTTTATGTCTGAATATCCGAGTTGAGTATTGCAGGTTACTCTTAATTAAGATATCACATATATGAGAAAAAAGTGAAGCCACTTCAAAATGAAATTACAAGGGCTTAATTTCCTAGAAACTCCCATAGAACCAGGAAGATGTTCATGGCCAAAATGAACATAAATATGAGAATAGAGTTATTTTAGGAAGACTCATGTGTGGTGTATGTCATCATTTACACAAATAGCAGAATAGTTCAAGGACATTGTGTCTACCAATCAGTTAGTAAAGTAAACAAAGTCACACAAGGAAATATTCAAAGGGCAACACCTATTTATCCTATGCAGGTTTCGATCGTTGAATTCTATCATCATGTCTATTTGTCATTATTGTAAATTTCATTCATGTGATGAATTGTTGAAAAAAATGAATGAGATCTAACAAAAAATTTGATTTCCATTTAATTGGAATAAAATTATGAGTTAATTTTTCAATTAAATTGGTTGTTACAAAACCCTAATGGCTAATGTAATATATTTTGTGTTAATGCAAAATTAATAGAAAATTTGAAACCTCCCCCATCCAAATATTATATAAGGAGATGTTCTCATTTTTATTCCACACGCTAAACTTTAAGAGCTCTCTAAGTATTCTTTATCTCTATTCTCTCTTTGTTTTCATGAGTCTTGATCTTAATAGCTTAGGTAATTATTTTTTAGCCGTGATAAAAATTGTGAGCATTCTTAATTCGCCTAAAGTAGTGACGATGTGCTAGTCAGGTATTTCCAACTGTTGTATGAAAAACATATGCTATCATTTATCTTACACCATAGTAGAGGGCGAATCTATTTTAAAGAAACTGTGTGCAACACAGGCCTCGCTTCCGTTTAATACCGCTACTACATCAACAATCAAAATTCTCCTCATTTAATGTTACTTTGTTTATTATAATTTTTATTTCCATACTTTATAATTCCAGCGGTATTCCTATTTTTCTTTGGTTTTTTTCCTAATAATCATTTCACGTGTAGATAAGATAACAGGCAGCCACTGCACTTGAATCGGTGTCATTCATATCACGTAAGATTATAAGAAAATATGACAAAATCTGTAACTGTGTTATACAGAAGTATGATAAAAACTGGGCACTAACGTAGCGCCGCAGTGACACTGTTGCTGAAATTCAACAGCAACTGGGCGCTGCAGCTCCAAATCGTGGCGCCGAGGCACTTCTGGGCGAGAAAAAGGTTTTTTCATTTATTTATTTTTGGACTCTTTTGTTGGCTCAACACGACTTCAACCCTTCCAAAACATCAAAAGACTATAAATACTACATTTAAGACCTAATTCTAGGGAGAGAATAGTTCAAGAGGCAAGGGGGAATTCAACACAATTCTTCAAGAAGGCAAGGAGAGTCAAGAACAATGAAAATAAGAACAAGAGAAGAAATTGAAGATCTACATTCTAGTTTTTCTATTCTCTTCCTTATGTCTTTTTACATGAATTTTAGTATTTTCATAGATTACATAATGAGCTAAATTTATTATCTAGGATTCGATTGTAGCCAAAAACTTGAGTTTATGGATCATGAATAGGTCATGTGTTTTAGTTAAATTTTTTTGCTTATTCATGCGGAACGTGAGATACCTATGCATGCGAATTGATTGTAGCATTGTACATTAATAAGTCGATCCATGTTTATAGGTTGAAATATAGAACTTAGATACTAAATCCAAACAACCACTAAACATTATTATATCCTTAAACCAAATCTAGAATGTTTGGGTGGTTGAGCTATTGTAGGGAAATTTGGAGATAAATGTGGATTCTATGTATGCTAAAGTTTGTATGGACTGTCTGAGACCAATATGATGAAAATTGGGTGAAAACCTTAAGTTAGGGGTAAATTCTTGAGAATGAGTGTTTTGTAAGGGGCATTGCTCTAATCACTACATAAAAAAAGAAAAAAACTGTTGTAAAGCTACCTTAAAAGATCCTTATAAGGACAACTTTAACAATCTCATTGTGAAACGTTCCTTCATAACCTTTATGACTTGAGTGAGTAAGCCTGTAAGGGTTTAAAATCTGATGCCCTAAAGTCATCTGACTTGGGACTCATCGGCATAAAGCTCGTTATAGGAGTCATTTAGAAAGTTTAATAAAGAGACGTATGAACATAAGATAGATTAAAGAATATATATATATGCACACACAACATGCCTTGATTAAGCCACTAGCACTTGTTTTAGATTATTAGACCTTTTATAATGGGTTAGTAACTTAAATTGATTCTTGAACGTTGATGTAGTAAAAAAATTAGGAGAATCCTCATTTGTTGATATGTGAACTAGTAACATCTACCCAGACAAGAGAGGGCAATGAGTAGTGATTTGTAAACCAATCATAGATTATGCCCTCGAGAAAAGAATGAAAGAAATTAAGTTTGGGGCGTGTGAATCCCACAAGCGGAGTGAGGAAATATTTGACTGTTAAGGTCAGGAATTGGATCAACTTATTGTTGTACAGTGTTGCACTTAACTCTTCATACACACATCCGCTTTGCATTGAATATGTGATAATTTAGCTTTTACATTATAGCTTTGACGTGGTTCATAATTGATATTATATTTTCAATCATGAGCTACGAAGGCAAGCTATCTAACTGTAGTTCTTTGTGTTTTCTTTTCTTAACTTTGTTTGTTTGAGTGTGTGTGCGCGTGTTAGTTTTTTTTTTTTTTTTTGTTTAGTGTTTGCTCGAGGACTAGCAAAATATTAAGTTTGGGGGTATTTGATAAGTGCATTTCACTCATACTTTAGACATCATCTAAACATGATATTTAACTAATTTCTACGAGTTTTAGAGCGTTTTAATGTGTGTTTTGATGTTGTGATATAGGTTGAATAAAATGAAGAAAATAAGCAAAAGTTGGCAAAATTGGAGAAGATGGCTAAATTGTAAGAGATTCAAAGTTCGGGGACTAAAGTTAAAATAGTCAAAAGTTATGTCGGACCTCACAATGAAGATTCAAGAATGCTAGGAGTCAATTGGATGAAGAAAGAAGTCAAAGGGATAAAATATAGGCAAAGTATGATCACATATCAATTTCCAATCGAAAAAGTTATGCTCCAGATTTTTATTCTCATAGTGAGATTAATTTTTAACATTTCTAACATTCTAATTGGAAAATGATACCTGAATTAACGTTGTTGGTCTTTGAGGTATCTTTCGAACGTATCTTGAATCGCCTCAATCGGGCATCGGGAGAAAATGTTATGATAAAAATACTGAAGGATGTACAATGCTAAATTTTCATCCGAAATTGGGTGCCGCAACCCCACAGTTGCTGAAATTCAATAGCAACTGGGCACCGCAACGCCGGAATCTTGGCGCCGAGGCGTTGCTGGGCAAGAAAAAGGATTTTGAGTTTTGTTTTTAGAATCTTTTCTTGGCTCTACACAACTTCAACCCTTCCAAAACTTCAAAAGACTATAAATACTACATTTAAGACCTAATTCTAAGGAGAGAACGGTTCAAGAGGCAAGGGGGAATCAGCACAATTCTTCAAGAAGACAAGGAGATTCAAGAACAAGACAAAGAAGAACAAGAGAAGAAATTAAAGATCTACATCCTAGTTTTTCTATTCTCTTCCTTATGTCTTTTTACATGAATTTTAGTATTTTCATATATTACATCATGAGCTAAATTTATTATCTAGGGTTTGATTGTAGCCAAAAACTTAAGTATATGGAGTTATTTCTATTAGATTTTCCGCATGTGTTTATTTGTGTTATGATTTTAATGTTTTCAATTAATTGACCACTAATTGAATGATTTGATGCTAGTCAATTCCGGCACTCTATAGACACTACACCAAAAACTGCCAACGGCAACGCGCGAAAAACGTTGCCATAGACTTTTGACAGCGTTCGGGTGCACGTTGCGGGTTACGATGTCGCCGTAGAGTTCACACTTATGGCAACGTTCATTGCACGTTGCCGTAGACACTTTCTGCAACATTAGCTGAACGTTGTCGTAGGTCATTTTACATTTTATTTTTTTTTTAATTCTTTTATTTGAAATCAACCACAAAAAAAGATAGAAGATAACAATATCAAGTAAATCCAATAATCATCATTAACTGAACTCCAAAATGTAACAATATCCATACAAAATTCAGATCAAAATTTTTGAAACTTCTAAAAATCCAATACATTTCAAAAGAAAAATAAAAACAAACTACCAAAAGTGCCACTCATAATTTTCCATGGGCTGTGGGTCCATATAGCAGGATCTCTTCAAACCTCCAAATTCATTCATTACTTGCTTTCTCGACTCATGACTCATGCCAACCACGCCCTTTATAATCAGGTAACGATCGCTGCTTCTATTTCCACTCTCAAACGCTCTGCGAGGCTTGTCAAAGAATAGCCATTCCCGGATTGTTTCACCTTCAATAATCACAAGATCAAATAGCTCTGAAAAACCCATAACAAAAAATCAGCCATTACAAATGAAAATTGAAATATTCTTCTTAGAATCTGCCAAAATGACAAGGCATAAGCAAACACAGAAGAAAAGGATAGAGCAAAATCAAATGGATTTTCAGAAACTGCCAAAATGACAAGTAAATCAATGCTGTTCAAGTTCATAATTTTCAGAAACTCTTCTCTGGTACATAATAACTTCCAGTTACAAGGATAGACCAAAATTGAATGGATTCTTGAATTTTAGTTATCATGATTGATGCTATTCTTCCACCTGTGGTTTACCTGCCAGCATAAAAACCATAAAAGAAGACCATAAGAGTAAATTGACATGTCAATCAACATCAATGCAAATTTATATTATTAAAATCTTGTGACTTTTTACTCTTAAAATACAGGGGGTTATCTACCTTCAGCCGTGTAACTGCACATGGTGATAAAAAAAAAGATCAAAACAAGCTCTAAAAATAAATCAGGCGGTCAACCAAGGAATGGAGAAATGGTTTCACCATATCGAGCAATAGCATTGCTTTCAAATATTGGGCCATCTATAGGAGAGAAACTCAGATCAGGAAAAAATGGAACGCCATAACTAGCACCATGTGTTTTCCCATGAGATATTCTTGCATACCTTTCCAATAGGATTCATTTTCAGGAACTCAGGAGTCTTGTTTGATACACCCATCTCAAAAATTTTAACAAGTTCAATTTTTACATCACTGTATTCTGCAGCAATGAGTGCCTTGAAGCCATGCTTGTTTGTACTACTCGCATGTAGAACCTGAAAACTGCAATCCTACAATCTCTCATTGGCCTTGGGTGCTGGATCACGCCAAACACACAAAATACACCATAAAGAACAAGTAAAAAAAGCCTTTGCCAAATTAAGAAGAATAGTGAAGATTACAAATTTACAAGATCTAAAATTTCAACTGAAGGATCCATCATAGTTCACATATTTATATTTCAATCTTTTACATCGCCAATAGATCTTCTTAACACATCTACAAACTATTTAAAATCTACACAATAACTATAATTAACAATGTTGAGTTCCATTAAAACCACGTATTACTGGAATTTCTTAATCAACTCAATGAAAAAAACACACATCGATTTACAGACTTTCATACATATAAAACTACTCTTTTCAAACTTACGTGCAGAAAATACATGATTTTACAAAAAAAACCACGCACAGATCTGTCAAATAATACAAAATTCTGTGGGGAAAAAAAACAGAAAAGTAATCGAGAAAATAGAAATACTCACCAGAGCCATGGCTTCACAGTAGCAAATTGTTCACCCTTTATAACGAAATCAATCTGAAAATCAACAAATAAACCAAAAACTTTCTGAAGCCTCCAAAAATTTTATGACAATAAAAAACATACAAACCCAATAAGCAGTTATAATCCTCAATACAGAGACATAAGAAATAGCTCAGAAAAGATTTGCTAGAAGAAATAGAAGATAAACGGATTAACTGTAAAGAAGAAACAAAACATGTCATCCTCTCCGTAAATCATTAACTGATTTTTAAAGGGGAAAGAGATTTCTTCCTTTCGGCAGGAAGAAAACCGCCGTCGCCGTCGCCGTGACCCACTGCAAGAGCGGCCGAGGCTTGATCAAAATGAACGAAGTCCCAATCGAGCTGGTCCAGCCGTAGATCCTCCGCTACAAGGCGTTCGAGCCCATTCTTCTTCTCGGCTGCCACCGCTTTGCTGGAAATGGAGAGGAGACGGTTTTGGCTGAGGAGAAAGAGAGGAGGAGAAGACAAAGTTTTAGGGGAAATTAATTAGGGTTGGGATGAAAATTAAAGAGAGAAGGCGGTGAGAAGACATGAGGACGAGGAAAATTGAAAATGGTTGCTAGGGTTTGTTGGGATGAAAGTTGTATAATTAATATTTCATTAACAATAACGTGCAACGGACGTTGCTAAAATGTTAATGGCAACGTTCAAACGCGCGTTGCTAAAAGAATGAAAGACAACGTGCAATGAACGTTGCGAATAGGTTAATGGCAACGTTCAAATGCGCGTTGCTAAAAGAATGAACGACAACGTGCAATGAACGTTGCTAAAAGGTTAACGGCAACGTTCAAATTCACGTTGCTAAAACATCTAATGGCTACGTGCATTGCACGTTGCTAAAACATCTGCGAACGGCAACGTGCATTGTACGTTGCTAAAACATTAACGGCAACATGCATTGCACGTTGCTAAAAATACTCTACGGCAACGCGCATTGCACGTTGCTAAAAATACTCTACGGCAACGCGCATTGCACGTTGCTAAAACATCTGCGAACGTTGCAAAAGGATGTATTGGCAACATTCATTAAAAAAACGTTGCCAAAACTCAATTTTGTCAACCAATAGCAACATATACTTGCTGAATGTTGCCATAGACCCCTTTTAGCAACATACAATTGATGAATGTTGCCTTTTGCATGTTGCAAAAGGCCATTTTTGTTGTAGTGAGAAGGGAGTTTAGGAGTGATCACAAGAATAACACAACATAGGAAACTATAGGTTTCGAGAGAAAGTATAATTCGTTTGAAGCATGTTCTATTGAAGAACCACGAATTTGATAAATTCTATATTCTAGTTTGGAATAGAGATATTGGAATTGAAATATACGAATAGTTTTTACTCGACACTCGAGACATGAAGTAAAATTACATTAGTGTTCTTGCTTATAAACTTCTTAAAATTGATTAGAAATAATTATACAAATGAGAATCATATTTGATAGTTAGGTGAAATCATAAACCTACGCTTTCTCACCTGATTATTCTTCTACCTTGCATTTATTTGTTGAATTCGTCGCCATATTAGTTTAAAAACATTGATTATCAAATTCATTCATCTAGATAAAATAGTGGCTATATAATTATAGTACTTATGGAGCAACTGACCTACCACGACATGGTAAGGCACCCGTACAGATTGATAGACATGGATTGTCCAGCATTAGAGTATGATTTTTTTATTTTTTATTCTTGTTTTTTGTCCATTATCATTTATTTTCATTGTAAGGGAAGTGGCACTTTCTCATTTACCGCTTTCATTATTTCCTTGTAATCACGATATTCCTCCGTTGCGAATGAAGGCATATAAATAAAATCTCGGAGATACGGCCCTCCTTTAACCAAAAAAAAAAAAGGTCTCTGGTTGGCTATAAAACAACTCAAAATATGTCCTCTTATTCAAAATCCTTGACTGCTTACTCACCTCATAAGATAGATAGTGCCACCCTTTGTGTGTGTGTGTGTGTGTATATATACATGGGCGTGTGCGTATGAACTTTTCAATTAAATTTTGGATTTCATTCTTATCAAGAAAGCAACTAGTGGAGGAAAAAAAGAAATCCATCAATTCTACCCATACATTCGATTATCTTGAAGGTATTCTTTTTATTTTTTAAATATGGTGCCCGGAATGATTTGAAGTCTAATATCATAAAATTTGGGGTTAGAGCTGCTCAGTAGCCTTCCAACGTCGCCTCAGAGTTAAATTTGAGAACATGTGTTACCAGAAGGCGATGATCCCCAAGGGCTTGACCTCGAAGAGGAGTCAGCACTTTTCTATGCGAATATAATTTAATAAATAATAATAGTAGCCTATGGCGAACCAAGGAAAGGATAAAATACTCACTGGAATCACCATTAAAGTGACGCACAACCACTTCTGGATAAAAATCATTGGGATGTAGCCCCCAATTTCCATGAGGAAAAAACCTCATTCCGGCCATGTACTTTGTTGGGAGTGGGGAGAAAATAATAATATCCCTTTCGTGGGTATGGTAGTCTCGGCTTTCACAAAATTGTAAATGGGAAGAAATTCTCCCTACACACTTGCAGTATTTTATAGTAAATGACCAAGCCATATGGCCCCCTCCATTCGGAGTATGTTGCGTGGAGGCAATATTAAAATAAAAAAGAATGATGGAGAAGAATGGGTAAAAGGGCTGTCTTAGTACCATGTCTATCAAACGTCTATGTACAACAATACTGTTATGAGGGGGTCTATCTGCGATTTGATGCCTAGGAAAAGTCAACTCTATGTCACCAGGGACACCAAAGCAGTCCTGAATGTCAATCAAATATTTCTCGAAAATATTTGAAAATATCTCTGAGGCCTCAAAGATCTCCCTGTTAATGTAATAAATAGATTAGTTTAAGGGTAATTTTGTCATTCTATTTGTAAAACTATTTAAAGTCTCCCTTTCTTTGTATTTTCTATCAATTCACACAATGTAAAACCCTAGCCCCCCTCTCGTTTTCACTCTCTGTCTTTTGTATTGTTAGTTTTCACATGGCATCAGAGCAAGGTTATGTGAAATTTGTTGATATTTGTTGAGAGTAGTATTCACGTTTGTTACCTGCCTGCTTGCATGAATTTGGAAGATTTGGGAAAAAGAAAAAGGAAACGAAAAAGAAAGGCAACAACTGCTGTTGGAGTCAAATTTGGTGGCTGATTTTGGAGGTTTTGGTGGCTGCTTTTGGAGGTTGCATTCAGGGAATTAAACAAGGAATTCGGCATTTCTGTTGGCTGATTTTGTTGGCAACTTCTCACCATTTTCTTTTCTCAAAATAGGCAGCCTCAACACAAGTGGGTTTAGTGGTAAGGTTGATATTATTGGTGATATTATTTTGATTTTACTCACACTTTGTGATATATTCCGGCGATAGTTTGTTGTTGGTGTGTTGGTTGTCATTGTTTTTCTTAGAAATTGGTCGATTAGGATGGTGGAGTACGGATTGTTGGGGAGTTGGGTTGCGGGTGACAGTAGAGATTTGCAGAGGGGGATAGATGTTGTGAGTTACCTCTGCGTGGAAGAGTGGCGGTGATTGGCGGACGGCAGAAGCAAGCGGCAATTTGAATAGGTTTGGAGAGGGTGAGGCAAAAGAATTGGATCGGCTTATTTCTTGTGGGCTGGTATGTGATGGGTTTGGTCTAGTTATGGGTAAATGGTTTATGGGTATGAAGTTGGTGGGCTTTGTATGGTTATATTGGGGTTTGAGGGTTTGGTCTTGTTATGATATGGGCTAATAGCTTAGAAGGGTTTGGATTAGGTTTTTGTAGTTTGGGTTGTTTGTGCAGTATGGGCATAAATGGGCGATGGTTTTGTGGTGTATGGGTTTTGGGAGAATTAATGGGCTATAGGTTTTGATTTTGGTGGTTGGCTATTGGTTGTTTTGTTGATTGTTGGTAATGGACAGATTTTGGAGCGGGCTGTTTTTAAGTGGTTATTTGTTTGTATTGCAATCTAGTTTCTTTTGTGGGTTGATTGAGTTTGGGCCATTAAGATAATATGTTGGTTGTGTATTTTGGGCTGTTGAAGTAATTGAGGTCAACTATTTAATTGATTTGATTACTACTAATTTGGGTTGGTTTACGAGAAAAAAAAAAGATTTGGAAATTTGGTTTAGTATATGCCCAGTTCATGGGATTGGAAATTTGGTTTGGTATATGCCCAGTTCATGGGATTGAAAATTTGGTTTGGTATATGCCGAGTTCATGGGATTGAGAATTTGATTTGATGTATGCCCAGTTCATGGGATTGAGAATTTGATTTGGTATGTATGCCCAGTTCATGGGATTGGACATTTGGTTTGGTACATGCCCAGTTCATGGGATTGAGGGTTTGGTTTGGTTTATATCTAGTTAATCTGGAATTTGATTTGGTGTTGAAATTTGGTGTTGGTTAGGTGTATCCGAAATTTGAAATTTGCTTCCGTTTGGTTAGATTGGTGAATAATGATTCTTCATTATCATCAACTTTGAGTTCATTGTTCGGCTTGGTTGACATACAAGCATTTTGAAGAATTGATTTTTGCAGACTAGCACTATTTCCCTACCTTTTGTCTCTTCATCGTTGCAACTTGCTAACTTCGTCACGAAGTCACATCCGGTTCATCCTTTTTGCTTGCTTGACAAACTCTCGTTGCTTCTTGTTATAGAATCGTGAGTTTTAAAGGGGATGTTAATGTAATAAATAGATTAGTTTGAGGGTAGTTTTGTCATTCTATTGTTTACTTGAAAAACTATTTAAAGTCTCACATTCTTTGTATTTTCTATCAATTCACACAATGTAAAACCCTAGCCCCCCTCTCGTTTTAACTCTCTGTCTTTTTATTGTTAGTTTTCACACTCCCTATCACAGACAACCAAACTTTCGCAGGCCTTATCAACTTTTGGGTAGGATTTGCCACCCTGATTAGGGAGGGTTGGAATAGTCCCAAAAGATGAAGGATTCGATTATAGATGTAATTGAGCCGCGAGAGGCTAAGATCCATCCGGAGAAGAGGACAGATCGGGAGACAAATTAACCTTTGAGTTGGGAACTTTCAACCTCAGATGTATGAGAAATATTTTGAGAATCACGTAGGGATGCAATGGTGGTAGAAGAAAAGTATAAGGAGGTCGGAAGAGATGAACGGAAAAGTAAGGTAAGAAAGAAATCCACCAAGAGAAATAGCATATTTATAGGTTCCATAAAAAAGGTGAACCGTTAGATTGAATATAAAGATAAATCACAGCCAACCAGATCACATGAACAATCATAGCCATTAAATATTAAGAGGCATTTGATTAGGAATTAAAAAAAGATGGACTCGATTAAGCGATTCTGACACGTGCATTAAATGCGCATGTCATTAGCCTAGAAACATGCAAAAAGGATCTACAGCATACGCAAATAACTACAACAATCATAACCTGTCTCCTCATAACAACCCACATCATTCACTACTAGCGAAGGAAAATATATAAGTAGCCATAGGCTCGCAATGCATCGGAAGAGATAAAAATTTCAATACTTAATATAAATATCAAATTGGACTTAGGGGACTATTTGTTAATCCTAAGAATAAAATCCTTGAACCCAGGTACACATTTGTTTTTAGTAGGCCAAACTAACATTTTATATTTATTTATTTCAATCCTCCAGATTCTTTTTAACACTATTAAAACATTATCCACTATGAAATAAATTATAATCAGTGCTCTTTTCAAAGATAACTCAAAACATAAAATCAATTAAAATATTTGTACCTCATGTCCATCGTAACGTAATCTTTTGGTATGGATTGAAAGAATTAATTATTTATGAGTTATAACAAATTCTCTTAAATACGCAAATTAAATAAATCCAACTGTAAAATCAATAACTGTTAAGCACATTCAACGCTATATGTAGTTCTTCTTGATATATATATATATATATATATATATATATATATATATATATATATAAGAAATAAACACATTAGGCACAGAAGTCTTAAAATTATAACGTCAAACAAAACTCAGAGGGGAGAGATGGGTGGAGAGAGGAAAGTTCTACTTGGTGTAATACTGACTATTGTTGTACTTTTACATTGTAGCTTAATCGTTTGCGAATTTGATAATCCTCGAAGAGAATTTTGTTTACCTTGTAGCAAATCTGAGTGTGAGGAGCGGTGCAGTCAGACAGGATTGCCAGGGGAAAGCAGTTTTAGTTCAGACACTTGCATATCTAGATGCTGTGCTGATATGTTTTCACAATACTGTAACGGATATGGTGTCCTCTTTTAACTAGTTGTCGGTTTATGGCGCTGCATTATTGTAAGGATTAGATGGTCAAGAGTTTCGTAAATGTGGTAATACCATCTTATCTCTCAGTTCATATAAAGATTCCATTATTCTATTGCTTGTTTCTGCGCTCAATCTTCTTAATTATTTAAGATGAATCACATTTTTAATATCCTAATTGTCGAAAATATCTACTCATATAATGGTAATAGATCAATAAAATTTAGAATAATATGAAAAATAAATAAATCAGTCCGGATGCATTGTAGGGGATGTTGTGCTAATAGGACAATTTTGCTGATTTATGATAGAATTCATGTTTAAAGTTATCTTTTATAATATTACAAGAAACATAATGATGTGATAATTTGTACGCGCCTGTAGATTTGAATACTATATATGAGTCTTGACCTTCACAATATTTTGCATATGATAATTTTCATTATAAAGATTTCTTCAAGAATGAAATATTAAAATAAATAAATTTTATTCCTTTATTAATAGGCGTGTTTGATCCCCATGCTAAACGGGAAAAGAAAAAGATAAACGTAAATTAATTAGTTGAGCATTCCCATCTCAAGAAGGAACACAACAAGATAAACGTATTATATTTTCTTTCCTTTCTAAATACAATGTTTGGCTTAACTTTTATAAAGTTAGAAATTGACACATTTAAGTTGTTTGACTTGCAGTCTTCAATACCCCTTTGGAAATTAAAAAAGCATCGAAATCCATGAATTATATATTGCACGCCTCTTCATATTTATTCCATGCCTCATTTATTTGTTAAACTTGAGGCACAATATTTACTTATAATTGAGCGAGCTATAGTGGCAGGAGTTCAAATTGCGTCATGTATGAGGCTCCTAAATATTATATAAGTTACTCTCGTCCATTTTCATGTTCTATCTGCAGTCAACTTGTCGATATTCAAATTAAGAAATTAATAACACGTTCGGTAAAAAGAAACAGATGGCACTAAATAAAAAAACGAACATGCACAACAACAAATAGGTTGTCTTAAAAGTATTTTTTTTCCTTTTGTGAAATGATAATATTATTCCTTAAGGTGAAGGAGACTTTGATGATACTGCCATCCCCTCATGAATACAAACAACTCCTTGGATTATCTTTTACTTTTGGGAATCATACAAACATTATCTCTTAGAATTTCTAGCATATTTTTGTTCTCCATTACTTTCATTCACTTTAATTTCCACGAGAAATAGTTACAAATAATAATGGCAGAGTACACATCAATTCAAAGGCATATGCTACAACCTTTCCAACATTAACCTACCGCTACTATTCCAAAACAACACCTCACCTTAAACCTTTAGGTCATTCATGTTTTTGTTTAGGACCGGAGACAACTAAAGAATTGCAATAATTATGATTTTGGTAAGGCCACTATATATCTATAATGATTCGATCAATGTGTCCAAGCCATTATATCATATACACTTTCGATGTGGAGATTATACGTCATTTTACTCTTCACGAATTTTTGCAAAATATATATTTCTTGAGAGATTTAAGTTGAATTCTGACATCAATTCTCATAAATCAAAGGTTTTGATTTCAAAATGTGGGGACGCGAAAAAAATTTGTTCTTCGTTCATGCATTAAATTTTGGGCTTATAGATTTAGATCCTAAAGGGTGCCAATATTTTACGACATTCATTTAGTGCATTCCGTAAATATTAATTTAATTTTTTTCTATAAAAATATTTTTTTGATTACAAGCAAACTCATAATAATTAAAGAAGGAAATCATTTGTATCAACACATATATAATCATGTTATACACAATTTCAATAAAAAAAAAGTATTGAATACTGTCCAATACAATATGTCAAAATGTAAAGTTAATCTAAATAATTACCAAGAACATAATTAGCCTTGTCAAAAAAATAAAAATAAATTAAAAATTTGATAGCAATATGCTAACAAATCAAAAAATAACCGACTGAAATAGTACAAAATATTCGTTCTTGATCAAGTTCATGAGCTTTTTGGCAAAAGGTGTTTCTCTGCAGTTCATGGTGATTACGGGTCCTCTTCTTCCTTTCCCTTCTTGTAATACGTGATGAACAATAATCAAGAAACGTACGAATCTTGGAGATTTCTTGATTTCTTGAAATAAAATTGCTAAGAAACAATTCTAAAATAATGTACTAAAAATGAACACAAATCAAGAGCATCTTATAAACTATTGCATATGACTCCAACGATAGCATATTTATGGGGTTCAAATTTATAGAAAATGATCAAGAGGGAAACTGGGAAACTGGCAAATGTGAGAATTGGATCTCGGGGCGTACATCACTGATAGCTGAGGATGACATCACATTTGACATTAATTTCAATTGGGAATAGTCTAGGAGTTTCATTTGTTGACGCCGACTCACTATAAGTGCGGGTGAAAGAGTTTTTGTATATGGAACTAACAAAAAGCAAGGTTTAATTTATAGGAGCGTCACTAAACAATATAACAAGGTGATTGGAAATGTAGTATGAAAACTACAAATGAAAACAAAGGGCAGCCAAGAAATGAAAAAGAAGATGATGAAGAACAATCCGAGACAAGTGATTTTCACTATTTCCTACAAAATTGCCCTGCAACGGTGCTCACGGTTCATGGCACTTGTTTCTGAAGATACAAGGGATTCAAGTTGTGATAGAAATAATTCAACCCACAAGTTACGGCAAACTTTCGACGAAGTTTCTCTCTATAAAGAAGAAAATGGTTTTGAAATTATTTGGAAGTGATTTGCAAGAACTTTTATGCAATGTTCAACGCAAATATGGTATGGGATACTTAATGGACGTTCAAGGGGTTCTATATATAGAGGATGAGGGGTTTTGAATGAAGTGTCGCGCCCCAAACTCAGCAACTCTTGTCAAAGGTCGCACCATTCACTGTCGCTAGCTGTCTCCATCGATTCGCTCGAGGGGTAAAAACAGTGACTTCGTCGCTAGCCCATCGCTCGAGTGACAGTCAAGTGTCAGGCAGCGACAAACTTAGGCAAATATCCGGTAGTTTCCTCTATTTTCTTCCCAATTTTGGACCGTAATTTCTCATTCATCCGGAATTGGTTTTAAGATTCCAAATATACCATGACGTTGTACTCGATGAATAGAAGAAGTTGGTCAATTTACATTTATAATTTGACCATCGAATTAAGTCCAAATATTTGACCAAAATTAACACGAAGTCATTTTTCATGGTTTATACTTAACCAAAATTTCAATCTTAAAACCAAATTCCAACAGTTTCTGTAGGATAAACGAACGGAGAATCAAAGTAATAGATTAATCAAACCGAAGGCCCGTGTTCACACGGTTTCCTTAAATCGAATTCGCCGTCTCACCGGGGTGCACGAGGTTTTGATCGGTGTTCGATTCCCAGGATATAATTGGTCGTCGGTTCACGTTGCACTACGTTTACCGCCTACGAACCCACCGTGTCTATCTCTCAAAGATTTTAAGAAAAGGAAGAGGAAAAAAAAATAAAACTATAGGCTGCCGAAATGGAAAGGAGGAAGCTGTTTTTTTTTTTTCTTTGTTTGTGTTTCGTGTTTGTTTCTTGTTGTTGTGTTTTCCTCCAACTATAAGCTCCTCTATTTATACTAGTGGAGAAAGAGCCATCACTTTAACACATTGAATGAGGAGTTGAGGAATTGAAGAGATGAACGGCTGAAAATTAATTTCCATAACTCCTGAAACAGAAGTAGAAGAAACTGCAGAAACTGATCAGATTTTCATTTATTTCCAACAATCCCCCACATGAATGAAAATTTGGAAACGAAGACTAATGAGAGAGTAGAACGAATCAATCTTGTATAGAATAGGTAGCATCTAGCTTTGAACATTTTCTTGTGAAAATCCATCGAGTATTACTAGCAAACCAGTGGATCTGATGTCTTGAACTGTTTCGCCATTTATGTAAACCAAGACAATAGATCTCACACAGGACCATTCTAGACACAGCGTAGTTCTCAATGTTGTGTTCGTTTTGGCCATGAACACGTCACCTGGTTCTGCAAGTGTTTGTTCAAGGATGTAGCCTTCCCAATCTTTATAGAAGCGGCTCCACTTCACACTCACATAGGTGACATCTTAACTCAGCGTTTCACAACAACGCTTAAGGGTCATTAAAAGCATAGCTTAACCTGCATCTTCCAATCGCTGTAAGCACCATAGGAATGAGTAGAAGGAGAACCTTCTCAGTGATTTACACATATATACATAGTTTAGTTGTCCCTTTGAACCTAGATCCTAGGATCTCCATTCAGCTAGGTTGGGTTTCCACCATGATACCTTTCAATGTCATAGGCTGCAAGCCCATTCCCCTCGATGCTTTTTCAACTAGCTCTCGAGTTAACCCTTTGGTTAACGGATCCGCAATATTATCTTTTGACTTTACGTAGTCCAGAGTGATAATACCTTGTGAGAGTAGTTGTCGAATGGTATTATGTCGTCTTCGAATATGTCGAGACTTACCATTGTACATATTGCTCTGTGCCCTACCAATTGCTGATTGATTATGGTAATAAACACAAATTGCAGGCACAGGCTTTGACCATCTTGGAATATCCTCAAAAAACTTGCTAGTCCACTCTACTTCTTCAGTTGCTTTGTTCAAAGCAATGAATTCTGATTCCATTGTAGATCTTGTGATGCAAGTTTGTTTGGACGATTTCCAAGAGACAGATGCACCACCAAGAGTGAAGACATATCCACTAATAGATTTTGAATCTGACATATCTGATATCCAATTTGCATCAGCATACCCTTCGATTACTGCAGGGTATCTAGAATAATGTAGCCCAAAATCACGAGTGTACCTCAAATAATGTAACACCCTGAAAATGGCTCTCCAGTGGATAGCACCTGGGTTTCTCGTGTAGCGACTCAATCTGCTACTGAGTATGCTATATCCGGTCTCGTACGAGTCAATAAATACATTAAACTCTCAATTATCCTAGAGTATTCTAACTGTAACACACCATCACCAGTGTTCTTGGATAAGTGGAGACTCAAATCAACTGGAGTCCTGGCCACAGCCGTATCTGACTTGTTGAACTTGTCTAGTATCTTATCAATGTAATGAGATTGAGATAACGCAAGTCCATTTGGTGTTCGAGTGATTTTTACTCCCAAAATGACATCCTCGAGACCCATGTCTTTCATGTCAAATTTTGAGTTTAACATATTCTTAGTGGCTTTGATAATCTTATCAGAGCTGCCGACAGTGAGCATGTCATCGACGTATAGACACAATATGACATATCCATCATTAGTGTCCTTCATATACACACTTGTCGCACTCGTTGATTCGAAAACCACTAGAAATCATAGCATTATCAAACTTCTCATGCCATTGTTTCGGTGCTTGTTTTAAAGCATAAAGCGATTTAACCAGTTTACAGACTTTCCTTTCTTGACCTGGAGCCGAAAACCCCTCTGGTTGCTCCATGTAGACTTCTTCATTCAAATCTCCATTTAGGAAAGCTGTTTTTACATCCATCTAATGTATTTCCAGATTTTGCAAGGCCGTAATAGCAATTATCATCCGGATAGAAGTTATTCTCGACACAGGAGAATAAGTATCAAAGTAATCTAAGCCTTCTTTTTGCTTATAACTTTTGTTTACTAGCCGAGTTTTATATTTATCAATGGAGCCATCTGCTTTCATCTTCTTCTTGAAGATCCACTTGTAGCCCAAATGCTTACAGCCCGGTGGAAGATCTACTAATTCCCAGGTATGATTCTGTAGGATAGAATCGATTTCACTCTTGATGGCTTCTTTCCACAAATGACCATCTGGAGAAGATATAGCTTCTTTATAGATTTGAGGATCATTCTCCATCAAATATGTGAGGAAATCAGGGCCAAACGTCTTAGAAGTTTTGGTCCTTTTGCTCCGTCTAGGCTCATCCTCACCTTCTTCAACTGGATCTTTACTGCTGCCAGTAGCAGAAGATTCCATAATCCGTTTAACAGGAGTTAACTGTTTAGGAGATTTACAAGGAAATATATTCTCAAAAAATTATGCATTCCTAGACTCCATAATCGTGTTCGGATGAATATCAGGTACATTTGAATAATGCACAAAGAACCTAGATGCACTATTATTTTGTGCATAACCAATGAACACACAGTCAACTGTCTTAGGTCCAATCTTGACCTTCTTAGGAGGAGGCACCACAACTTTAGCAAGATACCCCCACATTCGTAAGTATTTATATGATGGTGTACGACCTGTCCAAAGTTCATACGGAGTCTTATCCATATTATTTCTTAACACTTTATTCAAAATGTAATTCGCAAATAGAATAGCTTCTCCCCATATGTTCTGTGGTAATTCAGAACTAATCAACATAGCATTCATCATTTCTTTTAACGCTCGATTCTTACGCTCAGCAATTCCGTTCTACTGAGGTGAATAAGGTGCAGTAGTTTGGTGAATAATTCCATGTTTAGCACAAAATTCACCAAATGGTGATTCATATTCACCACCACGATCACTTCGCAGCACCTTTATTTTCTTGTTAAGTTGATTTTCAACTTCATTCTTATAAAGAATGAATTTATCGATCGCTTCGTCTTTACTTTTAAGCAAGTACAACTAGCAATATCTCGTGCTATCGTCGACAAAAGTAATAAAATACTTATTTCCGCCTCTTGTTTGGACAAATTTCAAGTCACACACATCACTGTGGACTAGTCCCAATGGCTCGGTACTTCTTTCAATACTATGAAACGAAGACCTAGTAAGCTTAGCCTCAATGCAGGTTTCACATTTATGATTTGAATCAATTTGAAACCTAGGCAAGTAGTTTAATTTGCTTAGTCTACGTAATGCATTGTAATTTACATGACCTAATCTACCATGCCATAGATTAGAGGACTCAAGCAAGTAAACAGAAGGAGTTTTCTCATTATTCATAACAGTTGGGGTTACAGCAATTACGTTCAATTTAAACAGGCCATCAATCATATAGCATTTCCCAACATAAACCCCTATTTTGGTAATCACCAACTTATCCGCCTCAAAGACCATGCGAAAACCATTCTTGCTCAGAAGAGACCCAGAGACCAGATTCTTGCGAATCTCTAGCACGTACAGCAAATTAGTCATAGTAAGCTCTCTGCCAGAGGTCATTTTCAGGATCACCTTGCCTTTACCAAGCACTTCAGAAGTTGCAGAGTTTCCCATAAACAACTTTTCACCATTTGTAACTGGTGTAAAAGTAGTGAACATACTCCTGTTGGAGCAGACATGACAAGTGGCCCCAGTGTCTAGCCACCACTCCTTAGGGTTAGACTCCACCAGGTTAACCTCACTAACCACTGCCGTAAGGTTTAGGTCGACATGTCATCTGAGAGATGATCTCTCTCATTTCCAACCATATTAGCCTGAGGGCGCTGTTTGCTATCCCTTCGCGGCTGACAGCAGTCTGCTGACCGATGCCCAACTTTGTCACAATTAAAGCACTTTCCATTGAATTGGAACTTAGGCTTCTTTCCTATCGTACTAGTAGGCTTCAACTGAGACCCTTTCATGGTCTGCTTTTTGTCTTTCCAATTCTCGTTACCATGTTTGGCTTTAAAGGATTGACATTTCTTAGTACCAGAACTTTGACCGTGTTCCAATACATTAGCCTTCTCAAAGTAAGAATTCCCTGACTTACGTTCAATATTTTTGTTATCCTCCTCAATGCGCAGCTTGATAATTAAATCCTCGAAAGACATCTCTTTCCTCTTATGCTGCAAATAGCTTTTGAAAACCTTGCACTGAGGAGGTAGCTTATGAATAGCAATAGCCACCTGTAGAGATTCTGACATAATAAGACCCTCAGCATGCATTTCTTGCAAGAGCACTTGATACTCCTGCACTTGGCTCACCACTGAACGTGAATCAACCATTTCAAAGTCCATACATCGACTGGCCAAGAATTTCTTAGACCCAGTATCCTCGGACTTGTACTTCTTTTCTAAGGATTCCTAAAGCTCCTTAGCAGATTTCTTTACCACATACACGTGATACAGAGAATTCTGTAGGCCATCCAAGACATAGTTGCGACACAAAAAATCAGCACTTTTTCATGCATCCCAGGCTGCATGCCTATGCATATTAGTGTCGTTTTCAGCCACGATAGGGGCATCCTCAGTGAGGAAACGTGAAAGGCCCAAAGTAGTAAGATAAAAAAATCATCATATTCTGCCATGTCTTAAAATCAGTGCCAGCAAATTTATCCGGTCGAATTGCATGATTCACCGGAAATTGAGCCGAAAACGGTGGCAAAAGTACCGAGGCCGCAGCCTTAGGTACTGGCAAAGGTATTGTGCCAAATTGAATTTCCGAGGCCGCAGCCGTAGGCAAAGTGGGGTTCACTCCAACATGAGGAATTCCGCCACCAATAGTCCCATCAACAGAAGGAATGCTAGTCGAGGTCCCCACAGGGTTGACAACGGTCATCGCGGGATTTGGTACACCGGTACCAACAGTGTTGTTGTTCATATCGTCATTTCCATGTGACACCATTGAACCTTAAAACAAGTAACAAATAATTTAGAATACTTATAAATTCAAGATCTAAATTATATGTTGAAAAATTTCCGAAATTGAAGAACGGATTGTTTTTGTCAAATTATCAACAACTTATCAATTATTTAGCATGAATTAGAAAATCATTATCCAATGATTAAAATCAATTATTAATGAAAAAGTAAACAATTATATCCTAATGATATGCTATCATATGCTAGTAATTGTAAAATGATCATACAATCAATAATAATAAAATAAGTAACTAATCATTGGAAACAATTAAATAATCATATAATCATTACCCAATCATATAATCATTATCAATCATGCAAAACCACTAAAATTTCATGCAAACATACTAAAAAACCATTCCAACTTTAAACTCACGCAGAGAACCTGAGAACGTATTTTTTTTTCCTTCAGTCTTTGATCGACTTCAATCTGAATGCACTTTTGACACATTGTGAACAGAACTAATGGGGGGAAAAAAATAACGCACAACTGGAAAAAAAACCGACAGAAATGGAAAACAAAGTAAATCACAGAAACGTTTTTTTTTTCAACGATGAACAGAAATTTAATCCACCAAAAGGGAGTTCGATTTAAGCTTGTAGGATAAACGAACGAGAATCAAAGTAATAGATTAATCAAACCGAAGGCCCGTGTTCACACGGTTTCCTTAAATCGAATTCGCCGCCTCACCGGGGTGCACGAGGTTTTGATCGGTGTTTGATTCCCAGGATACAATCGATCGTCGGTTCACGTTGCACTACGTTTACCACCTACGAACCCGCCGTGTCTATCTCTCAAAGATTTTAAGCAAAGGAAGAGGAAAAAAAATAAAACTATAGGCTGCCGAAATGGAAAGGAGGAAGCTGTTTTTTTTTCTTTGTTTGTGTTTCGTGTTTGTTTCTTGTTGTTGTGTTTTCCTCCAACTATAAGCTCCTCTATTTATACTAGTGGAGGAAGAGCCATCACTTTAACACATTGAATGAGGAGTTGAGGAATTGAAGAGATGAACGGCTGAAAATTAATTTCCATAACTCCTGAAACAGAAGTAGAAGAAACTGCAGAAACTGATCAGATTTTCATTTATTTCCAACAGTTTCTATGGCTTCATTATCAAAAACCATTACCATAGCCAATTTTACGTCAAGACAGTTACCTTAGAAGATGTTCCAGGACTCGACAAACTGTATTTTGTATGCAATTCTTTGGTTTACCCCGCACATCATTACAAGTACGATAGTGTATTCTTTGTAAACAAGGTATGTCTAGCACCACCAGAAAAACTAACAAAAAATATCAATGGTAATAAAAGGAAAGTTAAAGAAGTGCCAGACAAAATGATTGCTTTTGGTCATTCAATAAATGATTCAAGGGTTATGACAGCAAAAAAATACTCTCCTTGTCCATTTATATAGGCTTGCTCATGGATTAGGAAATATTATTTAATGTTATTGGAAAAACAATATTGCCAAAAAATTTCCTAATTTACCCTTATTTAGTTATCAACAACTAGTAAATTATTATTGGAAGTAGTAAAAAAATAAGGTATATTAGTAAACGAACAAAACAAAACATTCTTAATAAAGAAACAAGACTACATAATTGGGACAAGAAAATAAGGAAAGTGGGCCTATATAAATAGGACGGAGGGAGTATCATGATAACAATGCAAAAACTAAGGTCTTTCCATGTCATGTGAAAGCAATACCCATCATTGTTGGAAAAAAGTGAATGAGATGTAACAATAATTTTGATTTCAAATTCTCTCTAGTTAATTTTCCATTGAATTGGAATAAATTATGAGTTAATTTTTCAATTAAATTGGTGGTTACAAAGCCCTAATGACTATAGTAACATTTTTTATGTTAAGTAAAATTAATAGAAAAATTGAAACCTCCCCATCTAAGTGCTATGCAAGGAGGTGTTCACCTTCTTAGTCCACACACCAGACTTCAAGAGCTCTCTAAGTTTCTCTATTTTCTCTTTGTTTTCATAAGTCTTGTTCTTAGTAGCTTGGATGATTATTTTCTAGTTCGGTGATAGAATTATAAACATTCTTAGTTCACCCAAAGTGCTGGTGCGACACCGACCTTTGTTGTTTCTAATACCGCTACTACATCAACAATGAGAATTCACCTCTTTTATTGTTAATCTATTTATTGTAACATTTATTTCAATTATTTTATAATTCCATAATATTCCTAATTTCCTTTTGTATTTTTCCTAATATCTTAAAACAGATTCTTCACAAAGGACAAAAGAGTTGCTGAATTTCATCACACTAACATTCTCAGAAAATTTATAAAATCTTGAAAACTGGAAATTACGATACAAAGAAGTTCAGTCTAGGAGGCTGAGTATTAAATGGGACCATTTGTGATCCCTCCAGCCAACCTGGGAATCGAATATTTTCGAAGGATGCTAGACTTGTTGTGGCTGAATTTAGTCTTCTTTGAAAATTATCAGTAGAGTGCTATTCAGTTGTTGGAAAAAATAGCTTAATTTTTATTGTATTTGAAAATACGCACATTCTTTATTTTTTTTAAAAAGGCATATTTCGGTATTGAGAAAATTGCGTAATTTTCAAACAATTTTGGAAAAATAGCATATTTTTCAAGTAAAAACCAACATATTTTCAAAATTGTAAAAATAACATAATTATTTATTTGAAAGCAGCATAATTTCCTATTCTGAAATTAATGCATTTATTTAGTATTTCAAAAAAATAATGGCAAGTGAAACCATCATTGCTGACACAACCAATGCTATGGTCCATGTGCCTACTCCTGTTATGAACTCCCCAACGATACCGGCTTCTATTACTTATGGAGAAAAAAAAAGAGGAAATTCAATGGGTTGAACTTCAAGAGGTGACAGCAAAAGATTTTATTTTATATGACTACTATTAGCTTTGTAAAGTTCTTGATTGAGGATGAGACTGACATGCAGTTCAACTTGCACAGAATCAATACATTTTTATCTCCTTTATCGACTCGGCTCCCTGAACTTATCTTGCAATACGATTAAGTGCTAAAGAGTACAGGTTGATAGAAATTTACACACAACTTACAAACTAGTTTACCAATTTTAAACTCTCATCATCATTCAACAGTTTCCATACCTAGACAACAACTGGTTAAGATTATTGCACTCAAAATAACTTGATGTATGATCACTCCGGGATGGCAAGAAGAATGGATGACTCTTTTTCACAAAGCCATTTCCCAAGTACAGCTTCAACATTTTCCCATTGACATTGAAGTTTCCTCTTTGCTCATGATATAACTCAACCATCTCCATGTGAGAAGACTTGACCAATAGTAAAAGATCCAACCATCTAGAGCGGAGTTTACCAGAAAACAATCAGAGTTGAGTTGTAAAGGTAAACTGCTTGACAAAAATTAAATTCCCACTTCACAGTACATTTGTTATGCCACTTCTTAGTCTTCTCATTGTATATCTGAGCATTCTCATAATTAAGGCGAAGCTCATCAAGTTCGTTTAGTTGAAGACAGCCAATTTCAAATCAAAGTCCAACGCTTTTATTGCGCAATAGGGCCGATGCTAAAGTTTGATCGAAAGGCGACATGGTTTCCCAAAGGCAAGACCAGGGGCGAATCTAGCCTTTTAATTCAGCACGGGCGGAGATTGGTGACCGTTGACCGATGTTCTGGTCGTCTAATTGGTTGAAAATAATTATTTTATAAAGGATAAAATTACAAGAGAATAAGAGAAACGGCCAAAACCCGCCGTTTTGGTGGGTTGAAAAAATCATTCAAAATTACACTACACAGATTTTACGAGAGAAAATTAGAAGTGCATAGAAGATAATTCATCTCAGGCATTCACAGCATTCAAGATGAAATTGGGAAAACTAATATTACTCAGTACTCACACTCAGCTGAAAATTTATTAAAAGATTGGAATACCTAATTTTCTTACTTTCCCTCTTTTGAATTAGTAACTATTCAAAGAATAGGAACATTTATTTTCCTTCCCTTCTATTATCCTATATTAATAAAATAGGTCTCCAATATGTTTGGCCATAAAGACATGTCAAACATATTTATAAGTTTTCTTCTCAATTTCCTACTCTCTCTTTGTTACTGGGGCAACGGAAGCATGAAGATTGAAGACCATACAAATTGTATGTACAAGCCCATTATCCTAGCATGCTAACAAAGAACAAACTTTTGCAAACATGAAAATAGAACAGCAATCAAACCAAATCAAGGCATATATACACAGAGAGGCTTTCAAGATCAGAGGAGGTCTGGTATTAACGCCACTCAGGCCTCAGCCAGCGTACTGAATCTCCAAGACTAGGCTGTTGAACCTACCAAATAAAAGAAATCAATTATTTTCCATTTTCTGCATATATTATTCCTAAAAACAGTTTCAATAAAAATAACCAACGATTACCAGAAGATACTTACAGCGCGTGAGTCGGCGTGACGCGACTTCGATATTAGAGAAACATTGCCTCTAAAGAAAACCATTGTTGTTCACAAAACCAAAGTTCACTGCACCAAAGCAAATATTACAAACAAATTAAACATCTACACAGAACATCAACGCAACATTCAACTTTTCTTCCAGTTTGGTCATCTCTCTCGGTCCCTCCCCGCCTCCCATTTTCAATTTTGGAATCAATGGAATGGATTAGGTTTTGTGGGGATGGGAGGATTATGAATAATGAACCCATAAATCCAGTGATCCGGACCAATAACCATGGATTGGGATTTCGAATTTTAGGCCCATTCATTGAAAAGCCCAAATAATAACAAAAGAACAAAAATTCAGGCCCAGGCCATTGGCCACCCATTCTGTGCAGCCAAGTCTTCTTCTCAATTTCTTCTCGGCGGTTGGTGGATGGCGACGACCGATCTGAAGCTCCAGGCGGATCCAGCACGGGAAGCTACGGGGGCTGGCCAGGTGGTGGATCCACCCCTGATCACTAATGCTCATGGTGTAATAAACACAAGAAAAAATGTATTTCTTTAGAAAATTCGCCACCACCTCGCCATCATTAGTAGGCATGGCCACTGCTTCTAGTCATTTTGACTCATAATCAACCGCCACCACAATGTATTGATTAGAGAATGGGCCCTGAAAACAATTCTCTAAACAACAAATATCTCCACGTACAAGATATAATTCCATGCCATTTCATTTCACTTCGGTTCACCACAACAAAATTGTGATTCACGACAAGATTTTTTGCGACATTCAAAAAGTTGTCGCAATAAGTGACTTAACGCGACATATTTTAAAATTTTGTAGTGCAAATTGAGATGAAAAAAATAAGTACCAAAAAACATAAGGTGATGTAAAAAGTTATTGTGAAATGTGAGAAGTTGTGACAAATAATAAAAAAATGTCGCTAAAAATATGAGGAAAGTAAGGTGCCAAAATATTTTTGATGGGAAACTTATGGCAACAAACTTTTATTTCTTGCAACAAAGTGCTTGCAATGCAATATGGTCTACTTTTTGTGATAAAAATATTTGTTGCTAAAAATTTTATAGTTGGAGGAAAAAATCACTACTAGAAAAACAATTTTTTGCAACGAACAAAAAATGTTGCAATAGGTTTTTTACAATGCTCACCCGTATATTGTAGGCTCTAATGTTGTTGTAGATTGTAGGCTCTAATAATAGAGGTACATTCAAGTTCATCATATTCCTTTTTCTGATCATCAGTCATAGTTTTAGAAAAATATTCATCAATATCTTTTGGTACTTTTGTTGTACCAAAATTCATTTAATTTTTTTGTTGGCAGATAGAAATTCACCCTTATTGTTAAACACCTAAGTCAAAGTGATGAGTAGACATCTTAACAAATAAGACACGTAACATAAAATAACCTTCAAGAGAATAACCACATAGAATATGTTATAAAGGTCGCAATTATACAACGTTCTAGATTCTCAGAGTTTCAAAAGATTTAAGGTCTGGGATTTAGGGAATGTTAGAGAATGTAAGGTCTAGGTAACAATTCTAACGAATAATCAACGCATCAATAATATGGAATTACTCAACAATCAAAATAGCCAAACACAACATTATCGCAGATAATTGGATAATAACTCTAGTTTCTACCAGGAGGCAATGGTTATCCCACCCGGTAATAGCAAACTTAATGGTCACCTCATGCGATGGCTCGCTATTGTAGAAAATTAAAAGAGATAAGCCAATTGACCAAATCGGAACAATATGTGGTCAGTACAAATGAGAAAAGCAAATTTTTTAGTTTAAGGATTTATATCCTTACTTAAAAATTAGAAGATACACGTTAATTGCATCATGAACACAAGTTCAAAAACACGCGTTCAATTCACAACAAAACAACAGTACTAATTTCGAGTTATAGGAGCCAACCGAGGTTCTAATACCAGTTTGTAGAGAATTATGTTGGGAAATTTCACAGCAATTTCCCTTTTCTACTTCACCCGCAGGATCTTTTATTGTTCAGAAGAATAATAGCAAACAAGAAAAATAAAGAATATAACGCACAAATTTAAACGGACTGTCAAAACTTTTCCACTATATGAAAATTGTTACAACTATATAGAATTTTTCACTCATCAACCCAATCCCAAAATATTACACAAGAAAATAGATCATAGCTTCTACTGTAGTCAAACTCCGTATGCTGCCTGCTTTTGTTGACTTCTACAATTGTGATGAAAACTGTTGTCCTTTAATTTGCATTCAAGAATCTGCTTTCTTCCACCATGCAATCTGCCTTGCATATATAAAGTCAAAACAAAGCAGGCAGCCCTTTATTCCAGTTCCAGAAGCCGCCGCAGATTTCTTTTCTTTGTAATTCTAAGCACACGGTCACACACCAAAATAATGGAATCCTTCCATTATTTATAGGACCAAATAACCAAGTAGAAGAGTTTAATTCAAACTCAAATAATGACTCTAAAGTCGAATATAAATTGGAGACCAAATTCTAACAAGATTCTAACCTCAACTTAAATTAGAAGTCTTCTATATAATAAACACCTTTTATTATTTGCAATAGGAGTCTTCAAACTTTTGACTTTTGAGGCAATTATCCAACAATCTCCACCTTGCCGAAAACGAGTCAAAATCTTGCCATCTCTTCTACAACTTTGAATCACAATACTTTGGGAAAAATAGGTAAGCATTTGCCACACTTTGACGGCCCCATACTCCACCATATGAGTATAACCACTCAGAATAACCTCCGAGCATTTCATCGGCTACATGTCAAAACAACCCTGCTGATAGTTATGGTGCAACTCTCCCACTGACTTTCCAAGAGAGCTCATCAGCCATCGACACTACAACACCACCACATACCCACACACCTTGCATCAAATGTCAGTCAATGCTATGAGCAGATATGCTGACCCACGCCAGTAAGAACACATCCTCTATCATGGCAACTGGCAACATGCCATGAGGACGTTCTTATCTTACTTTACAGCGCATCAATCACGTCCTCCTCCAACAAGAGAGACGCATTGTCCGAACCCGAGCAATTAGCCGACCCTGCTCTACTTTTTGGACAATTCCTCTTCACGTGACCAGTCTGACCGCAGTTCCAACAAGTTGCCTTTTTCTTCATGAAGTTTCCCCTCTTCCCCTTTTCAGTCACAAACACCGCATTGTCAGAATGAATATTCTGACCCGCCAATCTCCTTTCTTCTGAGATTAATTTGCTTGTCACTTCTGCGAAACTCACAGTTTCCTTCCCATACATCAAGATCGGCTTGATGTGTTCATAGGTAGACGGAAGAGACCAGATGAGGCGTAATGCCTTATCCTCATCATCTATCTCCACTCCAATAGCTTCCAGTTCTGAAACAATCCCATTGAGAGCACTCAGATGGTCTGAGATTTTTGTACCTGTCTCCATGCGCAATAAATGAAATTGCTCCTTCAAGTACAGCCGATTTGAGATGCTCTTTGTTTGATATAGTTCTTCTAGCTTTTCCCACAGTTCCTTTGCAGCAGATATTCCATGAATATTTGCAAGAACATTTTTAGCCAGAGAGAGACGTATCATGCTTGCAGCCTTCAAATCCAATTCCTCCCAATTTTCATCGCTCATACTGGATTCAGCTTCCTTGTCAGAACTCTGGGTTGGTTTTCCTTTCAAAGCCTTGTGCAGTCCAGCTTGAATCAATAAATCCCTGACCTGTACTTGCCACAAGCCAAAATTGATTCTCCCATCAAATTTCTCAACGTCATATTTCAACGACATATTTTTTCTGTTGCTCCACTCCGAACAACCTGGCTCTGATACCACTTGTTGGGAAATTTCACAGCAATTTCCCTTTTCTACTTCACCCGCAGGATCTTTTATTGTTCAGAAGAATAATAGCAAACAAGAAAAATAAAGAATATAACGCACAAATTTAAACGGACTGTCAAAACTTTTCCACTATATGAAAATTGTTACAACTATATAGAATTTTTCACTCATCAACCCAATCCCAAAATATTACACAAGAAAATAGATCATAGCTTCTACTGTAGTCAAACTCCGTATGCTGCCTGCTTTTGTTGACTTCTACAATTGTGATGAAAACGGTTTTCCTTTAATTTGCATTCAAGAATCTGCTTTCTTCCACCATGCAATCTGCCTTGCATATATAAAGTCAAAACAAAGCAGGCAACCCTTTATTCCAGTTCCAGAAGCCGCCGCAGATTTCTTTTCTTTGTAATTCTAAGCACACGGTCACACACCAAAATAATGGAATCCTTCCATTATTTATAGGACCAAATAACCAAGTAGAAGAGTTTAATTCAAACTCAAATAATGACTCTAAAGTCGACTATAAATTGGAGACCAAATTCTAACAAGATTCTAACCTCAACTTAAATTAGAAGTCTTCTATATAATAAACACATTTTATTATTTGCAATAGGAGTCTTCAAACTTTTGACTTTTGAGGCAATTATCCAACAAATTAATGCATCTTCAATTGAATTAAAACACGAAAAATTAGTTCTAAACAATTGAATAGCTAAAAATCAAAGTACTATAAACGTAAATGTACACTTCGTTGTCGATTCCAATCAATTAGAACCAATAACGGATGAATCAGGGCTTAGCCCGACAGCCCAAACGTACAAAGCAACTCCTCACGAATTAGACCAATAATCCCACTCCGAAACCACGAAAGAATTGCCTGAGAATTACTAAGAAATGTAGCCAAATGGACTATAAAATAGGTCAACGAGCAAGGAGGAAAATAGACAAAAAAGGGATGGGTTCCGGTACCAAGTCACACAAATGTGCCGACAATGAAGAGGAGAGAAAGAGTCACACAAAGAACTAAGTCACAACCATGGTCTAAGGAAAAGAAAGAGAAGGCAACCGTATGTTTCTCCCAAACAGAAGGCAAAAGAAAACCTTGTGTATGTGTTGTATGTCTACCCAAAATGTTCCACTTATATAAGGTCAAAATAGGTTAAGTATTTGAGTCAAGCCCTCAATGAGATTCTTGGTCCGTCTTCAATTCTTGGGCTACCAATTGCGGTTTTGGATCGACATAATTAGATATTCAATTCTGAGCTCTAACGAAGTCTATGAATAATAGCCGACCCGATTAATCAAAATCGCCCCACATTCATTTGGTATCAAAGTACCTAACATCCATAACTCAAGAGCTACAGCTAATCTTGAATGTTCTTGGGTATAAGTATGAAGTGGTTTAATTTTTTACATTGCTTTAATTGTACTTGTATTAGTTTGAGGTCAAATTGTAATTACTTGGTGATGCTGAAATAGCATATCTTTCATGCTAATTTGTGCTCAATCTCCAAATTCTCAGGAGCAACAAACCCTTGTTGTTTACTTTTAGAAGTATCGATTTTTTCTTCCTACAATCAGCACAATTAATCTTCTTGAAATAAGAACAGGATAACCAACTAGGCTGCAGATGGGAATATAATTGTAGTCCGAGTCCATTGACTTCACAATGTGTCCTTACGAAAAGTTTGCTCCATTCTACAATGTCCAAAGACAATCAGCAATCGTCTTTCAAGATAGAATGGATTTAGTCTCTTGTGGAAGCAACACAACACTCTATAAGGCTTTCGAAACATGGCTTTATGTTTTATGCTTCAAAATCTAGAGCATAATACAGAGTAAAAATTTGCATTTGAATGGTATTTTTCCATTCTGTAATTGTATAACATGATATTATATTTCTGATAGAAAAGTATGCAATTTATAGTGTGTTCTCATTTGAACAATCTAAAATGATGACTATTAAGACAACTTTGCAAGTGAACAAGTTGTCGTTATAGTAGATCACAGATTTCGATTACTCGTGACGAACATCGATCACTAGTTACAAACATCTCTCACACTCGAAATCACTAACTACCTAATATGTCTATATTATGTTTTATAGGGATGTTGATTAAAGTTTCGTATTTATTATTGTTACTTTCTCTTATATAGAATAGATCTCCTACCCACAGTAGGTAGGAATTATATAGCCTACCCGTCGATATAGCAATATGTAGTATTGCCACAACATCAATTGGTTATTAAATTTATCTCCCAACCATCGATGTGGCAACACCACATGTTGTCACATCGGTGGTGGACAACATATCTCCTGCTCATTGTTGGTAGGAAATCAGTTCTGTTTTCTTATAAACTTAATTGTAGGAAAAATTGACATCAAGAACATAAGTTCCTTTAAAGGAATAGAAAGGAAAATGGAAAGATTCTATTAGGCCAATTTCATCGTTCAACATTTATTCAACGAATCTAAAATCATTCTCTTTTATTTGATTTCCATGTTGTAAGCTATATAGTGATATATTGAGGACAATATAGAAATTAAATTTGGTGGTTCTAAATGTAAATTTTATTTTAATTTAATCTGTATAAATGATTGTGTGAAGTTATGTTTAATTTTAAGTCTAAGAAAGCTTGAAAAAAAATTCAAAGATTTTTTTTTAAAAAAAAAAGATTAAATAATTACAGATTTACCTTGCACGTTTGTGTAACTTAACTAGAATAATGCGATTTATGTCCAATGAAAACATTGCGTCTATCTAGGATCAAAATTTAAATGAATTAATGATAACTCTCGAATTTTCAATTATTGTATGAACTCTCCATTGTTTTGTATTTGGCTTTTGTCATCCTTGAGTTGTTACCTTCAGCTTCTGAATGCTCTTACTGTAAAGAATTGTGAATAAATTTGAGCACCCTCATATTGTAACTTGAAAATGCTCTTATCCTATAAATTCCTGTGTATTATTAAAATTGTTTGGCCAAAAATTGGTATCACTGTTCTTTCCTCCCCGCTGATAATTGAAATATGGGTATTTCTCCGTCCCCTTCGAATGCCTAAGTTGACTTAGTTTTTTACAGTAGGATATTTAGTTCATATCTGGTGTAGATTAAAAGTTGATAAAAATTATAAGTAAAAGTCAATAATTAATATTAAAAACACATTTAATTAGATCCATAATTTCTAACCACGCGTTTCATCAATTTTTATCAAAATTTACTTAAAAAAACTGATTTTGATCTACACCAAACGGGGGCTTAATATATATATAATTGAAAAGGAAAAATTTGAAAGTGTATTTTGTAGATGTCTAACGATGATGGTGAGAATTTTATCAACATGGGAAACAAAATTGTAGAAATAACAGAACCATATAGTTTCCTTTTGGCACTTTTCCAGTAAAAGAAATATAGAATAAAGTTATAATAATTAAATACTAGACTAATGATATTTTGTATAGATTGAGGCAGGGGCGGATCTAGGGGGTGGCCGCCCTAGCTGGATCCGTCAAGAAGAATTTTTTTTTTTTTTTTTTTTTTTTTTTTTTTTTTGAGAATAGATAAAAGAGTTGTATTACATATCTGATAATTCATTTTATTTACAGTCATCCTTGTTAGATCAGTTGGTTGGCGTTTCTTCTATTAAATCAGAGGTCCCGGATTCAAAACCTTCCAATGCCAATATGTTGTGTAATTTTTGTAAACAATTTTTACCAAAAACAAGTGCAAAGTGGACTTGAATTTGTGACCTTTACTAAAGTATATTGATAGATTTACCATCATGACCGGCATTTATTTGTTGCACTTAAGGAAACAAAATAATATATATTCATTTTACCTATTTTAATGCAAACAAAAACATTTTAACCGATGATTTGTCCATCTTCTTGATTATTTTTTTCTTTAATCAATTTATTTGAAAGTTTGGTCAATTAATGACGAATGAATTTGTAAAAAAAAAAATTGGCTTTAGTGTCATAAGTAGACTTTCAACAAAACTTATATAATTAATAGAAAGTTCCACTTTTCTTTCACATAAAAATCGATTGCGGAAAAGTGAAATCACACAAGCACATAAAATTGATATAAGCACATAAATAATTTCAACTTTGTTAATATAATAATGGTTGTTTAATTAATTTTAATTGTAAACTGAATATTGATATTTTGTTAATATATATTGCATGTTTGATTGAAAAATAAATTAGAAAATTTTCTAGATTATATAACGATATTTTCATTCGAAATGAAAGTTGGTACATAGTTCTAGTTCTAGTGGTGTATTTAGTTCTTCTACTTCTAGTCCGTACGATTTTTTGAATATTATTTAATTAAATATATTTTGTTAATATATATTGCATATTTGATTGAAAAATAAATTAGAACATTTTCTAGATTATATAACGATATTTTTATCCAAAATGAAAGTTGGTACCTAGTTCTAGTTCTAGTGGTGTATTTAGTTCTTCTACTTCTAGTCCGTACGATTTTTTGAATATTATTTAATTAAATATATTTTGTTAATATATATTGCATATTTGATTGAAAAATAAATTAGAACATTTTCTAGATTATATAACGATATTTTTATCCAAAATGAAAGTTGGTACCTAGTTCTAGTTCTAGTGGTGTATTTAGTTCTTCTACTTCTAGTCCGTACGATTTTTTGAATATTATTTAATTAAATATATTTTGTTAATATATATTGCATACTTGATTGAAAAATAAATTAGAACATTTTCTAGATTATATAACGATATTTTTATCCGAAATGAAAGTTGGTACCTAGTTCTAGTTCTAGTGGTGTATTTAGTTCTTCTACTTCTAGTCCGTACGATTTTTTGAATATTATTTAATTAAATATATTTTGTTAATATATATTGCATACTTGATTGAAAAATAAATTAGAACATTTTCTAGATTATATAACGATATTTTTATCCAAAATGAAAGTTGGTACCTAGTTCTAGTTCTAGTGGTGTATTTAGTTCTTCTACTTCTAGTCCGTACGATTTTTTGAATATTATTTAATTAAATATATTTTGTTAATATATATTGCATATTTGATTGAAAAATAAATTAGAACATTTTCTAAATTATATAACGATATTTTTATCCAAAATGAAAGTTGGTACCTAGTTCTAGTTCTAGTGGTGTATTTAGTTCTTCTACTTCTAGTCCGTACGATTTTTTGAATATTATTTAATTAAATATATTTTGTTAATATATATTGCATACTTGATTGAAAAATAAATTAGAACATTTTCTAGATTATATAACGATATTTTTATCCGAAATGAAAGTTGGTACCTAGTTCTAGTTCTAGTGGTGTATTTAGTTCTTCTACTTCTAGTCCGTAAGATTTTTTGAATATTATTTAATTAAATATTAATAAACAACATCGCTATTATGGACGTTGACCGTTAACCGTAAGCGTTTAATGTTCGTCGTTTGCCCTATCTGAACTCGAGCCCTGGATTCGCCCCTGGATTGAGGTAGATAATATTCTTTGATTTTTTGATCAAATAATTCCATATATTATCAACCATATAATATAATACGAAGGGAATAAATAAATTTGAAAATTATATTTTCTTAATTAAATAAATAATAAAAAATTTATTATCCCTAGGGTTTGTTGTTGCAGTCAACCCATGGTCTCGGTCTTCAAATTCTAGATTGATCAAAATTCGTCTTAGAGTTGAAAAGAAAGAAGAAAAATTGGGTTAGAAATCCACCGAAGTGGGTAGCCTTAACCGGATGTGTATGGTAACAGGGGGATTTTTCAAAATAGCCGGGTCAAATGACCCATTTGGGTTTTTCGTGTAAAAGTCAATTTTGCCCTTAATGAAATGTTTTGTTATTGTAAATTAAGTCCTCATATTTTATATTTTTTAGAAACTAGTTTTATTCTTATTTTTATTCGTCATCACTAGATGTCTCTTCTAAATCTGATTTTTCCTCGAATATTTCTTCATTTACTTCTATTTCTTCAATATTAACTTCTTCACATTCATCTCTAATTTGTTCAAAGTCCGTAATTAATATCCTAACTTTCTTTTTTGGACATTCAAAGGTTTATATGTCCTTCTTCATTACAATTCCAACATTTACATCGTTTTTTATCTAATGGTTTTTTATTATAAGGTTTATATTTTCTTCTAAAATATTTTCTCTTTGGTTTAAAATATTTCTTTTTAAACTTATTATATTTTTTATATTTTTTGGGTCTTATTTTTCTTTTTCTTTTATAATCATAACATCCCCAATTTCCTGGTACTTCAGTATCTCTACAACAAATCCTATCTTGTATAAATCCTGATTGTTTATAAATCATTTGATTACTACACATAGTACTTATTTCATCTTTTATAGTTCTTATAATAAATCCTAATGTATAACCTTCTTCATTTCTTCCTAATTGTTTTTCTTTAATCTTATTTTGAAAATAATTATTCCATGGTGGTGGTAATTTCCTAATAAAAACTTCTTTATAATAATTATTATCAGCTCCACTCCCAAACATCATATAATAATATTTACTATATTCACAACAATATTCGTTAAGGTAACACATATTACAGATTTGTAAATGTTCCATTCTGTTTTTAGCATCTTCTATTTCTTCTAATCTAGCTTTAGTACTTTCATTTACCCAGTCTTCTCCAGAAAATTCTCTATAGATTCTTGTAGCGACTCTATTTATTCCTTCTATTATACTAATTCCAAATCCTGCTTCAATACTATCTTTCCAAATTCCTTTTGTTGTTTCTTCTAATCCTCTATACCAATTAAATACATTTCCTTTAAATGTTGCTAATAAATATTCAATTCTATTTTTATTATCGGTATTACTTCGATTATAATTAAAGTGTGCTATCATATTAGTACTCCATTCATTTATAGCTCTTCTAACATCTAATTCACAATCTAAATTTAAATATGATCCTGCAATTTTCATTGGGTTTGATTCTCTTAAAACTGGTTTAAATTGATCTCTATACATTCTTTCTTTGGTAGTTTTAAAATCTACTTTTGTATTAACATATCTTCTAGGGTCTATTTCTTCTTCATATCTAGCTGTACTAGTTTCTCCATATTCTTCTTGTTTAACTGCTCGTGGTCCTCCTGTTTTTCCAACCATATGATTTTTAGTTATTTCTTCACAAATTTTTAAGTCTTCTAAGTCAAATATTAAATTTTCCATTTCTTCGTTCATTGTTCTTCTATGATTAATTTTCCTTCTTCTTTTTCTATAAGATTTTCTTCTTGCTTTCTAAGATCAATCAATAATCTTTCTATATCTTCTTTTAATCCTCCATTAAGTTTTATTAATTCTTCATATTTTTCAATTTTCTTTCTAACTTCTTTAAGTTCTTTGGCATAATCTGGTTTAAATGGTTTTTCTTTATTTAGATTTTCTATTATTCTATTTAAAAGATTTTCTATTCTTAAAAAATTATTTTGTAGCTTTTCTTTTTCTTCTTCGTAGTCTATTTCAATTCTAGTTATTTTTTCATCAATTGCTTTTATATTTTTCTCAATTAAATTGATTTTATCATTCATACTCATATTTTAGGTTTTTTATAAGATGGTTTTTCAATTTCAAATCCTAATTTATTTAATAGAATATCAAGTTTATAATTAATAATGTCTACTTTTTCTTCTAAAGTTGCTATTTTATTAATACTATTTTTCTGTGCAATTTTTGATATTCGATTTTGAATTTCTTCAAGTTTAACTTCATCAAATATTTCTAAATTATTTATTTGTTCTTTTATTTTATTAAATTGTTTAGACATATTTTTGCTTAAAACTTCTAACCTTTCTTTAGCTATTTCATCTTTTGGATCTATATTATTTATTTCGTCTATAGCCTCTATATCTTTAGATTTTAATTGTCCTAATTGTTGCCATAAAAATGCATTAGTCCAATTTGTAGTCATATTTAACCATTCATCTGTATTTCCCCATGAGCTTAAAGGTTGAAATAGAGTTGTATTCCATTTTTTAGTCTGATAACTTCCTATTGGTAATCTAATATTTTCTATTTCTTGTTTATCAAATCTTATCTTTGTTGGTAAACTCATATTAGTCTGGTATATTTAAGGAATTAATTATTATATTATTTATCATTTGTCTTATTTCTCTTCTAAATTGTTCTTCTCTTCTTAATTCTCTTGTAATTTCATTCCTTAATAATTCTCTTTTAATTTTATTCCAATTAGAAATTTCCCTTTCTATTTCTCTACGATTGTTGTCAGTTATTATCTGTTCTTCTAAAATTTTTATTTTATTATCACAAAATTTTCTAGTTATTCCAGGCATATTTTTATTCTATATCGTCAAAACTAAGATCAAAATCATATAATTCGGAAACTTCATTATAACTTACATGTTACGTAGTTTCAAAAGTTCTTTCACTATTTTCACTATCTAACCGAAAAATATAATCATTTTTATTATTTCTTTAGGCAATTTTTCTTTTAATCCAAATGATACAATTGTAAGACATTTTTCATAATATCTACTATCTCTTTTTATGAAATTTATTCCTCTAGTATAACTATCATAAGTTTCGGAATTTCTATTATGTGACTATAATCAATACTATTAGTATATCTAAAAGGTACAGATCTATAATAAAACTCGTAACTTTCCATGATAAAAGTTCTTCAAAGTAAACAATCTCATAAAAATTCTTATATAATAATTTTCATGCAAATTTTCAGACAATAAATTTTCTTGTAGCTTAAAATAAGGGCCTTACCACGCTTCGCCAAATAGCAAGAATGTTATATGTTCCTGGTCACCTTCGTCACAAGAGTTGGCCAAAGTCCGACAGCATCACAGCAAAATGGACACAAAGGCACTCAAAACTCTCAAACAGACTCACTGTGTAGAACAACACTCAAAGCGTAATAAAAGATTTATTTCAAACTCAAAGATTTTATTGATCTGAAGATAGCTTGAAAGCTATTATACAAAGATTTTTACAGAGATTGATACTCCGAAGAGTGGTTTCTACTCTCTAAAGAGAATGATTACAAAGATCATTGTTGAGGGTTTTTAGATGGTAGTTCAGGATGAGATTTCAGATGGCTAATTTTCGATGATCCTTCCTAATGAGAAAAGTCTCAATTTATAGAAAGGCTCGCACTTCACCGAGAAGCTTCTGGCCAATCAGATTTTTACAACACAAAAGTAAAAAGTACAATAATTTCAAATGTGGTTGAAAATATTAAAAGTGGTTGTTGATTGTCTTTATTCCAATGTCGGCAATTTCTTTTGATTCCAGCTTGACAGCTGTCTTCTTATCTTCAAAGTTCACATGGTGCTGTCAGTCACGTTTTTCTTAATCGTCCTTTACTTGTGGACGTGTCCCATTAGTCGGCAGGCTTCTTTAATGCATTCTTCACTTCCGAAAAATTGATCGTTCATAATTCCACAGATTTTTTCTTCAAGAATTTTTGATTCTTTATCTCCCCTACAGATAAGGATCCAATTATTACTCATACCATAGACCATGTATCTTTCTCCATAAAAGAACTGCATTGTTGAGCAGACTGATTTTATTCCGAGAGCTCGTCTGTAAATCATCCATTTTCTATTAATAGTGGGCAATTCTTTAAAAATCTGAATCTCCTTGAGTGGATTTCCATTATTTTTTCGAATTGTGATGAGATGATGTTCTCCATACCACTCTGGTTCTTTATATTCCGGACTAATTGTGTAAAATCTTAGTTCAATCGGTTGTTTATCACTGAATTTTTTAACACAATTAACAAATTCTTTATCAAATTGTTCGATTTCTTTTAGATCTATCCCTGGGAAGAGTCGATCTAAAAATCCAAATGCTGCCAATTTTCGAACAATATTAGGATCTGCTCCTTGAACTGCACTGATCCTTGGATAAATCGCCGTTGGAAGGGCTGTCAAATATAGAGAACTTCCTTCTCTGAAATTATATACCCATTCTGAGAATTCATAATACTCCTTTTCCATTGGATGTAGATTGGCTCTGATGTGATGAGTAGCAATTATTCCCTTTGGTGATTTAAGGTCACCAACTGGTGATTTTTTATCTTCTTGGAATTCACTGATAACAGTAGGCTGTTCCAATGGGCCTTTTGATAAGGATGTTTGAGTACTAGACTCGCGGCTCCCTGTCCACTTGTAAATTTTTCCAACAATTTGTCCATACTGACAGGTAGTTGTTGTGGACCCTTTTTCATGACTTTTTCCTCTTGCGAGGTAAGAGAGTCATTTCTCTTAAATTTTGATTCTCCACTCGACGTGGATGTATTAATCTCCCGAAATGGGATGTGACTAGCCTTTCGGCTGTATTCACCTTTTAAAGGAGGATACTCCTGGCTACAATTTGCAAAAAGTCTAAACATTCTAACAATTTTTCAACTATTTTTTCTTTGTTATCATTCAATTTTTCAATCTTTTTCCCACTTTCAACAACTTTGCTTGATAAATCACACAAAGTTTGTCGAATATCAAGATGATCTTCTTGAACAAAGAAGATAATCTGCATTAAAATCATTAGAAGATCTTGTAATTCCTTTGTAAATGCTTCAATCTTTTCCATATTCATAATTCCTGCTCAAGAAATCAGCAAATAAATTATCTTTTCCTTTAATATATTCAAATTTAAAATTATAAAAAGATAGTAACACTTGCCATCTATGTAATCTTCTATGTTGAGGTGAATTTGGTAATTTATTATTTACTAGTCCGTTAAGTTGTGTATTATCAGTTTGAACAATAAATTCCTTGGGTAATAAAAACATTTTAAATTTGTTTATTCCTTTAACAACCGCTAATAATTCTTTCTCATTGGTTGAATAATTTACTTCAAAGATTATTAAATGTTCCACTAGTATACCTGCAAATTTCATTTAAATCAGTTTTTAATAAAGCACTCCAATATAAATCTGAAGCATCGGTTTGAACTATTAATTTATCTTTTTCATCAGAAGTCTAAGTTTAGGTAAATTTCTACGAGTTTTCTTTTAAATTTTTAACACAAAGAGTATGTTCTTCATTCCAGCCTAATTTATTTGATTTTCTTAATAGTTTCTGAAGTTTATTTCTTTTTTCTACAAGTTTTTCTATAAATCCTTCAACATAATTAAGACAACCCAAAAACTTTTGAATTTGTTGCTTATTTTCTAATTTATCAGGAAATAAAATTATTTTTTCTGAAATATGAGGTTGCAATTTTATTCCATCACTATTTATTATCATTCCTAAGAATTCAATTTCATGTTTTGCTACTTCTGCTTTTTTCTGATTAAGTATTATACCTTCTTTTGAGCAAAGTGTAGCAAAAATTCTAAGATGTTTAAGATGATCTTCATATGTTTTACGAGCAAACAAGTATATCATCAACATAAACAATAAGAAAATTATAGGTTTTAAAAACTTCATCCATTCTTCTTTGATAAATTTGTGGTGCATTTTTTAATCCAAATGGCATAACTATCCATTCATAATGTCCTTGAGGGGTACTAAATGCTGTTAATGGTATACTATTTTCTTCTAGTTTAATTTGCCAAAATCCGCATTTACAATCAAATTTTGAATAATATTTTTTATTCTTAGCTATATTTATTAATACTTCTTTATTTGGTAAATAATATCCATCAAACTTAGTGTTTTTATTAAGTTCTTTATAATTTACTACCATCCTAGGTTTTCCTCTTTTTATCTCTCGAATGATTTCTAACCATAAAAAATTTGGGCTACTATGAGGGCTATTACTTCTCCTTATAAGTTTTTGATTAAGAAGTTCTTGAATTTGTATTTGAAATTCTTCCTTATCTTCTTGATTATAGAGCATAGGTTTGACTCTAATAATGATTGTTGGTTCTAATAGTTCTATTTTAGCTGTTGTTTTTGATTTTTCCCATTTTTCAAGTGGGTTTTCATTATAATTTTTAGCTAAAAGATCTTTTATTTGATCAAGAGTAATTGTTTTGATTGAATAATTGAGTAATTTTGGTATAAATTCTATTTTTTCACCACGCCGAAATTTGTTGAACTCTGAATGGTTTGAATTCTCTAGCAATTTTTAGTAAATGTCCACATGGGGTTTTTAATTGAATAGTATAAATATTTTGACTATATTGACTAAACTGTTGTAAAAAGTCATTTCCAAGAATAATATCACAATTATATTGGTAAACATTTCTTATAGTTACTATTTTAGATCCTATTATAATTTCTATATTTTCATTTTTATATTTTAAAGATTCTCTTACTCCAGTTATTCCTTGTAGAGTTAATTGTTGTTTATTTTCTATCCATTTTGGTAATAAAAATTCTTTAAAGACAGTTATCTCAGCTCCTGTATCAATTAGAGCACAAGTAGTTATTTTTGATTCAAATACAGTTATTTGTATATATACACTTATTGGGAATTTTATTTCTCTACTCATTTTTCTTTAGGGCAATATGTAGTTATTCCTTGATGTATAATAAGAATTCCTTCCTTGTCTATTTTATAATTATCAAGACTATTTAAAAATGAATTTCCTAATAATATTGGATGTTCATCAAAATTCATATTGTTATCAATATAGCATTCTATGCTTAATAATAGATTTCCTAATTTAATTTGAACTTGTCCTATGATATCACAAGAGTTTCCTTCAAAATCTCTATAACTATAAGGTTCAACTTTTTTCTTTTTAATTCCTTCATCAATAAGAGAGCAAATATGATTCTGACTTGCTCCAGTATCAATAAGTATTTTAATTTCATTTATCCATTTACTTCCATTAAAGAATTTTCCTTTGATTCCATAGACACTATTATTTTTATTTTGTATTATTTTTGAAATACTATGTCTTACTGTATTATTTCCTATAATTATTTTATTTTCTTTATATGTTATTTGTTTTGGTATTATAGGTTGATCAATACTTATAGCATCATCATGTCCTATCTCAAAATTTTCTATTTCTTCTATGTCTTGTTCTCTAGGTAAGATTGCTTCTCCTATATCCCTAAATTCTTCGTCAATTTCTATAAAAGGCTTTTCCTTATATATATTTCCATAATTACTATTTGTATAACAATATAATCCTTGATATAATATAGTAAAGACTTTATTATCATCTTTTAATATTTTATTAGTCATCTTAAAATGTAGACTAAGACAATCATCTAAATTTTTATCATTTATATGCACACAATATCTTGGATAACAAGTAAATTTTAATTTTTTATAGGCTAAGTTTCCTTTTACTATTCCTAAATTTCCATTTTCTCATAGCTTATACATCTTTCATCTTGTAAATTAAGTATTATAGGACTATTAATTCCTTCTTTAAAACATGATTTTATTATTATTTGTATTCCAGTAAGGTAAACATAAGATATTTTATCTCGTTTTTCTTGTTTTAATTTTCCTAGGAATTCATTAATATTTCTTTTTGTTATAAGATTTAATTTTATTTTTCCTTGTGTATGTTTAATATCTATGGCTTTTTCTATTTCATGATATTCATTAATGACTAACTTCTTTCTTCTAAAGGCCGATCCTAAAATATTAAATAATTTATTTTCTCCTGGAGGTTTTAGACTTAATTCTGCTTTATTAATTTTTCTAAATTTTTCCCAATCAAATTTTCCTTTTAAGGCATATCCCTCTACTCCTTCGTATACTTCAGTTTCTAAATTTTCTGAATTTTCAATTTCCATGATTCTTAGGTATCTAATTCTTCAATTCTCCTAATTTCATTATTAAGAACTCTTTGTATTCTTTTTAAAGTTTTCATTTCTATAAGAATAGGCATTTTAACAAGATATCCTATATCTTCGTCTAGAACTTCATCAAAATCTATTAAAAGAAAAGTAATTTTCTTTTCAAATTTTTTCTTTAATTTAAGACTATCAGAGTCTTTTATTTTATTAGTCAAGTTTCTTGATTTATTAATAAGATGTTGAATATAACTATCAGTATCTAAATATTCAGTAGAACTGTTAACGTACCATCCTATGCAAATTTCGTTATTATCTTCCATTCTCTCTAATTCCTCAAGATATAGGGCTCTGATACCATTATTAGGTGACCTAAAATGCAAAAATAAAATAAAAACAATTAATTCAAAAATAAAATTATTAATTAAATTTTTTGGCTCAAGATAGGTGGAAAGAGTTGATGGTGAAGAGAAGTTAATTTTTTATTGCAGGCGGCAAACAATTTTGTCAAATCCAAAATTAGATTTAAAGTTTAAGGACTAAAATGATTTGTTTTAAAACTTGTTATTTTAAGGGTATTTTAGGTAGTTTTAAGGTTGAATAGTAAAAAAGGGTATTTTGGAAAGGGTATGGTTGAATTTAGGGTATTTTCAATAATTTCCCATGGTAACAGGTGAAGCTCGAAAGCCGTTCCCGTCCCTGTCGGGGGAGATGCCAACCATCTCTCCTTTCTATGAACACGGACTCTTTCTTTAAAATTTAACATATGAATGAGTTTAATCCTTCTAAAAGTACCGATGTGGGATAACTGGAGTAACCAGAGAGCAGAAAGGGAAAGAGAAAATCGAATGGAAAAGAAAGCAGGGGAGTGGTAAAGAGATAGAGAAGGCTGAAAAGACAGTGGGTATTGTGATTCGAGAGGAGCCACTAGTGGTGGAGGTGGAACAAGAGACCCCTGAGGCTTTGGCTGTGATTGATGGTGAGGCTGTAGAGAAAGCTCACGAGACTGTGTATCAGAATCAATGTGAGGAAAATGGTCCTATTGTGGAGTTGGAAAAACAAAATTCAGTGCATTCACAGAAAGTTCATAACGACAATGTTCTGGTAATAGGAGTTGTGCGAAGTTTGGTGGAGAACCGTCAGCAGTCGTCAAAGTCAACTGGAATGGTAGAGGAGGTAGTACATTCTATTGTACCAGAAGGAAATCAATCAGAGTCTGGTGGTAGTCTTGGGTTGCAAAATATGGATTAGAGTGCAGAAATAGAAAATCAAGTACTGGGGGATACAGGGATTATGCAGGGTCTGGAAATTGGGGTACGCATGGATGGTCAAGGTTCTGGATTTGTGGATGCTGGGCTTGAGGTGGGAGAAACTATGGTGGAAGTTGAGTTGGGGGACAGAGCACCACACAGAGGATCGGATTGCGAGATTACTGATGCACAGGATGTTGAGGATGAAGCGGGGGAGTTGGATTATCACTCGGATTCAGAGGTGAATAAAATTGCGGCCATACAAAGTTCAAGAATATGGAGGTTTGAGACAATCTCAACGGGTGCGAGCACGCCCTTCTAAATTGAATTTATGATGGACACAATGGTTGTGTGGAACGTGCAGGGGATGGGCACGTCTAAATGGAAGGCTGAGGAAAATAGTTAGGAAAAATAATGCGGCAGTTTTAGCAGTGGCGAGCCATTCCATAGTGACCGTCGTTTGGCTATGTATGCAAGGAAAATAAATTTGTTTGGGTGGATTTCCAATGAGAAAGAAGGTGTAAAAATCTGGGTGTTTTGGCTTGACGATGTTGTGGTGGATTGGATTGGAGCTTCGCAAGCGTTGCATGGAGTATCTACGAAAGAAAATCACAAAATAGTGGTCTCTTTCATCTATGCGAAATGCAATGCTACGGAGAGAAGGGAACTCTGGTAAGAGTTGGAGAATTTTTCACATTGGTGGTTTACCATGGATCATTGCTGGAGATTTTAACATCATTAGACAAGACTCTGAATGTATAGGAGATCATCCTTGACTGCTTGCAGCTATGGGAGAGTTTAATGAATGTATGGATAGATGTGGATTGCTTGAGGTGCCATATAGGTTGAGGCGGTTATCTTGGCGCAATGGACATGATGGGATGGATTAAAGCTGGGCTAGACTGGATCGAACGCTAGGCAATTCGAACGCTTTGCGTATTTATTCGAAACTCCAATGAAATATTTGCAGAAGAATACGTCTTATCACTGTCCAATGGTGATTTAGGTGGAGAGATTGTTTGAGTCTTATGGTCCATCTTCTTTTCGGTTTCACAGGATGTGGTGTGAGCATGAGCAATTTTGATCTTGTGTGGAGCATGTATGGAGAGAGCCGAATCATGTAGATGGGTTAAGAGATCTTCAGAAGCTAGCTGCGAAGCTAAAGCTACAAAAGTGGCTTTGAGAACGTGGAATAGGCAGATTTTTGGGCATGTAGCACAGATTACCTCTGAGTTAGAAGAGGGAGTTGAGAGCTTGGAGAATTCTTTGCAGAGCGAGTACTCTGAGGAGCTGGAAATATCATCTTTGCCTGTTGAGATAGTTGGATTTCCTCCCTTTTCTGCCACTTGGAAAGTTCAAGATTTTACTCTTCGTCTTATATTGTGCTCATCCCTAAATTGGAGAATCCAGATGGCTTGGATCGGTTCCGAACAATCAGCTTATGCTCCATAGCTTACAAATTTTTTGGGAAAAATTTTGGTGAATTGGATGACTGGTTTGCTTCCACGGTGCAGCTCCCCTGAACAATGGGCCTTTTTACCAGGACGGAGCATATTTGAAAACATCACTTTAACTCAAGAGATGGTGCAGGCTTTGAATTGCGAGAATCATGGAGGTAATGTGGTTGTTAAGGTGGATATGGCAAAGGCATATGACAGAGTAGAGTGGAGATTTCTGATTCATGTTTTTGCGATCCTTTGGGTTCCCTGTTGAATTGTGCTCTTTGATTTCAGACTGCATATCAACACCCTGGTTTTCTGCTATGATGAATGGTACGACTCGAAGCTTTTCAAGTCCTCCCGAGGTCTGCGGCAAGGCGATCCCATCTCGCCGTATCTTTTTATAATTATGGAAGAGGTGTTGACTAGATTGTTAAATAAGAAATTTGAGGCAGGTAGTATTGGTGCTTTCACACACCCTAGAGGAGCTCCTTTGGTGTCTCACTTATTGTATACAGATGATCTAGTGGTATTTGCTAATGGGAGCAAACAGTCTATGAGAATTTTTTCGCTCTATGAAAGATGGTTGGGATAGCTAGCTTATTAGAAAAGAAAAAATTGCACGGCTGCTCAGAAGGCTAGTATTCTTCAAGTGACTTCTTTCAGTGAGGGTTTGTTTCCTATTAAGTATTTGGGAGTTTCCGGTGGTGATAGAGAGGCTAACGGCTCGCCATTTACAAAGTCTGGAGGAGAAAATCCGTAGTAAAATTGCTGGCTGGAAACTGGATTTATCACGGGGAGGTTGAGTCATTTTACCGAGGCATGTGTTGACTAGTATGGCAACTCACCTGTTATCTGTCCTTGTGTTTAGATCTTTGAACTCTATGTTGTCCTTGTTCTTTTAGAGTGCGGTGAATGGGAAGGCTAGGAAAAAGTGGGTGGCTTGGGAAAAATATGTAAGCCAGTCAAGAAAGGAAAATTTGAGGAGGTTGAAAGATCTCTCTCCACATGAAATTTGCTTGGAAGGTGCTCACCGGTGACTCCTTATGGGCAAGGTTGACAACAATGAATTTCATTTACCAAATTCTTGAACTAATTTGAGGAGGTGAAACGATCCGTCCACCTGAAACTTGATTAGTAATTAATTCTCTGTTGGAAGTTCTTGAAACATTGTGATTTAAAGATGAGTTGTAGACCATTGACTACAATGAATTTCATTTACCAAAGTGTTGAATTAATTTTACGAAATCGGTAACATTTTGATTTATGTGTTTGAGATTATCAGCCATCACCCTAAGATGAAGCATGTGATGAGGACTGAAACTGAGCCTTAGTCCAAGCATGGATACAAATACGAGTCACATAAGCGGCATGACAACATCAGGTTTTTGAATCTGCATAGATGGCAGCAAGTAGTTGCATTTACCGGTTTTAATTATTTACCACGAACATTTTTCATCGAGGGAAGATTTTAATCTATTATTACTTGTTTCAAGGATTTACTCCTTTTTCTTTTATTTTTTATTCTTTCCGCAGTGGGGATGGGATGTGAAATGTAGAAAGGGGAGAAAACTTGTATTCATTAATCTTTTTTCCTTTTCATGCTCCATTAATAAAGAAGAGAGTACGTGAAATATGGATATGGAACATCTAAGACTGGGAAGCACTGGAGGTGCACGAGCACTACTAGGCCTTCAACCCAACTCATTAATGTCTATTGCTTATCACTCTCTTTTTGGTTCCCAAAATGACACAACACTCCTCGAAATTGATGAAAAGCTCGTCCCTGATATCCTTCAGCAAAGGTATGTAGTTTTATTGGATCAAGTCCTTATCTCATCTTAATTCTTATTTCTCTAGTAGAGTAACTATAAGAGGACAGGCGGATGAAGGTGCATTTCTTTGTACTCAGTCAAAAACCTATGCTGTTAAATTTGTAGGAACATCCAAATCTGTATTTCTTATTCCTCCTTCAGATAAAGCAGTGCAAGATTGTAATGAGAAAGATGATAAGACCATAGTGGCTGCTTCTGTTATCAAAGCGGCACCAGGCTGCATGGAACTTGTTGAGGTTGCACCCAAATTGGATAAACTTATATTGCTTCTCTCTCAAAATGCTAACAATTTTGACGAGGCTTAAGACATGGACATCTCCAATGAGAGAGAAGACAAATACAGGCTTATACAAATGGGATGATCTTGTTGACAAGGTACAGGCTAGCGATGAGGAACTGAGGTCTGGACAACTAGCCCTTTTAGCTGTTGAAATTGATGGATGTTGGCGCATTTTGGATGACGAATACATGGATATGATTCTGAACATGCTTCTGCATGATGTAATATTGAATGATTGGTCCTTTAATGCACTCAATGAAGATGAAGTTCTGGGAGCATTAGAAACAGATGGGTTTCCACGATATAGTGCATTGCTTGAAAGTCTATGGTAATAAGGGGGAAGAGTGTGTTGGTGGAAGTGGCGTGTGGAGATTGGAGAATAGGCGCATTTTCGTTCACTTTGCAAGAGAAATCTTGAAAATTGGTAAGATGAAAATAGAAACATTTATGGCAGAATGGATACGAAAGGTTCCTGATGGTATACATGCAAGTTTTGACATGTTGGAAGAGGAAGTTCTGACAGAAAAACTAGGGTCGTTCCCATCAACCCCTGCTGAACGTTTTAACATACTATTTGCGGGAGAGGCAAAAGTAATGGAATGATCTACAGCCATGTCAGGTCTGTTTCTGTTATTTTGAATGAGTTCTGCATTGCTCATGTAATTTGTTCAAGTATTTTTACTTCTAGAAGCAGCTTCTCCTAAATATTATTTAACAAGTTGAGTTTTTAAGATATTTCTTTGTTTGGTAGAAATTAAAATCAGATTTTTAATAATTTTTTATAAAAGTTAGTGAAATGTGTGGTTGAAAAGTTGTGGGTCCCATGAAATATATGATTAAAATTAAATATTAACTTTAACTTAAATTAAAATCTAAATTTTAATTCCTACCAAACGGGGGATTTTACAGGGATTAAGAAAAAAGAAAACAAGATTTGTTTGACAAGATGCATGTTTATAAAGAATTAAATCACGTATTATCCACTCATTAATAACAACAGTGTTTTCGTTGACTCTATAAACGAAGGAACTTAACACAAAGTGTCTAAGCCGTGATAAATAAATAAATAAAAGGATAATTGCAGCAAAAAGTCACAAACTTTTGAAACATTAGCAAACTTTTTCCAAGTCTTTGATTTGTTGCATCCGTCACTCCTAACATTTCCAACTATTGTATGTGAAGCCCTTTTGGATGGTTTCTATCCATTTTTCCGTCAGTTGATCCAAAATTTAAGTTTGACCATATTTTTAATCAATTAAAATGGGGCAAAATGGTAAATATCTATTAAAATAATTAAAATTGTTATTTTATTCCTAAATGACAATTGCAACCACAGGCTTGAAATTTAAGAAATTTCATATAAAGCCCTCATCCCTAAACTCGATTCAACTGAACCCTAAATCAGCGACAGTCAACCATCAACTTGCTTCCTTTCTACTCCTTTTATCTATTTCTCTCTCCCTCTCTTCACGGATGAAGTGAAAAAGAAGCGATTTCAAAGCGTCATTGGATGATCCTGTAGCTTCACTGCCTCCTCCAGTGTCGATCAGGCTATTGTAACCAACGTATAATTACACTTCTCTTGTAATAATCATGACATGCATGGCTGCCTAGAGGCCTAAAAATTAGAACTGTTTATGGTTATTCAAGAAGGAGAAGAAACTTTAGGAGCAGAGAGGATGGGTTTGGGGGTATTGCTTCTTTTTCCCTTTGTCTGAAGCCGTTACACCACCAAAGTCGCCGAAAAGTTGCAGCATCTGTCGGATAATTATGACGCTGAGCTCTTGTATTCTCCCGCCAGGTTGTCATCCTTAGCCTCCTCTACTGTTTCTGGTCCACCGTGCCCTCAACCTTTGGGGAACGTGATCTAGCGTTTGACTCATGAAATAAAACATCATAGCGGTGAAGATAGGGAGAGAGAAATAGAGAAAGGAGTAGAAAGGAAACAAGCTGATAGGTTGACTACCGCTGATTTTAAGGTTCAGTTGAATCGAGTTTGGGGATGGGGGCTTCATATGAAATTTGTTAAATTTCAAGCCTCTGGTTGCAGTTATAATTCAGGGATCTGATAACAGTTTTAATTATTTTAATAGATATTTACCATTTTACCCTATTTTAATTGATTAAAAATATTGTCAAACTTAATTTTTGGGTCAACTGATGGAAAAATGGATGGAAACCATCCAAAAGGGCCTCCCGTGCAATGGTTGGAAAGGTTAGGAGTGACGGCTGCAACAAATTAAAGATTTGGGAAAAATCTGCTAATATTTCAAAGGTTTGGAACTTTTGCTGCAATTATACCAAAGTTTAATGGCTAGCCCACAATTTTCAGATCAGACACGCCGGCACGTGATATCCGTTTCTATTTAAAACTAGAAAGATAATGGTACAAAACCCGATTCACCAACTAGCAGCTGTTATTATTGTTCGATCGACCTAAAATTCTGAAAGCGCAAAAACCTCAATTCTATCAACAAAGGTACCTTTTTTCTTTTCTCAAAAATTTATGCTTCGAGGATTAATTTGCTTGCTCAAATTCATTAATATTTGCTTGGGTATTCATAAATTCTGGTTTGACTTTCGTTTGACTTGATTTTTTGTATTTTGTCTTGCTCGAAGATGGATGTGGTAAATAAGATCTGTCTCAATAATTCTTGAATTTGAATTGCGTTTTAGGATTTTATTTATTTCTTTATGTTTGGGATTCGGAAAGTTCTAAGATATGGGGTGTTGACAATTTAGGAAAAAAAAAAAATTATATATATATTGAGATTATTTTTGAAGATTCAATAAAGGATTTTTTGAACATGTTGGTTCTCTGAAAGTAAGTAAATGGGCGGAGGCCCGTAATCAATCGATGATCTTGATGTGACATATAATTTTTTTTTGGGTTTAAGAATTGGATTGTTATTATTTAATGCAATGGAAATGTTTATCTGCTTGCATTTAAAACCTCAGAGCTGGATTTTGGGGTTGAGTTACTGTTTCTAGTAATGAAAGGCACAGTAAGAAATGTATAATTGGTTGTTGATCACATCTTACATTTTATAAATGTGTTGTGCACGGATTGGTTGATATTTGAATTTGGGATAAAGTTAGTGCTTATGTGGGAGCGTTTAAACTATAATTTAATTAGTGGGTCCCACCGAATGTGTATATAAAAAAAAAAGTGTAATAAGTTGTGGATCATATGGATGAAAAGTGTGTTCAACTAGCTTAGCCAAACATGCACTTAGTTTATAACTTTGTTGAATCGTTTAACAACTCAGTTGTTGTATAATTTCCGATGAACTTGTTAGAATTGTTAATTCTGTTTTGTGGTTGTGGAAAACAATGGACAAAGAGGTATATATCACTTACTACGTTAGGCCGCTATAGTAGCACAGTTTTGTGTAAGCAAAGCTGGTGATGTAGTGGTATCCTCAAGCAGTGTTGAATCCCTTGGTTTTAGCACTAAAGTAATTAAGGTTTATAATTCTTGTTATTTGAATTGTTTTCTTTGTTCAAGGTAAGAAGACATGAAGAAGAAAGAAAGATAAAATTCCAACTTTAAACTATTATTTGTTGTCAGGGTTAGAAGATATTATAAAGTATGAAGAATAAAAGATAGGATGACTAGAATTGAAGAAGATTAATGACACTAAGGGAGAAAAGAATGACAAGCCTTAGACATAATAGGGTATAGGCAAAAGGAGGATTGAGAGGAGAGAAGATAGTTGTAGAATGATTAGAGTAAGTAGCATCAGCCACGTTGATTTAAACCAAAAACAAGTCCCTCAATAAGATTGGTGTCGAAGTATTTATAGAGGAGTCTTAATACCCTAGTCCTCGAACTTTAAACTTTTGTCATTTGCAAGCATGCTATAGGTCCCAAGACAAAGAGTACTGAATAACAAACAAATCCTTAGAACCCTGTAACTATTTATAAAACTAAATAAAAGAAACAGAATTGGAAATGATATATTAATAATACCAGCACTACATTTGAATTTCAAACATCAATCTATGTTATTCCTCCTGAGTTTGAACTCAACTTCGTTAAGAAAACCTCGAAAATCTTTTGGAACAAAACTTCATGGTGCATCTTAGATGTGATTTCATCTACAGATGTACAGTCTGAAAATGACTGAGCTTACCACTGGACCAGATATCTTGTAATGTCAATCCACAACATATTCAGTGTATAAAGTATTCCTTAGGAGATAGAATTTTGTTAAGGATTTTGATTGAAGAGAAATTTTTAATGGGGGAAAGTCAAGTGAATAGAAGAGATGAATGATAAGAGAAATCATTAAGTTGGTGAATGCAAACACAGATATCAAAGAGTCACACTCTGGAAATACTGTTGTTTAATTGTTCTCAGAATTGATTATTTGAATTTTTACGAATATAATTGTAATGAATATCATAGGACTTCATTAAATTTTAATGCTTAATTATCAGATTAATATCTATATATAATTAATTGATTATATTTCCGGTTCGACCCCGGTCGAATATTCTGACCTTTAACTCTTTGCCTTTTCCAGTTCTTTGTCTTAGCCCATTTTGAAAACATTGATATTTGCACAACTTCTTTGATTCTGGAATGTTATTACAGTGACTTACTGTTGATTTCATGTAAAGGAAGTTTATAAGTAAAGCATATTGGTAAATTTCATTGACAACCATCATTTACCCGCATCTTTAGGATGATAAATAATGCTAAATTGCGAATTAGTTCATTGTTAAAGCTGCTTTATACTTGTCTTGCTTTCCTCTTATAAGATATATCTTAACTTTTTAATGATCTCTTCTTGCCCGTTTGATTCTCATTATTGTAGAATGGGAATAAAAAATATAGTCATTATTGGAATTTTATAAGTAAAGGAAGTTTATAACTAAAGCATATTGGTAAATTTCATTGCCAACCATCATTTACCCGCATCTTTAGGATGATAAATAATGTTAAATTGCGAATTAGTTCATTGTTAAAGCTGCTTTATACTTGTCTTGCTTTCCTCTTATAAGATATATCCCAACTTTTTAATGATCTCTTCTTGCCCGTTTGATTCTCATTATTGTAGAATGAGAATGAAAAATATAGTTATTATTGGGCCCGGCACAAGAGATAGAAATTCAAAATTGATAGCTTGATGCGATAAATAATGGTCATATTTATCATTTTTATGGATGAAAAATGAGAATCAAACGAGGGGCTCATTATGAAAATTTGCTCCGAGCCTGTAAAAAACTGAGCTGCTGCGAGATGTACTTACTCTGACATGTGACATTAGTTAGAATTATGCCACTTGTACAGGGCTTTTCTCGTCCCCCCCCCCCCCAAATGGCAGGGGGCAGCCCCCCTAGCTACTTGTACAGGGCAAAAGCACAATTGGGACATTTAACTCAAATCCCAATCTTATTTTGTCCCCTTTGATGTTTGAACGGTCGAATTTGACTAAGTTCTTACAGAATGATGCAATTTAATTTGTGCATTAACCTATTTATTAAGTGTCGAGTGGTTTTGCTTTTATGACGGAAGTTCTTCCAAACCTTTCTAAATCAAGAATTGTACATTTGCATTAGATGACATAGAATCTCCTGTGTCACTGGCTACAAAATAAACTCTCCATCTATTAGCTTTGCTTGGTACGCTGGATCATCTACCAGTCAGGTACACCTTTAAATGGTCACTATCAGGAGTTGATCGACTAATTGCTACGGGTTTGAATAAAATGGGAGCTATGGATTAGGATTAAAATTCAACTGTTCAACATTATATAAATTTACTAGATTTCTATCTCTTTGATGCATATATATACACATGGAGTTAATGATGAAAACAATTCTTGAAAGAGTTCTGCTTATCAATCAAAATGGCAGTTAGACAAATCATCGTCGTGATGCTCTTCTTGAATACAATTAGGGTAAAAAATAAGAGGACTAATAATTATTTGGCTGATATTGATGTCAAAGAAGCCTTCATCGGAACCATGAACTCGGATTGCCCATCATGCTGTCAAGAATTCAACGCCCATTTTTCTTTTGGAAACATGACATTTCTCTTTTGTTAACTAGGTATAAACTATGTAAATCAACTTTTGATGGTGAGTAATTGTCAATATGTAATACTGAATTTGTATCTAAGTTGGGCTCGAACGAATAGGTTATTTTGAATACTATTTTAAGACTTTTTTTTTTCTAGTTGATCCTTCACAATTATATTTTGTAGGAGAAAGATCATCATTTTATGGATAAGAAAGAAGTCTGCAAGGAGGTTTCTGAAGATGTGACTCGCGAGTCATTGATTGCCATCTCTTACCGATTACCGGAGAAAGAGCTCATCAGTGAACAGTTACCAAAAAAATTGGACAATGAGAAAGTTGTCCAACCTCTCAAACACGATGGTGACGAGAAATATAGGTCTAAGCTGATGTCAATATCCAACTCACAGTCACCAGACATGAAAATCCTACCTGGGCAAATTGATGGTTAGCTTAGGTGGCAGGTTTTTATTTGTAATGAATACAATGTAAAACTTTCTTATAAATTGTTGTGATTTGGATATCAAGAAAGAAACATTTTAGTTGCTTGCAGTGTATCCTTGAGTTGTTACCTTCAGCTTCTGAATGCTCTTAGGTCATGTTTGATATCTTTCATTTTCCATGAAACTTGGAAATCATTTTCCATCTTTTACAATGTTAGATAGGTAAAATTTTCCTTGGAATTGGTTTTCCTCCTAACTCTCACGTGACCTCATTTTCTTGGTTTTCATTGAATTTGTTTTTCCACCACTTCGATGGGAAAATGGTTTTCCCCATCTTTTTTTTTTTAATTTTTATTTTAGCAATGGAAATAAATTCTATCCCCAATTGTAACAAATTCTATCGCTAATGGACAATTTTCATGTAAAACAAAGTCAAACGAATATCAAAAGGCCTAAAATTTCAATATTTTTCACGTGAAAAATTGTACTAATCAAACACAATTAATTGAATACTCTCATATGGATACTTATATGGATGGCAAAAAGCTCGTCGACTCGGGCTCGGCCCGAAAAAAGCCCAAGCCGAGCCCGACTAGGGCTCAGTTCCACCGAGCCTCATTTTGGGGCGTTGGCTTGAGCCCAGGCCCACTCCGGGCTCGTCACCGGCTGGTGACTAAGTAATATAAAAAAAAAATTAAGTTTAAATGTATTTTTTATATGTTAATATTTAGTTATTATTTATAACAAGCATAAATTGCACAAATTTTAAAAACATTATAAAATATTATAGATTTATAACGAATTTAAAAAAAAAAACACGAGCCGGCTTGCTCGGGCCCGGCTCGGCCCGCTAAGGCTCGGGCTGAGCCTCATTTTTTTGGTTGAGCATTTGCTCGGCTCGGCTCGGCTCGGCTCGGATCTATTTTGCTCGAGCTTTGAGTTGTGGCTCGTGGCTTGACTCGTTGACATGGCTAGATACTTGTAACTGGAAAGTGCTCTTATCCTATAAATTCTTATGTATTATGAAAATTGTTATGGCCAAAAATTGGTATCACTATTATTTCCTCCCCGCTGATAACTGAAATATGGGTATTTCTCTGTACCCCCTCAAATGCCTAAGCTGACTTAGTTTTTGACATTAGGATATTTAGTTCATGTCAGTGTAGATTAAAAGTTGATAAAAGTTTCAAGTGAAAGTCAACAATTAATATTAACAACACATTTAATTAGATCCATAATTTATTAACCACGTGTTTCATCGACTTTTATCAAAATTTATTTAAAAACTGATTTTAATTTACACCAAATATGGGCTTAATATATAATTGAAAAGGGAAAATTTGAAAGTATATTTTGTAGGTGTCTAACGATGATAATGTGAATTTTATCAACATAAGAAACAAAAATTGTAGAAATAACAAAACCTTATAGTTCCCTTTCGGCTTTTATCCAGTAAAAGAAATATAGAATAAAGTTATAATAATTAAATACTAGACTAATGATATTTTTTATAGATTGAGGTAGATAATATTCTTTGATTTTTTGATCAAATAATTTCATTCATTATCAACCATACAATATAATACGAAGGGAATAAATAAATTTGAAAATTATATTTTTCTTAATTAAAAATAAAAAAATTATTATTAATAATGTTTGTTGTTGCAGTCATCCCATGGTCTCGGTGTTCAGATTCTAGATTGATCAAAATTCGTCTTAGAGTTGAAAAAAAGAGAGGAAAAATGGGTTAGATATCCACTGAGGTGGGTAGCCTTAAATGGATGTGTATGGTAACAGGTTAAGCCCGAAGGTCGTTCACGTCCCTGCCGAGGGAGATGCCAACCATCTCTCCTTCCTATGCACACGGCAGGTTTTTCTTAAAATTTAACATATAAAGGAGGTTATTCTTTTCCAAACTTTCGATGTAGGACAACTGGTGACGCCAGGCAAAATAGTGATTATTCTGCAAACTGGAACCAATAGATAATAACAGAGAAGAATGCAAGAGAATAACACCAAGAAAAATGAGAAAATCTTTATTATTCAACAACTAAACAAAAATAACCTACAAATCGGATAAAATAGCTAGAAAATAATAATTATCGGAATTTTACTAAAAATAGCAAAATCTTATTATTCATACCAAAGGAAATACATAATAATAGAAATAAGATTCCAAAAATTTGGCTTAATTTGAGATCGTAATCTATGTCAAAAAGGAAATTGAAATATTACTAAAAATGGTAAAAAATAACTTAAATTAATGATTCGGAAGGGAAAACAGCTGAATTTGGCATCAAAACCAATACACACCAAGACCACGACGTGCGCGCCGAAATAGCTTTCCGAATTAGGGTCATGGGCGTGATTCTGACAACCGTAACCAAAGTTATGGCCAAAATACCGAAATGTATCAAAAAATGACCCCAATTAGGAAATGTCGATGATTATTTGCCAATTTTGCGCTGATCCGCCAACTCATGGTATCTCAGCTTCATTAATGTACTATCAGACAGCTCGGCCTCGTCTAACTCGGATCCTCCTGCATCAACTGGGAAAAGGGAAGTCCCCAAAACCCTCGAATTCCACATCTTCACCACGCAGCTGAGGAAGAACGTGTTCACGGGACATTACAGGTTGCCTATTATGTATAATTCTCAGTAAATTCAAATATTAATCAATTTCTTCTTTGTCTCTGTAATAAATATAGAATTTGTTCAACAATTTCTTTGGTTGTGTGTTCTGATAATGTGTTTTACAATTATTTTGATTGATCGAATTTTAGGTTTTTAAAGTTATCCGCTCATCTAAATTGGCTGGGAGCAGCTAACTAGTGTCAAATAACCATTAGCAAGATTTTAGTTAAGTTTCTTCTTCGTACTATCTCGTTTACCACAAAGCCAATGCTGACGCCAAAGAGGAGAAAAAGGTAGAAATTTGATGTTGTAACCGGAATATATATATAGTCCACTAGGAGTGAGATTATATGGTTCTTAAGGAATAATCTTTCTTTAAATTTTGTCCTCAACACATCCTCATGACTTTAACTCAGGTCTTTCGTCTATCTTTAGTATCATGTGAATCAGCTCGTGTAAATGCGTTTCTTTATTTAAATGTTATCTTCAACGATCTTGACAACTGATTCATTCCCAGGCCCTACATTCAACGTTGAATTTGATGATTTACCTCACTTTTCCAAAAATAACTTAAACGAAGTATTTGACCTGGTTTTAGTCGTTCTTGAATAAAAATTATTGAATGAATCAATAAAGTTCAAAAGGTTACTTGGTTTTTCCATGTAATGTTGCCTCAGTGAGTATGATCATGAGAATATTAGTGATACATCTGTAAATGCTGAAATTTTAGTCCTCTGCAGTGAAAAAGATAGTCATTGAATAATGGTGATTCTGTTGTTAGACATGGCATTTCACTTGGAAAAGAAGTGTTTTATAGATCCATAACCGTGGATTTAAATGAACTAGATCTTGTATCATTACCATGACGTCTCCATCGATTTGTATTACATAGACCTTTATTGAACGCCATTTTTACTAGTCTTTATAGAACCCTTTGAAATTTCTGCACAACTATTCAGGTTCAATATATGTTACTTCGTATAATCGTACTCTTGTAGGCAGAGAAAGTGTTGTCTATAAAGCGTAACAACCATCGTCAACACGACCACCGCCAACAAAATCACTGCACGACCACCGTAAAACAAAGATCCAAAATCTGCACATTCATCGCCACCCTCAAAATCTGCACAATCACCAGCACCGTTTACAAAATTCCAACCACCAAAACTCACCTCCACCGCCGGATCCACCATCGCCATTAGACCCACCACCATCGCCAACAAGGCAACAACCCCACAAACCACAGAACCCAACCACCGCACGCCTCAACACCCACCACCACCGTACGCACAACAACGTACCCACTACACCCACAACCACCGTCGAATCCACCATCGCCAACAAGGCAACAACCCCACAAACCACAGAACCCAACCGCCGCACGCCTCAACACCCCACCACAGCACCCACCACCACCGCACGCCTCAACACCCAACCACAGCACTGCACGCACAACACCATACCCACTGCACCCAACCACTGTAGGAGTCGCCAGAGCGGCCGGAGGTAATGGATATCATGTATTGGTACAAAGAGAGAAAATGGAGAGGCAGTGGGTTGAGAGAGAGGCGAGAGATTTAGAGAGAGATAGTTGGGAGGAAATTGATTAGGTTAAGAATTAGGATTTTATACTACCTGATTTTTGCAAAAATAAACTAAAAACCTGATTTTTAAAATGGTAAACCTGCTTTTTAAAAAGGTATACCTAATTTTTAAAAATGTCAAACTAAATTCCTGGTTTTTTGTAATTTTCCCCTTTTTTTTTCAAATGGTGGGCTTGGGCAAGGGTGGGCTGGAAAGGATAATGGGGCTTTAACCATTTTTTTTTTTTTTTTCAGAGATTGGGCTTGGGCAAGGGTGGGCTATAGCCCACCCCTATCTCCACCAATGTATGCAGTCCACTAGGAGTGAGATTATATGGTTCTTAAGGAATAATCTTTATTTAAATTTTGTCCTCAACACATCCTCATGACTTTAACTCAGGTCTTTCGTCTATCTTTAGTATCATGTGAATCAGCTCGTGTAAATGCGTTTCTTTATTTAAATGTTATCTTCAACGATCTTGACAACTGATTCATTCCCAGGCCCTACATTCAATGTTGAATTTGATGATTTACCTCACTTTTCCAAAAATAACTTAAACGAAGCATTTGACCTGGTTTTAGTCGTTCTTGAATAAAAATTATTGAATGAATCAATAAAGTTCAAAAGGTTACTTGGTTTTTCCATGTAATGTTGCCTGAGTGAGTATGATCATGAAAAATATTAGTGATACATATATAAATGCTGAAATTTTAGTCCTCTGCAGTGAAAAAGATAGTCATTGAGTAATGGTGATTCTGTTGTTAGACATGGCATTTCACTTGGAAAAGAAGTGTTTTATAGATCCATAACCGTGGATTTAAATGAACTAGATCTTCTATCATTACCATGACGTCTCCATCGATTAGTATTACATAGACCTTTATTGAACGCCATTTTTACGAGTCTTTATAGAACCCTTTGAAGTTTCTGCACAACTATTCAGGGTCAATAAATGTTACTTCGTATAATCGCACTCTTGTAGGCGGCGAAAGTGTTGTCTATAAAGTGTGAATTGAGGTTGCTCATGAAGTAAGAATGGCCAGAGAAGCTGAAGCTGCAATGGATCTTCATGTGCAAAAGGCAGCAACAAAGGCAGCAGAGCATAAAGAAAACACCCATTGGTGGAAGGATTCAAACCTCCGAATAGCAGGACCAAAACCCAAAATCCGTTGCCTTACCACTTGACCACGCCCCATTATCAATTTCTAATCTACACAGATACCGTCAAGTAACAGGCGTTCTGAATCAATCGATGAAGTTCATTTTCAAAAAGCATAATCAGAAAAAGTTTTTTGAAACAGCAGAAAAAGAAATCCACTTTGACGAAAAAAAGACTGACGACTGCAGTGGCCACCACCAGAATTGTGGTAAGGATGGCCAGGAAGCTTATAGTCGGAATCCAACTAATCGTGGCAGTTATTCCCACTGAAAGAACATATAGATATGGGGACTGTGGCGGCAAACGGGCTCCCAGAAACCGTGACTCCGTTAATGTTGGCTCAGCCACCGTCACTGCAACAGGCTGCCTTACAAACAGCCTGTAATAAAAACTTCATTTTCTATTCTCGTGGTTCAAGAATAACTAGACCAATTGCTTCTGGCTGCTATATATGTTTTCTGGTTTTCAACCTTTTTGTTTGTTGTTTCTTAGTTTATTTATTTATTTATTTTTACTTCAAACAAGTGATTTTCTGTATTTTCAGACATGTTATATATCAGTTCGCTGAATAAATACAGGAGAAATTTAATCTTCATTTTTTTCTCATAAGTTTCTACAGGGCATTATGGTAAAGCAATTAAGTAGAGTTGACAGGTTATAAATGAGTCTAAAGTGAAGTTCTGAAAATTTTAAAATAAGATCCGGAAGAGTCAATGTGATAGTGGTTAATTTTCAATGTGCGATGATTGGATCTCGTTGCCTCTTTCCATTCCAACGTTGCTTAAAACCCCTGAATCGATGACTGCTTGTGTGCATGGTGTTTGACTAGATGAGCAAACGATAACATTAAATCTAGATATGTGCATGTAGTGTCTATAGGGACGAGGTAAGTGGAAATGGTAATAGGTGCTTGTGATGTTGACGTTGTATTATGTTCAGAAAAATACTTGTTGTACATTACTATTTACATATTGATGAGGTGTCAATAAATTGAATCAAATTTGTCAAAATCTCTTCACCATTTAAACGGTTGTTCATATGTAAAGTGGGTTAATGACAAAAAGATATTGGATGATTTTTTTAATTTGATATTGGTGAGATTTTGACTCAATAAAATCTCGTCACGTCATTTGTTAATATATAAATCTATAAGTTGTGATGTACATGTAGCACAATCATTATGGTTAGACCCTTGCCAATATGGATTAATTATCAACGTACGATAATTGGATGCCATTGCCTCCCACGCCAACAAGTATCCATATTATTTGACCCTAAAGAAATTTATTAGACTAGAAAGGCCTGTTTTGCAATAAAATTTGTTAATGAAAATATTGGGACCTCAAAAACATGATTGGGTATGGATTAAATAATATTTCCACTAGGTTTGCTCATGAGATAACCTCAAATATCACAATAAGATATCGTGGTACTAATGAAGGCACATTATATGATTGCTATGGGTTTATTCAACATTACATGGTTGTTCTTTAATCATTGAATCAACACTACAAAACATGGCTCCTTGATGGAAGGTTATTAAAAAAAATCCATAGTGTACTTTTATGGTTAAATAATGGTTTGATTATGCTATATTGAAATTGCAATGGACCATACGTCGAGTTGGTGCTACCTTGGTGAGGTTGAGGTCCTAAATTTCAAGTCTCGGCAAAACATGTCGACTCTGGCTGATACTTACGAATGTTAGAGTGAATTCGATTGTGCACTTCAACGAATGTTCTAGAAATGGACTTGGTATAGGTTATGTGATTGATTGATTGATTTGTTATCTTCTTTAGATTAGACTTAAATGTGAAAACCATGTTTGGTGTACAAGTAATTAGCACGCACAATCTTCCTTGTATAGGATCCTTATAAACTCGTGGTAACTTTTAATTGACATTTAAATCTTCAACCTTTCATTTCGAGAATAATTTCATGATAAACTGGCTAAATATGCTGTTAAATTTGACATAAATACATTTTTCAATTTCAAATAAACATGAAAAAAAGAAGACAATCTTAAAGGATTTATTAGTTTTATAGAGCTACTCATAGATATGAACTTGATAGGATAAACATTTAAGGGAAACCCTACAATTAATGGAAGTGATTGCCAACTTTAGCCATAATAATAGCCAATATAAGTAGCTAATGACTTATTCGATAAGGTTGACACAATATTAAAGAAAAATATTAAAAATCTTACGAATTATATTCTCAAATCTTATTCGGTATTTAATATTAAATTAAACATTAAATCAGCAAAAGAGGACATTGCCAGAGCACTCTAGCCTTAGCAGCTACAAAAAGAAAGTCGACTCCAAGCATAGTACTAGATTATGTCCATCTCTTACATTCTCAAATTTAAGTCGTTATACAAGAAGTAGAGTAGATTATGACTTGCATAGGATTCGAAATATCCTACGAAAAGAAATGGTAGTCGTTTCAAGACTAGGACTTCTTTAGTATAACACCAAGTCAAAGAAGCCTTGTCAATAATAATCAATTTGGCTAAGTGAATAAATGGTTAATAAATTAATGTAATAATTAATTGAATGGAGGTTTCATTTTCGAAGGTAAACATTGGGTAACTCAACACTGAGGATTACATTATCGTACCTAAACATAGTATACAGTAAATAAAGAAAACATAGACTATTACATCCCAAAATGCAAGACCTAACCCTAATATATATTCGACATATAGCTATGTAAATATTATAAGGGGAATCACTTAAATGTTACTAATTAGTGCTGCATATAAGTTCGCTTCAAAGGAAAATACTAGAAAAAATAAAATTATGAGAATACTATACCTAGTGAAAATATTTGGAGGTATCAATCAATCAATCCCAGGGTTGTATCTTCAGCCAAGAGAGCAAAAATTAATCGACAGTAAAGAGATGAATTGTATTCTCAAGTGTAAATCACCGTTGTGAATGTCGTGTTTACACACTAGGCTACCCTTTTTCCGAGTGCTAAGCACCACTAGTCTTCACCCAGACGAGTTTATTGCACAAAAACAGCGGGACGAACAAGGAGAATTGTGCCAGTCTCTCTTTGATTAATTTGAGATGATTTCAAGTAAAAGTTGCCAAAAATACAAGTTGATTCCCCCTCCTATAATCTATAAATTATACATAGAAGACAACTCATCCTGGAAAAGAGTACTAATAAACAATAGAACAAGGCATGGAGGTAGAGAAGGAATCTATACTTATTATAAGAACAGTCTTTTAGTTTGAATTGATATATATTTCATGATAATAGCATTAGATCACATGAGATTTATTTTTTTTAACTTAATTTAATGGTAATTTCTTTTCAGACACTTGTTTATAATATTAAATTTATTCTAAATGGGAAGAATTACATTGAATTCAGCATAGATTTTAACAAGTTAAATTATTTCAGAACCAGTACTGAACAACTTGCAATAAAGAAAGAAATGGAAATACAGAGAGTCTAACCCTGAAAGCATTTCTAATTAACTCTTATAAGTTCCACAGTTAATTGAGAGAAACGAGAAGTAATTCACAAATCAGAAGTGAATTAATGTACAAGAAGGAAAACTTATTAGGATGATGATGATGATACACTGATTATCTCACCTTAATTTTGACCTAATATTGCTGCCGGCCGACGGAGTTTCCGGTCCATGCACCATCCATATGCAGCTGCCCATTAGGCATATTCAGCGGCAAATTGAAGAAAGGAAGTCCAGATGATGGATCAGGAAATTGGCTGCTCACACCTCCTCCGCCGCTACCTGACGGCTGCGACACCGGTGGCTGCATCTGAAGTGTTTCATCTTCGTCCAATGGCAGCCTCTCATAAGCCACGTTGGTGAATGAAGCTGCGATGATGATAACTGGTCCAGAAGCAATCAAAGGACCCACGACATTTCCTCCCACCACTTGACCTTGCCCACCAGCTAAATATATTGTCAAACTGGTGGCGCCTGGCGGCGCCGGTGGCGGCAGGAAGGAGCCAGAAAGGGATAAAATTTCAAACCGGCCGTGAAGGGTCACCACAGAGCCGGCTGCCGCGGGCTGCCGTATGGTAACATTGTTGACAGTACCAGTGCCACCCAATATGCAAATCCCTCTTTGTCTCTTCCTTGCATAGGTAGCCACCGCCTCAAACACATCACAGCCACTGCTGACCTCCAAAATATGAGCACGAAGTGTGTTCGCGCTCTCTCGGGTGATAATCACCGGCGGTTTTGGCTTGTTCTTGGATCCCGGAGGACGGCCTCGCTGCCGACGCGCCACCATGTCGCCCGAGCTTGTGTTGGATGTTCCAAGCTCCAGCCCTTGATGTGAGTTATCGTTGTTTTCGCCGGAAAACTGATTTCGATCGCTTTCATCTTCAGATTCCGGCGGTCTTTGGAGGTGAAGCTGGGAAACAAAGTGGGAAGCTGAGCCTAAGTCCAAACCAGCCATATACTACAACAAAGAGAACAGGAAACCAAGAAAAAATAAAGTATGATAATCAAGAAAACTAATTATAATTAAAAACAAGAGTTTTTTATGAGTAAATAAAGCACAAGAATTCAAACCCTAGAACGACTAGAAAACAAAAGAAATCAAGTGGAGAGAAAGGAAATGATGAGGAAGATGTGTAGAGAGAGAAGCAGACGCAGCCATTCTCAAAAATTTAAAGTAAACATATAAGGGCATAAAATATGAGCATATTCAAAGAAGAGGGTAATTAATTATAAGCTGCTTTTGATTAAAAAAATGATTAATTTTATAGTGGGAGAAAGCAACAGGGTGAGTGAGGCTGTATGCATTGTTCTATGTGCGCGCCTCTTGTTCATGTGTAAAAGAAAACATGTAATGATAATTATGCCTTAGGCAAGATGTGACTAGGATTTCTCCTCTTCCACCCCACCCCCACCCCCACCCCAAAAATAATTAATAATAATAATAATAATTTGAATAAATAAAAATTAAAAGGGGGAGAATAAATTATAAATCACTTTCTCTCTTTAAAACAGCATTCACAATGATGCCTCAGTTGTCAAGAATATAAAGAATAACACTTCTATTTAATCTTGTTGGGTCCTCATAATTTAGACCAAAACTTGAAATTGGAGAAAATTCAATATTTTGTATAATTTATTATAAAACAACCAAGCAACAACTAAAGTCCTAGTGTGAATTTTAAACAAAAAAAAATGCAAAAAAAAAAAAAAAAAATGACCACCTCTAATTAAAGACTGTGATTATAAGAGTATTTTTAAAGTAATAAAATAAAACAATTATGTTATATGAACATCAAGGTTGACATAAAGTTACTTTATCAGAAAGATATGAGATAATTGCCTGTGACAATATATCAATTGGATGGAAAAGTTGATTGGATTTTAAATTGTCATATAATAAAATATCACATGCCATTATATCACGCTTAATTTCATCCTTGATATTTATGTAGCATGATTGTGAAATTGTATCAATTCTCTTCTATAAGTTTTAAATTTTTCTATACTTAGATCCTTATGCATTCGAGTAATGTTATTCAGCGTTATCCTAATTAGCAGTCGGATCAATGTCAATTGTTCAATAAAAAATATATTTCAACTTTAACTCAACAATGTAGTAATAGCTTCCGTGCCACCTAGATCTGTGCTGCTAAGAATCATTGGTTCTAAACAGCGTTACTCTATGATTTCAAGTGATGAAAAAAAAAAAACAAAAAAACAACTTACCATCTCATCTAGAAAAAGAAAGCAACAAAGTTTTCATATGAAATTGTTCAGTAGTTTGAGCAAAATTATCAATATCATGTACAACGATCTCATTTTAACAAATTTAATATTTCAAATGAAATTGTTCGTTAAAAGTTTGCGTGAAATTTTGGAGTTGTTTATAATCATATTAATTTATAAACAAATTAATATAAACGAGTGATTCGTGTGCTTCCCATAAAATATGTGGAAAAGTGATTTGACCGTAGATAATGAAATTGTTCACGGTATGAAATATATTCTAGTAAGCTTGTCAAAGGTGGTTTTCATTAGACTAAAACATTAATAATTATGTCCTAAAGGCATAAATTTTCTGTTAAATTATCACTATAGCTGATAAAGTAGGAATTAGATATATATTATCTAAAGACGTAGTATCATTAATTAACATAAAGAGGTTGTATGATCTTTGCTTATTAATTATTATATTTTTTTTTTCCAAACTGACAAGACTTAAATTATTATAAGTATGAAGTTAACTGAAGTAAAGAAAAACAAATTCTTATGCAAATTTTAGGCCCTTTCCTTCCGAAATATACAATTCATATATCTTATCAGTTTATAGAACAGAATAAGTGGACATTACATTATCAAATATAGATTATGCAAGACTCAGATCTTTATTATAATTTTTTTTTTATGTAAAATAATATTTTTTAGACAATTTTTCGTTTTATATTCTCATGTGGATCATCAATCATCGTAATAAATTTGTTTCTTGTTGGAATTTTAGGGTAATATATAAAGATTAAAATGTGTGAATTGGAAAAGTCATCGATAGGTGCAACTCTTCAATGAATTAATATATGTGAATTGGAAAAAAATTAATTTGGCCATAAGACATGACCCTTCGAAGAGACACATACAAATCTATAAATAGGACCATCCTAATTTCATTTTTTTTCCGCTCCAAATCAATTTCTAATGATTGATTTCTAATTCTTTCTTTCTCTAAATTCTATCAAAATAATTTTCTTATTATTTTAAATTTCGTATTCGATATTTACTATTCGATATCTTTCATTCTAAAAGAGTACAGTCAAAAGTTTGGTTCGTCCGACAAAATTAATAGTGTACTATATTAATTTTGGAAGAAACATTTTAATCTTGGGAGACGGACATCTATTTGATCATATTTCTGCGTTTTCTTCGTGATTTGCTCATTATTATGCACGTACCATTGCTTCGATAAGTCGTTACACTATTTGTATTTCCATGCACCTATTCATCCAACATCTCTTTATATCTTAATTGGTTCGAGGCTGCAACAAATAGTTACTCGATTGTTAACTCTTGAAAGCAGCTCAAAAATCATGTATCATGTTTTACCAGATAATAATTTTTTAATATCGGAGTCTTACTTATGTTAATAATAATTAGGGTTCATCAAAAAGTCATTTAGAAATTAATTTTAAAATGAATATGTATTTATTTGATTAATTATAAGTGGTATAACGTAAAAGGTAAAGTCAGTGCCAAATTTTATATGAATTTAAATTGACTTAACATTAATGTGTACACACTAGCACACATATTAATACAACATTAATTTATTGCACGCATTATTTAGTAAATGTTATAAAAATATTAATGTAATATAATATAACTTTCTTAAACATATAAAACAATTTTGCCATATAAATTTTCAATTTCCGCCAAACTATTTTCAATGAGTTTTTGTGAAATAAATTTTGCGAGTTCGATCATCAATGATAATCAAATATCTCTCTTTTGTGTAATTGATTAAAATCGATGTACCCTATATCTCATGAAATAAACGAATATACCTTTCAAAACCAACTTGCACAAAACAATAAAACATTGTATGATGCATTAATTTTGATGAGAGCGAAGAGAATAATAGATACACATTTTAAATATTTCTTTTTCTAATCAAGTTTATTCTATTTTTTTTTTTTATACCCACATGTCCACTTTCGGCGACTAATCCCGGTGTCTACGCTTTGACCCCTCAAGATGCAGACCAGGTAAATCACGGGATGTGCTCCAAACTGTTCAAGGTCCAACAGCACCCTCCACTGATTTGTCAAAGTGCCAAACGAGTCAACAAATATTGCATCTTGCCTTCCAGGAGAACTCCTGCCTTATAGGAGAGAGCCTGCCTTCCAAGAGTCTCAAGAATCGAACTTGCGACCTCTGAATTGTCGGAACTAAGAGCTACATCATTTGCCAGTTGGGATGTACCTGGGGGGGCTATTCGAATATTTTATATTGAACAATATTGTACAAGACAAAATTTTAAATATCATGTTGAATGTTATCTGATCAAGAATATTAAACATAATATATTGATTAGAAAGCAAAAATAATTCGTATTAGTGGCAAAGGAGAAAAATATAGTCCCGTTTGATGGGATTAAAATCATTTTTTTAGTAGATTTTGATAAAAGTTGATGAAATATATACTTAAAAAATGGTGGATCACATAAAATATATGATTAAAATGAATTGTTGACTTTAATTTAAATCAAAATTTGAATTTTAATCCCAACCAGACAGAGGAATAACGCTTAGAAAGAATTACAAAAGTACAATTATTTGTCAAAGTTGTAAATGTAAACCAAAGAAAATCTGCAGCAAAACATGGCTAACACCAATATGATAGATCCAAGGACTTGTTGTCTACTTAACCTTGTCAACAAGCAATGCACTCACATTTTGTTCCTTATCTCTCTTTCGGCCTTTCCCATTTACCTACCCACACTCAATATACTTACCTTCATAGTCATACTTAGCTTGTGCACGGACACATTTTACCTTCAACATATCCTTTTATGCGAAAATTAATTTCTTTATTATCAAATTATTTTCACACTTAAATAATTTTATAAATTGGTTGTGACGAAAACCTAAATCCATCATCTTTATCGTTTTAATAGCATGCATTGCCTTTGTTGCCCTATATCCCAGAGTACCGCTATCGACCACCATATTTACTTAAAACAACTTAAAAGTTTGACCTTCCAAGCTCGATGGTGTCAAGAAAGTATTAGCCATTAGTTAGTTTACTTCTTTAAAACCTATCAAAATTTTGTTCATCACCCAAGAACAAATGTTTCTTCAAAAGATTATTTTGAAGATCCTTACCAGTCTTATTAGATTAGTAAAATGCATTGCCTTTGTTGCCCTATACCTCAGAGTATTGTTATGGACGATATGTTACCATATGTATTTAAACAACTTAAAAGCTTGGTCTTTCAAGTTCGATAGTGTCAAGAAAGTATTAGCCATTAGTTAGTATACTTCTTCAAAACCTATCAAAAATTTGTTCATCGTCAAGAACAAATGCTTCTTCAAAAGATAATTTCGAAGAACCAGATGATTGTTACCAGTTTTATTAGACTTGTAACGTGCATTGTTGTTGTTGCTCTATATCCGAGAGTACTGCTATGGACGATTTGTCACCTAGTCTATTTAAACAACTTGAAAACTTGGCCTTCCAAGTTCCATAGCATCAAGAAATTATTAGCTATCAGCTAGTTAGTGTACTTCTGTATAAGCAACATTGGTGATGGTTCCTCTCCTTCCTCACGAGATTAATAACAAACTGAATCTTTTCATCTAAAAATTTAAACGGTTAAAAGATGAGTCGGGATTGTTTATTTGAATTTTGGGCTGCACACACATAAATGGGGAGGCATGTCACGTGAAGTTGTTAACCCCACCACCCTTTGAAGTTAATTTGGCATTAATGCTAAATTAGTGTTGTATTTTTATATACTTATTGGAAATTTTATTTATTCACACTACTTGCGAAAATAAACTAAAAGCGTTGGTCTCTTTGGTGGTAGAAAATGACTTCGTCTTGATAGTAATCGGTAGTGACATAGTAATTGTCGAGTATAGCAACTCAAAAGCTTGTTTTTGTCTGGAATCGTATTCTCAAGAAATCAATCTATGAACACAACACAATAAATTCTTTAGTCTTTTCAAGGGAGTTTGATCAAATGAGCTATTGAATAATTTCATATTTAGGAAGATTTATTTCCTTGTTAAATATATTGTTTTATTCCATCGTAATTTTCATTCCTAGATTAGATACCTACCTATTATGCACGATTCCTTGTATTATAAAAGAGTTGTAACATGTCCATTCAAATTAATGAAAAAGTATTCTTCATTCACAAAATATATTCCGTCAAATTCTAACACGAGCTCCAATCCATCTGCATGTGGGCTTGTTGTTCCAAGATATACAAGCTTTCTGACATTCAAAAAATTAGTTTTTAAAAACAAAATTTAACATAAATCGATATTAATGCTCTCTCTCTCTCTCTCTCTAAACCGCATCAATATTATTTTCTCAACCTAGAAATTTGGTGGCGATGCCAAATCTAACGGTGGTTGAGAGAATCTATTTGGTAATAACATTTCTTCTGAATTAGGTTGTATGCTAAGAAGTTCTGAATCTCATTTCTTTTTATTGAATTAGATGATTGTCATATTTAATCACATACTTTTCGATCTTAATCTTATCTCGTCCTGTTGACCTAGTGTACGAAATGTACATGCTCAAGTGACAAGTAGAGGTTAGAGACTCTTCTTGAGCTATCAAGTTTAGAAGAAGCCATTTAACTTGCCTACTATTGGTGCCTTGGCTTTGCTCTCCATCTTATCCTTAAATAATTGATATTTAAACATATCCAACTAAATATAAAAAAGTCAGTCATGGTTACTGTTCACTAGCCGTGAACCCAGCCGAGCCTAGTCTAGCCAAATGGCTTTACGGCTTGGCTCGGCTCGGCTAATATTTTTTTCTTTTTTCTCTTTTTTTTTTTTAATCTTTGATTCAGTATTTTAAGTTACAGATATTCATTTTTAGCGATTTAAAATTTGTTTGAAATGTTGAAGTGCGATCATGATAAATATATGATCGATAAATTTTAAATATCAAAATAATTTTACATTAATTGTGAAACGTAAAGTCGTGATTATTTATATTTCTTTTCAATCTCAACATCATTCTAATATCCTTTTATCGAACTTTATTTTCCTATAATTTTTCGTTTAACTCGATATTTCACGATATGAATATCCATTTGGATCGATTTCTAATTTTTTAAAAAACTTAAAATGTGATGATAATAAAAATATTGTCAATTAAGTTAAAATATAAAAATGGCTTTGTAGCTCGGCTCGACTAAGCCTTTTTTTTTTTTTTTAATGTTTGATTAGTTTTTTTCAATTTCTTTGGGTTTATTAGTTATTTTAACCTTTTCTTTTTTCGATTAAGTTAAAATATAAAAATGGCTTTATAGTTCGGCTCTGCTAACCTTTTTTTGTGATTAGTTTTGTTTACTGTTTACCAACCAAATGGCTTGACGACTCGACTCGGCTAAGCCCTTTTTATTTATTTATTTTACGTTCGATTCAGTATTTTAAGTTACAGATATTCGTTTTAAGCGATTTTAAAATTGTTGAAAATGTTGAAGTGCAGCCATGATAAATATATGATCGATAAATTTTAAATATCAAAATTTGAAGTGTGGCCATGATAAATATATAATCGATAAATTTTAAATATCAAAATAATTTCACATTAATTGTGAAACTAAAATCGTGATTGTTTATATTTCTTTTCAATATCAACCTCATTCTAATGTCCCTTTTTTTTAACTTTATTTTTCTACAATTTTTCGTTTGATTCGATATTACAGGATATGAATATCCATTTGTATCGATTCCAAATTTCTTAAAAAAACTTAAAATGTGATAATAATAAATATATTGTCGATTAAGTTAAAATATAAAAATGGTTTTATGGCTCGGCTCGGATGAGCCTTTTTTTTTTTACTTTTGATTTGTTTTTTTCAATTTCTTTGGGTTTATTAGTTATTTATTTTGAGTTTTTTTCCTTTTCTTTTGTTTAAAAATTGATTAAGGGTTTATGAAATAAATGAAAATGACTGTTGTATCGAGAATTGGTGAGATTACATTTTTCGATAACTGGAGGCTGTGGTGAAAGGTGAGCCTCGATTTCTTCGATAACTATGGATGTGATTTTGTTCATCTCCACATTTAACGTTGCCTCGAAATATTTAGCAACTTATAAGAAAATTTTATGTAACTAATGTTTGACATAGATATTTTTTTAATACCTACAGTATTACGTACTCAACTATATCATGGCACGTGCATTGCACGTGTTTCTAACTAGTCCTAATTAAAAAAGCTTCGTGTAGCCCTATTTAAGTTCCATTTTAAAAATTCAAATTTTCTGAAATTCATTTTTAACTAAGCATCTTTTCAATTAAATAATTTTGTATGTAAATGAATACTTGTTTTCCTAATTTCAAAACACACATATTTAAAAAAAAATCATTTTTTACGAAATCTATTCTAAAAAAGATGGGCTTAAATGGGGGAAGGATAAAAATATTGGACTATTTAAATAACGAATTTTCTTTATTTTATAACTTTCACCTCTAAAAGTCTAATCATGCTACTTGTACAATCTTATTTGTACAATTATGGATGACAATCTTTGTTGGTATGATCACATCCATCCATTTTTAAAATTGTCAAAAACCGTTTTTTAAAACATTGGTCTGAATTTTGCCACCTCCAAAATTCTCAACAATGTTTGTCAACTAACATTGTACAAATAGTTTAATTCCTAAAAGTCCACTGATTAAATAATTTCAATAAAACATATCCATATCTATATGAGCTATTATATGTAAATGGTTGTTTAGACAGACAATATTTAATTCATAGGAGCGTAATCAAATTCTAGGAAAAATGAAAGGAAAAAGGTAAGGAAAAGAAAATAAAGTCAAGATAGAAATTCGAGGCAAGTGAAAACACTTTCTCCTTAAGATAATATTGCCCCGCCATGGTGTCAACGGACTACGGTACTTGTTTCCCAAAATACAACGGATACAATTTGTGGTAGAAGCACATGTTAGCATACCTAAATAAATATTATTGTTTTATGTACAAGGAAACGATATGTACTACTATTATGGGCATACCTAACAAATATATAATCAATCGTCTTAGGACCGATTTTCACTTGTTTAGGTTTAAGTATTTCAACCCTAGCCAAATATCTCCACTCTTTCAAGTATTGGTAAGAAGGAAGATGAAATTTCCAATTCATATGGAATTTCTTCTATTTTCTTAAGGAGCATCTTGTTAAGAATGTTATTTGCCGATAGTATAACTTCCCTTCACAAGTTTTGAGGTAGACTCGAACTTATCAACATTGAGTTCATCATCTCTTTAATAGTTCGCTTTTTGCGTTCAATAACACCATTTGATTGGGGTGGGTAAGGTGTGTTTGTTTGATAAATGATTCCATTCTCGGAATTAATACTCTTCAAACGGTGCCCCATATTTACCACCTCTATTTCTACAAATACCTTCTATTCATTTACCAAGTTGATTTTCAAATTCCATCTTATAATATTTAAATGCATTTAAGGTTTCTTTACTTCGTAGTAAAAAGACATAACAATATTGTGCACAAATATCAATGAAAGTTATAAGGAAAATGATACTTGTACGTTAGGGGTACCATAAGGGTGTCCATAAGGGACACCAGGCACTCCCCTATTGGATGAAGTGTCGACCCCACCGGCACTTCATCCAATAGGGGGAGTCGATGTCCATTATGGACACCTTTATGTACTCCTCGATGTACTTGTAGCGGAGCTCAAGTTATAAAACCGGCACTTCATCCAATAGGGGGAGTCGATGTCCATTATGGACACCTTTATGTACTCCTCGATGTACTTGTAGCGGAGCTCAAGTTATAAAGTATTTCTTATAATCTTTAATTTGAACAAATTTCAAGTCACATATATAAATCTATATATTAACTCTAAAAGTGTTGTGTTTCTTTGAATTGAGTGAAAAGTTGTTTTGGCCAACTTTGCTTCAATATATACTTCATACTTATGATTATAGTTAATCTTAAGTATCGGAATTAAACTTTGATTCATAAGTTTGTGCATAAATTTGTAATTGACGTGTCCTAATCGACTATACCATAAACAAGACAACTCAAGAATATAAGCAGAATTCTAAATTTTATTCATAATATTTTGTTTCGGTACAATTGTAAGAACGTTCATTTTGAACATTCCATCACATAGGTATCATTTACCAACATACTTCTCATTCTTAGTAAGTACAAATTTATCGAATACAAATATATGTTTAAAGTCATTTTTGCTAAGTAAATACCGGGATACAAGATTCTTACAAATGCTCAGTACATGTAGGACACGTCCTTTAACTTTAGATCTTGCAAAATTTTCCATAAAAAGTTGTTCTCCATTTAATTCTTTGTAGCTAGAGAATATAATCTTGTTTGTACAAATATGACAGGTAGGACTAGTATCAATCCACCATTCCCTTGAATTTCCAACTTTGTTACATTCAGAAACAACTGCTGAAATATTCATCCCTTGTATCCCTTCAAAAATAGTGTCTCTTTCAACCACATTTGTTTGTGCTTTCTTCTTTGGCTTTCAACAATCATGAGATGTTCGACTTTTCTATAATCGTAACAGCTGCCTTTAAACTTCTTGGCATTCTTGGAGTTATCTATTTTTGGTACAACATTGAAGATCTTACGTTTCTTGTTGACAACCTTCGAACCAGTTTCAACAAAATTTGCTCCAAGTTGAACAATAGATTTTCTTTCTATTTCTTTCTCGATCCTCAAACAGACTATCAATTTCTCCATATTCATCTCCTTGCATTTGTGCTTGAGATAGCTCTTGAAATCTCTCCACTTATGAGGGAATTTCTCAATGATGGCTGTAACTTGGAAGGATACACTCAATTCTATCTTTTCAACATGTATGTTATGAAGTAAAACTTGAAATTTTTGTACTTACCTTATCACGATTTTGGAGTCTACCATTTTGTAGTCTAAAAACTTGCGAAAAATGAAATTTTTTGTTCCGACATCCTCGATCTTGTACTTCTTTTCCAATGAATCACGTAGATCCTTGGTCGAATCCATTGAACAATACACTCTATAAAGTGTATTGTCCAATCCATTTAAGATATAATTTTTGCAAAGGAAATTAGAATGCTTCAATGCATCCAATGCAATAACCGACTCGCGATTATTTTCTCCTTCTTGTACAACTGGAGTCATTTATTTAAGGAACTTTGTCAAATTCAACGTAGTAAGATAAAACATCTTTTATTTCCATTTTTTTAAAGCCACACCTGCAAACTTTTTCTATTTTTTCCATGTAGGATGTGAGAGTTTGATACATGTAATGTTAAAAGCGGAATCACATGGTTCATATCATTTGTTGTTTGACTCGAAGTAGTCTCAATAAGATTTGTTCATATTATAAATAGAAGTTCAACGTACAAAATATTGAAAGAAAGGAATAACACGCAAAGGGTTTATTCCAAAGATGAAAAAGAACGTCTAACAACAACTGCAAATAAATGAATATTGTCTTAAGACTGTAGGAGCGTTATTATATGTAAATGGTTGTTTAGACAAATAAAATATTTAATTTGCAGGAGCTTAATTAAATTCTAGGAAAAAGGAAAGAAAGAAGGTAAGGAAAAGAAAATAAAGTGAAGATCAAAATAAAAGGCAAGTGAAAACACTTTCACCTTAAGATAATATTGCTCCACAATGGTGCTAACGGACTACGACACTTGTTTCCCAAAATACAACAGATACAACTCATGGTAGAAGCATTTCAAACCACAAGTAACAACGAACTTGGAACGAAAATTTCTCTCTACAAGAAAATGGTTTTGGAATGACTTTTGGAGAGTATTTTACAAGAGTTTTGATGTGATGACCATTGCAAAATGATATGAGATGCATCATGGACGTCCAAAGGGTTCCTATATATAGAAAATGAAGGGTTGTGAGTGAAGTGTCATTCCCCAAACACAGCAACCTTCACGAAGTAAAGTATCCCTTGCTGTCGCTAGCCTCTCGCTCGAGCAATATTGACACATTCATCGGAACTTCTCTCTCTCGCTTGTCGCCTATTGCTCGAGCGATAGTGACACCTTTTCATCAGAATTTCTCTTAAGAGACAGTCTCATCGCTCGAGCGATAGAGGAGCTATGGAGTTAGCTATTTTTTTAATTCGTATTTTCTTTTTTCTACCCAATTTTGGACAGCAATTTCATATTTATTCGGATTTGGTTTTGAGATTTCAAATATACCACGATGATGAGTAGAATAAGTTAGTCTATTTATACTCATAATTTGACAATCGAATCAAGTTCGAACATTTGGTTGAAATTGACACAAAAGTCACTTTTCCATACTTCACTAAATTTTATTCTCTAAACCAAATTTCAACAATATCTCCTAAGGAGGACAAAACCTCTCATTTTAAAAAGGATAAATGTACCGGAACCTTATAAAATTTTGTGTAGTTTCAATTGTCTTAAACTTGCCTTACAATGTAATTATAGGACAAGACAACTCAATATTTTTCGTATGCTCACGCATGATGGGTTAACATTTTATTGAAAATAGTGCTTTCATATAATTTCTCGATTAAAGCATAACTATATATAAAAGAATTTGAGATCTTTGATCTCTTCGGTAAAGATTGAGATGAGTCAATGTGGGTTGATAGTGCGAAAATACTTCTTGATGTCGAATTTTAGAGGTTCCCCACTCTTCTTTAATTTATTTGAAGACTGATTGACACGCCTTGTATTGAGCAAAAGTGAAACGTATTTGAAAAATTGTGATCGTAAAATAAATTTGAGTACCATTCTAATTGTCTCTTTTATGATCATTTCTACATACAGAACTCCATAAATAAATTTAGTTCTCTCGGAGAGTTCGAGTTTTTAGCACAGCATCGATCACATTATCCCCAATATTTTTGAACATGTTTTTGAGCCTATTTGTATGGCATGATTGCTAAGGCCCAATTTGTCATCCTTTTAAAAATTAAATTGTTTGTTACAGTATTATTTCTCCACCACACATCCATACAATAAAATATTATACACACAAATCAATAAAATTTCTTTACTTTTTAACCACATATTCTTCAAAAAATACTATTACATAGCTCATTATTTCCAAATAAATTCTATCAAATAGGCACTAAGGTAATATGTAGAAGATTATTGGTCCAAATTCTCAATGCACGGCACGGTACACCTAGACCACTGTTATAGGACGACAAGTAGCAAGTTGGGGTAGGTTTGTAAGGATTCGGGCAATGCAACCTTAATTTTGGACTAATTAGCACAAAACATCCCTATCTTTAGGGTGAATTTCGGAAACCATCCCTACTTTTCATTTCTTGGCATTTATGCCCTTACATTTGGGGTTTTAGTGCGCTGAACATCCTTTTCACTATTTTTTGACCATTTTATCCTCCATTCAATTTAGACACAAAGAAAAGAAAAGAAAAAAAAAATCCAATAAATTGCAACTATAGGCCCAAACTTTTTAAAAAGTGCAAATAACCCATTAAACTTTACCTTCTTCTCAAAACTCACCCCCATCCTATCGCCGCATGCTCGCCATTTTTAGGCCACCGTGGCCGTCGGATTTTTGCACCAACACCATCTCCTCATCAACCCCTAACGTACCAACACAAATTCAAACCCCAAAATACATCAAACTCGAACCAAAATTCGACCAAAAAAACAACATTCACGCACGATTTTCTTCCAATTTCGACCCAATCCATGGATGCCCATGTTAATTACACTCCACAGGTCCCTCAAGCTCACCTAGACGCATCCATTCATGTTCCAATTACATCAAATAACAAAGAAAATTAAAATCTGCAGTTTTTCGAAACGTGTTCACGGCCGGAAAACCCAAATTCCGGCGACGGTGGTGGTCCCTATGATCTCGGACCACCTGGGCTAGCATACTCTCTTCATGGCACAGCTATTCCACTCATGGGTCATCAAAAATTTGGGCGAAATGTGCACGAACATGCTAGGTCGAAATTGGTCGGTCCATGAATTTTCTTCCTTTTCTTTCTTGATTCAAAACCTGTATAATTACCCGCGAAGCAGAGGGTCTTTTTTTCAACCAATATTTGGTGTTTACCCATCTGTAATGGAATCATCAGGCACAAATGGCAGAGGTACAGAAGATTTTGGAGTCAATGCCATCCATAGAAGAGGAGGTTCAGGCACTTAGGAGAGAAAACTATGCTTTTGAACATGAAATGGAGCTCGCTTCAACTGTCCAGGGACAATGTTCTGGTGGCATTTGGAAGTGGGTTGCTGGCTATATTAGGTTCCCAAGAACTGCTGAAGTTGCCCAAATCAGTATCTTACTATTGTTGTGACCTTCGCACGTGAATCGTTTGGAGACAGTACACAGATGGGGTGGATGGTAGTGCGTGAAGGCTGTTTTTTGGCCGAATTTTGGTTCGATTTTGTTGTTTTTTAGGTTGAAATTTGTGTAGGAATGTTAGTTGTTGATGAGGAGATGGTGTTGGTGCAAATATTTGGTGGCCACGGTGGCCTGAAAATGGCCGGCATGCGGCGATAGGATGGGGGTGAGTTTTGGGAAGAAGGTAAAATTTAATGGGTTATTTGCACTTTTTAAAAAGTTTGGGCCTATAGTTGCAATTTATTGGATTGTTTTTCTTTTCTTTTCTTTGTGTCTAAATTGAATGAAGTGTAAAATCGTCAAAAAACAGTGAAAAGGATGTTCAGCGCACCAAACCCCCAAAGGTAAGGGCATCAATGCCAAGAAGTGAAAGGTAGGGACGGTTTCCGAAATTCACCCCAAAGGTAGGGACGTTTTGTGCTAATTAGCCTTAATTTTGCTTCAACTGGAATGAAATAAAGTTGTATTTACCTCGCTTCTCAAAATCCTTAAACTCATGTTTGGTGATCATTTTTTTTGGAAAACATTATTTTGAATAGTGAATTTTTGGATAATGTGATTAAAAAGTAGAAATTTTTTTAGGTTTTACTTCTAGAATATTTAGTTGTGTGAATATATAGTTAAAAATGAGTACATAAAAAAATGTTTTAAAAAATGAGAGACAAACAGGGGCTAAAATAGTTCACTTCCTCTCACCTGGAGGTGCGGCTCATCTCACATATGAGTCTAGCGGCAAAAATCTCATGTGAGTTGTTCGTCGACTCACACAAGTTGGCTCACGAGCTCGTTGGCTTGTAATTAGTGAATGAAATGCAATTTTATTGAAAAATACGTGAGCAAAGATGCAATTTGGCAGGAGTCAAATGGCTCGACTTAGCTCCGCACCCCCACAAATTCCGGGCACCACAACCTATGCACGCAATGCAAGTGGTTCTTTTGTATGGAATTCATCAAAGTGTAAACAAACACTGATAACCCACCCCTCCCCTTTCAGAAAATACAGACATTTATGAAATGCACGTTTCAATTCATTCATTAAATACAGACAAATACAAAAATTTTAGCAAAAAAATAAAGGAGGGCGGCGGCGGCGGTTGGGTTGTGAGGGGTCATTGGCAGCACTTTTAGATTTGAATTGTATGTATTATGTATAGATGTATGTATGTATCTATATACAATCCCCTTCCCTTTCAGAAAATCTACCAGTCCCTTCATCGTATCATATAATCTTTGTCTACATCATATATCACTATCACCACTCTTCTCTCATTTACATATATGTATCTATGTTTAATGTTTTCTTCGACTTTTTAGGGTTCATATCTTACATGTACACTGTGCATTTGTCAACTGGCTATTCGTTGAAAATGAAGGGGGAAAAGAGATTGGGAAGTGGGAACATAATTATTTCTCATTTGAGTTTGTCGGATGTGACTAGCTTGATATATCATTAATTATTTGTCTATATTTTGAGAATATAATTTCAAACGACTTCATCAACGAAGATCGATTTAAAACTACAATTAAGTTATTTGTACATCCACTCTCACACCTTTTGTCGACAGAAATTTGACGTGATTCTTTTGCAATGATTGGATGAAATGTGTGAGATGTAAAGAATGTTGTGAAATTATGTTAAGTGTAAATTCGATAATCAATAAAATTAAATTTTTAACAAATTTTGATAAAAATTGATGGAACGTATAGTTGAAAAGTTGTGAATCCTATGAAATATATAATTCAAATTGATTGTTGACTTTAATTTAATCAATTTACCCCAAACAAAGGCTAATTGATTTCATCTGAATGGCAGAAGTTTATAAAGTTAAATTGTAATGGAACTCACGAGATGTGTAGATGATAAATGAATACTAATCAAAGTTATAAAAATCAGATCGATTCAACTGAAAAAATAGAAACCGGACGGATAACTGGTTTGGTTGAGTAGATATAACATCGCTTTATATTTAATTATTTTACTTTTAAATAAATTTTGATTAAAATTATTTATAAATCGAATGTCGTCACTGTAAAAAGTGTTCTTAATTATTGAGAAAAAGTAATGAACTTAGAGTCTGATTTTTTTCTTTTTTCTTTTTTTTTGGTCAACCTCATGAATATTATTGTTCATATGGTTGACAAAAGGCAACATCATGCCATTTTCGAATTTTTTTTTTTTTTTTCCAATTTACAAGCAAACACGAGATAATTCAAGTCAAACAACCTTAAAATAAATAAATAAAAATGAAAAGATTGTGACAAATGAGTGGAAATTCATGTCCCTTTTGTTAGTCATGTGATGCATCTGATAATAATTCTATATTATGGTAGTTACATTGTTAGGAGGAAACGGCCTAGTAAGTTTGACTACGCTTAAAAAGATTATTTATAAATTATTTATTATATTCAAAATTAAAAATTATTTTTTTGAAAGTAACGTATAATTAAAAAAAAGTAAGTTATTTAAAACGTTCAGATAGTATATATTAGTTTACTTTAGAATAGTTCGCTTATTTTTTACGCTTAGTCAAACTTGCCATTCTTGACTTGGCCATTCTTGATGACCTTTTAGGAACCCAAAAATTTTAGAGCCCCGTTTGATTTGACAATTTTTTCATGGAACTTGAAAATAAAATTTCATCATCCACCGAAAGTCGTGTTTGATTGAAAAAATTTTCTTGGTAATTCATTTTTCATCTTTTGCCTCACACGGTTCCAATTCCATAGTTTAGAGGAAAATCAATTCCCACCAATTTGGTGGGATTTGGTTTTGCATGCTACTTTTTTTCTTTTTGCCAAAGGAAATAAATTATATTCCTAATTGTAACAAATTATATTCCTTTAATGGACAATTTTCATATAAAACAAAATCAAACGATTACCAAAAGATTCAAATTTTCAATATTTTCCACGTCGAAAATTATAGTAATCAAATACAATTAATTGACAATTCTCAGGAAAACAATTTTAGGCAATTCAACTCCTTGCTCATTGAGATTTAAAAAATTACTTCTTGCTCACATAAATTTGAATAAAGTTGTCCATTAATCACACGTATCATTTTCATAATTGCTGCCTATAGCAAAGTTTAATGAGCAACGAGTAACTTTGTTCAAATTTAGGTAAGTAATGAGTAAATTTTTCAATTTCAATGAGCAAGTAGTAACAAATAATAAAATTCAGTGAGCAACGTGTAACTTTTTAAAGATCGATGAGCAAGTAGTAACCATAACAAAGTTCAGTGACCATCGATTAAATTAGCTCTATGTTTGAGCTTTATTTTTGAGTCAAAATATATTTTTTAATAGTATTTTGTTGGAGAATGTATTATTAAAAAATAAGGAAAAATTTTGAATTTGCGAGTAAAAATATTTTATGGAAGAATGTGCAGTTGAAAATGAATTTGAAAAACTGATGGTCAAAGAAAGACATAATTTCCGAACTCATGAATTCAAACAGATGAATCTTTAAATTCAAATGCGCATCCGCATCTCAAGATAGTGTTGTCAAATGACCTACCATCGTAAAGACATATCAAGGCTTGTTTGTCAATTATTTTTCATTTTTCCAAAATCATTTTCAGCCATACATTCTACCAAACCTACAACTCTTTTCCGACTTTTAACTACAATTTTCTTCAAAAATTTCATTTTTCCCTTTAAAAAATCTGTGCCTAACAAGCTTTAAATCCACATAAGTTAAAAATAAAACAATATTGCAAGCCCCCCACCTGTAGGGGCTCCAAGTGGTACAATCAGCAAAACCCAAAATAAAATTATTAAATTTAATAAATTTGACATTTTAAAATTAAACATTAAAACAAAGGGTTTATCCACACTGCCAGGCCACATGGGGGAAGAAGGGCAGCATAGTCCTAAAACAAATTGTCATAGTTGAAAACCATCACTTGACGGTTCATCTAATGTGCAATTATTTTTATTTTCTATTACTTTTTACAAACTTCGTAGCATATATAATTGAGCAGACTTATGACACTCGTAGTAAGTGTATTGAATAATTATGGACTGAAGTGAAAATAGTAAATCAAAATATAATTTGTCATATTATCTAATTATGTAAGTGTTACGAACTGCATTAAAAGGTACTTGGTATGCTGAACTCGTTTACAAATTCTATATTGTACTTTTTTTTATTTGGTGTGGATTATTTTTCAGTGAAAATTACACCCACACATGACTTTTAGCTTTTCAATTCAAAAATAAGATTTCAAAATTTTTTGCTCAAAATTCAGATTGTAATCCTTATTTTAAAATATTAATAATAATATTATAAAATTAAATTAATTCACCCCACCCCAACTCAACTCAACTCAACTCAACTCAACTCAATTTCATTTAAACCCTAAAAATCACTTCCTACTCTTTCTTTCCCTCTCCATCCTTTTCTCTTCTCATTCTCTACCTGCACCACCCTTCATCTAGTGTCAGAACCACCACTTCCCTCGTTGTCGAGCATCGATCCACAAGGCAAAGAGGTGCAGCCTCGCCTCATTTACATCGATGCCTCACTGTGCTCAGTGAGGCTATGCTGCTGCTATCCCCAAAGCGGCCTCATTCCACAAGTGTTTCGGTTGATGCTTCATTCTACTTCTCTGGAGACTTCATTCCACAGGTGGTGCCTAATCTCCGCAACGGCAGCGATCTACGTCCTACACCGTAGCTCCTACAGCAATGGATTGTTGGGCTATGTAGATGGCAATGCGTCTATTGAGGTGAGATTGCATTTGTAGGGGTGGTGGCAAGTTTGTGTTGGGTTGTTGGCATGTGTCCTGTTGTTGGTGGTGGTGCATCTGTGTTACATTGTTGGACTGTGTTGGTGGTGATGATGTTGGTGGTCGTGGCAGTGGTGCGATGGTCATAGGCGGATGAGAATGGGATGTGGTGTTTATGACCAATAAATTTGTTAATTTATGACCAATAAATAATATGTGACCTAAATTTTTTTATCTTAACTCATAATTTATTAAGTTGTGATTGAGAAATTTGATAATTTTTTTATCGATAAATGAGTTGTGACCTATAAAAATTTTAATTTATGATCCAAAAATAATTTGTAATCAATTAATTCGATAATTTGTGACAATTTGTATAGATTTGTGACCTTAATATATTAATTAATAAAAAATTAATTAATTATTTCACAAATATAATTTAATAATATCTGATTTTTGAAGTTTTAAACATTATTTTTTAATTTTGAAATTGGTCATAGTTAACCTTTTATATATGAAGTTTTCCCTACTTATTTAGCTCTGGTTTGGGCCCTAATTTTTTAAAAAATTTATTTTTAACCACATATTATTTCATAAAGCATTATAAAACATAAATCGAATTTTTTTCTTATTTTTTAACCATACATTCTTCTAAAAAATCACTATTTCAGAGCACAGTTTTCTCCAAATTTTCATTAAAATGGAACCCAAACAATGAGTTAACATTTTTTGTGGATCCAACACATTAAACTTGCTCTGAAATTAATTAGTAGGCCCTTCATGTACTTATTGTCTTTTACAAAGTTGGTAAAATGTGTCATGATAAAGTGTGAAACCCTATTTGAACTCAAGATTTTTGTTCTTATATATCATATTCATGAATGAAAATGGTTTGGACAACAAAATAAAAATCAATAATTCATTATGGATCAAAAAAATTTCATGGTAATTTTTATGAAAGTGTTTCTGATAGTTAGAAGAGTTTTTCGATAAAGTTATTCAATGTGACTTCTTCTAACAACACTTCTAGATTAGAAAGTGATTTAAAATTAATTTTTAAATAAATATTAACGTAATTTTCTAAAAAATTGTTTATAGAAAGCAAAAGTCATATCAAACGGACCTATTATATTAGCATTTGATGTCATGTAACATAAATTAAACTCTTAAACCATCACAAACTTATTTCGAGCACGTAAAATCTTCAAATTCTCTCAAAAAGAATTGTAAAAGAAATTTTCACAACTTGGATTAATTATTGAGAACATTTCAAAAGCATTGTGTCCTTTTCATACCGTCCAAGTGCTCCAACGGTGCATCTATTGACTTAAATCTTAATTTTGTCGCCTTTCGAAATAATACACTAATTAATTACATTTCTTGATAATCTCAAACGGCAACGTCACCGTCACCGTCGACCAATAGGAACGCGTCTACGGACTCAAATAAAGGTATTAATTTCTTCTAATCCCATTCTTAAATCCGAGCGCCCCACCATCTTTCTTACCTAAACATTACTATTAATTATTTATGTAATAAATAATAATTTTTTTACAATTAATTATTTATGTAATACCTCACTATTGGACGATTTGCAATGAGTATGCCAAGAAGACGAGTAGCGTGTGCTTATTATGTTCACTACGCGGTATTTGATACGGTCTATAAAGGGTGAGTATACATGACCTTTGAAAATTATATATTTTCAAAACAATATTAAATAAAGAAATATTTCTATTTCATCGTGTATAATTGAGAATTGTGTAATCAACGTAGGTAAACGTACGTAAAAAAAATTGATCTTATTTCGTCGCACATCAAGATTGACCCATTAGATTCAAGTTCTACCAACTTTTATGTTCATTTTAAGAAAGTCCAAGGTTTTCTCAATCAATGGGTTAGCAATTACATAGGAAAAAGTTGACCTATCAAATCATAAGAAATTTAAATTTGTTGAACCAATGGAAACTCATTCGTTCAACCAAGTTGGTAGTAGGCTAGCCTAGATCTTAGAAGTTAAGGGTATAAAATCAAGAATGGTTGTTTAGGTTCAAGATGGCGTAAGTCGAGTCATGCATTTGACACGTTTTAAGCGGGTCAAGTTGGGCAAAGCTCCCTAAGTCGACAAGACTATTTTTTAATTTCTTTCGACAAGACCCATTGGCCCAATTTATTGTCGACTTCATATAAATATATTTTGGTTTGAAAAAAAAAAAGAAAAAAAAAAAAGGAACTTACATAACTACCATACTTCAATATTACTTTTTCAGAAATATCAAATTTGAGCTTTTTTCTTCCAAAATTCAAGTCATAATTCAATATTATTTTCATATAAAAATAGATATTAATTGATTTTTATTGTGATCCTAATTGACTGTTATTAAAGGATGATTTAGATTTACACTTTATCTTTCTCCTTATATTTAGAGGTGTCAAATGGGCGGGGTCCTCCAATAACATTAACTAGCATGGGTCGTAATTGGGTTGGGATAGGCCCATCACGATTAACGATTCGAGCCAATCCGTACTTAAAAGTTAAATTGGGCTCTAACCGTCCGTTAGCCCATCCAATAAGTGGTCCATCCAGCCCAAAAATGAGTTGAACCGTGGTTTTATTGTATTTTAATTAAATTGGACAAAAAATGTAAAATTAAAAATGTAGAATTTATAAAGGCAGAATCAGAACTAATTCTTCCTTGAGAATTTGAGGAAGAGCCAAACGACTCTCCCTCAATGAATTAAATTTTTTTAATAAATAATTTTTTGAAATATAAAATAGGCATGTGGTTAACCGCGGGCCTAAATCCAGAGTTCTGCCTGGATCGACGATTAAGGCATGCCAGCCAAATATTGACCCAATATGGGCTGAGCCTGATTATCATCTTAGGTTTTTTTTTTATCATCCAAAATATTTTTTTTCTTTTCCTTGCTTTTTTTTTCTCTCGCCATTTTCTATATTTCAGTTGAATTAATAATTAAAAAAAAAAGAACACGATACTAACAATATTATCCTTACTGAGAGCACAATAAAATTAATCATATTCAATACGTTTTTAACTTCACAATATTTTGAACCTAAAAAATAAACACCTAACAATGATTTATTAAATATTATAAATTTAAGTTAACATATTTTGAAATTGAAAACGTAGTAGATATTATTAATTTTATTGTCTTTCCAGCGGCGAGCAATTGAACTCTTTTTTTTTTCTTTTTTAGTTTTTTTTTTCTTTTAAAAAAAAAAATAGTAGATGGAGGGTTCATTGTTTTTTTGTCATACCTGTATAAATTTAAACATAATAAATGCTCATATTATTAAATACACAATTTCTTTTCTTTTTCTCTGTATCTATATAAAATTAAACATTTTTTGTTGTCTCCATTTATTTTTATTTTGAAACTTATACAACACATACTATCAACAATTTTAATTTGTATTTGGATAACTCAATTTTATACTTATAACTTCAAAATATTTTTGCCTAAAAAAAAAAATCCACATTGATTTATTATATACTACTACGATTTATTTATTATACCTATTTTTAACTTAGAGAAAACGTATTTTTATCTTCCTCCATATACATTTAATATAAATGTTCATCTAGATTACTATATATATATATATATATATATATACACATATTTTCATACAAATTTGCAAAATAATTAAGTTATTTAAATGACTCAATTATAAAACATGTACTTTATGAATTTATATTTATGATTAAATATTTTCAATAATGTTAAAACCAAATAAATAAAAACCCCATAATACTTCATGAACTCTCCCGTAATATAGATCCATCTCTCCGTAGTTCATCAGTACACTTTTAATTTCGATTACAAATTACATGAAGATCTATATTTACGATAATGGAAATTAAAATTGTTTATATGTTTTTATGGTTGTGGAAAAATAAAAAATAAATAAAGGCAAGTTTGAAATTTAATGAACATGTTTAATTTTGTATTATTAAACAAAATTTAAATTGTAAATTTAATGAAACATAATAACTACATTTTAAACTTGACTTCATTTATTCAGTTTAAAACTAATAAACCATAGTAATATCAGCACTTTAAATTTGTATTGACATAAATCAATTTTCAACTTCTGACTTGAAAATATTTTGACAAAAAAAAAAAAAAAAAGGAGAGAATTCTATGCTGATTTATTAAATATATTATGATTTATGTATTATACTTATTTTGAAGTTAAATCAACTGTTCTTCCGTCTTAGTTTATGAATCCTTAATATAGACGTTCACATATAAATTCAAATATTGCTCCATTATATTATTTACATTTTTTACCGTCGAAGATTCTAAGAGATACTGTACAACCTGCATGGTTTTTAGAGGCCGGCAAAAGGTAGATCACAATCTCGCGTACACGTTTTAGCCAATTATCAAATTCAACTTTGCTACGTTAAGTCTTCAGCCGATTATCAAATTCAACTTTACTACGTTAAATCTTGATCGATCATCAAAATATTTTATATTTATTCTAAAATAAATGCTTCTCTAATAAAGTTATTAAAAATAGAGCATCTGCAAAACAATAAATAGATCATTTGTCTTATATATCTTACAGTCAAGAAAAAAAGTTAAACCACAATTCTTTGTACACGTTTTAATGAATCATCAAATTCAACCATAATTTTTTGTACACATTTTACTAAATCATCAAATCTAATTTTGCTACGTGAACCACCATTTTTTTTTACACGTTTTACCCAATCAATCAAATTCAATTTGACTACGTTAATGCTTCACCGTCTGTTGAGATTAAGATATTTTATAGATTCTTCATACAACATATGCTTATTTAAGGTTATTAAATAACGTGAAAAAAATTTAAATTTCTCTTTCCAACCGAAATAAAAAAAGTCCATACATGCAATAGAGTTCATCATTTGTCTTCTAATCTCCTGTACTTAACTGTACAAAACATTACAAACCTCCACTGATAAAATACAATTATAGTAAACCTTTTCATATTTGTTCTACACTAAACAAATGTTTTTACATTTACATATCTAAACTAAACCTTTTTAGTTTGTATAAAGATTTGATAAAAAACAGTGAAATAAATAACGTTTTACTCGTTCCAATCTCTGTACGAGTGCTCAAGTTTACATTCAAAGGCACGTGTATTTTCTACTACCAACTAAGCATTTGAAGAATTTTGTTTTAACCTGTTATTACGCAGTTGAATTTATTTTCCCCAGCTTTTCAATTTGTAGTTTAATTTACGTGATACCAAATCTTCATCCAACTTATAAACAAATTTGTCTCATATAATAAATAATATTTTTCCTATTTTCCTATTCTTTGGTTTCAGTTTGAACCGGTCTATAACTTACTATAATTTATTGTTATGGAAGTTCTGAATATATCTTCCGATGGAGTTATTACTCATACAGACTTCGAAACAATGTCTTATTGTCAACAACAAACCCACATGCAAAATGAACGTCGAAAACGGCTTCGCCCTGAATGTACTGATCGTCGTAAACGTGTAGCTCAACCTGTGTTATCTAGAAATAATACTTTTGATGTAGATCCTATATTATCTTTGCATTATGCTTCCAACCTTGTGCAAATGCAATATTCTCCAGCAAATCATAATAGTGAAAATATTAACGCTTTGCTTCAAAATGAAAATTCTCCAGCAAATTTTACATCCACATTCGAAAGTAATTTTGATATATTAAATATCCCAACCACTTCATATGTATTACCCACATGTAATAATTGTAAATTTTGTGGTGCAAAAAAATTTTTCAGAGAAACTAAAGGCTTCTGTTGTTCCGATGAAAAAATTTATCTGTGTATACTTGATTCACCCCCTAAACTGTACGATTTATTTACGTCGAAAGAACCTACAGCAATGGAATTCAAGAAGCTTGCAAGAGGATGTAATAATCATTTTGCTTTTACTTCATTTGGTGTTAAATACAACAAACAATTATTCAAATCATATAAAGGTATATACACATTTAGAGTTCAAGGACAAATATACCATTATATAAATAAACTTATTCCAGAAAACAATATACCTTCTTATATGCAGTTATATTTTTATGACACAGATAATGAAATAAAGAATCGTATTGACTTTTCAAAAAACTTTGCTGAACATATTTTATTTTATTTAATCGACATTTTAAAAGTAAATCCATATAGTAAATTTTTTAGGTCATTAACAAACATACCAAATTTACATGACCATAGAATACACATAAGGTGTGATCCAGGACTTGATCAACATGTTTTCAATACTCCTACAATGTCTCAAGTAGCTGTTGTGTGGGTTGAAGATAACGAAAATAATAATAGTCGCATTCGAGATATTGTTATATACGGTTATACTGATGATCCATATAGAGTTCATTATTATTATGGTTGTTATGATCCTTTGTAATACCCATTACTTTTCCCACACGGGGAATCTGGTTGGCATGAAGGAATCAAGAGATCAACAATCACTCATGGTCAGCTTACTCAGCCCTATGCTTTACCTTCAACAATTACTTCTGCAGCTCAATTCATTGAACACGAGAATGAAGGTTTGTATATATATTTTACTCTGCATTTCCTTCAATTGTCCAATACACATGCTACAAATAAATGATTTTTTCTTTTGTTGTAGTACTCCTTGCACCAAAGCATCGATCACAAGTTTCTTGTCGAGAATATTATTCATACAAATTGCAGATTCGTCCTTCCAGTAAGTCTGTTTTACTTCATAGTGGTAGATTACTACAACAATATGTTGTAGATATGTATGTCAAAATTGAAACTACAAGGTTAGATTATTTTCGTAATAACCAAAAATAAATCCGAGCAGAACTTTATCAGGGTATTATAGATAGTGTTAAATATGGAGAAACGAGAGGTTGTTATATTGGAAAAAAAATTATTTTGCCACAATCTTTTACATGTGGCCCTAGAGATATGCTTAAAAGATATATGGATGCTACGTCGATTGTTCAATGGTATGGAAAACCAGATATTTTTTTAACCATTACATTTAATCCAAATTGGTTAGAAATTAAACAAGAACTGCAACACAATGATGAGATTCAGAATTGCACAGATTTAATTGCACGTGTATTTCGAGCAAAATTAGAAGAATTAAAAGATGATTTATATAAAAAACATATTTTAGGTCCTGTCATTACACATATATACGTTGTTGAATTTCAAAAACGAGGTCTTCCTCATGCACACTTTTTATTAATTTTCAAGTCCGGCCATAAAATTCGTTCTGCTGGAGATGTTGATAAAATAGTTTGTTGTAAGATTCCTGACAAAAACAAATATCCTTATCTTCATTCCGTTATTGTAAAGCATAGTATGCATGGCCCTTGTGGAGATTTAAATCCCAAAAATGTATGCATGGACACAAATTCAAAATGCAAAAACAAATTCCCTACAGATTATTGTAGTACTATTATATTTGGCAACAATTCCTATCCTTTCTATAAACGTCGCGATAATGGTGTGACTAGTAAAGTTAGAGGGCAAATGCTAAACAATCGATGGGTTGTACCATATAATTGTTATTTAAGTGCAAAATTTGATTGCCATTTAAATGTTGAAGTATGTTCTTCTATTAAAGCTGTAGAATATTTGTATAAATATGTGTACAAAGGGCATGATTGTATTAATTTCTTAGTTGCACCATCTGAACCACTTAAAGAAATCGATGAAATTTCTACGTACCAATCTGTCAGATGGATATCTCCACCTAAAGCAATGTGGAAGATATTATCGTTCAATTTAGTCGAAATTCAACCTACTGTTTATTCTTTACAACTTCATCTATTAAATCATCAACAAGTACGATATGATGACACAACTAATTTAACAACTATTATTGAAAATGAATATACAAGACGAACAATGTTAACAAAATTTTTTAAAGTCAACGAAACAAATGAATTTGCTCGCACATTATTATATCGAGATTTTCCAATACATTTCGTTTGGGATTCATCCAAAAAAATTTGGTACCCTAGAAAAAAAATACTGCTATAGGGCGAATTGTTTCAGCAAATCCATCTGAAGGAGAGCGTTATTTTTTACGTATACTTCTCAATCATATTCGAGGTCTAAAATCGTTTGATGATTTCCGTACTTCAAATGGACAAACTGTAAATACATATCGTGAAGCAGCTCTTTTACATGGCTTATTAAGCAGGAGATAATCACTGTGAAGAATGTTTATCTGAGGTGTTATTTACGAAATGCCTACTTCTTTACGACGCCTATTTGCAACCCTTCTTGTACTTTGCAGCCCCGATCATCCAAATCTACTATGGAATAAATTTAAACCTTATTTGACTGATGATTATATACATGCAAATAAACCTCAAAATATTGCTGAATTACGAGTTTTAGAATACATCAATTCTATTTTAGAATCAATGGGTAAAAACATTAATGATTACGAAATAGTACCCTACGACGTGAATATAAACGAAAATGAAAGGTTGACGAGAATGATTGCGGAAGAAACAACAAATTTAGATATAGAAAGGAATTATGCTCAGAATATAAATTTAAATAATCATCAACAACTAGCATATGATACTATCATGGAAAAAGTAAATTTTAATTCAAATACAGTTTATTTCATCGATGATCCAGGAGGAACAGGTAAAACTTTTTTATACAAAGCACTTTTAACTGCTGTAAGATCACAAAATTTAATTGCTTTGGCTACTGCATCATCTGGAGTATCTGCATCTCTTTTACTTGGAGGACGAACAGCTCATTCAAGATTTAAAATTCCTTTAGAAGCAGTTGGTGAAATAAGTTGTTCTATTAGTAAACAGTCAGCTTTAGGAACTTTATTAAAGATGTCAAAATTAATTGTTTGGGATGAAGCCCCTATGATAAATCGTTGTACTATTGAAACTGTTGATAAAATGTTCAAAGATATTACTGACTGTAATTTGCCTTTCGGTGAGAAAGTTGTAGTTTTAGGCGGTGACTTTCGACAAGTTTTACCTGTTGTACCAAAAGGAAAAAAAGATGACATCATAAAAGCTAGCTTAATTTTTTCTAACCCATGGCCTTCTTATTTACACTTGCCCTTGATTGAAAACATGAGAGCAAAATTTGATCCAACATTTTGTGATTATTTATTGAGAATTGGAAATGGAACAGAAAAAGAACATAATTGTAATTGCATTAAAATTCCTAACGATATAATTCTACCGTATGAAGACGAAATTACATCTCTAAAAAAATTAATAACTTATGTTTTTCCAAATATAGAAACATATGTTGATAATTTACAGAAAATGATAAACCGGGCCATTCTAACACCTAAGAATGAATATGTTGATCATATTAACAGGATTCTACTTGATCAAATTCCTGGCCAAATATTCACATATTATAGTTTCGACGATGCACTCGATAAAACAGAACAATGTTTACAAGAAGATTTTCTAAATACTTTGACTTCTAACGGAATACCACCACATGAGTTAAAACTTAAACTCAACTGTCCTGTAATTTTATTACGAAATATCAATCCAGCTGAAGGTCTATACAATGGAACACGTCTTACTTGTAGGAAATTTGATAAAAAATGTAATTCTTGCTGAAATTACGAATGGCGAATATCGTGACAAATATGTTTTTTTACCAAGAATCCCTTTTGTCCCCCTCAAAGGTGATCACTCTTCGATTCCGTTTAAAAGAACTCAATTTTCAATCAGACTATGTTTTACAATGATAATAAACAAAGGACAAGGACAAACACTTGATTTTGTTGACTTATATATACCTAAACCAGTGTTCTGTCATGGTCAACTTTATGTAGCATTGTCAAGAGTTAAAACAAGCAAATGTTTAAAAGTTCTGCTAAAACCATCAAATCCAGACACTTTACACACTACATATACGAAAAACGTTGTGTATAAAGAAATTCTTTTATTCATACATATTTAATAGAATAAATGTTTTGTAAGTATTTCATTCACACTTAGTCCTCACTATTTGAAAACATAAATGTTGTACAAATTTATTTATACACGCAAATTTTTAAATTTTTTTCCCCAACATTGAACAAAGTTATGTGCACTAATAACTTTCTACATTTTGTATTAATTATACTTTGAACCTGAACAATTCCATAGCTTCGAATATTGCTATAATTCTTATTCTAATACACGTTATGATGGATGTTACACTTAATGGTTTCACACATTTGTAATTGAAAAAAAAAAAGTTTACTATAATAGTGATTCGTTCAAAAATAATAAGTGTATTAAATTATTTTCCATAGCAATAAGCTTGCATGTGAAAAAGAAACTAATTACTTTGAAGATTAATTTTTCATAGCTTAGATCGAAAATAAAGAAATCCAATATATATGTATATACTTAGAGCATCAATTTACGTAGTTCAGAACACATACTCCGCACTATGCAGAAAGCAAATTGCTCCACACAATTCGGAGCATTGCTCCACAAAATACATAGCACCCAAATTTATTTGTAATTTCTTTTTCTTGCGTTCCTTTTTATACAAATATATATTATTAAAAATAAATATACAGATTATTTTGATTTCCAATTTAAATTTTGTTTAATAATACAAAATTAAACATATTCATTAAATTTCAAACTTGCTTTTATCTATTTTTTATTTTCCCGCAACTATAAAAACATACGAATAATTTTTACTTCGATTATCGTAAATATAGATCTTCATGTAATTTGTAATCGAAGTTAAATGTGTTCTTTTTGTGCACCACGAAGAGATGTCTCTATGTCACAAAAGTGTTCACAAAGTATTTTGAGGTTTTAATTTATTTGATTTTAACAGTTTAGAAAATATTGAATCATAAATATAAATTCAAAAAGTGCATATTTAATCATGAAATCATCTAAATAAGTTAAAAATTTTGCAATTTTAAAAGAAAATATATATATATATATATTTACGATATGCAAATACAAGTTAGAATTGTTTATATTATGTGTTTTATAAGTTTCAAACTGAAAATAAATGAAGGCAACTTTAAAATGTACTTATTATGTTTAATTTTATATAGGCATATTATGAAAACAAAAAAGGAAATGATGCGTTTAGTAATATGAGCATTTATTATGTTTAATTTTATATAGGTATACCAGCAAAAAAAGAATCCCCATATACTTTGAAAAAAACAAAAATTTGAGTTTCTCCAAAGAGTTTGGACCAATTTTGCTCCAAACTCTTTAGAGCAATTGTTCCAAACTGTGCAAAGCAATTTCTTCAGTATTTTTTTTCTTTTTCATTCATTCCTTTTCCCATATATATATATATATATTTCTTTTTTTTTTAATTTAAAAATATATTAACTATTTTTATTTACAATTTTAATTTTGTTCAATAATACAAATTTAAACATGGTAATTGAATTTCAAACCTGCCTTTATGTATTTTTATTTTTACACAACTATAAAAACATATGAACAATTTAAATTATTTTAACTACTTCTGTACTTTTTTCCAAATCAATGTAAACAGTAACAAAATATCTAACTATTATTCCACGTTAGTACTTCTACTTTTGCCACCTCTACAATCAAGCTAACTTTTCTAAGTGTTTCTTAAATACTCTTATCTATATATTTAAACTCTAATTCAAAAATAAATATCGCTTGCTATAAATCTTCTATAAATAGCTTCCTTACCTACTTCGTCTTTCCCACATACAATCAGAAACATATTAAATTTACCACCTACACTTCTACAAATTTCGTTAGTTCTACTTTCAATTTTCGTGCCGGTAATTTTTCACGTCTCAACTATACTTATTTCTTTTTGCATGTTTTTTATGCTAACGTCTTTTTTTCATTTATTATGTTCTGCTCCATTATTTTCCAATTTATACAGACTTTAATCAATGGCTACAACTCACAAATTTATTCCACAAATTGCTACATCAGAGACTAACTGGTCTACAAAAGTGATTGTTTCGGGAAAACAATCTCCTAAAACTGCCCATAACTCTATTGCTTGATATCAAAATCTCACGTTCATGGATTTACAGGTAACTCTCTATATAAAAATTTCTCAAATTTTTCATTTTAACTTTACAGCATATTTTTCTTTTCCTATTCATCTGTTCATGTTGCCCTTACTTCTAATAGGGTAACCAAGTCACGGCTAAAATGTATGATGCTAATATTACAGCCCTTGCCGACCAATTAACACTTGGGAAGACATACATAATCTCAAACGCAACCGTAAAAGACAACAAAAGTTTATACAAAACTACAGATGAAGAAAAGGTTTGGAGCATAACAGGAAGAACCCGAGTTGAGGAACTGAACGAAAATAATTTAGACTATTTGTTCTCTAAATATGAGCTCACTCCATTCGATGCAATCGAACATCATATGGATAGCGATACAAACATAAGTACAAATACTACCATATGATCTCTACAAATAGTACTTCAATGTAATGTTTCATAGTAAATAATACATCGAAAATACATAACAAATAAATTTCTTATTCTGTATGCAGATGTTATTGGTGTCACTGTAGAATTTCGACATAAAAGAATTATCCAGACTCATTTTGGTACTGAGGTCGGTCTTCAAGATGTCGTGCTAATAGACAAACATTTCCAAACTATAATATTCATTTTATGGGACACTTTTGTTGAAAGAGAATGTGTAACTATTCTCCAAAACTTACCAACAAAACCTGTCATCTGGGCTACAAATCTTAGGGCTTCCTCTTTCAATGGTAAATGTAACTTCAACTTAACGTTTAATTTTAAACGTTGTACATAAAAACAAATTTAACATAATATTTACTTTTCTCTTATGTTTCACAAGCATCACACTTTCTACTAAAGTAAATAGCAACATTTTCGTTGATGCTGACTCTTCAATTGTTGTAGAGTATAAAAAATGGTACTGAAACATATTTCAATATTTTTTTCCCATACTCTTATCGCCCTGAAATATTAAATAAACATTAAGTTTCAACTTTTACATAAAATATAATATAGCTATTGTTTTTTACAGGGTGTCAACAAATTCTGAAAGCCTAAACGAACTTATGAATGGAGCGTCATTGATTTCTGTAAGCCCACCTAAGCTTTCGCCTCCTGCAGACGACAAATTCACATCTATTGCAGAATTATTGGGAGTCTATTTAGAGGTATTCTCTAAATTATTAAACACATATATGTCATATATATATATATATTACTAAAAATTTAAATAGTTTTTACTTTTATTTATATTCATAACATAATTTAATCATACATTTTTCAACAGGAAAAATTTTATTGGATTAAAGCAAGTTGGACAATCAACACAATCCATCAGAGATTTTGGTACATGTCGTGCACAAACTGTAAAAAAACATCCACTTGGGACAAATTCATAAATGTCGTTTATGCAAGTATGAGCACGCAAAAGCTGAACCTCGGTATATTCTATAGTTAAACATATACTTAAATGACCATTTATTTTAATGACGTTTAAACAATAGACTACCCTTAATTCAAGTACCTTTTTACATTCAGAGCTAATGCTTTTGTTCGTCTAGAAGACACAACTGGACAATTAGATGCAAGTATTATCGGAGAAGCTGTAGAAACCTTATTGAGAACCAATGCTGCTACAATAATAGAACACTACGATAAGGTAAACCTACACTAACAAACTATACAAATACTTATTGGAACATACAAATATACTAAAGAAATTCATTTCAACTATGGCATAATCCAGACACAGTGATACGTAACCTTGGAAGGACCCACAGTGAAACAGCTTCGATGTTCTATATTAAAACAAGTCAAAAAAATAGAGATCCGCTGGAATATCGTTTTGAAATTGTTTTTGTCTTCGACCCTACGTCATCGATTGTTCACACTGCTTCTTCGAACATAATGACGGATCTTTCACCTATAAACAGCTTTGATTTGTCATCTGAAATAACCATGAATGTTGTTGAAGCCGAAAAAAAGGACAAACAAAAAATTTCTTCATCAGGTACAAAGAGATCTTCTCCCCACGAAACAACCGAAAATCCTGAAACAAAACTCACCAAGAAGAAGAAGACTTCTAAAGCTTCAGATGATATTACCACATTTAAGCTTCCTGAAAACAGTAAATGATGAAGATGGGTATACTAATTTTGTACTGCTTGCAGTTGTATATTTTCTCCTTTTGGAACACTCTAAAAGATAGCGTCAATATATATACTTATGTATAAGGGTGTGTATGTTTTTTCTTAGTCACTAGGATGCTATAGATGTTTTTGATTTCACATCCAAATACAACAGCTTCTGTATTATATTGTTTTAATCATATATAAATCTTCCTTTTTTCCCTATTGACAAATAATTTTCAACACTTTGAATTTCACTTCATTTTTATTTATATAATTTGTTTTAAATTTGTTACTTAATTAAACACAAAATCATAACAGTCAAATTTACTATAATAACATGCCTATAAATAAATTATAATTGTCCTGTAGTGTTAAAGTTAATTTATAAATTTTTTGTCCAAATGTTATTGATAAAAATATATATTTTTAAATTTAGTTAATGTTCATGTTAAATATGCAGAAGAAAAAAAAACAAAATTTTACACCTCTTCACACTTCGGAATAACAATCCGCACTCCGACGTGTGCGGAGTGCATTACTCCGCAAACTGCGGAGCCTTGTCAAATCCTTAATTTATTTTTTCTTTTTTTTTCAAAAGTCTACTTATTTACAGTTTTACATAAACTATAACTTTAATTTCACTTATTAATAATTTAATTCAAAAACAGAAGAATATATTCAATTATATACATACATGAAAATAAGAATTCATTATTGCTCCACACTTCCGTATTTTCTCTTTATTTCCTTCTTTTGCCAAAAAAATACTTATTTACATTTTACATAAACTATAAATTTAGTTTCACTTATTAATAATTTAATTCAAAACCATTACAAAATATTCAATTACTTACATACATGTAAATCAAAATTTACTGTTGCTTTGCGCTTAGCCTTTTTTTTTTTCTTTCTTTCGCCAAAAATTTTACTTATTTACATTTTACATAAACATGGTTTATATATAAACTCAGAAGGAAAAAAATTGATTTATAAAATAGTACTAAAGTTAAAAATAAACACGATGAATAAATTAACTTAAATTTATAGTACTTAATAAATCATTGTTAAGTGTTTTATTTTTATTTTTTAGGTTCAAAATATTGTGAAGTTAAAAGCGTAGTTGATATGATTAATTTTATTGTGCTTTCAGTAAGAATAATATTTTTAGTATCGTGTTATTTTTTTTAATTATTAGTTAAATTGAAATATAGAAAATGGTGAGAAAAAAAAAAGCAATTCAGGGAAAAGAAAAAAAAATTTATTTGGAGCAAATTGCTCCAAACTCTTTCGAGCATTTGCTCCGCACTCTGCGGAGCAATTTTTTCCATTTTTTTTCCCATTTCCTATATGGATTCTTTTTATTTAAAGTTTAAATTTTGTTTAATAATACAAAATTAAACATATCATTGTTAAGTGTTTTTTTTTATTTTTTTTTGTAGGTTCAAAATATTGTGAAGTTGTAGGTTCATAATAACTACATTTTTAAATTGTCTTCATTTATTTTTAGTTTGAAACTTATAAAAAATATAATATCAACAATTCTAATTTGTATTTGGATGACCTAATTTTGTACTTGTAACTTCAAAATATTTTTGCCAAAAAAGAAAAAAAAAATAGAATTCCACATTGATTTATTATATACTACTACGACTTATTTATTATACCTATTTTTAACTTAAATCAAAGGTATTTTCATCTTAGTTTATATACATTTAATATAAATGTTCATCTAGATTACTATATATATATATATATATATATATATATATATATATATATATATATATATATATATATATATATATTATTATTATTATTATTATTATTATTAGTTACATTGAAGGAAAAAAAAATAGAATTCCACATTGTTTTATTATGTAGTACTACGATTTATTTATTATACCTATTTGTAACTTAAATCAAATGTATTTTCATCTTAGTTTATATACATTTAATATAAATGTTCATCTAGATTACTATATATATATATATATATTATTATTAGTTACGTTGAGAAAAAAAAAAGGAACATAGCTCCGCACAGTGCGGAGTATTTTCCTCCAAACACTTTGGAGCAAATTTGCTCCAAAGTCTTTGGAGCATTTGCTCCGTATTCTACGGAGCAATTTTTTTTTTCTTTTACTTGCATTGCTTTTTTTTCCCCCCTTCATTTTCTATATTTCAATTTAACTAATAATTAAAAAAAAAAAAACACAATACTAACAACATTATCTTTGTTGAAAGCACAATAAAATTAATCATATCCACTACGTTTTCAGCTTTATAATATTTTGAACCTAAAAAATAAAAATAAAACACGTAACAATGATTTATTAAGTATTAAAAATTCAGGTTAATTCATTCATCATACTTATTTTTAACTTTAGTACTATTTTATAAATCAATTCTTTTTCTTTCTTAGTTTATATATAACTTCAATATAAAACTTTATTATTTTTTTTTCTTGCGTTCTTTTTTCCACACCTTTTATTAAAAATAAATATATAGATTCTTTTTATTTACAATTTAAATTTTGTTTAATAATACAAAATTAAACGTATCATTGATAAGCGTTTTTTTGGTAGGTTCAAAATATTGTGAAAGTGAAAACGTAGTGGATATAATTAATTTTATTGTATTTTCAGCTAGGATAATGTGTTAGGATCGTGTTTTTTTTATTAATAAAATATACAACATATAAATAATTTTGTTTTAATATATTATTTGTAGTAACCAAAAGAAAGAAAAATAAAATAAATTTTTTTTACGTAGAGTGCGGAGCACTTCACTCCAAACTTTTTGGAGGATTTCCTCCAAGGAGTTTGGAGCAATTTCCTCCAAACTCTTTGGAGAAATTGCTATGCACTGTGCGGAGCTATGGTTTTTTTTTTTTTCCAATGTAACTAATAATAAAAAAAATATATATATATATAGTACATGTTTAATATAGATATAAATTCATAAACTACATGTTTAATAATTGAGTCATCTAAATAACTTAAGAATTTTGCAAATTTGAATGAAAATATATGTATAGTAATCTAGATGAACATTTATATTAAATGTATAAAAACTAAGATGAAAATACGTTTGATTTAAGTGAAAAATAGGTATAATAAACAAATCGTAGTAGTATATAATAAATCAATGTCGATTTCTTTTTTTTTTTTTTTCTTTTTTTGGCAAAAATATTTTGAAGTTACAAGTACAAAATGGGGTTATCCAAATACAAATTACAATTGTTGATATTATGTGTTCTACAAGTTTCAAACTAAAAAAATAAATGAAGACAACTTAAAGACGTAGTTATTATGTTTAATTTTATATAGGTACGGAGAAAAAAAAAGAAAGAAACGGTGTGTTCAGGCTTCACTAATAAATGAGAAAGTTGATTTCGAAAGTTACATACGATAGCCCACACAACATATTCCTTGGCCTCCTTAAGTTCATTTTTAAGTGTCTTAACTGACTCAACCCTTTCAGTGAACTCCCTTTTTTCTTTTGAACTTCCTTCAACATATCTTACATAGCTAAGCTTGACCCCAATTATGATTTTTTGTAGATCAGCTTGGAATACAACTTTGCCTTCACAGGGAGCTGATAGATCAGCCTTATAATTTCTAACTTCGAAGTTGACAGCTTGCACTAAAACATGCTACTTGCAAACAAGAAAAATCCATTAATATAACTATTAAATTAAAATCCATATTACCTAAGCCCCCACTCTAGCAAGGAAAATTCAGGAGTTCCAAAATAGTCGCCCTGAAATATTCAAGTCCTAAAAGGCATCACCCAGACTTCCACTACCTAATATCATCTCCGTCAAATGCATTCCAACCAATATACATCAAATGCATAAAGTAGTAAATTGTAAAAGAAAAAACGCAAAAGTGTACTAATTCGTTTCCAACCAATATACATTAAGACTTTAGCTCAAAAATAACCATGGCCCAGATTGGGCCTGCACCTTCCGTCCCAACCCAAGATAAAAAACCCACAACTTTTAACCCAAAATCCAAAAATTAAAGGGAAAAATTCAAAAATAAGGTGTATTCTTTACACCAATTCAAAAATAAGGTTTATAGTTTGAAACTTCAAAAATCAGGTTTTTTTTTTTTATTCTAATATAATATAATATAATAAACCCACCCCACATGCACCACCCCCCCTACTCCGGTGACTATTCCGACGACAATTCCGACCACCACTTTTCTCCGGCTCCGATTCCGGCGACCATTCCGGCGAGGTCACAGATTTTTAAAGAGTCACGTATTATTATAGTCACCGGTCACATTTTGGTCACAGATTTACAATTTAGTTAGTCGCATATTATTTTTCAGTCACGGATAATAATTCTTATAGGTCACATATTATTTTACGGTCACAGTTCAAAAATTTTGTAGGTCACAATTATTTCTTTGGTCACATATTTCAAATTTAGTTGGTCACATATCAAAATTTATAGGTCACACGGTCACATATTTCAAAAAGCTTGTTTGGTCATGATTATTTTTGAGTCACATATTACTAAATTTTTAGGTCACAGTTAAGTAATCAGTCACAGATTACCAAATATTTGGTCACATACCCTCAAATACTTGGTTACATAACCAAGTAATTGGTCACATACACCAAATAGAGGTCACACATCACATCACACCACACCATACCAACACCGCTTGTCACAGATTAAATATTTGGTCACAGATAACTAAATATTTGGTCACACACCACCAACAATAACCACCAACGTGGCCGCCCCCGCCACAAAATCGCCACCGCCACCATAGATCCACCAACAATAACAACCAACGCACATCACACCACCAACAATAACCACCAACGTGGCCGCCCCCGCCACAAAATCGCCACCACCACCATAGATCCACCAACAATAACAATCATAGATCCACCAACAATAACATCACTCAATAGCCAAAAAAAAAAAAGAAAAAATAAAAATAAAATGCAGCAGCGAAATCGCTGCCGGTGCAGCAGCGATTTCGCTGCCGGATTGCTGCACATCCGGCAGCGAAATCGCTGCTGGGAGCAGCGATTTCGCTGCCCCTTTTCCGGCAGCGAAATCGCTGCTCACAGCAGCGAAATCGCTGCCCCTTTCCGGCAGCGATTTCGCTGCTCACGGGCAGCGATTTCGCTGCCCCTTTCTTTCCGAAATCGGCTGCTGCACGCCAACGATTTATTTCTTGTCGAGGAGGGGGAGAGAGGGAGGGGAGGGGAGGAGAGAGGGAGGCGGAGGCGCGGCGGCGGCGGCGGTGAGGAAGAAGGCGGCAAGAGAAATGGAGAGAGAGAGAGAGAGAGAGAGAGAGAGAGAGAGAGAGAGAGAGAGAGAGAGAGAGAGAGAGAGAGAGAGAATGGATTGAAAATGAATTAGGGTTTGAAAAATTAGTATTATAATATTATTTAAATATTTAATTTATACCTGATTTTTGATTAGATAAATATTGGACCTGAATTTTGAATTTGAAAGTTAAAACCACTGGTTTTTTGTAATTTCCTCAAAATTAAAACCTGGTCCACAAATCATTCTCCACTCTCCATCCTTTGCTCACTCTCACGCAGCTCCCTGCCGCCGTTTCGCCGACACCCCAGCCTGCTGCATTCCACCTCAACTTCCATCAGCTCCTAACCCTTCTCGGTTTACTCCCAAAAGGTTACTTTCTTGTACATTTAATGTGTATTTTTGTGCATAAAAATTTTTATTATGTGGTGCTATGGTGGGGTTTCTTGATTAATTCAAAAAACTTTATGTTTTGGTGGGATTATAGATGTTTGTTTCAGGAAAAAAAAAAAAAAAGCAAAAAATGGACTCTTTACACTTGCCATAGGAACTAATATTTGGAAAATAGTTTAGATTTTTTGGTGTAATAATTCGTGCGATGATGTTAACTAAATGTATATAAATCTAAAGGGAATATATTTTAGTAGGATTTTCGTGCAATTGACTGAGTGGTGGAACGAACATAATGATTACGGTTTTTGATTTTGAATTAGTTTTAGATCAGGTAATGGAAGGAATGGAAAATATTACGGTTTCATTCCCAATTAATTTTGAATTTTGTTGAAGTTCAGTTCCTGTGATATTGCAGCTCTCTAAATTATGGGTAATGTGATTGAAGTACATTTTCTGGTCAACTAAATTAAGGAGGACTGTTTTTGTAATGTTGTGTACATTAAACTCCAGTAAGGTTGGCCAAATTAAAAATTTAGACAATTTTGCATGGACAATAGTTTTGGATGACTTACTCAGAAATATATTACATAACCTATTCCCAAATTCAATGGCTTCTGTCTATCATATAGCCTGTCTGAACTGTGAAGTGATGGACATTTAAGATGTTTGAAGATAATAAAAGGGCTTTCTTGTAGTGGATTTGGCAATTGGGTTTTTGATTATTGAGTAAGATTTATTACAAATTTTGATATCTGTGTATTGGTTTGATAATTTCGTGAATGAATAATGTTTGGGTAGTATTTAAATAGTTGGAACTTGGAATTGATTCAATTTAGTGAATCTAAAATTCATGCCTTCGTTAAATCTAAATATCTATATTGTAAATTGAGACCTATGGCATAATTGCAGGTAAATATTTTGTATTTCCATTATATCCTTAACCAATATTGATAAAAAATAATGTCAAGTTATTTAGTCAAGGGTACTTTTCTCGTATTTTCTCATAAGTGATTATAAGTGTTATCAATTTACTTTAAATTCATATGATACTTAATTGTCCTAAAATTCAAAATTCAAAAAATATATAAATCTTTTTTATTTACAACTCTCATTTAACTTATAAAAGTTAAATCTTTTTTTTTTTTTTTTTGTAGATGTCTTTACAGTATATATTGTCTCCAAATCAATGGTTCTCAGCTACAATAACTCAGTATCCAAATATTCAGTACATGAGAGATTTCATTGAACTTCTAGATTCAAATAACCAAGCATCTCTATTGTCTACCAATTTCAATGGATTTATATATGGAATTATTTATAGAAATGAAGCTGAGCAACAGTTTAGCAGCAAATTAATTCATGCGTTTATAATGAGACTCGTGCATTGTGGTAAAGACAATGAATTATGGGTAAAAGTTGATAACCGCTTGGCTCGCTTCAGTCTCCAAGAATTTTGTCTTATCACTGGTTTGCCTTGCCATGAAGTATCTATAAATCTTGATTTCAGTAGTAATCGACTTTGAAATCAGTACTTCAATGGTACAAAAAGAATTACTATGCTAATGCTTCTCGACAAATTTAAGCTTGGACTTGTGATGTTGGTTGAATGTATTCTAAAACCTACTGAAAGATATATCGATTATAAAACTCTAGGTATGGTTGAAAACCTTGAAGATTTTGTTCAATATCCATGGGGTCGTTAAGCATATTTTGTTTTGCTAAACTCACTACGACAGCCCCACCTACAACGAATACAGAGAATGCAAGAAAATGGCCAAAATGAATGTAAATACTCATTACAAGGATATCCTCTTGCATTTCGGGTACCTTTCTACTGTTTTTTTACTCGTCAATTTATATATTATTTTATTGCTTGTATAAATCATCTATATCTAATATTTATTTTTAATTATCTTTCAGTATTGGATATATGAAGCGTTTCCACAGATTGGTCGAAAATTTGGACGCTATAGACACGCAGCATTAGAATATCCAAGAATGCACAAATGGAGGCCAAAGACAGTATTATCGGAAAGAACAATTCAGCAATTCTTCGCTACACGAAGGGTAGTTTTATTATTTACGTATATTCATTTACCGCATAACATTAATCACTTAATTATTATTTTTTTTCACAAATAAAAATTATAATAATTTATTAAATTGTTTCATTATAATTACAGATTGAAGTACTTGCAATACTAAAGCCTACGGAAGAAGAGTTACAGACGCCGTGGTGTACAACTCTTTCGTTGCCGCAAGAAAACTACCACAATATACTTAACGGCATTCTTTCAGGAGAATTAGACAATGTAGCTCCACAAGATCAAGAAAATACTGATGACGTGCTAACCTGGCCTAGCACTTCAAGACCATCTATTGAAAGTGAAGCTGGCCCAAGTTCTACCTACATTGGTTCTAATTATGTCACAAAAGAAGAACTAGAGCAGATGCTAAATATACAACAACAGCATATAGTGTCAAGTATCTCAGGTATATGTGATTCTTTATTCGCCACACGCATTTCGGAACAATCAAGAATGCAAGAAACGCAACATCAAACGCTTCTTCACAACCAACAACAGTTCTTCCAACAACAACAACAATGGCAAGAAGAACATTACCGAGGCATACAATCTGGCATGAAATATTATGTAGATGACAGCTTCAAATTAGTCTAATCTTACATCAACGAACAACATAATAACATACTGAACGAACTATCTGATTGGAAATCAAATATGGAAGCTGCTATAGGTTCCCTTCAGCAAGATGTTCCTGTTCATACGAGCCCTATTGCAACACATACATCGACATCTCATCAAACTGAAGATGTTACAAGAATGTCAAAAGAACGGAAAACTAAAGGAAAAAAATCGCAGCTACCAACAAACTATCTTCTGGAAGACTACTCTACCATCGGATATCAAACAATTAGAGATTGAGTGATACAAAATCCAAAAGAGTAATTCATCTATCTATATTTAATTACCTTAAATATTATTATTTTACTTTTATTTCCGTCAAACTAAATTACATTCTTTTCTACAGTGCATTTTGGGAAGTTCGACCCAATAATTATCAAGGAAGAGAATTCATAAAATCTACGATGGACATAACACAAAATATCAGTGTGCCTGCCGGTAAGTAAAATTCATTCATCATAATATATTACATTCTTGTACTTAATTTACATCTTTTTTTTATTAGATTCTTGAATTGGAATTGAAGTTGTTGTGCCGGGTCATCAACGACGACTCTTCTCTCTTATCAAAAGATTATGCAATTCTGGACTTCAACTACGAGCATGAATGTAATAATCATATGCTATTGCAAGCTGAAATATAGAAGGAAGGCACTATTAGAATTTCAGGCAATCTGGCCACTTTACAAAAATATGTAAATGGTGCTCTTCCGATTGACGGTCGTCCGTGGATACAATGCAAGCATTTATTAATTCCGTGTTCAATGCCGGGCAACAATTGGTACCTTTATCATGTTAATATTCCCGAATGGAAGTTCGAAATTTATGACTGTAGCAACAATGTCCACACGCCAGAGCTGATCATAGCCCATTCAAATGCAGTCAAAGACTTAACTGGACTCTTACTAAATGCACCAGAATTTTTAGTTTACAGACGCTATGTGAGGACAATTACAAACACATCTATGAACGTTGACATTATACCATATCAACCCAGTGTAGATAAAGGGTAAGCATTTTAATTATTTCTTATTCTTTCTAAAATTTCATTTCCAAATGTCTATTAAACTACTAATTTCATTTAAAATAAACCAATTTTTTTTTTCCACAGGCCAAACTGCGGCATTTTTGTGCTCAAATACATAGAATGCTTCGTGCTTGGATATCCAATAGAGATAGTTTCAGCAGACAGAATGACTATATATAGACGGAAAATTACAACTGATATTTGTTTAGATCAATACTTTTTAAACTGAGAAAATTATCTTATAATTACATGCACAATTATTAACAAAATATGTTGCTCCAAATGCTTTTTAATTATTCAATATTCTTTCATATTTATACTTTTTAGATTATTCAATATACATTCTATATCCAATGCTAATAAAACCTTCGAAATTATAAGTCCATGCATCGCATGGACCAAAACTAGTATCTTTATAAGATGGATAGAGTATTTAATAACTCAACCCCCAATTGTTATTTTTTGTATTACTAGTCAACGTTGAACGTGCATTGCACGTTAGTATGAAATGTTTTATAAGTGTTGTAAAAATAATATGTGAATATATGATAAGTGTATTTTCTACACTTATTTGGGGTTTGAAACTTTAGAATTTTGTTGTCTTTTTGGCAAAATATGACGTAAATTATGTTATATTGTATCTTGTAGGTAAAATTCAATGTTTGATGAAAAATTGGAGAAAAGAATGCAAAAACAGCGAAAAATGGTAAAATCCAAAGTTCGAGGATCAAATTGCAAATACTCAAGAAGATACTTCGAACATCGTTAGGAGATGAAATTAGAATTCAAAAAGAAATGGAACATGTTCAAAGTATTATCATAATCAATTTCCAATCGCTTAAAATATATTTCAGATTTTTAGCAGAATATTGAGACCCCTTTTTGGTATAGTAAACGTTCGAATTGGAAAAACTCTATTTCAATCAAAGTTGTATTCCTTTAAGTTATCTTTTCAATGCACTTTGAATTGAATCAATTGGATATCAAAAGGGAAATTTATGACTAAAATACGGACTGCTATGTAGAGACAAAAAAATTCGCGCGAAGGCAACCTTCCTTATTCGATTAGAACTCTTTTAGAAACCAATTTGGACGTGATTTTTTCAACCAATTTTCGGCTCCTATAAAGAGATAACAGCAGAATATATATGGAGGACCTCCCTAGACCTAAAAATCTCTATATTATACATATTTTGGAGGCCAAGAACATGGCTAACAACGTAGAATCAAGGCGAATTGCATAAGATATTGAAGATTCATCATCCGGATTCAAGATTCACATCAAGAAAATGAAAAATTCCTAATTCTTCATCATTTCTTCTTTCCGAGTGATGATTTTCTGATTGTTCCTTTGTAATTTAGTTTTACATATGTTAGACTAGTTTTTCATTGATTGGATGAATGTTTGAACCATATTTTCATTTATTTTAATTCAAGATATCAATTTAGAATTTTTGTGTTATTATTTAATTGGTTTTACATATCACACTACTTATTGTTTGATCACCAATTAAGTAGTTAGTTGCTTGTTGTAGTGTAAGAATACTTACAATAAGTTTAGAACACTGTAAAATCAACATGTGTAGTTAGAATTAGGAATAATCTCTTTCACACATGCAATCTTATTGATAATTTAAACCAAATGCGTGACTTTCATATGAATTCGGACTAGGATTAGGATCGTCTCGTGTTAGTCATAGGTTGGTGTATCTTGGGAAAGAACATTTAACATATTAGCTTTATCGATTGTCCAAAATGCATGAATTGAATAGAATGATTATTAAGAATTGAAATAAGTGAAAATAAGGGGATACATGAATCCAATACAAGCATTCACATAGATAAAATATCATATTTATTTGCTTTTCTAGAGTAGAATTAGAATAAATAATAAATAAATCACAATTATATTGATGTCATAATACTTTGAAATTAATAGTAGCTATTAAACTACAAATTAGACCTTATTTCTCGTGGGAACGATACTCTTAACTCATATATTTTATTACTTGTACAACAATCCCGTACGCTTGTGGGTTTCATGCGAACAAGTTTTTGGCGCCGTTGCTGGGAAATAACGGATTTAATTTTAGTTTAGTAGTTTATATTAAATTAAATTTTTATTTTATTTATTTTTTATTATTGATTTTGACTACCCACTCCAATCTCTTTTATTTGATATTTTATCCAGTTGCCATTCAACAATACAATTAAGATTTTGACGCTGGCATGGCAAAAAGATTTTTGCAATAAATAATCTATGCATGGACTATGTGGAAGAAGATATATATTGTGATTTATGCTATGGGCTGCATTATACTGGCTACTGCGTAAAGACATGCACTAAATCACCTCCGGCTCAGCCTATATTGGTTGGGGATTATGTGAATCTGTCACCAGCTCCGATTCAACCTCCGGTCTTCCATTCGCCATTTGGACAAGTTAACTTCCACATCCGACTAGATATTATAAACCTCTTTCAGAATCAGGCCAACTGGCCATCTGATGGGGAAGCTCCTAGGATGGTTGAAGGAATACGCAATGTGGACTCAGAAACAGCATGGGAGCACAAATTGAAACACTAACATTGAAGCTTGACAAGTTAACTCTATCTATGCACATGGTACAACATCGAACTCCAATTTGTGCAGGTTGTGGGACAGATCACATCACTACAAGCTGCCCTTCTGCTTCCACTCATATAGGTCGGCCAACATATGTCAGTTATACGCAGAACTATCAGAGGCAACATTGACCTTACCCATACAACTACCATTCGGGTTTTAACAAACATCCTAACTACGTATGAGCTGATAATTCAGATCAAGTAAATCAGATTCGGGGCGACCCACCATTGATTCAACAATAAGAAAAGAAACAATCCTTGGAGGATCTACTTGTCAAGTGTATCGCTAAGACTGAGACCAATTTCCAGAATCAGCAAGCCTCTATTAAGAATTTAGAATATAAGGTGGGACAGATAGCAGCTGCATTAGCCAACAGACCACATGGTACCTTACATAGCAATACAGAGAAGAATCCACAGGAACAGGTACTAGCAATGGAAGAGGTGAATTATGAGATCAAAGAGCAAGCTCAGGCGACCATTATTAGGAGTGGTGTTCAGCTACCGAAAATTTATGCAAAGATGAAGGAGATAGAAAGCACTCAAACGACTACTAAGTGCAAGGAACATGTGGGGCAATTTGAAGAATCAATAGAGGAAGGCTCAATTACAAAGGAACCAAACGAAGAGGAAGCAATTAAGGAAAAAGATGTTAACCTACATTCTGTCAACTTCGTTGATTGCCCTATCATTGAATTTGTAATTAAGCCTAAAGAGACGGGAGAAGTCTACATAGTTGAATTTGAATCGGAGAAGATAGGCAAGTCATATCACATTGGAGAGGGCAGTGTTAAAATTTGTAGAAGCAATGAAGAGTGGAGTAAAGTCAGAAGAAACAAACTGAACAAGGCATCAAAAACGTTCTTCAAGATTCCATGATACCGAAACAATAAAGTCAAACTAAGGACTTTAAACAAAACGCTTATTGAGAGGCAACCCAATTTTTCTTCCCTTTTATTTATTATGCTTTCTATTAATATGATAATTGAGATTATATTTTTTTATTATTCAATTTTAGGGAATCATCATACATATCACGTTTTTCCTTAGATTTTCAATATGTTGGTTGGTTTATTAGATGTTAGAGCTAAATAACACTTGTTCCAAATTTGTGAACCTTAATACTTTATTTGATTACATTGTACAGGAACATGACGTCGCGGAACACTTAGACCAACCAAAGACCAAGGAGCCAACGGGAGTAATATGAAGCTAGCAATTGGATTACAAACCATATCAAATGAGTCTTTTCTTCATTTTCTTCCCCACCCCTTTATATGCGCATTTAGAATTTAAAACATTGAGAACAATATTTAGTTTAAGTTTGGGGGTGGAAAACATGAGTTTTCATTTTTTTTATGTGTTTTTGTGTGCTTTTATTACTTTAGATAAAGTGGAAAACATGAGTTTTCATTTTTTTTTTTTTATGTTTTTTTGTGTGCTTTTATTGTTTTAGATAAAATTTAAAAAAAAATTCAAAAAAAAAAAAAATCTTTTTATATGCTTGAGTGAGTTAGTTGGTCTGACTGGAAATGAGAAATATTTTAAACCGTAAATTGATCTATGAATAGTGAATAAGTTGCATACCTAAATTAATTTTTGCTTTTCCATCTGAATTTGATATTTATTGAGCGCATGAATTAAGTTAAGCATTGTATAGGAATGAGTTGATTTCATAAGTGAATAGGTTAAAATAGTGGACCATAGATGTCAAACCTAAAATCACTAAATTTTACATCCTTGGACTAAATTTAGAATAGTTTAGGGGGATTTCACTGTTGTGGGAAGATGTTAAGATAAATAGGGATTTCATGTGTGAAAAAAATCTTGTATGGATCGTCTAAGGTCAATAGGATGCAATTGGGTGAAAATCTCAAGTTAGAAGTCGTTTTACTTAAATTGATATTTAATGAGGGACATTGCACTAATTAAGGCAAAAAAAAAAATATTTTATTTGAAAATTTCTTTTCGTAGCCTTTATGATTCGAGCAATTAAGCTTACAAGGGTCTTTAAAATTTGGTGTCCTATGGTCATCTGACTTGGGAGTCATCGGCCGAAAGCTTGTTACATGGGTCATTTAGAAAATTTAAGAGAGAGAATGCTTCAAATAAAGAAGAAAAAAATGTTGCGAAAAAAATTGGAAAAAAAATAGAAAAAACAGACGCATGAAACAAAAGACGCATCAAATGTCTTGGTTATGTTCTGAACACTTGTTTAAGGAAATTTAACTTTTTGATAAGAGATTATTAGCCTAATTAAATCCCACAGATTGAAGCAATCAAACTATGGAGAATCCTTGTTTACTAGCATATTGACTTGTAATTAGTGAAATTTACCTAAACTAGAGAGGTGGGGATAGTTGAAAATTCAACATTAGGTTTTACTTTTGGAAATAGCGCAAAGAATAAGTTTGGGGTGTGCGAATCTTACGAGCGATGAAAGACCATATTTGACCATTGGGGGTCGGGAATTGAAACAACTTATGAATTTATGATGCTATACTTAATTCTTCATACACATACGTCGATTTTACATTGAAAAAGTAGATTTTAATTTTTGTATTGTGATTTTGAAGTTGTGTATAGATCTGATTATGATTTCAATCTTGAGATAAAAAGTCGAGATAACTAGCTAAATTGTTTTGTTTTACTTGATTGTCTGGCCATCAATTAGGAAATTAGCACCGCATGTTTATGTGTTTGTTAGGTTTTAATTTTGTTTGAGGTCAAACAAAGATTCAACTTTGGGGGTTTGATAAGTGTATTTTCTACACTTATTCGGGGTTTGAAACTCTAGAATTTTGTTGTCTTTTTGGCAAAATACGACCTAAATTATGTTATATTGCATCTTGTAGGTAAAACTCAATGTTTGATGAAGAATTAGAGAAAAGAATGCAAAAATAGCAAAAAATGGTAAAATTCAAAGTTCGAGGATCAAATTGCAAATACTCAAGAAGATACTTCGAATATTGTTAGGAGACAATTGGATGAAATTAGAATTTAAAAATGAATGGAACATGATCAAAGTATTATCATAATCAATTTTCAATCCCTCAAGATATATTCCAGATTTTTAGCTGAACATTGAGACCCTTTTTTGGCATAGTAAACGTCAGAATTGGAAAAACTCTATTTCGATCAAAGTTGTATTCCTTTAAGTTATCTTTCCAATACACTTTGAATTGAATCAATTGGATATCAAAAGGTAAAGTTATGACTAAAATACGGACTGCTATGTAGAGACAAAAAAATTCGCGTGAAGGCAACCTTCCTTATTCGATTAGAACTCTTTTGGAAACCAATTTGGAGGTGATTTTCAACCAATTTTCGGCTCCTAGAAAGAGATAACAGCAGAATATATATGGAGGACCTCCCTAGACCTAAAAATCTCTATATTATACATATTTTAGAGGCCAAGAACATGGCTAACAACGTAGATCAAGGCGAATTGCATAGGATATTGAAGATTCTTCATACGGATTCAAGATTCACATCAAGAACGTGGAAAATTCCTAATTCTTCATCATTTCTTCTTTCCGAGTGATGATTTTCTAATTGTTCCTTTGTAATTTAATTTTACATATGTTAGACTAGTTTTTCATTGATTTGATGAATGTTTGAACCATATTTTCATTTTTTTTAATTCAAGATATCAATTTAGAATTTTTGTGTTATTATTTGATTGGTTTTACATACTCATCACACTACTTATTGTTTGATCACCAATTAAGTAGTTAGTTGTTTGTTATAGTGTAGAAATACTCACAATAAGTTTAGAATGCTGTAAAATCAACATGTGTAGTTAGAATTAGGAATAATCTCTTTTACACATGCAACCTTATTGATAATTTAAACCAAATGCGTGACTTTCATATGAATTCAAACTAGGATTAGGATCGTCTCATTTTAGTCATAGGTTGGTGTATCTTGGGAAAGAACATTTAACATATTAGCTTTATCGATTGTCAAAAATGCATGAATTGAATAGAATGATTATTAAGAATTGAAATAAGTGAAAATAAGGGGATACATGAATCCAATACAAGCATTCATATAGATAAAATATCATGTTTATTTGCTTTTCTAGAGTATAATTAGAATAAATAATAAATAAATCACAATTATATTGATGTTATAATACTTTGAAATTAATAGTAGCCATTGAACTACAAATTAGACCTTATTTCTCGTGGGAACGATACTCTTAACTCACATATTTTGTTACTTGTACAACGATCCCGTACGCTTGCGGGTTTTACGCGAACAATATACGTGAATGTTAATTAAATTAGAATTAATATCATGGAATATATATGTGATAATAAATATTAAATCATTTATTTAACTTTCAATTAAGTAAAACTGGACGTTAATTAGCATACATTGACGTGAATAATGAAATGCATTATTGAATGTGAAATTTTGATTAGTTTATAATTAGAATTAATAACACTGAAATGCATAAATGAAGATGAATATTAATTAAATAAATGATAATGTTAATTAATTGAAAATTAATAATAGGGAATTCATACATTAATGTAAACACACAGATTAAATGAATATGTCAAATGTACATATATATTGATAGTAGCTAAATGGTTAAATAAATTAAATATATACTAAAAAACGAAAAGTAAAGTATTATTGAAATAATTGAATTATACTTAAGTTATAATCGTTCAAAAAATGATTCTCACTTGATGAATATTTAATATATTATAGATACATTTGTAGATATACAAATTTATTGCATGATTAAACTTGGTGAAATCTCATGATAAATTTGAGACGATCTAGCTTTGTTGGGAAAATCTGGTATTTGTTGTTGTAATTACTATATTATATCATACTTTAGAAATGAAGATATTTTTATTTTCTATATTTTTTTTTTCTTGGTGAAAGTTGAAATAAATTTAGTTCAAATATACTTTCTTGTAAAAGAAAAAGATTGTACTTGACCAATATGAAGTCCAAGTTGACGTAAATTATGAATGTATCTACATTTTATTCTTCTTCTTCTTTATCCCTATATACAAAAATTCGTAAATGAGACACCAAAAATTCAACCTTCGCTCTCTTCAAAATCTACTTAGTCGTAGTAGGATTTGACCAAAAATCTAAAATTGAAAGAGACAAAAATTCCAACTTTCAAGTGGCAATGACGACTTTCACATACAAAATGTTGATTAATGAAGAAATGTCTCTTTTGTGGCTCTAGCCATTATTAGAAAATTTATTCAAAAGAAAAATAATTATCATGTCATAACAGACTATTTGCTAATTATATCGTATTATTATTCTTAATCAACAAAGTTGATTCTCAACTTTTTAGTTCACAAAATTTTCATAGATGTCCACGCACAAAAATTCGTAAATGAGACACCAAAAATTCAACCTTCGCTCTCTCCAAAATTAACTTAATTGTAGTAGGATTTGAGCAAAAATCTAAAATTGAAAGAGATAAAAAAATCCAACTTTCAAGTGGCAATGACGATTTTCACATACAAAATGTTGATTAATGAAGAAATATCTCTTTCGTGGATCTAGCCATTGCTAGAAAAATTACTCAAAAGAAAAAGAACTATTTGCTAATTATATCTTATTATTATTCTTAATCAACAAATTCTCATGGATGAATTAAAAAGAGAGTTATTCCCCTTACACGTGGTAATAACTACTTGGGTTTCTACAGATGTTGCGTTGACAGCATCCGCGTGGTGGCTTTTTTTTTTTTTTTATCAACTACCAGTTAAAAATTGTCAAGTGTTCCCTGTAAAAGGCATGGTAGCTCTTTCTCTATACACATACCAGGGCTCTTGAAAAGGTGATCGCGAATAAGAAAATGGAAACATCCCACGTGCTACAACTTCTTCAAGATCTTTTTTTTTTTTTTTTTTTTTTTGAGCCTCTATTTACATCCATAATTTTTAGTAAAAATTGCAGTCACGGTACCAAACTTTTCAATTTTTTGCAGACTTTGCCCAAACCTTTCATTTGTACCATCCACAATACTAAACATTTGAACAATTCGCACTCGGAGTCCAAATTCACAGAAACCATTAGTTTGACCGTAAGTTGACCAATAATTAAATATCTAACCAATTGTTGACCAGTTTTTAAATGGTAAATATGTAATTTTACATTTTTCTTATGAAAAGAAATTAAAATCAAAGAATTAAATTTAAAAAAATCTCAAGCTACTATTGATCTTCCCCCATCCCACTCCCTCTCCCCACCCCCACCTCCTACCCAATCATCTTCTAACTTGTTCTGCAAAACCTACAGTAAGTTCTCGACATTCACGTCCATAGAATAATTTGAGAAATTGCAACTCAAATTTTTTTCAATTGAACATTCAACAAAATCAGTGGGAAGTTTCTGAGTTAAATGTTTCATTAGCCACTAAACTTTGAACTATGTCACGGTTTACTCACCGAACTTTCAAACTTGTCCCATTGGCCACCGAGCTTGAATTCGTTACTGCCTACTACTATTCACTACGGGTAAGATCCGTTAATTAACCTGTCTACGTGGCTGACGAAAAATCCAGCTGGCCGGTTAAATCCCAACAATTGTAAATGACATGCCAAATAATCGACCACATCATCATTAAAATCACGCCTCTCCCCTTCATCACACGCCTTTCCCAATTCAACTCCCCCAAATCCAGAAAAGAGAAGCTCGAACAAGTCCAGACATTCCCCAAATAGAATCCTTGAACTTGAAATCAAGGTCCTTCCCGTCGTTGCTAACTACTCAAGAAGGTAAATCTCGACATCTGCACTCAAGAACGCTAGGTTAGAGCATATCCTCCAATATCCGTCAAACCCTTAGATCTTGAAACCCAGTACTCGCAATTCTGAGGCAAAGTCTTGTGTGTTCCGAAATTCCACTGAATTCATCTGGGCAAGCGGCGGTATCTCGAATCAAGTAAGAAGAGATGCTCTTTTTTTTAATTATTATTTTGAAAATTACACAAATGGAAATATTGTAAACGGGAGTGAAATCATAGTGCTTTTTTTTTTTTTGTACAATTTGTGTACCCAGTTCAGTTACTGGGTTAGAGCCAAGGTCATAAATTGTAGATATCCATATACGCATTGCTTGTGTTGTTTCTTGGAAACTAAAAGGATGAATAGCATCTTAACATGTTGAATCAATGTGACTGAGCTAAAGACTTTAGGATAAGGTTTGGTAACCATAAGCTATATATATTGCTACCTGGAATTATCAAAATCGGATCTACTTTGCAACGATATTGTGGCCCCATCGACAGCTAACTACAACTTCCTGAGGCTATTTTCTAGGGATTAAAATGTTTAGAAATTTGAATGATAACTTACCTACATGCACTTTCACAGAGGAGTCTTTCATCAAGGACCTAGCATCCATCCTGATAAATCCTCTTTGAACCTCAAAACTTCTGTAGTGCCACTATTTCCTCCCACTGTCAATGCCTTAGGGTCTAGCTTATACCTACATTGTAAGCATATTTAGCAGAAAGCAACCATCTGATCAGATTGTAGTATCCTTGGCAATGCTGATCTGGGCCTTGTACAAGTTTTAGACTATACTTCTCAAACTTGCTTTCTCATGTCAGAATATAAATTGAAATTGATCATATTAATTAATATTTGCAAGGGCACTCCTAACAGTACGTTATGCAGCACTTTTCTGGAAACTGTATTTTGTTTAAATTCATCACTAAGCTAATTACATTGATTATAGCATTAGCTTAAAGTATTCTTGAGAGCTATGTAAATGTTTGAAGATGTAGTTATGTGATATGTCTTGTATAATTTCTCACGGTTCTGTAAGCATAAATGTTCATTCCCAATTTTATTTTCCTCTTTTGGCTGCATCAACAGATTATAATGGGAGGAAAGAATAAGGGGATTTGTCATGGTTGCCGGAAATCAGGCCACTACTTATTGGATTGTCCGACGAAGAAACCATGCCCAGTATGCGGAAAGGGAATTCAGAAATGCATGGAGGTTGAAAAGAGGACTAAAAACTTAGGTCGGTTATCCTTATGTTGTACTAACGATTGCACTCATTTCAAGTGGCTCGACGAAGACGAGTATTGTCAATATGATGGTCAATCAAGTGCTACATCGGAAGTCGGCGAGTTGTCGGGTTTGTTGAAGAATAACCGAAGAAAATGACGTTGATATCTCTGTCAAGTTTAGTTTTTGCAAGGGAAAAGGGGAGGAGAACGGGAAACAAAATGGGGGGGATTTGTGAAAGTAAACCATTGACGTTATTGTCTAGCTTGTCTTGTTTAGTTGTTGTATGTTTGGGATTGTAACTTCAATGTTTTCAGAATCAATGTAGCTGTAATTGTAGAATTTGTGTTGTTCAGTAGTTGTATGTTTATGTTTGTAACTTGAATGTTTTCAGAATCAATGTATCCCTAATTTAGAATTTATGTTTGTAATTTCAATATCTTGCCTTTAATTCAGAATCAATGTAGCTGTAATTCAGAAGTCCTTTATGAGTTTTAATATTTCACACTGTTTTACGGAAAAGAAATAACTGCTATAGTATATTTAGTGAAGTAAAATTTAAATGATAGAATTTACTAACCTAGAATCATAGAAGTAATATTATTCTGTGAACAAGTTTTATAGCAACCTCTTTTAAAGATGAATATCACATTTTTACTTAACACGTTTCATTATTTCTGTTTTAGATTTTGTTTCTTTTCTTCTAGTCCATAGATCTAAAAACACATAAATGGAGAAATTTCATTACAATCAAGCATTTCTGCCACCAAAACCAGGGGAAAAACCCAAACTAGCTAAAAAGTAAAAACATTATATTGCTTGACAAAATCATATGTAGAACAATATGTTTACAATTTACATCTTCTATCTCCTTTACACTGGACAAAATCATATATCAATACCAATTTCCAAAAAAACCAATGTTGTGTGGCTTTTGCACATGTGGGAACACCATCTAAAAGTCTGTCAATAAAAAAGAACAGACTTGAAGTCAAAAAGGCTAATAACTCCCACAATAGAATAGAAGTCAAAAATTCCAGCAACTCCCATTTTTTAGCATATCTACAAGATAAACTAAGTTGACTTCAAACATCATTTTTTAGCGTCGTCGTTTTCCTGCCCTTGAAGCAGATGAATAGGCAGCTTCCGCATCTTCCTGATCATTCCAGTCGTCCACAACATCGTCAAAGTTCATAACATCGGTTGGAACTTCAGGAATAACCGACTGCGTGCACGTTGTTGATGCTAGACCAGATTTCAGATTGCTGGATCGCGCTTCACGAGTTACCATCGGCGTTGGAATGAAGTGGAAAGTCTGTTCATTTCTGGGGTTGTAGTCCTGAGATGCTCGTTGTCGCCTTTCTGGCAACATTTTTCCCTGCATGATAGAAATTAGATAAAATGTTACCACATCATGTGCATCTATCATGTACTTAATAAAAAACAAAAAAACTATATTTACTCAATGAAACATTTACTCACACGTTCATCCAACACTCTGTCCCAACACCCATCAACTGTTTCTAAATGTCCTTCATACCAATCATGTTGAACAAAAAAAAAAGTTATAGTCCATCAATCGATTTATAACATCAACAAAATCAAGATTGTACTTACAAAATCTGGTGCATGCACTCTGTTATGGTATCGCTTGTTGTGCCCCTGTTGTCCGCATAATGTGCATGTCATCTTCAATCTCCCCTTTCTCCGAATATAGGTCTTCTCTTGTGAATGCACTATCACATCTTCATCTGCTCCTTTTCTCCGATTTATCTGTCTCCTACCCTTTCGTGGTACAGTCCACGATGGTGGAATGATGTCGACCATATCCAACTGTGGCCATAACCGCATACCATTAATTGGATGCATGATATTATTGTAGCACCTCATATACGTCTCTATCGTATAATAGTTGTGAACGATGTCTTCCGGATCATTTCGACATTCCCGTATTACTGCCACCGCATGCATGCAAGGTATGCCCGTAAGTTCCCATTCTCTACATGTACAAGTTCTGTCCTCCAGGTTGACAACATATGTCCCAATGCTACATTCAACTTGCCACTTCGGACCACCAGAAAAGTGCAATATGCACTCCCGCGATTGCTCGACTATCTTGTGCAATTTCTTACTGATCTTCGGACACAAACGTCCTATACACCTCATCATCGTGTCTCGACGTTTTCGAATCCGATGCATGGAGGTTAATTGTAATGAAGTTAACAGCGACAGAATCATCATTTCCCTATCAGACCGCAATGTCTTGTTGAACACTTCGCAGAGATTGTTAAGTAGAATGTCACTCTTTGATTCAACTTAGAAATGTGATCTACTCCATTCTTGCGGGTTCCTCTCTATAAGCCATTTGTATACATCCTCACTAAGTTAATGAATTTGTTGCATCCAAAGTTGATAGTCTGCAAGAGTGGTCGATTTAGCAGCCCGCCGTAAGTAATTCTTCAGGATTTTACTTTTAAACCCAGCACTAAAGAAATTAGTGTACATATGACGTACACAAAACCTATGCTCGGCCATAGGTAACAACTCGTTTAGCACATTTTGTAACCCTTTCTGTCTGTCGGTCATTAAAGTCCAACCTCTTCCATCTCCAATCCCAATATCCTCAGACAGATAGATCAAGAACCATCGTCAAGCTGCTGTATTTTCTTTCTGAACAATTGCATAGGCAAGGGGATAGATGCAGTCATTAGTGTCGATACCAACTGCAGTTAACATTATACCTTCGAAACAACCCCTTAAATGACACCCGTCAACACCTACTACCTTCTTACAACCATCTCGAAAACCTTTCTTACAACAATTGAAGCATATGTAAATTCCTTGGAAGATCTGATCCCGTAGCGCAATAATGACTGTCGAGCCAACATTTGTACGGAGTACCTCGGCTGCATAAGACCTCAATCCCCTAAACTGCTCTTGTAAAGTCCCTACTAACAGTTCTTTTGCATATCTCCGCATCTTCTATGCTACATTTCAACTAATATCTATACGGAGATCCTTCTTCACTGTTGCCAAAATTAACTCAGTCTTCCAGTCCGGGTCAGCCTTGAATTGCTCAATATATCGACGTGTCAAGAACATGTAATTACAGTTTCTATTGAACTGATCCCGGCTACAAGTATGCTCGGAAGTGTTAGATTTTATTTGCAACCTCTTCGATCCATCAAATTTAGAAGCCCATATTCTCCATTTGCAACCCAATTTACAAATTCCTTGCACTCTTCTTTCCTCATTTGCCTTAAATTTTACGTTGTACCCATTCAATGCACCGTACGTTCGTACCGCCTCCCGAAACTCTACTGCAGAACTGAATATTTGTCCTACCTCGAACTGAGGATTAATCATGTCCTGATCAAAAGTGAATTGAGGAAAGTGATAACTACCATCCTCATCCGATGAACATTGGGAGAGTAGATCCTCTGATGACGGTAGGTCTAATTCATCCAACTCGTTTTCGTTGCCTTCTTCTTGTTCTTCCTGAACTTCATTGTCATGGCCGCCGGATCCAATTTCAATCACATTAGTTATGTTTATATCATATTGGATGGAATCATCGTCGGACACAAAGTCGTGGTCAAATTCTACGAAGTCCGGATCTTCCTCACAATCTGTCATACAATACAACCACATTACATTCAGGAATTGATTTCTCAACATGGGAAGCAAAATATTCGAAGTTTGGAAGCAAAATACTTATTGTTCTGGACAATTGCATAGGCAAAATATTCAAAGTATGTTCTAGGTTTCTACAGCAATGCAAATCAAAGATAATTGGAGGCCAATATCAGACTGAAGTATATATTAAACAACACTACAAGTATAATAATGAAACTGAAGTTTCTACGTATCAACAGCAAAGCAAAGCTCAACACCAAAGCAAAGCAATAATGAAACTGATTTCTAATAACTAAAGCAATAACTGAAGATTTTAGGTATCCATAGTTTTTGAAGCAATAACTGAAGTTTCTAGGTATCGGTGGAAAATACAGAGTTTCAAAAATTGGCAGAGCTTCAAAAATAACTATGGCCGAGCTTCAACAATGAATTATAATTTTTCATTATCTATGCTTCCTCATTATGAAGAAGACAAACATCTCCAAAAACTCTAACTTACCGTCAGCAGTTCCGTCCATGTGCAAGCTCTTGCTCGAAGTCGAGCTTCTCAAAATCAAATACACCTCTTTTCTGGTTGGGCTCTCTACTGGTTTGGGAAGTTACAGCTCCGATTTATCACGCCGATTGGAACAATTGGGGGTTTAGGGTTCTTGAGAATGAATTGGGTTTCACAGTGATTTCATGGCTTGGGTTTGGGGAGAAAAGTAGGAAAAATCGTGTTTTATCAAATTGGGAATAGCGTGTTTGGGTTGGGTTGCTTATTTGGCTAATGAGTTGGCCAGTTATCATTTATTTTGAAGGATTTAACCGGCCAAGTCATTTTTTCGTCATCCACGTAGACGCGTCTGTTAACGGTTTGAAATTGGTGAGTGATGGAGTTGGACGGAGTGAAGTTCAGTGGCCACCGAGATAATTTTGAAAGTTCGGTGAGTAAGTCGTGACACAACCCAAAGTTCAGTGGCTAATGAAACATTTAACTCGAAGTTTCTGGATGCCTTTACACCATATTCCATCTCGCTCAACCTCAAATCCACTCACAGGAAAAAAGATTTGACCAAGTCTCTCCTCATATTCAACAAAATTAGTGGGCCGTGTTGTCGTTGAACGATACCCGGACTTCCTTCGGCTTCAACTGGCCGTAGTTGGTACTCAGACTCTCGGCTATACGAGATAACAAAGACTCAGTTACGAAATAGAAATCCTTGTTGTTCGCAGCAGCTCTCATAACGGCGTCGTTGGAGAAATTGTAAGTCAAGTCCTTCTACATTCTACCTGCATTATTAGTACTAGTATTCTTGCTAGTTTTAGTGCATTCCTTAAAGTAATCTTGGCCATTGATTTTGACGATAACGTCTTTAGGAGGGGAAGGAGAGGAGGTGGATGACGATGAAGTCATAGCAGTGAAGGTGGTGGCGACGGCAAAGGTGGCGGAGTTAGTACCACTGTTACTGTTATCTACAGTGATGGATGACGGGTAGAAAAAATGGGCAGAGAGGGTTTCGGGGGAGGGGAGGCGTGGGTGGGGGGAAGAAGATGAAGGAGTTTTTTTAATTTAATTATTTGATTTTAACTTTTTTCATAAGAAAAATGTAAATTTACATATTTACCCTTTTAAAATTGATCAACAATTGGTCAGACATTTAATTATTGGTCAATTAACGGTTTATGTCAATTTGGATTCCGTGTACGAATTGTTTAAATGTTTGGTACTGTGGGTCGCACAAATGAAAGGTTTGAACAAAGTCTGCAAAAAGTTGAAAGGTTTGGTACTGTAACTGCAATTTTTGCCGAATTTTTATGTATTTATCATATTCTAATTCTATTCCTATTAAAATTTTAAAATTGTTTAAAAAAAATTATTGTCATTCATGTCATATTCCAATATTATCCTTATTAAATACATTTATTGAAACACTATGGGTGTGTTTGATCCACATTATTTTGGAAGAATATATTTTGGAATAGTAGATTGATGGAAAATGTGTGGTTGACAAGGAAGGAAAAATTATTGATGTGATGGAAATTATTATTTTATTGAAAGATGTGTGATTGAAAATGAGTAGAAAAATGAGAATTAAAATTCTAATGTGTACCAAACAGGGGCTATATATCAACATTTGGCTTTCCCTTTATCAAGAAAATTGCATTATTAAGTTCAATCACAACAATGCAGAGAAGTATATGACGAGAAACAAAAACATAAGGCCCCAAAAGATTATGTAAGCGACTTGTTTTGCCTCTTAAGTTCGTCATATCCATATAACGTGAGAAAAAATTACCACAAAAGTTCATGAATAAGCAAAACTGGAGGACTCCTTTGCCTTCTAAAGTTTCTAGAGTTAGATGACACACGATAAGTGTGTTTTTGCACATGTATTTAATACTTAAATGAGTTTCTTATTGATGAAAAGAGCATATATCGACTTAGAGGTGTCAATTCGGGTGGTTCGGGCCGAGTTGGCCCGCCAACATACGAGCCCGGTAACGGTCCGCATGAAAAAAAAGCCCACCCACTACGGGTTCCGAGCAGGTTTCAAGTCGGCCCACAAATTTTGGACTACAACCTAGACCCGCCCACTCACCCATCCGGGTCGAACCCATGCGGATCACGGGTCGCGTGGGTTGCAGTTTGTTCCGATTTGGCCCGTATTATTATATAAATAAAATTATAAAAATATAGAATTTTTTTATATTTATAGCAAAAAATATTTTTTTTGTTAAATGTAAACTAATAATTGAATAAAATGATAAATTCATATTTATACCAAGAAATGTTTACATAAAATTCAAATTTAATATTACATGAACTATTTATAACTTTACAAAATTAAATTTAACTTAAACAAATAACAACATTTCTAATTACTATTATCAAATATTTATAGTATAAGTACATCTCAACTAAGTTGGCACATACTTTTATTATAATTTATAATTTAAGTACATCTCAACTAGATGGGCACCTACGTAAATCTTAACTCTCCCCCATTTTTTTCGAATTAAAAAAAAAAAATTTCGCGGGCCAGAGGGTTAACCGCGACCTGTGAAGGTGCAACCCGTAAAACTCGTGGGTCACACCTCCTTGACCCGTGAACTTCCCACTAGGTTCACGGGTAGGCTCACGGTCTCGGGTCGATCCGGGCCAGTTTTCACGGGTCTGATCGGACCGTCCGTCTTGACACCTCTATATCGACTAACAATTGGGTAATTTTGGCTTTTGTAGGTCATAAACCCCAAATGAAAAGGAATAAGGCAAAAAGAAGATAAAATGGACCAAAAGCGTAAGAAAAATTGTGTTGGGGACCAAAGTGCACAAGTTAGAAAGTTGGAGGACTTTGAATGCAAATTATTAAGGGTAAGATTGAAATTGCCCATCTCGGCTTTGCTATTTTTGCCAAATTTTGAGGACTTTTTGGGCAATTTTTGGGACACTTTTTAAAGTCTTTTATAAGCCATTTTCATCCACTTTTCATTATTTTCTTCTCTCTTCCTCTTCTTCTTCTTCCTCTTTCCTTTTTCTTTTCATCTTTTTTTTTTTTTGTTTCAATTTCTTTCTCTTTTCCTTTTCTTTTGATTTTCTTAGCATTTTTGGGGCAAAACCAAGAGCACAAAGAGAAACAATTAAGAAGTTGGAAAAGTATTGAAAAAATCAAGAGTTAGACATTTTCATCTTCACAAATCTAACCAAAATGGGTTTTTTCCCCTATAATCTTGTATTTTCTTCATTATTTTGCTAAACTTTTAATGTATTATAAATATTTTCCTTTTTATCATTTGGATAAAATGGGATAAATATTTGGGTTGAAATTTAATATAACCTTAATTAATTTTAATATTTGCTCTTTAATGTTAAATTACTTATTTTCATTTGTTTTTACCACTGTTATTTCTTGCATTTCTATTCATGTGGCCAATGAATAATTATGTTTAGAACTTTGTATATCGTTCGAGAGAAAATTGTGCATTTTTGACAAAAATAGTAGAAACCTAGGTTCTTGTAGGGAATAGAGATATACCTCTAACCCTAAGTTATCCATTGAACTATTTTCAAAAAGATTTAATGTGGTTGTTTGGTTTTAATCGACAGAAAGATATAGTAGGCTAAACCAATCAATTAGAGTTATTTCAGCTCGAGAGGGGTAATTTGCTAAACTTGAAAAATTGTGTCTAATATCGTACATAAGTAATTTGTTAATTGGTTTGCGGAGAAATTAATTAGGTGGCTGTTAAACGAAATCATAAATGTCGACCATGTTTTCCTCCGAAATTTTCAAGATTTTTATGTTTTCTTATTTTGTAGATTTTTAGTCATCTTTCACGTTTTCAAATCAAAATCTTTATTGTGTGTTTGTTTTTTTTTCATTGTTGGAATTAAATTGATTAAAGTTGTATAATCAAAAGTATACATTCATCGAGGGATTGCATGATGATTTCAAGTCTAAAGTATCAATTTCACAATCGTTATTGAGATATAATTCACTAATATTGAAATAGTCACCCATGTAGAATCTCTATGGATGCTCTCTAATAATCTCGTTCAACTAACAAGCATACACACGGCCATTGGAGTGTTCATATACTTAGTTTGTGAGATCAACTACTCAGTTCAAAAGGGAGGAGTGCAATATATGATAGTCTGTTGGGTTTTGATACCCAATAAATCCGGGCTATGATGTTAAACCGGTTTTATAGTTTGAATTTGACTTCATAGGCCGCAGCCGATGATTGAAGAAAAATGTTGACACCAACGACCCCCTTATAAACCAAATAAGTGGTCTTCTAGGTCAAGCATAAGTGGCCCAATAAGTACCAATAAATGGGCCTCCACGCAACAAAGCCGTCCAAGGCATTTGGGCTGGGCCATGAGCAACACCAATAAATTGGGCTACTTCAAATGGCCCATTTAGGTAGTCGGAATGATTTGTTCTTTGTGGTGTCAACATTTTTCTTCAATCATCGGCTGAGGCCTATGAAGTCAAATTCAAACTATAAAACCGGTTTAACATCATAGCCCGGATTTATTGGGTATCAAAACCCAACAAATCTCCACCTTGATCCCAATAAATCTGCAAGTAGACAAAACACACAGTTTACACTTGCACAATCAAGGTAACCAATAAAATTGGCATCACAGACCTTACCTCGTGTCTCCACCTGAAACACATATCATACTTGTTCCATATACTCACCAGGGCTAAGGTCACGAACACCCAAGCAGAAACAAATAAGCACAGCAATCAATCAAGAGCAAATAAAACATGCGACGGAGATATCACACAGGATAACACAGAGATCTTATCACACCCGTTCACACAGAACAACAGATTAACAAGTTAATCAACAGGCCAACACATACGCAACAAATGCATAAAAGACCTCACACAGATCTCACCACACTTATCCTATCTCATTCCGTGTTACTCACTCACCTCGAGGACACATATCTCACTTCATTTGCCCACCGGCTCACTAGACTAATCACTCAAACAAACAAACAAACATGTCTAATGGTAAGTCTCTATAGATCCTAAGTTCTCAGGATAATCCTCTATCAACACATCACTTCTCCAACCTATGTGGATAATGGGTCTCCACCTAACAGAAGTGATAGAAGTGCCTCACTCACACTCCACCCGATCAGGGTCTCTTACAGATAAAGAATTCCAAACATTTGATCACATCTCCACCGTGATCCAAATGTAACACTCCACATCCCACAGTACAAACCACAATGTACCCCTAGGCATCTATGCTCAATCTTACCAAAAAAACATACACACACACACACTGCCAAATGCATCACAACCCCACTATGCATGCAAACACATTACACCAAGTAATAAGATCACTCCAAATCATGCCAATGCACATATCAAACACATTGAAATGCAACATATAGCCATGCAGCGGAAACGAGCAATCACACATATGCAGAAATAATTACACACAGATGCAAATGCAGTAACTAAGGTTACACTAAATAAACCTCACTAGGGTCATCACTCGACCCTATGAGCAAATTCGCATCACCTCTCAACTTACTCTTCTTCTTGGGACAATCCCTAATGAAGTGTCCAGACTTACCACAGCTGTAACACCGTCTACCACCAGACTTGTCCCAACCCTTGCTCTTCTTCTTATCACCCTCATCACTCGAGTCACTACTCAAATCACTGTTATCTTGAGCTCTACCTAAACTCATTTGCTTAAACTTCATTCTACTCCTCATCATATGCAATTCACCATTTCTCTTATCTTCCTTTTTAGCTTTAACCTCCATTTCCTTACTCCTAAGGGAATCTATGACAATTTCAGGGGTTAAGGTGTCCCTACCATACTTAATAGCATTTTTAACTTCATGATAAATATCAGGTATAGCATTCAACAAAATAATAGCCTTGTAGGTTTCAGGCACCGACTCTCCACAGTTAACAATATCTTGAACAAGTTTATTAAACACATCCAAATTGTCATCCAAATCTTTTGAAGAATCCATTTTAAAGCTAAAAAATCTTTCAAGCAAGTATAACTTGTTAGGAGTGGATTTAAGCAAATATAAATCATCCAACTTTTTCCAAAGTTCTTTGGTAGAATCAAGTTTTCCAACTTTTCTCTAAACGATTATCAGACAGATGTAAAATAATTGAAGTGTATGCAAGTTCATCATATTCTTCTTTTTGTGCATCTGTAAAATTTTCCGGAAATTTGCCATCAATGGCCTTTGAAACCTTTTGTTGAACCAAAATACCCTTCATCTTTTGTTGCCAAATTGAAAAATCACCTTTCCCATTGAAAATCTCAATTTCGAAACGTGAAGACATTTTGAAAAAAACAGAACAACCAAAAATGCACAAGTAGATCACACAGAGTAAACCTAAGGCAACAATATACACCGTTCTAGATTCCCAGGGTTTCGTGAGACTCAAAATCTCAGATCAAGGGAACGTTCGAATGGGTCAAGTCCAAGGTGTTCTAACAGGATAATCAATGCAACACGAAGGTATGTCAACAAAATTCAAATTTCCACGCAAATGAATCTCACACAGAGACAAAACAACAGTTCCAGCACAAAAGCAATTACCAACTTGCAGTTAAATTCAACACTTCAAATAGAGCAATTAATTCCTAAACTTCTAGCACAAGCAATGGTTACCCCTTCACGGTAACCCCAATCCTAATGTTACCCCACACGATGACGCGCTAATGCCGGAATTAAACGGGATAAGCCAATTTACCAGAGCGGACCTATCCGAGTCCGTAAATTACGAGGAATATAAATTTTAACACTTTAGGGCCACCACTATTCGCCCTAAAGTTTTCAACAACTGCAGCAATCAACCGAGCGACAATTGAACTACGAACGTAGGGGAAAAATCGTCCAACTTTTTCTGCGCAACCTGAAACACTAAACCAAAAATATCAGCACGTTCACAAAATTGAAATAAAGAAACTGCCTGAAGAAACCCTGGTCAGAAAATGCCGGACGGGCCCACACGCGCCACGCCGGAGTTCCCCACGCGCCGCCGCCGACCACCACTCGCAGGCCACCCAGCAGCGCCTCCACCTGCACGTTCCAAATCCGGTCTCCATTTGTCCAAATTCCTCCTGGAATGGCCGGAAATCGAGATTGCAGGTCCGATTTTCGCACCAAAATCTGGACAGATTTTTCAACTGCTTCCTGGTCGATTTCTGCTGCGTTTTCTGCTGGATTTTGAAGCCCAATACACCACCAACCAGCTCTGATACCACTGTTAGGGAATTATTGAGAGCAATTACCCAAGGCCCAAGCCCACACAATCAGGCCCAAGTGAGGTTCCATCCCAAAACCAATTGGTAATGGGTGGAGTAGCCCACTTGAGTTATATGGTGGATTTATTTTCTTCCCACAACCGATGTGAGATTTGTTTGCCCCAACATGGAGAAGGGTGAAAAACTTGGAGCCGTGAGAAATTGTGAGAGAAGAGATTGCTTTGTGCTTCTTGGTCTTGCTTTGTGCTTGCATTCTTCTCTAGCCTTTGTGGCTATCTCTTGAGGCTACCATACTCTTCACACCGAGCCCTTTGTGGGCTGATTTAAGGTAGAGCAACCGGTAGTTTGGGTGGTGGCTCGGTTTTGGAGCTTTGGTTGTCTTTGTGGTGTCGACTTTGGTTTAATCTGAGCCCGAAAATCATTGATTGGAGCCCCAAAATCCAACATAGTCAATCCATGCTAATGATATCTAATGTCTCATTTGTCCATACGACCAGGAATAGTCCAAAAATAAATCAACATGTTATATATTTCACAATCACATTTCATTGTGATTAACAAATTATTTACATTTATTCTCCGGACTCCATTATTCATAATTATTTATCTAAATAAATAATAGAATTGAGATGTCAATAAATAGAATTAATTACATGCGATAATGAAATAAAGTTATTATACTAAAAAAAAAATGTTGGACCTGGAGGATGAGACTAATAGGTGGATCTTGGTGGGCGGTCATTTTTGACCCGTTTAGAAAGATGTGTAGGTTTATGCAAGATATGGGGCATGGTTAAAGAAGACGACAATTGATTTAATTTTTTTTCCTTTTTCTATTTCTTAGACCTATTTTCTTCTTCTTCTTCTTCTTATTTTTTTTAAAAAATTTTAAACAACGGCATCATTACATTTTAAACACAGAGTCTGACATTTTATCATTCTAATTAATACTTTAGGTAACGTGATGATCCAATCTCACAATGTTTTAATAGATTAGGGAGTCAGAATTACAGTTTTAACGATTGTGAATCCTAGTCCAAATTTTGCATGAAATAAATATTTGATTTATGTAATTAAATTAGAAAATATTCCATGTTTCAATAGAAACACTTTTAGTAGATTCATATTTTATCGGTGCTGGGTTGGGAATGCATTATAAGTTTAAATTATAAATAAGTATGAATGAGTGGCGTATTAGTGGATGATACTTTTGAATATTACGAAATATATCAATAAAAATTAAATTTGACCAAGGTCATAGATATGAACTTATTCTCGCACACAAAAGTAGTCAATGTATAATGTTATAAAGTTAAGCTATTAGAGATAACCTTGACTCTTTCTAATTGTTTACATGGTTTCTTCTCTCAACTTTCTTTTATTATTTTTGTTGACGTTCAAAAGTGTAAGAATCAATTTAATTTAACTTAGTGAATAAAGAGAAAATAAGATTTTTATTGATAATCACTTCTAAATTACAAAAGTTTCATCAAATGAGATATTTGAAATATGAAAGTGTTCATCCTCCTTTTCTAAAGATATCTCACACCCATTTATAGGGAAAGAAAATCCAGTATCATCCACATTCTTGTTTTGTTAATCACCAGTGCCGAACTGAAAAAATACATTACTGGCATATCTCCATTGGTTACTGAGGTCAGCTTTATCAGGTTATCATGAAACCATCCTTTAAGTGGTCCTTAGTAATTAATAAACTAGTGAGTAAGCAAATCTATATCATATGATTGGTGAAATAAGTGGGCGCTGACGTAAGTTCTGAATATAATAATTAATTTGATTGGATGTTTTATCAGTGTATAACGAATCTATAATTATTATATTCCCTTGAATCGCGGCGTCTCAAGCTAACGTTATAAAGTCGATCTCAAATTAAGATAAACTAAGAGTATGTAACAATCGATTTTAATTAGGTCGCAGGTCGGATGTTAACAGTTATCCCCCAAGGTCAGTTAGGTGATAGACTGACCTTGGACGTGATTGGCTCGCGTTTCCATGTTTCATTTTTATTACAGCAATAAATAGACTGGACAGGCGTCTTTTTGCTTTTGATGAGCTGTCGCACACCCATTGTGGCTTCTTTGGGAAGCTTTGCCCAAAACGATACCGTTTTAGTATAGTGGGATCTGACCATTGATTTTCTCTCCTATTTTTCCATCCAACGGTCCAGGATGGTCCTCTTCATCTCCTATCTCTTTATATGCATTTTTACCTTTCATTTTCACACTTTTTACTCTCAATCTCTCCTCCAAAGAAGCAAAAGTTTTCTTTCACAACTTTTCTATAAAGTTTTATTTATTTTCTGAGTGAGTTCGTCCATTCCCAGGTATCCTCCTTAATAGAAAATACCTTCTTTTTACTACATTTTCACCTCGATCACTTGCATGAGTTTAGACGAATCTAGGGTTCATTCTTACGGCAACCAATAGGAAGACGTAATATCCTCTTCATCTACATCTTCTGCAAGTTCGGACTGTCAGGAGATATTAACTCTAGCCCCATTCTCTACCATTTACCCAGAAAATTTAGGCCACCATAAGAATATGGAATAAAACGTCGAGAGATAAGAGGTCAGGTCTCATGAGGGGGATGATGAAAGTTCGCAAGAGTGGGGGGCAAATTCATATAAATCAGTGGGTACTGGGGATATGTTAGTGAGTTTGAAGGCGAAATATAACATTCCTAGCTCAGTAGAAGTAATAATTTCCACCTCATCTGACTGAGCTAACGCTCTTCTAGTAGGATGCGAGCTTTAAATTCTGTCATCCTTTATGCCGGGCTTAGACTTTCTTTCCATAGGATTATTTGTAAATTCCTTTGGTCTTAGGGAATAGCTCCTACCAGTTGTGTCCCAATGGTTAAAGGACATTAGTTACCACTTTGATTTTGTGGAGTAAATTAGGTCATCCTGAGCTCAGTGTGGCATAGTTCAACTCCCTCTTCACCTTTAAAGAGGATGGGAAGAACGCTGGCTGGTGGTACACTAGTGTTAGGCCTAAAACGGGTGGTCTTCTAGTACTAGATTCTTCCTCCTCAATAATGATGTGGAAATAACTGTTCTTCTTTTTGTTAGGGGAGTGGCAGGTCCACCCTGCTGAGGTGAATAGGAACAATGTAGTTCCTACTCTTTATCACCCACTGTGTAAGTGTTCACAATTTCCATATTTTCCTGCATTTGTTTTACAAGCACATTTTTAATTATTTGATTTTATCTGCAGACTATAAGAAGGCGACCTTGACCTCAATGATCCAAAAGTTAGCTGATGCGGTAAAAGCTCTTCCAAAGAAGCAGAGGCCCTACAAGTTCATCATTTCTGATTCCAACCTCTTTCAAGTAGGGTTGTTCCAATCTTTTCCTCCCACCTCGACTTTGGCTAGGGCTCCTACACCTGTCCCAACTTTTTCTAGTAAGTACCTCAATTAATATTTCAGTTAGTATTTAACCTAAACACAGGCTTAAAACATATTTGTTGTTCCCTTTACATCAGCTCAAAATCAAGAGATATTGGAATACAAAGCCGCAAAAGCAGCAGCTGCTACTGTCAAAGGCAAGAAGAGGGTTGGTCCTATTGAAGTCATCAGCCGACCTCATGAGGTCGTGCAGGTAGAAGAGGTTAAAATTGAGCATGAGGTTTAGCCTTTAAAGCGTCGTCGTTCTAGCAAGACGCCGCTAAGTCCACTCCCACAACTTCAGCTCTAGAGAGGTTTTCCCCTGAAATTCCTCTCCAGAAACTGATCTCAGCTCTACCTTCAGTCCCCGATAGTCGGGACCAGCTTTTTAAGGTCGCAAGAAAGGTATCCAAACTTGCAGAGCCAAATGTTGAAAATTTAATGGGCCACCGACTTGAAATCTTCTTGGATTTCCTTCGAGCTCCATCTTCTTGGGCTTATTTGAGAGTATGGAGGTAGAGCGGGCAAGATTTGCAGAGAAAGAAAAGGTCTACAAAGATTACCTCAATAAGATGGGGGTCGAGTTGGAAGCCAAATCTGCCTCTGAACTGAAATTCATGGATGACAATGAAGCTTTACGGGTTTGGGAGGGAAATAGCTACCCAACGGGCAGCCACTGAGAAAAAGAGGGCGGACGAGGAAAAAGTACAAGTTGATGAGGAGCAAGCTCGAGCTAATGAGACTGTAAAAAGAGCCGAAGAGGCCGTCAGAGGGCTAAAGCTAAAGCATCTAAGGCAGTGAAGAGTTGGAAGGCCTCTCCTGAATTTGATACATTTGCTCAAGATGCCTATATCATGGTCCTAGGAGAGCTTGTAAAGTACACCGGAAGAGTGTGGCCGGATTTTGATATGGCCTTCCTGGTAGAATCTTTGGAGGAGCAAAAGAAGAAGCTCCAAAGATTGTCCGAGGTAGTTGGAGTTCTCATTTCCCCAGCTGATAAAGACTTTGAAGATGAAACTCCAGCTCCACAAGACCCAGCTCTTCCTTAGAATTTAATTGTTATTTTTGTTGTTTTATTTTCTTTTGTTTAGACATTGCTAAATGAATTATGTAAAATTCTTATTTTGTTTATGAATGAATGTTAGTTTATATTTTACTTTGCACAAGATATTGCTTACTATTATAATACAAACTTATCTAAGTGTTGTAGCACATGCAACCTTAACTCAGCTTGCTAACGAGCAAAGCCTTATAATTCCCTTAAGAGGAAATTTGTCTAAGTGTTGCAGCACATGCAACTTTAGCTCAACTTGCTAACGAGCAAAACTCGATAATTCCCTTAAGAGGGAATTTGTCTAAGTGTTGTATGATAAGTACGTTTTACATACTTATTTTGCTGTCAAAACATGAGAAATTTTTGATTAATATGTTGGAATATAGTTTAATTCTATGCAATTCATATTTTGTAGGACAAGTGATGAATGTGTAGGAAATAATGAGAAATAAGTGAAAAATAATCAGAATGGAAGAAAGTGAAAGTTCAAGGACTAAAGTGCAAATACTCAAAAATTATGTCGGGACTCATGGTGTAGGTTCGAGAGTGCTAAGGGTCAATTGGAAGCAATTAGAAGTCAAAAAGGAATGGAATATTATCAAAATCAATTTCCAATTCGCACAAAATATATTTTAGATTTTTAGCCAAAAATTAAGACCCATTTTTGGTATAGTAAAAGTCCGAATTTGAAAATATGTAATTCTAATAAAGTTGTAGCTTTTCGAGTTATCTTTCCAATGCATCTTAAATCATCTAAATCGAATATCAGAAGAGAAAGTTATAACCAAATTACTGACTGCTATGCAGAGACAAAAAATTCGTCCGCGAAAGGAACTTTCCTTATTCGATTAGAACTCTTTTGGAAACCAATTTAGACGTGATTTTCATCTAATTCCGACCCTTACAAATACTTAACAGTAGAATACATATGGAAAAGGCACGGATACACCATTCTTCTCCTATTTGGCTCAAGAAACTCATGGAGAACTAAAACTCTTGGGGAAGCTACGAACGAACTTGATTGGAATTAGTGATTTCATGTCTTTTATTCATTTAATTTGATCTTTTCATTGTCAAACAATGCTAAAATTTAGATTTTCATTCTCTTGTATTTATATTGAAATCGGTTTAATATTTACAAGATTTTTCATGGATTCAGTCATACTTTTTTCATTGTTCAATCAAACTATTTATTGAGTTTCAATTTCAATTATTTATGGTTGAGATTGGCTTAACAATTATTATATCTTTCATAGATCCAGTCATGCTTCTTCTATCATTAGATTAAACTAATTGTTGAATTTTAATCTCAATTTCACTTTATTGGGCGGATTCATTACTGTCTTATGTTTGATGTATACGGTCGATCTTTGATCTTGTTCCAATAAAATTGTGCGAATATGTTTTAAGTCTAAATTTTAGGATTACATTTGTAAATTAAATTGATTTTCATGATATATCTTCCGATTAGATTGTCGGGATGAAAGCCTCTAATTGTGTTATAAAAATGAATAATTGATATGATTGATCCAATCCAATTGAGGGAATTCTGACGTTTCACCGCTTCGAATTATTGATTTTAATTTCACGTTTCAACATGGAATTTTATTACACATTTGAGAGAACAATTCAGTCTTTTTGTTCCTTTAAATATTCTTCCATCTCCCTGTGGATATGACACCTCAAATCTGTGCTACAACTACCGCGTTATTCTTTGGGCGTAATCAAATTTTGACGTCATTATCGGGGAGACGGTACAAAATACTAAGAGATTGACTACAAAGGGTGACATCGTTCCTTTACTTTTATTTTTAGTTAGTTTAATTTTCATTCTAGTGTTTTTATTATTTTCACTCTATTTTCTTTTACTTGTGTTTCATAAGCAGGAATCGAGGAGAGAGAGAGGTTTGCTGACAGATCTGACATAGAGTTTTAATTCCCTTTTAATCTTGTTTTTGAGTCTACATCTAGTGACACGAACACCACATCACATAACACGATGTCTGACAATGAGCATGATGCACCGTATAGAACTTTGCATGATTATTTGCACCCCACGTGTATATCCATATCGTCATACTTTATTTTTCCACCTAATATGCCACGTATGGACCTTAAACCGGGAATGATTCAACTTCTTCCCACTTTTCATGGACTCGACAATGAGAATCCATACGTGCATATTAGAGAAAATTTGAGGAGGTAGTTGCGACCTTCCACAATCACTATGGTGCAGCAGATACATTCAAACTTAAATTTTTCCCTTTTTCACTTAAAGATAGAGCAAAAAGTTGGATGTATTCGTTGAGACCACGGTCGATTGACACTTGGGCTGAAATGACTCAAGTATTCTTTAGCAAATACTTTCCCCACCACAAAACTACTACTTTGAAAAAGCAGATCTCTTCTTTTATCCAAAAGGAGAGTGAAACTTTATATCAAGCGTGGGAAAGGTATAAAGAACTTCAAGCTCTTTGTCCACACCATGGTTATGAGAGTTGGCGCATTATGAGCTATTTCTATGAGGGGTTAACATCTAGAGAGTGTCAGTTTATTGAAATGATGTGTAATGGTGATTTCCTACAGAAAGATCATGATGAGGCTATAGAATATTTAGATGAACTAGCAGAAAAAGCTCACACTTAGACTGACCCTAGTGGCACTGATAGCACCAATAGGTCACGAGCCGTAGGAAATCCTTCCAGTGCAGACATCTATCATCTTAGGAAAGAAGACAATCTTAGAGTTAAGGTAGAAGCCCTGATTAGAGAAATTGAGAACCTACGCACCAGTAGTTCAAAGCCTACATCTACTGTTGCTCGTGTTGAGTCTTTTGGACTGTGTGGTGTGTATGGGGGACTTTATCATCCAGTGCAAGAGTGTTTTGCTCTAGTTGAGATTAGGGGGGTTTATGATGAACACTGTAATGCTTTAGGCGTGTACAAAAAGCCTTATACCCCATATTCTGAGACCTACAATCAGGGGTGGCGGAATCATCCTAATTTCAGCTGGAAATCTGATAACCAGCAACCTACTCAGCCACATAGAGTTTTCAATACACCATCACATCAACCCTCAAAGTCTAGGAATTCTTTAGAGGACACCCTACATGCTTTTATGGAGTTTCAGGGAAAAACAAATCAGAAGTTTGAAACCATGATCAATCAAGTTGTTGAGGAGAGTAAAGAAACGAAAAGTCATATAACCAAATTGACTAATGCGTTAGCAATAGGGAAACGTGGGAAATTTCCGGCTCAACCTTAAACTAAGCCTAAGGGACAACATATGGCTTAAACTTCAGGTGTAAAAAATAACCTTAAGGAGATAAATGCTATCACCACTCGATCTGAGAAGGTTGTAAAACCAATCATTAAGCTTAGGGAAGCAGAAGAAAAAGAGAAAGACATTAGTAATTCTGTAGAGAGTGAGCCTAATGATAAGGTGGTGGAGAACCTAGCTAGAGCACCATTTCCTCAAGCCCTAAAGCCTAATATGAAAGCTAAACATGATGAGATCTTAGAACACCTTAGGCAGGTAAAAATCAATCTACCTCTCTTGCATGTGATTTCTCAAATTCCTACATATGCAAAAGTCCTCAAAGACTTATGTACTATGGAAAGGAAGCATCATGTCAAGAAAACTGCTTTCTTGACTGAGCAAGTGAGTGCAGTGATTGAACGAAGAGTCCCACCGAAATATAAGGATCCTGGTTGTCCAACAATTTCTTGCATCATTGGGAGTTGTGAGTTTGTACAAGCCCTTCTTGACTAGGAGCTAGTGTTAACCTCATGCCTTATGCCATTTATCTACTGCTAGGGCTAGGTGAGATAAAACCTACATCCATAGTTTTACAATTGGCTGATCGATCCACTATAAAACCTAGAGGAGTAGTTGAAGATGTTTTGGTGCAAATAGACAAGTTTTACTATCCTGTTGACTTCCTAATTCTAGATTTGAAAGATGATGTGAATGTGAACTCCAAAATACCTATTATTCTTGGTAGACCCTTTCTTGCTACTGCTAATGCTCTTATCAATTGCAGGAATGGTTTAATGAAGCTATCTTTTGGAAATATGACTCTTGAAGTCAATATTTTTCACATCACTAAACAACTTATGGAGGATGATGAGTGTCATCAAACGTACATGGTTGATGTACTCACTCAGGAGGATGCACCTGCAACCATTGATTTTAATCCTTAAAACTCATTTCTTATAAATTCTGAAATTCCTGTACATTGCCATAATGAAGAATATGCTAATATTTGTGCCATTTTTGCTAAATTTCAGGGTTATGGGACATCACCATGGTTAACCAAAGTTTGAAAAACTACCAGCTAGAACTGGAGGCCAACAACCATCAAGTATTGAGAGTCCAACATCGGAGCTGAAACCACTACCCGCAGGACTGAAACATGTGTTCTTTGGACCAGGTGATACTTTTCCTGTGATTATTTCTTCAGAATTAACTGCTTCTCAAGGTAAACAACTTTTAAACATTCTGAATGAGCACAAATCTGCAATAGGATGGACTATAGCTGACATCAAGGGTATTAGTCCCCTAATCTGCTCACATAGAATTCACCTAGAGGAGAGAACTAATCCTAAAAGAGACCTACAACGTAGGCTGAACCCTACAATGAAAGAGGTAGTGAAAAATGAAGTGCTAAAATTGTTAGATGGAGGAATAATTTATCCTATTGCCGATAGTAAATGGGTTAGCCCGACACAGGTAGTCCCTAAAAAATCAGGAGTCACAATGGTTAAAAATGAACCTGGTGAAATGGTCCCTACAAAAACTGTGATTGGATGGCGGATGTATATTGATTATAGGAAGTTGAATGCTGCCACTCAGAAGGACCATTTCCCCCTCCCATTTCTGGACCAAATTCTTGAGCGTGTGGCTGGCCATCCTTTTTACTGTTTCTTGGATGGTTATTCTGGTTACTATCAGATTGAGATAGCATTGGAGGACCAGGAAAAGACCACTTTTACTTGTCCTTTTGGTACCTATGCATTTCGTAGGATGCCATTTGGATTATGTAACGCTCCTACTACTTTTCAACGATGCATGATGAGTATGTTTAGTGATATGGCAGAAAACTGTATGGAAGTCTTTATAGATGACCTAGCTGTTTTTGGTACTTCTTTTGATGCATACTTGTTAAACTTGGAGAGAGTTCTAACTCGATGTGAGGAAAAGGGGTTGGTTTTGAATTGGGAGAAATTTATTTTATGGTTTCTTCAGGTACTGTCCTAGGTCATTTTTTTCATCTAAGGAGATAGAAGTTGACAACTCTAAAACTGAATTGATCTCCAAGCTGCCCACACCTAAGACAACTAAAGATATCAGATATTTCCTTGGCCATGCAGGTTTCTATAGAAGGTTTATACAAAACTTTTCATCGATATCTAGACCTTTATGTAATCTCTTAGCCAAGGATGCTACCTTTGATTGGACCCCAGCTTGCCAGAGGCATTTAAAACCTTGACCGATAGGCTAACTTCAGCACCCATAATGTAATCACCTGATTGGTCGTTACCATTTGAGATTATGTGTGATGCTAGTGATTATGCGATAGGTGCTGTCCTTGGGCAATGAAGGGAGGGTAAACCTTTTGTCATTTACTATGCTAGTAGGACTTTAAGTGGTGCTCAAATGAACTATTGCACAACTGAGAAGGAACTACTAGCTGTAGTCTTTGTTCTAGATAAATTTCGATCTTATTTAATTGGTTCTCCGATCACAATCTTCACAGACCATTCTGCTCTTAAGTACCTTCTTTCCAAGAAAGATGCTAAGGCACGACCGATTAGGTGGATTTTACTCCTACAGGAATTTGACATTGCTATTAAAGATAAAAATAGGGTAGAAAATGTGGTAGCATACCATTTATCTAGGTTAAATTTTTAGGATAATGTGAATCAATTGCCCATTAGAGATGACTTCCCAGATGAACACTTGTTTTCTGTTTCCGCTTTACCCTGGTTTGCTCATATTGTCAATTACCTAGCTATAGGTGAAATCCCAAGCGCGTGGAGTGCGCAGGATAAGAGAAAGTTTTTAGTTGAGGTGCGTAAATTTTATTGGGATGACCCATGCCTATTCAAATACTGCCTTGATCAGATTTTAAGGCGTTGTGTGCCTAATGAGGGGATACCTAGCGTACTAGACTTTTGTCATTCACAGGCTTGTGGCGGTCATTTTTCCATGAAAAAGACTGCTACAAAAATTTTTGCAATGTGGTTTTTATTGGCCCACTTTATTCAAAGACACTAACATTTACTGTAAAGCTTGTGAGAAGTGTCAAAAGTTTGATGCTTTATCTCGACGCAACATGATGCCATTAGACCCCATTTTAGTGATAGAAGTCTTCGATTGCTGGGATATTGATTTTATGGGGCTCTTTCCACCTTCCTTTGGATATATGTATATCATTGTGGCTGTAGATTACGTGTCTAAATAGGTCGAAGTAGCAGCTTGTCGAGACAATGACAACAAAACTGATGTGAAATTCCTTAAGGAAAATGTGTTATCTAGGTTTGGGACACCAATGACTATTATTAGTGATAGGGGTACATATTTCTGTAACCGTTCGTTTGAGGTTCTAATGAAAAAGTACGGGGTCATTCATAAGATATCAATTGCTTATCATCCCTAGACTAGTGGACAGGTTGAATTAGCAAATAGGGAAATCAAGCAAATTTTGGAGAAAACTGTAAAACCTAATCGTAAGGACTGGTCGCTGAGATTGAATGACGCATTTTGGGCCTACCAAACTGCTTTTAAGACCACTTTAGGCATGTCATCGTATAGACTTGTCTTTGGAAAACCTTGTCATTTGCATGTAGAGCTCGAACACCGAGCCTTTTGGGCTATCAGACACTTTAACTTTGATCTAGAGGAAGGCAGTAAATTTAGGAAGTTTCAGTTAACTGAGTTGGAAGAGTTGAGAAATGATGCTTACAAGAATAGTAAACTTTACAAAACAAAAATGAAAACGTTTCATGATAGACACATTCTTTGAAAAATATTTGAACCAAATCAGAAAGTTTACTTGTATGATTCCCGACTCCATAAACATCTAGTGAAACTTCGTTCTAGGTGGTCTGATCCTTTTGTAGTGAAACAGCTCTTTAACCATGGGGCAATTGAAATCGAGGACCCTAAAGATGGTAGGGTATTTAAAGTAATGGACAGTGTTTAAAGATAACATATGGGCAACAGGTGCCTGTGGAGGAAGAAATTCCTCTTGCAGACCCAGTTTTCCATCCTTGACATCTTCCATGTCCGCCCATCACTTTACTTTTCTGTATTTTTGATCTTTAATTTCTTTTTTTTAGTTTGTTTTGCATTATGTTAGGTTCTTTCATTTCTTACATTACCATTTCAATTGACTACTTTCAGGTTTCTATTTCTTTTTCAGCTGTTGTGAGTTTGCTGCAATACTCAGGTGATATCTTTCCTCTCTTCCATTAGAACTATTGTTTTTACATTGAGGGCAATGTTTCAATTAAGTTTGGGAGTAGTGCATGAGCATTTCATTCATCGTTTTAACTGCAATTTTTGAATGTTTGTCTGTCGAATGTTTGTGTGTTTAAAAAAATAAAAAATTCTAGTTTTTATCTTTTAGTATTAGACTTTAATTCTTGCTTTGTGTGCTTGTGTGGGTTTAATAATTATGTCAGCTATGATGTGACTATTGGAATATGTGTCAGTTATGAATGATGAAAATGGTGTGTTATCCGATTAGTCTATACATGTTTATGTAAAACTTGACATTTTCTATGCACGACACTTATGTTAGCATTTTGAGTTAGTGATGCAGTTCAGTATGTAGTCGATAGTGGAATATAGTGATACAACCAAATAACCTCTAGTGTCATATTCCATAAATCCAATTATAGGTTAGTTTGGAGATGATTGAACTGTTACAGGGAAACACTGAGATGAATAGGGATTCCATGCATGAAAACCTTGTGTGGATTGTCTAAAACCTATTGAGATAAAAACGAGGTGAAAGTTTTAAGTTAGAGGCTAGTTTTAGAGATTGGATATCTAAAAAAAATGGCATTGCACTAATCTTTGAATACATTGAAGCATCTTTTCGAGCCTATATAACTTGGGTGATTAAGTCTGTGGGGGTGATTTAAAACTTGATGCCCTGTGGTCATCTGACTTGGGAGTCATCGGCCTAAAACTCGTTACATGGTTATACAGCAAGCAAATGAGAAGATGCTAAAAAAAAGATGGAGAAAAAATGAAAATGAAAAAAAAATTCTATTCAAATACATTGATTAAACCCCAAACATTCAGTTGACAAAACTTTATCTTTGATGAGAAACAAGTAACTTAATCTAATCTCAATGGTAGAAGCAATCAAAAATATAGGAGAATCTCAATTTATTGAAGTGTGAACTTGTAAGAGTAAGGTCTATCCAAACTACGAGAGGTTAAGGAATAGAAATGAAAAGTTGAACTTAGGATGCACCTCGAGAAAAATGAATGAAAATCATAAGTTTGGGGATGCGTGAATCTCTCGAGCGAGGAAAGGATATATCGGACTACTTTGGGACAAGTGTCGAACCAATCACAAATCTTAAGATGTTGACATGGGTTTTCACACACACACACACACACACACACACGTCAGGTTATGCATATAACAGGTGGAGACTGATTTAATTTCTGCACTGTTGTAATTGTTCATTTATCTGATTACCAAATTTCAAACATGAGACACGACATATTGTTAAATCGTATTGTTTGTAGAGTTAAGTTATATTGTTGTTGTTTGAGGACAAACAATAGTTCAAGTTTGGGGGAGTTTGATAAGTACGTTTTACATGCTTATTTTACAGTCAAAACATGAGCAATTGTTGATTAATATATTGGAATATAGCTTAATTCTATGCAATTCATATTTTGCAGGACAAGTGATGAATGTGGCGGAAATAATGAGAAATAAGTAAAAAATAATCAGAATGGAAGAAAGTGAAAGTTCAAGGACTAAAGTGCAAATACTCAAAAATTATGTCTGGAATCACGATGAAGGTTCGAGAGAGCTAAGGGTCGATTGGAAGCAATTAGAAGTAAAAAAGGAATGGAATATTATCAAAAATCAATTTCCAATTTGCACAAGATATATTCCAGATTTTTAGTCGAAAATTGAGACCCATTTTTGGTATAATAAAAGTCCGAATTGGAAAATATGTATTTCTAAAAAAGTTGTATTTCTTCGAGTTATCTCTCTGGTGGTTATTACTTTGTCGTGTTCCTTGGGGTTGATCTCTATATTGCTAGGTAGGGAACCTGGGGCTCTGCCATTCATAGATAGTGTCATTTGCCCCATTTGAGTCTCCACATTTTTAATAGCAACACTCTGATCTTGGAAACTTGGTTCAATTTTTCTCATAAACTGATTGTTGGCTTCCATGTACTGATTTATTTTCTCCATGAATTTACTGAACATCTATTCCAACTACAACTTCTTCTCCAGCTACTGAAATTGACCTTGTGGCCTATTCTGATTCTGACCACCTCAAGAGAATTTATGGTACTTCCTCCACCCTAGGTTGTAGGTTTCTGAATGTGGATTCATTTGTTAACGTTGTCCCAATTGTACGAAGTCCACTTGTTCCATACCTTGAGCTATAATCGGGAAATTCGTTGTGTTGTGATTTTCTCCACACTCCTCACAGCTCGACTTTTTGGTTTATACAACGTTAGTTGTCTGTGATATGCTCTCTACCTTATGGAATAAAGAGTCTATTTTTGCAATCAAGGCTGAGTAAGCATCCATCTCGTATACACCTGGTACCTTCCTTTGAACCACCCATTTAGAAGCCCACATTGTTGAAGTATTCGCCACTGTTTCGAATAGTTTCAATGCGCCATCAATGGTTCTTTTTGATAATGAACCATTTGACGAAGAATCCACCATGCTTTCGAATGATGAAAGTAATCCCACATAAAAATATTGGACATAGAATCCTTTGCTAATATCGTGATGAGGACACTTCCTTAGCATATTCTTGAACCGATTCCAAGCTTCATCAAATGATTCTGATTCATTTTGGCGGAAGATAGATATGTCATGTTTCAGTTTCGCTATTTTGGCCAGTGGAAAGAACTTTGTGTAGAATTTTTGAGTTAGGTCATTCCATGTACCGATGCGGCAATAGGTTAAGAGTCCAACCACTCCAGTACTTTATCACGTAGTGTGTGTGGGAACAACCTTAGTTTGATAGCATCTTCTAAGATACCCTGATACCGGAAGTGTTGATACATCTCCAAGAATCGAGAGACGTGTATATAGGTTTTCTTTAGCTCTACCATAAAACTGATGTCCATTCTGAAATAGATGTATGACATTGGTCTTCAACTGGAAGTTAGGCTGCCCAAATGGAGGGTAGACGATACTGGATTGACTCTGAATGATTTGTGGTGTCATGAAATCTCCAACCAACGTGTTTCCCTCACCAACAATTTCCTCATCACTAACTTGAACCACTTGTTTGTTTTGCTCGTTAGCCATTTGTTGTACTTCTCTTTGCCTATGGTAGAAGGTGCATTCGATTTCTGGATCAGTTGGAATAAAATTATCGTCAAGTGACCTTCTCATACAAAACCTGTAAAAGAATCAAAAGTAGCACTTAGATAAATTACTAAAAAAATAACTAACTAAAAAAAAAATAATTAAGAGTAAAACTAATGTCTGAATTAGTGTCAAGATAAATAAAATGAAACTAAATTCAATTCCCTAGTAGCAGCGCCAAAAACTTGTTCACAAAAATATATTTCGAATTAAAATCGCTACAAGTGTACGGTTTATTAATAAATAATAAAGTGGATTTTTTGGGTCCAAGTATCGTCCCATAAAGATTGATTATTTCAATTCTTATTATCTTAACTTTAACTGAGACTAGAATAAAATTACTTTTTTTGTGATGAGTATAACTAAAACAATGCTAAGTATGTGAGTAAAAATGATTTAACTAAATTAAATGTCAACGGCGTTAAATATAAGTTGGGGTTTTCAAATATAGGATGAATATACTAGGATCGCGAATCCCTATGTAATAATCTTCTTAAAACCTAGTTCTATACCTTGACACACGATTGAAATATTAAAGAATCAATACTCCTAAATTATTTAACAGTTTCTCGAGTAAAGTTAAACCTATTCGAAGATGCTACCGGATTATATTTGTATGACGAATGCGAACAAACAAGAATTCATGCATTTTTATGAGCACTTAAAGATTTACATAGGGCATAGTGATAAGTGTGTTTTTGCACACTTATTTAATACCTAATTATGTTTATTATTGATAAAAAAGAGTAAATTTCTACTCACAATTATGTAATAATTGCTTTTGTAGGTAAAAATCACCCAAAGGAAATAGAACATGGCAAAATGGAGGGAAAAAGGACAAAATCGTGCAAAAATTGTGAATTTGAGGACCAAAATGAACTATGGTAGAAAGTTGGAGGTTTCATGATGAAATTTATGTAGGGTGTGATCGATATGAAAGTCAAAGTCTGAGGACTAAAATGTACAAGATCAAAGTTTAGGGACCTAATGTGCAATATCTTGGGACTTTGGCTACAAAATGAAGCTGTATTTACACTTTTAAGGCTTGAGGACCATTTTAATTTTTAGTCACAAACCTAGGGACTTAGCTACAATTTTTCTAGGTTTAATTTTAAAACCTGCTTGCAGCCACTATTTTGAGGAAGGAATTATTTTTTTCTTCAATTCAGCTTATGTCGTTTTCTTCTACGGGCTTTATTTTTTCGTTTTACTTGATTTTTCGTTTTTCTTTATTTTTCTCTTTTACGTCTAGAGCACGAGGAGAATATATTCAAGAATTAGGAAAAGCTTTTGGGGAATCAAGATCAAACCATTCTCATCTTCAAGAAATCAATTAAACAAGGGTTTTATCTTTAAATCTTGCATTTTCTTAATTGCTTTAACTTATTTGTAATGTATTGGTATAAATATTCTCTTTTCTATCATATTTATAACATGGGCTAATTTATTGTGTTGGGATTTATGGTAGAATTTAATCTAACCTTAATTAATTTTAATATTTTTATTTTGATGTTAATTCACTTAATATCAAGTGTTTCTACTATTGTTTGCATTTTCATTTATATGTCCAATGAATGATTATGTTTAGTAATTTGTACGTCGTTCGAGATAAGATTGTACATTTTTTATCAAATAATAGAAACCCTACGTTTGTGTGGTGGATAGAGATATACCACTAACCCTAGGTGACCCATTGAGCTATTTTCACAAATATTTAATGCGATTGTTTGGTTTGAATCGAGAGAGGTAATTAACTAAAATTGAAAAATTGGGTCTAAAATCGTAAACGAGTAATTTGTTAGTAGGCTTATAGAGAAATTAATTAGACAACAGTTAAGCGATACCATGAATCCCAACCTCGTTTTTTCTCCAAAATTTCAAAGTGTTTATGTTTTCTTATTTTTATAGATGTTAGTTAATTTTCCTTAATTCCAAAATCAAAATTTTATTGTGTGTTTGTTTCTATTATTAAAATTAAATTGATTAAAGTTGTGTAATTAAAAGTCAACACTCCTCAAGGGATCGACAATCCGGACTCAAATGTTGACCTATGGTGGACATCTCGTTTTGGTTATCACAAACAAATTATTTTTACCTCTAACAAATTGATTTCAAATGTTTATAGTGATTATTGCATAAAGTCAATAACACGAAGTTCGAGGTCAAGTAAATTTGCGCATGAAGATCGACATGGAAACAAATTCGCAAATCGAGGATATAAATTGAAACCCGGGAAAAGTAGCATAAAAAAGAATCGACACAAAAGTCGATGAACGATCAAGCAATGCACGCCAAGATGTTCAAAACATAGTACTTAAATATTTCACACTCATGTAAAGGTAAAATACTTCAATATTTGGCAAATAATTACTAAGAGCTCAAAGTAAAAATTTATGCATAAGAAAAATTATTTTCAAAATTAAATGATTGCATAAAGTCTTTATCAAGTCACTTACTTTAAAAATAATACGTGAGAAAGTACTTCAAAAAATAGCATTAAACGAAAAATCAAGTAAGAAAACGTCTGGGGTAAAATGCCCATCCAGACGTCCGAATGACCCTCAACGGTCACTTTTTTTACCGTATGACATTTTCAAACGACTAGTATTTTTAGACTATCCGGACGTCCAAATACCTTGTCCAGATGGACAGAGTTTTGGCCGATTTGAATGCTATAAATACTTCACTCACTTTTCATTAACAATATCCTTTTCTTTAAGCATTAAAGTGAAGCTTTTATTGATCCAAAAAACCTTACTCTCTATCCTTAAGAAGATCAAAAAGTATCGAACTCTTGAAAAATTTTGGAGCAATTAAACTTTGTGCGAATCCTTATTAAAAGTTTTTCTTTTAACTTAAACACTTGAGCTATATTATCTGTCATCTATTGAAGTGTTTGCTTTCTTCTCTTCTTGTACTCATCCTTTGAATCTATCATTAGATAAGAAGAGAAAATTTTCACTTGTAAAACTCATTTGAATTGAGGGTCATATTGAGGTCCCATAAAACTCAACATTGTAAAAGGATAGAAGCTCCTTGTTTGTAAGTCACCGGAAGCGTTGTAAAGGGTTGGATTGCTCCATAAGTCAATCAACATAGTGAAAAAGGCCTTACTCGTGCCGGAGAGCTTGGTAACGAGGGATGTAGGGCATTGGATCGAAAAGGTTCACTTTATTACTTGAACGCGACATATGCACTTGCGGTATATAATTTCAGCGAACACATAGCGATATATTTTTATTCCCTATCGGACCTTATGATGATTTATACTGCATCGAACATATTTTCCTTTTTTCGAATGAATGAAATACGCTACCAAGCTCACACAATTACGTATACAATAATTACGGAGAAAAGAAATTCATATAAATAATTCAAATATCCAAACGTGTTTTTGATGTCAAGGATTGTAAAACTGAAAATTAAGAATCATATTACATAGTTCATCTAACCCTAGTACATAATTAAACTAGCCTAGCATGGTAGTATGAAGAAAAACAGAAGAAAAAATGAAGAAAAAATCACTAATTCGATTCTTGAATTTAATCTTCGCTTCGCAATGTTGCTCTTTTTTTTTTTTTTTTTTTTTTGCCTTGTTTCTTATCTTAAAACCCTTATGAATCTCCTCTCCAATGTTCTAGATGGCTCTAGGGTTTTTATACGTATCCCAAGATTTGTTTCCATGCGTATTTGACTCGAAAAAGGAAACCAAAAATTCACCAAAAATTTATACTATGCGATCGCATAGAGGAGCTGAAAGGTTTTCCTTTTTTCTAAATGGACCTATGCGACCCCATAGCTTTTGTGCTATGCAACCGCATAGTAGTGACCAACTCCGAGTTCTTGCGTTTTGGTCCTCGAACTTCGTTTCGTCAATCTCAACCTTTTTTTCCCCATCTTCTTCTTCATATATTTCATTCCAATGCTCAGTTGGTCCTCGACATCCTCACATCACCAATTCCTCTTATGTGTCATCTTTCGACTATTTGCAACTCGGTCCCTGAACTTTGGTTTTCTTTTGTTTTAGTTATTTTTCACTTTGTTTCTCATAATTTCCGCCATATTCATCACATTGTTCTACAAAACACAAATTACATAAAATCAAGCTATATTTCAACATATTTATCAACAATTGTCTGTGTTCATGGCATGAAATAAGTGTGTTTTAGTCGGTGTCGCCGTCACTTAGGTTGCATCGAAGGATCGATACACAACATATGACAAGTGATGTTGGAGTCGTTTCCTTCCATAACCGCATGATTCCAAGCAAAAACATCAAGTTCTGCTAGAAAAACTCTAACATCTTACCTCAGATGGATGGCCAAAGTTCATGACCTATTCTGAGCTCTTTCAATAGATCATCTAGTCCGACCGCTACTTTGTCTAGTTGTTCCACATGTCCGTCTAGTTGTTCCACATGTTCTCCACCTTTGGCCCTTAGACGTGGGTCTAATGATCTAAGGTTGGATTCCATCAGATGTGCCGTATAAATTCCTGGGGAAATATATGCCTCTCTCCTTGTTGGACGATCTTCACTTGGCATTTCTCAGAAATGTCCTTATTTTCCTTAACTTGACCTACATCATAAGGCGTTGGAAATTTTAGCATGTAGTGGTATATGGACACAATTGCCCTGAGATTGAACAGCAAAGCTACCCCATGATGGCATCGTAAGGTGAATTGGAATCGAGTACCACAAATTTAGTGTTCAACTTAATTTGGGGTGGAACTTCGTCAATCTCAATAGAGAGCTTAATCTATCCCTTTGCTTGGGTAAGGGCTCCATAAAGTCCTAAAACCACATTTGAGTATGGTTGTAGAAAGTTTAATGGAATACCTATACATTCCATTGTGTTAGCATAGAGTATGTTGAGGGAACTCCCTGTATCTACTAAAACTTTGGGAATGATGACTCCTACAATGGATATTGAAACCACCATGATTCTAGGATAACGATGTGGTTCTACTTCCTTATCATCGAATGAAAGATGGTCATCCATTATATTTCTGCGGCGTTTCTCAGTGATACCGATCTTAGGAAGGTCGGCTACGATGGGTCTCTTTAATCTAGCTTCCCTTGCTGGATATTTTGCTGGTTCCTCAACATTTGGACATGAGGACTAGGTAAATCAACAATGCAACCACTAGCCTCAGCTTGATTTCCATGCACTATTCCAACTTCATCTGAAGTGAAAAACTTTATGCAGTAATGATATATTGAAGTGGCAGCCTACAACTCGTATGATATAGGTATCCCTAATATAGCGCTATAATTGGAAGGCGAGTCAACAATCACAAAATTCGCTAGAATCCCTATCTGACAAGGGACCTCGCCTAGCTGTATGATCAAAACAATTTGACCCCAGGCTTCAATTGGGTTCCCAGAAAATCCTTGCAATTTTCTGAAATACGATTAGAGATACCGTTCTTGGATTCCTATTTGTTCTATAGTTCGGGAATAAAACACATTGACCGAACTCCCATTATCCACAAGAGTTTGATGTATTTGTTTGCCAGCTGCCAACATGGTTATCACCAGCGCGTCACTTTGGTCCTGCAAAACTCCATGCAAATCTTTTTCTGAAAATCCAAACCATTTCAATTACGATTCTGTGCCGACATCAGGCTCTTGTCGTTCTACATCGTAATTCTTACAAATGCGTACATCTCACGCTTGTCTACGCCTTACCCTACTAGATCCTTCAATGCACTTATTACCATTTACTAACATTCTGATTCCAATTCGAGGTGGGGAATTCCAAGCTTGGTGAATTGACTAACCTCGTTGAGCCGTTCTAGGCTGGTGAGGTTGTTGATTAGAAGCCCCGATTCCTTCAAATTTCGGGTTTAGCCACAAAATCCTGCAAATGACCTCATCGAATTAAGGACTCCACCTCTTCCTTCAAATTTCTTCAGTCATATGTGTTGTGATCTTTTCGGATAAGACCTTGAATGATCTCAATCCCTTCGGTCTTTCCTCTTTTCATGATTGAATCCTTTATCTACTTTTTTCTCCCTTGTGAGATTAGAAGAATGCGGGTTTATCTTGACTTCTTTTGATTTGAAGTAGCTTTCTCCGCACTTATATATTTTTCAGCTCGATTGAGAAACTCATGATACGTTCGAGGCCCATCTTCATGTACAGATCACCAAAACCTCATTCTAGGCCTTAGCCAGATAGAACTACTATGAGTGCATCATCGTCAGAGATTTTTTCATCCTCCATGGATTGTTTGTTAAACCTTTTGAGGTAACTTTTAAGCGATTCGTTTTTCCCTTGCTTGATGTTTACCAAATGTTCTTTGGGTGTGGTTCTTGTTTTAGAACCCATGAACCGAGCTAAGAATGTTGTGGCAAGGTTGTTCCAATTTCTTGTGGACCTCTGATGTAGCCTCCTAAACCACCTTTGAGCTTTGTCCCCCAATGTTAATGGAAAAGCACGATACATAATAGCATCGTTTGCTCCTTGCAGCTCCATCCAGGAAGTGTACTAGTCTAAATGACTAAGGTGATCTCCTTCTCCCTCTTATCCAGTTAATTGTGGCATTTTCAACTTTTCAGGTAAAGGTTCAGCAAGAATATCTTCAGTTAAAGGAGAATGGTGCTTAGTGAGATACTCGTATGTACCTCCTTTATTCTTAGCTTCCAAATCAGCAATGCATTTTTTAAGGCGTTCATTTCGGGTTCAGTTTATTCCAAAGAACGCTTTGCACAGGGCTCAACATACTCGCTCCGAGGTGTTAGGGAGTGCTAAGATCCCAACCTATCAAACACACTGCTGGTTTTCCTTGTAACCGGCACCGATGCTATGGGAGAACTCATGATTTCTTCAGTTTGACCTTTAGACTATTTTTCTCCTGAAAAGTGGAGAGTCTTCCTCGTAGGACATCGTCTAGTCCGTTTCCTGTATGAGGACTCTACCTCAGTATCGGTAGGTGAATGCAAGTTTGGTTTTGCTCCAATCTGTTGATTGTATTTATCGACCTTTCCATAGCTTCTCCGATGATGGTCATGTGAGGGTCACCAGCTTCATTTTGACCTTGTCTTCTTCCAATATTTTGTGGAATATTGGCTTGTTCAAGATAGGTATGAAATTGATTTCCTGATGCTAAAATGTCATCCATAACGGGTTTTTGTAAGGGATTTTTATAGAGTAAATGGGGCTTATTTCATAAGTTAGTGCCCTCCTTCTAGCGCCAAACTGTTGACGTTCAAAATTGTAAGAATCAATTTAAGTGAACTTCTAAAGCAAATAAAGAGAAAATAAGGATTTTTATTGATAATCACTTCTAAATTACAAAAGTTTCATGAAAGAAGATATTTGAAATGTGAAAGTGTTCATCCTCCTTTTCTAAAGATACCTCACACCCTTTTATAGGAAGAGAAAATCCAATATCATCCACATTCCTGTCTTATCAATCGCCGGTGCCGAATTGAAAAAGTACATTATTGGCATATCTCCATTGGTTACTAAGGTCGACTTTGTCAAGTTATCATGAAACCATCCTTTAAGTTGGTCCCTAGCAATTAATGAACTAGTTTGTAGGCGAAGCTACATCATATGATTGGTGAACCACGACATTACGAGCTGACTTTATAAAGCCAATCTCAAATTAAGATAAACTGAGTGTATGTAACAATCTATTTTAATTAGGTCACATGTCAAATGTTAACAATTTTATTTATTGTAAGTTTTGAAAATTCACATCCATACCAATCTTCAAATGGAAACATTTTGATCTTGAACATTTCACTATTATGGCCCAAATAGTCTATAAAACCCATTCAATTTTTCGCTAAAATGTCACATACTAGGCAGGTGGAATACTGTTTTGAGCGTGAAATGAGTAAATAAAACTAAGTTTAATATAAATAAATACAAGAGAAAAAGGCAAGAAAGTGCATCCTCCATGCATGTTTTTAAACAATTTTAGATTTTTTCTTTTTAATATGATGCGACCTTGCAATTTTCTCAGTCAAGCAATGAGGGAACTTATAATTTTAATTGGAAATTTTTTATGAGCCCATTAGATAGACAGCATATAGTCATGATTTGGGACCACCTTGCATATTATTAGTACTTCGTCCATTCTACAAAGATTGATTTGCTTTCTTTTTTCTTTCATTTCAAATTATAGTTCACTTTCCTTATTGAGAGCATCGTAATTTTTTTTTCCTTTTCTAATATCTATCTATTCAAGTGTCTTGTTATCAACAAAATATGAACCACTTCTATTTAAGACATTATGTAATGTAAGGGTATATTAGAAAAAATGTAACTAAAACGTATATTTTCACATATATTAATTACATTTTTTAATCTATGTAAAAATGATAGCAGGTTTACCTTTATAAGATGGATAGAGTATTTAATAACTCAACCCTCAATTGTTATTTTTTGTATTGCTAGTCAATGTTGATAATTACATTTTTTAATCTGTGTAAAAATGAAAGCAGGTTTATCTTTCTAAGATGGATAGAGTATTTAATAACTCAACCCTCAATTGTTATTTTTTGTATTACTAGTCAATGTTGAACGTGCATTGCACGTTAGTATGAAATGTTTTATAAGTGTTGTAATGTTGGAATGTTAATTAATTTAGAATTATTATCAAGGAATATATACGTGAGAATGAATATTAATCATTTATTTAATTTTCAATTAAGTAAAATTGTATATAAATTAGCATACATGGATGTAAATAAGGAAATGTATTATTGAATGTGAAATTCGAATTAATTTATAATTAGAATTAATAACACTGAAATGCATAAATGAAGATGAATGTTAATCAAATGAATGAGAATGTTAATTAATTGAGAATTAATAACAGAAAATTCATACATTAATGAAAGCACGTATGGGAAATAAATTTGTCTAATATACATGTACATTGATGGTAACTAAATTGTTAAATAAATTAAATATATATTGAAAAATGAAAAGTAAGGTATTATTGAAATAATTGAGTTATAGTAAGGCTAGAATCGTCCAAAAAATGATTCACTTGATGTGATATTTAATACATTATAGATAAATTTGTATATCAACAAATTTATTGCATGATCAAACTTAGTGAAATCTTATGATAAATTTGAGACGATCGAGTTTTGTTGGGAAAATCTAGTATTTGTCTGTTGTAATTACTATATTATATCTTCCTTTAGAAATGAAGATATTTTTATTTTTTTCTTTTTTTTTTTCCTTGGTGAAAGTTGAAATAAATTTAGTTCAAACAAACTTTTCTTTTATTTTTAAAAGAAAGACTGTACTTGACCAATATGAAGTTCAAGTTGAAGTAAATTATGCATGTATCTAGATTTCATTCTTCTTCTTCTTCTATCTCCATATACAAAAATTTGTAAATGAGACACAAAAAATTCAACCTTCGCTGTCTCCAAAATCAACTAAGTTGTAGGATATGAGCAAAAATCTAAAATTGAAAGAGATAAAAATTCCAACTTTCAAGTGGCAATGACGATTTTCACATACAAAATATTGATTAATGAAGAAATATCTCTTTCGTGGCTCTAGCCATTATTAGAAAAATTACTCAAAAGAAAAGAATTATTCTATCGTAACAAACTATTCGTAAATTATATCGTATTATTACTCTTAATCAACAAAGTTGCTTCTAAACTTTTTAGTTCACAAAATTTTCATAGATGAATTAAAAAGAGAGTTATTCCCCTTACAAGAGGTAATAACTACTAGGGTTTCTATAGGTACTGAGCTAACAGCATCCACATGGTGGCTTTTTTTATTTATTTTTATCAACTCCCCATTAAAAATTGCCAAGTGTTCCCTGGTAGCTCTTCTACACATAGCAAGGCTCTTGAAAAGTTGATAGAATAAGAAAAGGGAAACATCTCACATGCTACAACTTCTTCAAGATCTTTTTTTAGCCGCTATTTACATCCGTAATTTTTATATATTTAACATATTCTAAATCTATTCCTATTAAAATTTTGAATTTTTTTAAAAAATATTATTTTCATTCATGTCATATTTCAATATTATTCTTATTAAATACGTTTATTGAAACACTATATTTCAACATTTGGCTTCCCCTTTATCAAGAAAATTGCATTATTAAGTTCAATCACAATAATGAAGAGAAGTATATGACGAGAAACACAAACATAAGGCCCCAAATGATTATGTAAGCGACTTTTTTTGCCTCTTAAGTTTGCCATATCCATGTAAAGTAAGAAAAAATTACCACAAAAGCTCATGAATAAGTAAAACTGGAGGACTCCTTTGCCTTCTAAAATTTCCAGAATTAGATAACACAAGAGAAGTATGTTTTTGCAAACTTATTTAATACCTAAATATGCGTATTTAAGTCTTTTATAAGCCATTTTCAGCCACTTTTCATTATTCTCTTTTCTCTCTTCTTCTTCTTCTTCTTCTTCTTCTTCTTCCTCCTCCTCCTCCTCCTCTTTCCTTTTTGTTTTCATCTTTTTTTTTTTTTCAATTTCTTTCTCTTTTCCTTTCATTTTTCTTTTCCTTTTCTTTTGATTTTCTTGGCATTTTTGGGGCAAAACCAAGATCACAAAGAGAGGGAGTTAAGAAGTTGGAAAGATATTGAAAAAATCAAGAGTTAGACATTTTCATTTTTACAAATCTAACCAAAAGAGTTTTTTCGATAATCTTGTCTTTTCTTTATTATTTTGCCAAACTTGTAATGTATTGTTATAATTATCCTCCTTTTTATCATTTGTATAAAATGGGCTAAATATATGTGTTGAGATTTATGGTTAAAGTTTAACCTAGCATTAATTAATTTTAATATTTGCTCTTTAATGTTAAGTTACTTATTTTCATATGTTTTTACTATTTTTTTTTTTTTTTTTTTTGCATTTTTATTTATGTGGCCAATGAAAGATTATTTAATAATTATTTATTTATTTTAATTTCTTTTATTTTTGTATATTTTGGCTAACCTGTATGGTTAATCTATCTTGTATTGATATTTTTCCTTATACTTTACAATTATAGTTGCATTATTCCAATCTTGGTAAAGTTACAAAATTTTTGCAATGTCTAATCTCTACATTAACTATAGATATATGCTTGGATGTTCAAAATGTGAAATTTGTCAAGCGATGCATTGTACAGGGCAATGTTTGTATTCGTGCATCGATGCCTTAGTGTCGAAACTTTTTTGGTTTAAACAATATTTGAAATTTAGAAAATAAACACTGAACAATTTTGATGATAGTTACATGCTTGCAAGAGATTATGTACTGATGATTTGGGATGAGGACATCAAATTTTTGGGAGATGGTTCTCAAATTTTGAACAATAAGGTACTTGCAAAGTATTACAATGAGCTTGCCAAGTTGGATAAAGATGACATGCTTGTAGAAAATTACAAATATTGGGATGGATTTCAAAAGTGGGGGCATAATCCACTCAACGAAGTTAAGAGGAAAGGCTTCCCATTGCCTGTGTAGTTTGTTTGCGAACCAATTATTCAACCCAATGAGAGTTCAACCATTGGAAAAGAGCCTAAAATGAGTGAAAATTTAATCACGATGGAGCTAAACGAGGATATGGCAATCAATAAGGAGAAAATCAATTTACATTCGTCCGACTTAGTTGACTGCAAAGATATTGATTTTGTGATTAAGCCCGATGAGAAAGTAGAAATTTTCATAGTTGAATTTGAATTGAATGGAACAGACAAGTCATTTTATATGGAAAGGGACAATGCTGAGTTTTGAAGATCCAACGAAGAGTGGAACAAAACCAATGGAGAAAAATGGACAAGGCATCCAAAGCCTTCTTTAGATGTCCATGAGTCAATTGTTAAAATCAAGTTATAGACTATAAAAAAAACGCTTATTAGGAGGCAACCCAACTTTCTAACCTTTAATCTTTTTATTTTTCGTTTTTGTCATTAGATAATAATTTTTGTAGTTATATAACTTTTTGAAGTCCGATGCTTATCATGGTTCTCAACATGTTGAAGGTTCATTTTGACTATGTTGGTCATAGTTTCAAACTTTAACTTTAATCCGTTTAATTTACTTATTCCTTACGATTTTGTAGGACACCACAAGTTATTCCATGAGATGCTTGTTGAAGGAAATGATTTGAAATCAAGTTGAGGCTTGATCACAAGTCTAGGGATGAATTAAAAATGAGTCATTCAAGAGCATCACAAATTCAAATTGAGCATGGTACCCCTTCACAAATGTCCAATCTTGTTCTTTTCACATTGAGGATAATGTGTGATTTGAGTTTGACAGTGATTGTGCTTAAATTGTTATGATTTTGTGTTGACATGTTAGACAGCTTCGCCAACTTAGGATTGTTTGATGTTTAAAATTGTTATTGATTCATAAGAAATTACAAAATATACTATTCGTGCCTAAAATATTTAAAAAATTGCTTATCCATTATAAGATTTTGAATTACTTTGAGCATAGTACTCATGATTAATTATTGTCTAGATGTGAAAAATTTTGATTGATGGAGAAACTTTTGAATTGGTAGAACTAGGTTGTGAGTTGTTTAAAAAAAAACTATCAATCTTATATTTCACCTCTCTTTCACTTAACCATATTGTGAGATAAGTTTGGAGGGTGTTCGAGCCAATGAATGATATTATCTAGAAGTGTGTTGATTCTATGCATGTTAAAGAAAAAAATTGTGTGGATTGTCTTTTGTTAAATATAAATTAGGTAATGACCATATACTAGGAATCTAAGCTCATATGTTATGTTGTGCTTAAAAGAAGAGTATTGCACTTGTTGAATTCTTGCCTAACTCTGTAGTATTTTTGACTCGAGTTATTGAGTTCGTAGGGGTATCTAGAAACCCGATACCCTTTGGTCTAAAAAATCAAGGAGCTATCGATCTAAAGCTCGCTACATGGATAAAAAAAGAAAGCTCAAGGGTGTGAGGACGATCATGAGTTTTAACTGAAAATTTTAAATTTTGATTTTGTGAAATTGTATTTAATGCTTGAGTTTAGATAACTAATGAGTTTTAATTAATTAGTATAAACTTAAATGTTGAAGCACTCATTAGTGGAGAATCATTACATGTCTACATGTTGAAATTGCCAACTTGGCCAAACCAAACAAGAGCGAGAAAAGAAAAGAGTGATTGTAGACAACCTTTACATTTACACTCGAGGGAAAGAAATTAATATCGATTTAAGGAGTGATAATTTCACGAGTGAGAAATGAAATATTTGAACATTAAGGGTCGGGTTGACACCAATTTGAGAATTTTTACATCTTGATAATCTTTTTCGAGTCTAGGTGATAATTGAAAGTGACTAGGCACATACATAATGATCGAACATTAGATAAGCTCAACTTCCTCTTGATCCCATTATTTGGAGCGTATTTGTGAATTGATTATATAATTTTACTCTTATTGATTTTTTTAGCAAGCTATCTAATATATTGATCATTATCATGTGTTATAGATAATCTTGCTAGGGACGAGCAATAACTTAAATTTGAGGGTATTTGATAAGTGTGTTTTTGTACACTTATTTAACACATAAATATGTTTATTATTGATGAAAATAGCGGATATCGACTCACAATTGGGTACTTTTGGTTTTTGTAGGTCATAAACCCAAATGGAAAGATAATAATGCAAAAATTAGATAAAAGGGATTAAAAGCATACAAAAACATGGAGTTGGGGACCAAAGTGTACAAGTTAGAGAAGTTGGAGGACTTTGGATGCAAATTATTAACAATATGATTGAATTGAAAGTCAAAATTTGAGGACTAAATTGTGGAGGATCAAAGTTGAGGGACCAAACATGCAAATATTGGAGGTCTAAGTTGGACAAAATGAAAGGAGAAAAGACATGCTCTTGTAGGAAGGCCTAAAAACTAACCTGAGAGCAAAGCAGAATGCCTGTGCGCGTGCCACTTCTTTGTGGGGCCTTTTTGCAATTTTTGCCAAATTTCGGGGGCTTTTTGGACAATTTTTGGGACACTTTTTTAGATATTTTATAAATCATTTTCGAACACTTCTCATTATTCTCTTTCCCTCTTCAATTTTCTTCTTCCTCTTTCCTTTTTCTTTTCATTTTCTCCCTTTTTTCCTTTCATCTTTTCTTTTGATTTTCTTGGCATTTTTGAGGCCAAACCAAGAGCACAAAGAGAAGCAATTAAGAAGTTGGAGAAATATTGGAAAAATCAAGAGCTAAACATTTTCATCTTCACAAAATCCAACCAAAATGTTTTTTTCTATACTCTTGTATTTTCTTCATTATTTTGTCAAACTTGTAATGTATTCTTATATATATTTTCCTTTTTATCATTTGTATAAAATTTTCTAAATATTTGTATTGAGATTTATGGTTGAAGTTTAATCTAGCCTTAATTAATTTTAATATTTGCCGTTTAATGTTATTTTCATATGTTTTTACTATTGTTATTTTTTGCATTTTTATTTATGTGGCCAATGAACGTTTATGTTTAATGATTTTTACGTTGTTCGAGAGAATATTGTGCATTTTAGACAAAATAGTAGAAACCCTAGGTTCTTGTAGGGGATAGAGATATACATCTAACCCTATGTGATCCATTAAACTATTTTTCATAAAAATTTAATGTGGTTGCTTGGTTTTCATCGACGTAGAGATATAGTAGATTAAACCATTCAATTAGGGTTCATTTCTCTCAAAAGAGGTAATTTGTTAAACTTAAAAATCGGGTCTAACATCATAAATAAGTAATTTGTTAATTGATTTACGGAGAAATTAATTAGGCGACCGTTAAGCGAAACTATAAATCCTAAGCACGTTTTCCTCCGAAATTCCCAAGATTTTTATACTTCCTTATTTTGTAGATTTTTAGTTATCTTTCACGCTTTCAAATCAAATCTTTATTCTGTGTTTATTTTTATTTTTTTTGTTAAAATTAAATAGATTAAAATTGTGTAATAAAAAATATACATTCCTCGAGGGATAACAGCTCGGATTCAAAATATCAACTTTATTACTTGAACTCGATCCATGCAATTGCGGTTTACATTTTCTTAGCGACCAACCCATGCGGGATTCTCAGAATGAATCCTTCTTTTGTTAGTGTTACAACAATTGATCCCAAACATTACTTATGTCAATAGTATTATTCAACCATATATAGCTTTAAATGAAATAGGACGGGCAAATAATCGTGTAATGCACATAAAAATCATGCCAACAAACATTAGGTGTCTGTGAATAAAAAATATATCTTGTCATATTAATTCACATAATCAATGCTAAATAATCACTATGCCAAGAAAAACACTTCAAAATAAGAACTAATGACAGCCATAGATTATAATTCCTGACAGGAATTTTCTTTACAAAAAGTCGAAAACCTGAATAGACATACGAACTTTACTAGTAAATGTAATATAAATATATAAATAGAGACATTACCTTGTGATCCAAGCAAGGGAATCCAAAAGGTTCGATAAGTTGAGCGCAAAGCTCAGCTTCAAGCCGCCGAAGGTTTGAGATGTCTGTGAAGTCTTCGTTGGAGTTCACGGAAGAGGATAGGAGGACGCTACTGTACATAATAATTTTTTAAGTTTAGCCTATATTTAACACTCATTCTTTATCTCATTCTCATTTTTATTTTTTTCTTACTTCATTTCAACCACACATTCTTCTAATAAAATAATAGGGAAAATTGCGGCCGCGGTCCCAAACCTTTCATTTTGTTGCAGATTACACCCAAACCTTTAATTTTTGCAGTCGAAGTCCCAAACCTTTATATGTAATAGCTGCGTCGGTCCCAAACCTTTACTTGTTGCGGTAGAAGTCCCAAATATTTGTACATAATTGCAGCGTCGGTCCCAAACCTTTGTATGTAATTGTAGCGTCGGTCCCAAGCCGTGAATTCCGTCCGTAAAACCGTTAGTCAACGTTGAAACAATAATTTTGACTCGAAAAAATTACAGCACTGGTCCCAAACCTTTCATTTTTGTGGTCGAAGTCCCAAACCTTTATATGTAATTGCAGAATTGGTCCATTTCCAGCTTTTTTTTTTTTTTTTTTTTACAATGGAAACAAATTTCATAACCAATTATTAAAAAAAAAAAAATCTTTAATGAACAATTTTCATGTAAAACGAAGTCAAACGAACACTAAATTTTGATGAAAAAATAATTTTTGAGCAAATTTTTTTTTTTTTTTTAATTTTTGGCAATGGTAACAAATTTCATAACCAATTGTAAAAAAAAAAAAAAAAATCACTTTGATGGACAATTTTCATGTAAAATAAAGTCAAACGAGAACAAAAAAAAAATCTAAAATTTCAAAATTTTTCCGGGAGGAAAATTATACGAATCAAACACATTTAATTAACAATTCCCTAGAAAATGATTTTTAGGCAATTACTTTCCCTGAAATTCATTTTCTTTCCACCAATTTTCCACAATTGCAATCAAACGGAATCTAATTTTGACTCAAATGATAACTTAATTGATGCGCAAAATTGTCAAAACAAGTTATTAAAAAAATGTTTTTCTTCTTCAAATCACTTTAATAGACATATTTTACACGACAATTGTCCATTAAAGTGATTTTTTTTTTTACAATTGATTATGAAATTTGTTACCATTGCCAAAAAGTTAAAAAAAAAAATTTGCTCAAAAACTATTTTTTCATCAAAGTTTAGTGTTCGTTTGACTTCGTTTTACATGAAAATTGTTCATTAAAGTGATTTTTTTTTTTTACAATTGGTTATGAAATTTGTTTCCATTACAAAACAAAAAAAAAAAAAAAAAGAGTTGGAAATGGACCAACGCTGCAATTACATATAAAGGTTTGGGACTTCGGCCGCAAAAATGAAAGGTTTGGGTGTAATCTGCAACAAAATGAAAGGTTTGGGACCGGTGATGTAATTTTTCCGAGTCAAAATTACTGTTTCAACGTTGACTAACGGTTTTATGGATGGAATTCACGGCTTGGGACCGACGCTGCAATTACATACAAAGGTTTGGGACCGACGCTGCAATTATGTTCAAAGATTTGGGACTTCTACCGCAACAAGTAAATGTTTGGGACCGACGCTGCTATTACATATAAAGGTTTGGGACTTCGGCTGCAAAAATTAAAGGTTTGGGTGTAATCTGCAACAAAATGAAAGGTTTGGGACCGCGGCCGCAATTTTCCCTAAAATAATATTACACACAAATCTAAAATTTTTCATAACTTTTTCACCACACATTCTCCCATCAATCACTATTCTAAAAATTTTTATCTTCAAAAAATGGGTGTCAAACACACCCTTAATGTTTAAAACATATTCCAATTTTCTTGAAAATAAATATTAGTGGATAAATTACACTAACATATTTTTATTTAATTTATTTTTGTCTATTTAAGTAAATTTACATAAAAGCTTAAAATGTAATATAATTTTCACTATATATTAAAAGAGGCTAAACAAATCTTACACGTGTCGCAATTTCCTGTTGATAAGTGTATTTTCTGCACTTATTCGGGGCTTAAAACTATAGAATTTTATTGATTTTTTGACAAAATTTTACATAATTTATGTTATATTGCATTGTGTAGGTAAAACTTTATGTTTGAGGAAGAATTGGAGAAAAGAAGCAAAATATAGTGAAAAATGGTAAAATCCAAAGTTCGAGTATCAAATTACAAATACTCAAGAAGATACTTTGAAAATTGCTAGGAGACAATTGGATTGAAATTAGAATTAAAAAAGGAATGGAACATAATCAAAGTATTATCAAAATCAATTTCCAATCGCTCAAGATATATTCCAGATTTTTAGCCGAATATTGAGACCCATTTTTGGCATAGTAAACGTCCGAATTGGAAACACTTTATTTCAATTAAAGTTGTAGCCCTTTAAGTTATCTTTCCAACTCACTTTGAATCGCATCAATCGGATATCAAAAGAGAAAGTTGTGACTAAAATACGGATTGCTGTGCAGAGACAAAAAATCCGCGTGCGAATGCAACATTCCTTATTCGATTAGAACTCTTTTGGAAACCAATTTGGACGTGATTTTCAACCAATTTTCGGCTCCTATAAAGAGAGAACAGCAGAATACATATAGAGAACCTCCTTAAACCTAAAAATCTATATATGATACATATTTTGAAAGCGAAAAACATGACTAACAACGAGGAATTAAGGCGAATTGCATAGGATATTAAAGATTCTTCATCCGGATTCAATATTCACATCAAGAACGTGGATTTTTCCTACTTCTTCCATCTTCCTTATTTCCGGGTGATATTTTTTCAATTATTCTTGTGTAATTTAATTATAAAAATGTTAGGCTAGTTTTTCATTGTATTGGATGAATGATGAACCATATTGCTTATTTGTTTTAATTCGAGACAATTAATTTAGTATTTCTTGATTTTTCTTGATTGTTTTTGCATTCTCATTGAACTATTTGATTGCTTGATCACCAATTAGATAGTAAGTTGCTTGTTGTAGTGTAGGAATACTCACAATAAGTCTAGAACGCGGCAAAATCAACACATGGACAATAGGTATTAGGAATAATATCTATGGCATGTGCAATCATGTGTGATAAATCATGTGATTCAATGCATGTTTTTCATATGAATTCGGACTAGGAATATGATCGGGTCGTGTTAAACATAGGTTTAATATATCTTGGAAAAGAATATTAAATAAAAGTGGATTATCGATTGTCTTGAATAATGAATTTACTAGATTACGAATTAAGAATTGAAATAAATGGCAATAGGAGGATTCACGATTTCAATACAAACATTTACATATTAGATAAACACTTTATTTGTTTTGTTAGTTTATGATTAATATAGATTACATACAAATCACTTTTTTTTTTATATTACCACACTTCGAATTTAATAGTAGCTATTGAACTACAAATTAAACCTTATTCCTCGTGGGAACGATATTCTTAACTCACAAATCTTATTACTTGTACAACGATCCCGTACGCTTGCGGGTTTCACGCGAACACCCGTCATCGTCAAAAATCCCCCTTTTAAAAAAAAATCCTGAAATTAGTCAATTTCCAGCGTCCTCCTTCTCCACTTCTCCATTATATCACGTAACCATCCATTCCTCATCACCCACCCACTCCTCCTTCCATACCGTTCCCATCATTCATCGATCCACCATGCTTCCTTCTTTTACTTCCTTCTCTTGCCCCTGTTTTCTTTTCCATTTTCACGCCAACTAAGAAATTTATCTTGTGTTGCTGTGATTTCAACAGCAAAATTTACATTCTATTGAGAAGAAGAAGAAATTGGTATTGTTCCACAAGAAGACATTAATCAATTTTCTTTGGGAAATTTATTCAGTTAATGAGCCACTCAGGAGAATTTTTCGGTTTGCATTATTGTCTCTTCTCTTTCATATCTGATGTGTAGTTTCAGTGCAAATATTGAATCAAATCTTGTTGTTATATGGTTTTGAAAATTAGCATTCTTTTTTTTGTATCACAACATAATGTCATCATCTGTTATCATTATTGATGCATTATTTATTCCAGTATTCAGATAGGTAGTTTAGATGATGCTAGGAAGATTTTTTATGGTATGTGTGAAAAGACAATAGAATTATGGAAGAGAATGGTTGGTAAGTATGTGAGTGGGAGAGAGCTGTTTGATAAAATGCTTGAAAGAGGTTCGTTCTTCTGGTTATGTTAAAGCAGGTGAAACTGTGAACGTTAGAGATTTGTTTGGTATCATGCACTACACGGTCATAAAAATATGCTCAAATCTAATTAAAGTGGACATAAGGCATAAATTGATTGCACAAGAAGAAAATAAAAACATTGTGCCTCCGGTCACCTGCACGGAGGCACGCTGGTGCGCACGGGGCACCAACACGGAGGCACGCACGCTGCTGCTACGCGCACGGAAACACAGCCTTTTGTCTCTGTGCTACATGCACGGAGATAATTTTTTTTATTTTTAACAATGAGACACATTTTCTAAAATTGTCCAAAAAACAACTAGGTTGTGGAGAGAGCGAAAAAATAAGATGGATTAATTGAAGAAGGTGTGTAGAATTTTTTTTCCTTTTTTTTCTAATTGAATTATATTACAACTGTATACTGTTGTGAAAACTATATTGTAATAAGATGTATATAAATTTATTTCAATATGTAAAAATGACAAAGCATCTTACCACATTTTCTAACCCCACTAAAAAACACAACTTCATTATATACACGAAAATCAGAATTCCTTTCGGGGAGTTGCCCCCGATCCCCACGATGGGCGCTGCCCCCGCAACCGACCAGTCAAGTCGATCACCGTCAGGGGCGTTGCCCCCGAACCCCTACAAAGGGCGCTGCCCCCTGGACCCATGCTACTTGACCGGTCAGGTCGATCATCGTCTGGGGCGTTGCCCCCGAATCACCATGTGTGCTTCAATGTCATTGTACTAATTATAGTTAATGTCGTTCTTTGAGTTGAGATTAATCTGTTTTGGTGTTTTACTCAATCTGCAAAAGTTTCTCAAATACAATTTTTCATCTTCTCAAATACATATTAACTGGTGAGCTGATAGTTAATGTCATTTTCCTTTTAGAATTAGTAAACAATTTTGTCAGATTAGATTAATGTTGCATGTCAAATACAATTTTTCATATTCTCAAAATTGAATCAAGATACTATATATATATTTTAAACATAAACCATGTGAATGGATTGCATTTGATAACAATCCTCAAATTGGTTTCTATTTGTATGTCGAGTTGGTAAATATAATTTGTATATGGAGACTTATTCTTTATTTTGTTACATACTTATTTTTAACATCCTCCAATTAACGTGTAACGCACGTTTTGCCACATTAGTATTTTAAAAAGTGGATAGATATATCAAAATCGTGGCATTAAATAGCCAATCTTTTTTTTTTTTTTTCAGATTACTGATGTTAACTCTTTTTGACTAAACAAACTTTTTACTAAAACCTTGTCATTCTCGAAAGAGTTAAAAATAAAAAAAGAAAGAAATTTATTATATGAATGAAGTCTCATTTTCACACACAATCCTGACTTTTCTTGATTCATTTATATATTTGTACTTCTTTCAGCGAAAAAGAAGAGAAACTCCAATGACACGGCGTTTGACTTTTCTGAAATCGAATTGTTAATAAATTGAACACCCCACTGTGCTTAGACCCCTTATTTTCTTGATTTGGATGGGTCTAAAATTCTGGGTTCAGTCAAAACAAAACGGTAATATACCCAGTTGCAATCTGAAGTTTTCTTAAATAATTTTTGTATCTGATTTTTGCTTTTGTTTTCCTCAATTATAGAATTATGTGAATTTTACGCGTTTCTGCAAATTCATTGTTGTGGATATGATGATCGAATTTAATTTGTTTCTATCTTATTCTGTAATCTGTATTTTGTTCAATTCTTCTTTATTCATTTGTTAACTTGGTGATGCTACTGGGTAGGAACTTTAGCGATTCCTTATTTTGTGTTGTTTATATTACTTTTTATATTTTATTCTTGTTCTGTTTTTATATGAATCTGTGTTTCTTGCAAGTCTAGTTACGTTGAATGGCTTATTTCACTTCTTGAAACTAGCTGATTAATTTACTCATTTATATGCTGTCTGTTTTTGTTAATTTCATGCCCAAATCATTTGGCTCTCCAACTTTAGTGCCTGTTCAAGAAATTTTTGATTGCAATGCTCTTTTGGGACAAATTTTGTGTATGGCTGGCCATTAGGCTTTGTAAACCAGGCTTGAGGTGGCTCAGTCTCATGCTACTTCTGGTTCACTGCTCCTAACATAGGGTGTTTAGGATGGATTGGATTCTGTCATCCTCCCCTCCACCAAGAAAAAGACGAAACAGAAAGGATCTAGTGAACTAATGCAGAGTCTATAAATAAGTCAAATCTGATTCTCTAGGTATGCAGCTTAATCAGAAAGAAGAACTTAGTTTCTATCTGGATTTGAACATATTTTGTTATGCAATTGCTCAATGTCAAATATGCAGTCCTCCGTCTCAATACACCTAGCTTATGTTTGGCTCATGTTTATAAACACCGAAATTAATCTTTATCGGGAGAACCACGAGTACTCCACCATTCTTTTCTATCCTATTTATTATTTAAACCGTTTATAAACACTTCCCAAACATTCTTCTAGATAATTTGAGTCAAGGTTGCCTTGCCTCTTATAGGAAAGCCTTAATTAAGAAGCTGATATTTTGATGTGATTGTTGAGGAATGATATGAGGTGTGGAAAGCCAACCTTATCGCTAATTTCTTAGCTGTTGATAATGAGATGGCTGAAACTTCATGGGTTTCCTTTATTGGAAGTGACATAAATTTAGTATAGAAAGTGTTCCTTCACCCTGGTGGTGTGGTGTCGGTTTATCTTTCCAGGCCCAGTTGACGCATATTCTATCATTATCCCATTTACATCTAGGTTGCAGCTGTTAGCTCAAATCCGTTTACATCTAGGTCATGACTATTAGCTGTTGGTTTTACGTATTTTATTGATCTTCGTCTTAAATTATTTTGAAGTTCTGTGTATCCTTGCGGATTATCAGAAGGAGGGAAGATCTGTAACTTGTAAGGATCTTGAGATGCTATTAGCTGGTTGGATGCACTGAATTTTTGTTTTCTAAAGGACTTCGAATTGAAAAAGTTATGTCTTTGGGTAATATCTCTATGAATGGCCACAAAGATATTGAGATTCAGCACCAAAGCTTAGATTTTGCTAGCAGGTAATTGATGAACCTTCTTTTATGAAGGTCATTTACTTGGATGTTTATTTCTTAAATCTCAAGTAAATTTCCATATGTGAACAGGCACAACAGTGCAGCAAGTTCTGTATCAAAGAATATGAAGGGAAAAGACCACATTCAAGATCGAGAAACCATGGTACTGGTACTTAGCTTTAGTTACTACATATATTGGTACTTCTTTGGTTTATATCACAATGTAATGCTTTATTTATGGGGAAAATTATTGTTACTTCATGTTTCCTAATTTAGTATGCATGCAGGAACTTTATTCGAAGGCTAGATCACAAGAGATGGAAATCCTATATCTTCGAGAACAAATTGCTCTTGCAAGTATTAAGGTAAGAAGTGTGTTTTTAGATTAAAAAAATTATAGATCTAACATATCCTCTGGGAAGATTATGCTTTTCATTATGACGTCAGGAATCACAGCTGTTGAATGAGAAATATGCCCTAGAGAGGAAATTTTCTGAGTTGCGAATGGTTTGTATATTTTTCTTACGGGCATTGGTCCTTACTCCTATATTGCTAATCACTGGCATTTTTTTCTTTTCCTTGCTACAATAAATAATGTCCAATGTAACTTCATTTTTTTATGTGATAGGCCATAGATGAGAAGCAAAATGAAGCTATAACTTCTGCATCAAATGAGTTGGCCTATCGGAAAGGCGATCTTGAAGTAAATTTAAACTTACTTAACGAAATAAAGGTAAATACCTGATTAGTCTCGAATTCTGTCATATTTAAATTTTTTGGTACTATTTGTTGTCTTTTGCCCTGGAGTAATGCTATCTATTGATTTAAAACAATTGTAGGATGTGAGGTCCACTCACTCAGTTTGGTTAAGTGCTACATAGAATTATTCTTTTGTAAACTAGACATACTTCTTGTTAGAGCTGCATAAAATAAAATGAAAGTGATTGTTTTCCAAATCAGGCAAAATTTTATGTGTTTCTTTTGAGGACCTCTTTTTTCTCCCATTATTGCCAAAATTTGTAGTGTAGAATGGGAATCTTTGCTTTATGCTACATCTCAGAAAGAACTGAAAAGTGGTTGTGCATGTTATTTGAAGTTCTAATATGAAGGTGTGGACGGTACTTACGTGCCTACGGTCTCAATGTTTAGCAAATTCAAAAGGTCCAGTTTGTTTTTAATATTACTGCGTCTTCGAGTCTGACTGACATTCCCATTAATCCATCTGAAATACCTTGCTAGAGATCGTGTGACTCGTATGAATATGCTGTGTTCAATACTGTAAATTTAAACTTTTTACTGTAGTTATGTAGTCATCATTCAATCCTTACATAATACAGGTTCTTTTGGTATAAATGACCTTTTTTTTTCTTTTTTACTGCAAATTTGTTTAACTGTGTAGAACTTTGTTCTCAATCTAACTTCTTGAAATATGTTAATGTCATTCGGTGCACTATCTGTCAGTCAATACTCTGTCTTTCACTTCTTGATCTCTCTCTCTCTCCCCCTTACACTTCTGCTTTGTATCCTCAATATTCAATGTGATTCAGGTTGCAGAGGATGAGAAACATATCTTTATGTCATCTATGCTAGGGATATTGGGCCAGCATGGTGTTTGGCCTCATGTTACTAATGCCTCTGCCCTCACCAACAGCATAAAGGTGTGTTTACAGCATAGAGTAATATACTTGTGATTCTATAATCCTCTGGCTTCATTAGATCATCGGATCACATCTATTGCATGCGATAAACTTGCAAGCCATGTTTCTCTTTCTTTTGGCTCCATGAAACATTGTCCACTCGTAGTGGGTACTAAAGAATTTCGTTATCTTGGGCATGCAAGCCATCATTAATTGGGCCTAAAAAATTTCTTCACTAGAAACGTTATTACTCATGGAGAACCGTAGCTGGCCTTATGGGTGATAAAACAAATGTGACTATGCTTTCATGGATTTTGATGTGGCACAAAGCATGTTCTCCTATGGTGTGATTACAAATTTTCAATATGTATTAGCTTTGGTTTAACTCAATAAGATGACAATGATCCATCCAAATTCATAAAATTTTCTTCTTCTATCTTAGTTTTATGATAGTTCAATAGATATAAACCTTTTTAACAAGGCTTGCACACTCAGGTCATTTTCTTTTTCATGCTTTGAGTTCTTTTAATTCTTGCAGAACTTACACGACCAACTGCAGTTGAAGATAAGAACTTCACATGTAAGATCATCATTTATTTCTTCTGGGAGCTCCTTGTTATTATGAATTTTATTGTATTCAATTACCTTATGCAAAATGAACTCTTTGCCCTCTCAGTTAACGCACACTGTTGACATGAATGAATGAATAGTTTGTTTTCTATTGAACACCCATTAACTTCGCGATTCTATTTGTATATATCAATAAATGCAGTTCATTCAAATAATTAACTCTTTGCGCTAGTAGTTTATGGTGCATTGTTGACTTGAATGAATAGTTTGTATGCTATTAAACACCCATTGAGTATATTCGTAGATCTATTTATATATATGCAATGTTTTCAGATAATATGTTATATCATCATCATGTACACACGCATACACTTGGAGGCATCGACTTCAGAATAATTGTTTTCGACAGTCTGGACAATTGGCTAGTGCTTGCATAGATGTTTAATAGTGAAAATGAAGAGAAGTTTGTTATTTCATCTTTAATTACTTCTCTAATATGACTAGTACCCCACAGTTCTTGTATCCTGGTCTCCTATAAGTGGACTCGAAGAATTACCATCTATGGGCGTGTTTGAGCCACATTATTTTGGAAAAATGTATTTTGGAATAGTAGATTGATGGAGAATGCGTGGTTGAAAAAGAAGGAAAAATTATTGATGTGATGGAAAATATTATTTTATTGAAAAATGTATGGTTGAAAATGAGTAGAACAATGAGAATGAAAATTTTAATATGGCTCAAATAGGGAGCTATATCTTAAGAATATTTGTGTCAATTTTTGGTTCTTGTCTTCTGTTTTGCTTGGATTTATTATTGCATGTTGCTAACTATGAGCTGCTCGGGCAGGTAAAGGGTTTAAATATCAAATATCTGCTTTTAGTGAAGCAATTGGAGTATAAATCCCCACTATCATGTTTCAGTAAATCACTTAACAAATTAGAAAAACTTTAACAGTAATCAAGTCCGAATAATCGGTAGAAAGAACTGATATAATATGGGATTTTGCTTATGCTGTTGTTGAATCCTGGAGCTCGTATTCTTGATGCCTCAGCTTTCACCATTGGAATGGGCCTCATCGGCAAGTTTCAAAGACCCGGCAAATGACTAATATGTTTAGGGCTTGTTTGGTAACACTAAAAATCCAATTAAAATTGAAAATATAACCGTTATTGGGTCCCACCCGTCTAATAAAAGTCAACAATAACGGCTAGTTTTTCTATTTGAATCTGATTTTAATCTTTACCAAACACACTCTTAGTACCAGTTAGCTCTTTTTTGTTTGTCTTGATTTGAATATTCTATGTGATACTCTGATTGATTCAGGACATGAATATTATAATTGGAATATTTGCATGGACTACTGTCTGGACTTTCAAATATAATGAGGCATATTAACTTCACTCTAAATTAGTTATGATTTTCTGAACTAACATTCCCCTAAGGTATTTTGTTTAAGCTTGTTAGTCATCAGTTGATGAAGTTCTAATTCTTTATGGGTCTAATTTATCCTGTAAACTCTAATTATACTTCTACATTGTTTGTGTCTCACATTCAACTCCATGTAATCACTAGCTAGTTCTTCCCTAATTTCTTTTCGACCATACACTTTTTCAAAACAATTATAGTTAGGGTATACTACTGCTCCATCAACTCATTATTATTATTATTATTATTAGGGTTCGTTTGATTGATTTAAATTCCATGAAAAATGTCATATTCGAGGAATTCAATTTCTACTTGGCTGTTTGATACAAAAACGAAAATGGAGTTTGAATTCCAAGGTACAACCACTTTAAGCTTGTTTTTTGCCAATTTCATGGAAAATGCATTCCTATTGGGTATTTGAGTTTTTATTTTCCAACTTACATGGAATTGAAAAGCCTTTTCATTTTTGCCAATCAAACAGATCCTTAGTAGTTTTTAATTTTATGATTATGCTACAAGCTAATAATTAAATGACATGGTTGCATTATTTGCATTTTCAGTATAAAATGTACTTAAAACTCAGTTTTTTTCCGTTTCTTCTTAGTAAAGTAGTTTTTCTGTTAAAATTGTATTTAGCCTGTAAAATGTCTTCATGCCTTTTTCAAATAATTTATGTGAGTATATCTTGACAGATATCTTTACTTTTTTGAGAAGATACTAGTTGAGGATATAGCGCTTCCTGTTATTTTACTTTTGGTTGTAGATAATGGAAGCTATATTTATTTGAAAAATATGACTTCTAAAGTCTATATTATTATTATTTTTTTTTTGTTATTGTTTATACTGCTTTGTGATGGTTGGAGTGTAAAATATACGTTGATAGAGTGAATTTATCCACCATGAAAAGCCATGCCAGTGAAAAACTTTGAAACTAAACAATTGCAATTGAAAAGCATAGAATTCTCTGTTAAAGAAGTGTTTTTTTTCCATCAAATGCCGGATGACTTCTGTATAGGCAAATATTGCGGACCATTCTTTGCTTTTCCCATTTGAAAGGAGATACTTCATAGGTACCTTTTGTGGTGGTTGAACTCAACATTAGCTTGTTAATCTGGACCTCCGATTATAATTTTGTCACGTTAGGGGAAATCATATTTATCTAAACCAGATAAAGTACAAGAAAATAATTCTCTAAATGTATTTTTTTCGTGTTTACCCTTCATTCTCTGGTATTGTACTTGTGGGGCAGTCCGTGAATGGAACTAATAAGGGAAAATCACCACGCAGGACTGACTGCAAGATTTAAGTTTGATGACTGAAAATGATGCTAGAAATTTTTACGACAAAGAAACTCCTAGTACTAGTTTTATGAATGATCAACTCCTACGGCACTGTGATTGTCTACTTTGATCGCCTCACTCTAAATTTCTTCTTTTAATCCATTATTTCTCTCTCCTTTTTAAGGAAAGAATTAATTAGTTTTTAATCTTCCTTTTTTAGGGTGTTCATGGTTTTTCACACTATAACCAGTATGATGAGAGGCACAATTCGGAACCAACCAATAGTGTGTCAAGATATGCCCAAGACATCGATCCTACAAGAATGACAATTCCCAACACTGATAGGTTGGCTTGAAGTTTCGAAATTATTTATTAATGGTTAATTTGTTTTTGACATCTTTATTACTGAGAATATTTTCACTTGCATATCAATTCAATTGTATGGCAATGATCTAGCGTTATCACCTTACCTTTCACACATTATACTGCAAAATGATGTAAGTTTTGAATCACACGATTTGATCTCTCAAAATTCATTTTGTGCATTATTGGATTTGTCTTGCTTCAAATGATTTTTCATTTTTGAATTGTATCGAATTCATTTTCAAGTTTAGAGTCCCTTCCAAGATGTTTTCACTGATGGAGGGGCATTGCAATTATTATCTTTTGTTCAAACAGATTATACATAGTTGTGAGATGTAAAATTTCATGCTTTTTAAATGTTACAGTGTAGCGTTCTTGTCTCTCCTCATGTACCCAATTTATCATTAATTAGATCATTCTGCATGCCTTTGGGTTTCTGAAATTGCTTTTCCTTTAACTTGTATATCATTTGGTTATTGTCCAAAGATAGAGAAGTTTGTAAGGCCCTGTATTACCAATTGCAGAGAAGTTTGTAAGGCCCTGTATTACCAATTGCTTAAGTCATTTGGTAAGTGACTCATTAATGGTTCTGGTGCGGGTCTTGAGACCTCAGGCTTGGATTGTTAGCCATTATGTTTTCTTTCATTTATGATATAAGAGTATAAGTCTTGTATCATTCCACATGTCTTTGAGTTTCTAAAATTGCTCTTCCTTTAACTTGTATTATCATTTGGTTTCCGTCCAGAGATAGAGAAGTTTGTAAGGCCTGCATGGTAAATGGCTTAAGTCATTTGGTCAGTGACTTATTAATGGTTCTTGTGAGGGTCTTGAGGCTTCGGGCTTGGGTTGTTACCCAATATGTTTTCTTTCATTTATGTTATAAGAGTATATGTCATACTACTTAGGCCTGCCGAGTTTTCTACTTCAGAAATGGCCGGCTGGACAGATTAGTATTCCCATGTGTAGCCACCTATCTTTTGGATGCTTAAACCTTATCATTGTAAACCTCAAACTTTCATTATCTTAATCAAATTAGAACCGCAATAATTAATTACTCGAAATGAACCTTGTAATAATTCGATATATTTATTCATAGGAGAAGATACATATACATACAGATGGAGAAATCTAAACTAGGAAAGAGGAATCTCGTCAATCCCTATAATTAAGCTTGTATATAATTATTTACACTAACACTCCCCCTCAAGTTGGAGCATAGATATTAATCATGCTCAGCTAATCAACCAGAGTACCAATTAGAGCCTTTGTAAAAATGTCTCATAGTTGTTCTTCAGTTTTCACATATCCTGTGGACATTAAATTTTGCTGTATTTTTTCACGAACAAAATGACAGTCAATCTCAATATGCTTAGTTCGTTCATGAAAGACAGGATTAGATGCAATATGAAGAGCAGCTTGATTGTCACACCACAACTTTGCTGGTATTGAAGTCTTAAGACCAACTTCGGTTAAAAGTTGATATATCCACATGATCTCACACACAGACTGTGCCATAGCTCTAAATTTTGATTCTGCACTGGATTGGGACACAACATTTTGCTTCTTACTTTTCCATGAAATCAAATTTCCTCCAACAAAAACACAGTAACCAGTAGTGGATCTTCGGTCAATCTTGGAACCTGCCTAATCTGCATCTGAGAAACATTCGATGTATGTCCATAATTTTTATAGAGTATCCCATGTCCAACTGTCACCGGCAACAGCTTTACTTAAGCCCCGTGACGCTATCGCAGCCGCTGCACTTCGGCTACACATTGTAAATATTTCATTTAATTGTAAAATAGTTGATAATTAGAAAATTTTAGTATGATTCCTCGGCCAAAAGACGTCTACTGGTGTCATTTGGATTTTTGTTCCTAAGTCTATTATATGGGGTATTAGTCTTTCAAAAATCTTTCAAGCTTTCTAGTGTTCGCCCCCTGCACTAGCCATTGTAATACGGTGTTGCTTCCATGAAGGTAACATCAATTGACACATGATATTTGTTAAGACTGGGATAATAACATCGATAACCTTTCTGAAGACGAGAATAGCCAAGGAAAATACACTTCAAAGATCGGGGATCTAACTTAGTGACATGCGGACGAACATCCCGAACAAAACAAATGCTACCAAAGATCCTAGGTTCAACAGGAAATAGTGTCTTATTGACAAAAAGAATTTTGTAAGGGATCTCACCGTGAAGAACAGAGGATGGCATGCGATTGATTAGAAAACATGTTGTGGAAACGGCATCGGCCCAAAAGGTTTTAGGAACATGCATTTGAAATAATAGGGCGCGTGCAGTTTCAAGAAGATGTCTATTTTTACGTTCTGCGACCCCATTTTGAGATAGAGTATCAACACAAGAGGTCTCATCAAGCATGCCATTCTGGGCCATATAAGATTGAGATAAAGTGGACGTATATTCTTTGGCATTATCACTTCGTAAAGTACGGATTGAAATATTAAACTGAGTTTTAATCTCAGCACAAAACGCACAAAAAAGAGAAAACAACTCGGAACGATTTTTCATTAAATATAACCAAGTGACGCGGGAATAATCATCCACAACCGTAACAAAATACAGAAATCCAGGTTTAGATAAAACAGGACAAGGACCCCAAACATCAGAATGAACTAATTCGAAAGGAAAACTAGCACGTTTATGGACTCTAGGACTCGAACTAAGACGATGGTGTTTTGCAAACCGACATGACTCACAATCTAATAAAGACACCTTACTAAACTGGGGACAAAGTTTTTTGAGCAAACGAAGAGATGGATGACCCAACCAACAATGTGCCTCGAAGGGAGAGGTTACACCAGAGAAAGCAAAAGATGTAGGCAGTGGTGTGTCAAGAGTGTAGAGACCGCCAGACTCATGTCCTTTACCAATAATCTTTTTCGTCATAAGATCCTGAAATAAGCAGTAATCAGGGAAAAATGAGATACAACAGTTAAGATTGCGCGTAAGCTGGCTTACAGAAATCAAATTAAAGGATAAATTAGGCATATGCAAAACAGACGACAAAGGGAGCAGAGGGTAGGAGTAATTGTGCCCGACCCACGAACACACGATGGGGACCCATCGGCTAAAGTAACGGTAGAAGGGGAAGTATGAGATTGAAAAGTAGAAAAGAGACCAGAATTACCTGTCATATGATCTGTGGCACCAGAATCAATGACCCATTTGGAGGATGAGGAAAAAATGCACGTATTTGGGTTACCTGAATCAGCAATGGCCGTAACAGAGGGAGATGAAGACTGTAGGGATTCTTGATACTGTGAGAACTTGGCAAATTCATTTGCAGAGATAAGAACCGATTTTTCCAAATGATCACTGGTGGAAGCAACATGGGCTGAGGGAGCTCTCTGATTCCTATATTGAAGCTTACGATAATCACGTTTTGTATGTCCAGCCTTGTGACAATAATGGCACATAATTCCTCCAGAACCCATTGGCTGAGAAGCAAGTCCCTGTGGGCCTCCTTCTTTGTTCCCACTCGGAGTGGTTGATCTCCCAGGCTCATAAGTACTTCGACTCACCAACGCACCACTAAGTGGAACAGGCGTAGTACCTTCAGTGCGGAGTACTCGAGTAAAGACATCATGCAGGGAGGGGATCTCAGAACCAGAAAGAACCGAGACTTAGCAGTCTGAAAGTCAGAGGGAAGGCCAACAAGAAAACTCATGATGGCAATTTGTTCTCGCTGACGTTGCTGAACCTTCACATCAGGGCTAAGGTAATAACATATTAAGCTCTTCATATGTCCTCTTAAAAGCCATAAAATAATGCGTAAGAGACTGATCATGTTTGTCTGAACGGTAAAAGGCCTTGCATACCTCATACATGCGAGAAAGGTTCCCTTTACCAGAATACAAAAAATCCAAATAATCCATCAACTCTTTAACAAATTCACAGTGATTGATCAAGCCAATCGCTATCAATAGAATTCCGAATCTGCAAGAATAAGCGAGCATCCTCTCGAAGCCACGTCTGTTTGGAATCATCTGAAGGAGGATCATCAGTCAAATGAGTATCTTTGTCAATACTCCGGAGATAAAGTCGAACCGTCTTACTCCAATCCAAATAATTCAAGCCATTCAGCTTATGGTCTGTGATTTTAGACATCACAGGCACCATATCGGACACAACTATGGATTTCTTCTCAGCCATAGTCCCAAATAGAGATACAAGGTAGCAAATAAGACACAAGAGACCTCTTCAAAAGCAAACAACAGCAAAAAAAACTAGCCCAGAGAAAACAGACACAACCCACACCCTAGAACTACCGGAAAAGGGTAGAGAGAAGCAAACAGGAGGGGACCGCCGGTCAAACGACGTCGCCGGAAGCAGCTGGGGACAGATGCAGGCCGGAAGAAGCTGTTGCGGACAGCTGCAGGCGACTGAGAGAAGTCTCGACCTGCTGCAGCGAGGAGACCTGACGAAGGCGGAGCTTTGGAGGCGCGGACGGAGGCTGCAGGAGGCGCGGTGGACGCCGAACGTCGGGGAGCTGCCGGACGGCGGTGGGTAGGCAGGAAGAAGACGGTAATTGCAAAATAGGGTTACCAAAAAAGGAACCCTAATACATCAAACCCTAATTTGTGTGTTTTTTTTTTTTTCAAAGGTTTTGCAACCCTAATGCTCTGATACCATGTTAATTGATATGGGAAAAATAATGTAATATTAGAAACGTGAATACATGTATATATACAAGAGTTGGGAAGCTATCTAAGGAAACTAAATAAATTAGTATTCTATTCTAATTACACTAATTATATCTATAACAGCTACAGGAGAGAAAGTATCAGAATAATCCACACCATAAGTCTGAGCATATCCTTTAGGCACAAGACGAGCTTTAAGCCTAGCCACTGATCCATCAGAATTGACCTTGACTGCAAACACTATTTAAAGAGATTGGTGTTGGAGATAAGAGTATGAAGTTTGCATGACCGTGTAGTTTTGGATTATTTATATTTTTGGAGGTGATTTTAATGAGGACATCACCTATATATGCTATGTTTTGGGCTACTTCTACTTATGTTCATTTAGATTAATTGGGCTTGTTTTCTTTGGGCTGGCCCAAGGCCCCTTTCTCTTTAGGTTTGTTTTCCTTTATATAATTGGTATTATAAGTTTGAAAACTTGGATAGAGATTTGACATTAACAGGCTTGCTTTCCGTGGTTTTCTTCTCACCTTCTCTGGTATTCTTTCTTCTCCCTTCTCTTCCAGTTTGTTCCTTCTTCTCTGGTTCTCTCCTTTCTTCCTGTGCTTCTCTTTCCCTGCTGTTCTTCTTCTTATTCTCTGTCTACTGCTTCTCTGACCTCAGTTACATCATTTTGATGCTACATCAGATTTGTTACTTCGACTTGTTTAGAAGCATGAATTGTTTGAAAACTTATATTCTAATTAAGCATTTCCTTTTAGTTAGAATTTATAGATGCTTTTATCAATTGTGTTCCTTATTTAGCTAGGAATTAACATAGTAATAGAATTAGTTGTCGTACCTTAAATAGGATTTGCATCTAGTATAAATATGATTGATTAGTCGATTTTCAATTTGGTATCATGGCAAGGAAACCAAAAAAATTCAGAAATTACCTTCTCTCTACCAAACCCTAGTAGAACCATAAGCATGGGGTTCTAAAATACTTCTTCGGCATTGAAGTATCTCTATCAAAGCATGTGCCTCTTATTTCCCAAGAAAAGTATATAATAGATCTCTTGGCAGAATTCAGCAAGTCAGCTTGTGAGCCTGTAAGAACTCATATTGCGGTGGCCATGACCTATCTATCTACCATGGTCAAACTTTGACTAAGAGAGAGATCAAATACTAATAGGAAGTTGATCTAACTCGCACCAAAACTTGACCAAGAATCAAAGGATCGAACTGAACCCGAACCGAACCGAACCGAACCGAGCGGTTCTTCATAAGTTGAATGGGTACCCGAATCGAGAACCGATGGGTTTGGGTCGGGTCTCGTGTCTAGACCAAGAACCGAAAAATCAAATAAGAACCGAAATTAAATTTTTATTTTTATTTTTTATATTGAATTAATTAAATTATTTTATTTTTTCTAAACAAATTAGCAAATTAATTAAATAAATCAGATTATGTTTTTGAATTGGGTTACGTTAATTTGTAAAAGTAACGAATGAAATGTCATTAGTTGTATTTATGTAGTGTTGCTGTAAATATTACAAAATTTAATTATGGTACGGAACTGAACCGAATCGAACCCTAACGGTTCCATAATTATATTTGGATCCGACGGTTCCATTTATTAAATACCCGAAAGTTTTAGGTCGGTTCGGTTCTTTTCAGAACCGAACCGAACCGACCCACGGACAACCCAAGAGTCAACTTATGCATAATTTGAGTGACTGACATATGAATGCAACAAATTGTATTTTGGTATATTTAAATTCCTCTATAGGGAAGAATATTTTGTTCTGTAAACATGGGCATCCATATATTGTGGGTTATACATATTCAAACTTCGCTGGTTCAAGATTGGATAGGAAGTCTATGTCAGGTATGTATCATTTGTTGACTGCAATTTGGTGATTTGGAGGAGTATACAAAATGCGGTATCACTGTCTAGACTATGCTCTTAATCATTCAACTACCGAACTTACGTGGCCGAAATTTTTCTTGGTGAGTTTAGGTTTGGTCCAAAGAATCTCACGGCGCTTTCATGTGATAACAAAACAGCTACTCATATTGCAGCTAACCCAGTACAACATGATCGAACCAAGCATGTTGAACTTGACAGGAAGTACCTCAAGGATAGGTTCTCTAAATTAAGAGTGCAGATCAACTAGTTGATATAAGACTTATGTTGTTGTTAGCGGACCATCCTTTACATCATTATCCAAATTGGACACGTGTGATAATGAAGCAACTTGAGAGGAGTTAGAATGTGTAGATGTTTATATCAATTATATTTCTTATTTAGCTAGGAATTAACATAGTAATAGAATTAGTTGGTCCTCTTAAATATAATTTGTATCTTTTATAAATACGACTGGGTAGATGAATAAAATTATTCAGCCAATTATCAATTCTTTAGTTTATAAATGTCGACACTTGCCAGTGTAGGATCTACATTTAAATCAATAAATGATAATCTCTCTTTCTTTTTTTCTTCTTTTTTTGGGGGTGGGTGGGTTATTTTCCTAGGTATTGGATGTGTGGTAAAATAGTAACTCTTTATTCCTCGAATATGCAATTTACGTTAATTATCTTTAAGCAATAGAGTTCATTGTCATGCGTGATTAGAGATTTTGAGTATCCTTCTATTCCTCTGAATGTATTTACCAATTTCATCACTCATCTATGCCGAAGAAGTATAAAATTAATTCTATAATAAGGAGACTTGAAGGAAAATTATAGATGAAGCTGCAGTTGGAGAATGAAAGGATTTCATCTACCTTATGACGAACGACTTGATCCTTTCTGTATAATACAATGAGTTTCATAGAATGATTTTATAATACAGTTTATTTTAATTGGCACAACTATACTGGAAGCTAGGAGAGCCTGTCAACATCAGAATGTGCTAATTCTTGATTGATCTTATCCTAATGAAACGGCTCGTAAATGTGACAGGATAACTTTTTCCCCATTTAAATTTTCTTAGAACTTCAGATTCTGCTTAAATTGTTACTTTGTTATTTGAAAAAATTCCTCTTCATGCAGAGTGCTGATTGATTAAAATTGCAGAAATTTTGCAGGGCATACTGTTGACAGTTTGCTTGACAGCAATGGATTGCAGAGAGGATCTGAGCAATGGAAAAATGAACAATCTTTCCGTCAACCAACAATGGGTGATGGAGTTGCTTCCTTTAGTTCAGAAGGTAATATTCCATATACCCTTCTGACAGATTAATGCATCTTCTTCTTTTGCAACATATAATAAAAGTTCTGCCTTTAGAAGAGGGTCCTGGAATAGAAGGCTTTCAAATTATTGGGGAGGCTAAACCAGGATGTAAACTCTTAGGCTGTGGATATCCTGTACGCGGAACTTCTCTTTGTATGTTCCAGGTATGATCAAGATTACTCATGTAATAGCTGTATATTTCAAGTTCCCTGTATTGATAATTTAAATTTTTTGGTCACCAATTTTTCTCTACTTATTAGTGGGTTCGCCATTATCCGGATGGAACTGGACAATATATCGATGGTAAGTATATTAATGTCTTCTCATTAATATACTTAATCTTCAATGACAGTACTTTATGTGCATTAAAAATCTCTCTTACCTCTATCTTTGTGTTTGTATCAGGGGCCACTAATCCAGATTATGTAGTGACAGCTGATGATGTGGACAAACTTATAGCCGTTGAATGCATACCAATGAATGAACAAGGACAACAGGTATATGAACTTATATTTTGTACATTGTGGGAATCATGCAGTTGAACGCCTTAACAGTTCCGAAGGTGCTGTATGATCAATTCAATATCCAATGAGAAAGTTTTGTATTATTTATTTAGTAAAATTTTCATATATATTTAACGTTTAGTGATGCATTCGTTGTTCCAAAATTACCCTTGAATTGGCATGGTACTAATAGGACAGATTTGGATAATTGAAAATAACACACAAATTTGCAAGAATTTAATCCTTCCGTCCCTTATTTTGGTAAAGGGTATGATTGCATTTGAATTTTCCATAAATGTAAAGATGGATCAAATGGAGTGACAAAGAATCCAATATAGACTCCCCCAATTAGTTTATTATTGTTGCCTATTAAACATTATTTTCTGAAGGATACTTTGATAAAAGTAACAAGTGGACAACAATGACCATAGAGAAAAATATTAATTATATGTTTTAACTACAACTCATCCAAGGAGATGTGGGTATGGGGGATAGGGTTTTTTTTTTTATTTGGTAGGAAGGTTCCATTTCTTGGAATATTTAATATTTCATTGCTTGGCAGGGTCTTTAATTAATAAATTTGTGTTTCTTATCGAAAAAAAAAAACAATACCTCTTATCCAAGGAAACTTAAATATTTATAGGTTTAAGATCAAATTCTATATGTCTATCTCTTCTATTTTTTATTTTTAGGTAGTTTCTAATTGATGTGTCTTCCACTATACAGAATGCTAAACTTCTTACTTAAAACACCAAATTGTCATTTCAGGGTTATATTGTGAGAGTTTTTGCCAATGATCACAACAAGATAACATGTGGTAAGTGCAATTTCATTGAAAGACAAGAATGCATTTCAGTCCTTGAAACCTTGACTTTGAAAATAATTGGTGGCCATTTCATGTTTGTACAATAAACTGCTCTATTACAATTTTTTGATTGCTTGAGGAAGTTGGTAGTTTAATGTCTTAATCGTATTTCAGAGAACAGCTTTAGTATATAACCTTTTAACTAGTGTGTATGGCTTCATTCATGCCTGTTACTTTCTCTTTTCCTTGAAACTCTAATAAGGTAAGTGATTGTAGATTGTACCTGGAGGAAGGATCCCTTCAAGAGTGAAACCAAGGATCTTCAATATTTGGAAGGCATTAGTATAGATGAAAAATAAACTGTGCTGCATAACATTCACAAAGGAAACACTTCTTGCCTCTGTGTTTGCCTAATATGTTTGAGTAGGTTTATTTATTAACTCATTAAGTGAACAACAAATCACAAATACAGAGCTAAGAACTTCATTTCAATTTATCTTTCCATTTAGTAGTAGTCTACACAAGATATTGGAATTGGTTCTTATTTTGATACGTAGCACAATATTTCCAGAAAATAATTTCGTAGTTACCAATTGTGATGTGTTCCTGTTCATTTGTAAATGGAGAATATATATATATATGTTCATGTTATGACATAAAAGGTACATATTTGTACGACTCAAATGTATAACCATGCTCGCTCTTTATCATCTGCTGAGTTGATGTCAGAGCCCAATTAAATTATTCCAGTAGAATTCTTGCCAATCTACTTCTTTTGTGATTGTGTTGGGAATAATAAAAAAAATAATTCCTATTTAAAATTGCCGAAAGGAGTATAAATCTTTTGTAATTTTATAGCATGTTCTTAGGGTAGATTGGATAGTACTACAAGATATAAATGTAAGCTAAGTTCCTGTTTATTATAATGTTTTCTCTAGTCAAATACTGTGTACCAAACATGCTTTTTATGTTTAACCTTTTCTTATGTGTTCCACAACTAATTTCCAAATTGATTTTCAAGCGCAGTTAATTAACAATTGTGCATAGAGGTTAACCTTTAATGTGGAAACCCAACATAGACACCCTTTCTTCAGCCCCTTCCCCTATCATTCCGATTGGTTTTTTGCATGTTCTTTTTACGAAAATATTATGTAACAGTTGCCTGTCAAAATGAATGTTATCTGATGAGTGGTTTACTATATTCAGATGAGGAGATGCAAGAGGAGATTGATACTTATCTTTCCGAAGGCCAGGCAACATTCAGTGTCCAAACACTGGTAGGTTTTACCCAAGCACACATTGAGTTCTTAAAGCAAGTATTTTTTATTTTTTTCACAAGTAGCATCTTGGCATTCCTAGTTTCTCTTTGTTCTGGAGAAAATTTTCTTGTAAGCTTTGCCACTGTCACTGCACACCATTCCTTTGCCTCCTTCCAATTATGTTGAGGCCAAAGCCACATATAAGAATGATGAGGCAAACGTAGTATCACCACTTCTCTTAATCAGAGTCCTATATAAGATTTTAAACCTGATATCAACAGAAAGGACACGTGAATACACAAATAATATTCTATTGCTAGAATTTAAGGGTTGTGTCATAATTAATTGCTTCATATCTATCAAATTCTTCTGAAGACATGATTTATAAACTTCCGTTGGAATTCCCAGAAATGTAGAACTACTCGTATATATCTCGTTTCTGATATCACAGTAATATTTTAGGTTGAGAAAATGGTATATGTAGACATTTCAAGGTCCTTTTTAACGTTTCCAGGACATATGCTTATGTATACCCTATGTCCATGTTTATAAATTATATTTGATTGGTAACTAATAATGTTTCAAAATTTTCAGCTATGTTCTTTTATTATATTACTGATCAGCTACTTACTTGACGATTCAACAGTTAGATTCTTCCGAGAACTGGGAGCCTACAACTTTACTTTTGTGGCACTCGGGCTTTCAGGTTAAGGTTGATAAAACTCAAGCTGTGTTAATTGCAGAGAAATATTCTAAAGATGTTTTGGTAAGTCCTTGCGTCCTATGACCTTGAGCCAAGTAAAATTTTATAAGGCTCTGCTACAACAATTAAAATAAGTGATTGACTTGTTAGAATGCATGTATTGCTTAGGATGTGTCTTGGATCGATAGAAGTTAGCTTATTATATACTTGTATTTCTTTATAATGAACACAAATATTTGCTGGTACCAAGAATTTCTTGTTACTACCGAGATCCTTCAAAAGGATCGCTATGCACAAATTCAGATTTAACAGAGTTTCCTAGCAAAGAAGATTATGCATGATCAGAAGATCTTTTTTTCTATATCTGTGTTTCCTAGCAAAGAAGATCATGCATGATCAGAAGATCTTTTTTTCTATCTCTGTGTGAGAGTGAGCAAGTGATACATGCTCACACACCAGAGGTTTGGAGGAGACCAAACCCAAGCTTGGGGGTGGGCACTTTGATGAACTTCGTTTAATATTAACATTTATTATGTAAAATAACTTGAAAGGAAGGCATGCCTTATGGTGCTATCTGAATTTGTAATTGTTGGATTTACAAACTGTAAGAGAATAGGTTGGACACCTCCTGTTGTGATGCTCCTTTCTTACATTTGCAGATCAAAATACCCGGTGGCCTCTCAGCACAGTTTGTTTTGACATGCTCAAATGGCTCGTCATATCCCTTCAGCACAAATGAGGATATTCGGTAAAACACCAATTTCACTTCTTAAGTCTTTGTCATATTTTTTGGATCATGATTTTCTTTTTCCTTTTAAAGCAAAAGCATACTTGCCTTTCTTACTTGGTGGTTTCTGTGATGATTGCAATCTTGAATCTTTAATTTCCTTTGAGTTAAGGTTAGAAAATTGAATTACATTCGTTTTCTAAAGATACAGAGGCAGCAAGACAAACGAAAATTCAAGGTAGACTTCTCACTGCTTAACAAGATGTCATCCAGGGAAAAAAGGTTCATCCTACAGTATCAAAAATAATATAGACAAAATATATATGCACAATTTAAAAATATTTTGCAGGAAATTCATGAACGCTAGACTGTTCTTTTCCGCTTTGGACCTTTTTAAGGAGTTATATGTTTACGAAAAAACCTTAGTGCAAATACCCTAACCCTATTATATTAGGGTCTCCCACAATATCAAATTTGGATATGAAAGAAATTTTTGTTAATGAAAAAGGGGGACTCGCTTTGATCGTTAAGAGTAGGTGACTTGTTCCCTGTCTTTGTTTCTATCTCTACGCCCCACGCTGGATTTACAGGTTTTACTTTTCCCGTTAGTCCATAAGGACGTGAGGGATGATTTCTTGGTTTCGTCCAGTCATTAATAACTTGATTATTTTTAGATAATAGTAGATAGAAACAACGTTTGTAAGGAGTCCTATTAAAACCAAGTGATTTGATACCAAATGCACCATTACAAATCTTATGACATGCATGTTTTTGTCTTTTTGTTTGTTTTTGAGATTTTCTAACCCTTGGACTTGTCATTTTCTTCGTAACTCCTTTGTTGTTGGGTCAATATACTGGTTGGCAAGCAAAAAAAGCAGTTCATATATTTTACTTTCTTCCATGAATTAGAGATTTCTAACAAGATGCTATTTTATTTTCCATATAGAATGAGAGATACACTTGTGCTGACGATGAGAATATTCCAAAGTAAGGTATTCTTTCCTGCATGTTATTACAGCTTGGCATATTTCTGTGAAGCACTTGAAACTAATTTCTTTTGTGAACGTTCTTCATTTTTGCTGTCATTACAACGAATCTATCAATGCTTAAATTTACAAATCAGTCTCTTTATCAACTCTTTGACATTGAGCTTGTAGGTTAAATTGATAGTTCTGTTCAACAGGAAGTAGTAAAGATTCAACAAGAGAAATTACATTAATGATGAGCTTTGAGTTTTTTCTTTGTTGCATCGTTGTCTACGAAAAAGAGCAAGTGTTCCAGCCCTCAAAAAATTAGTCAATTTCTATTTATGTCGTCCGGATTGTGTTTTTAAGTATTAGAGATTAATTGTTTGTGTAATTTAAAGCTTGCCTTTGGTGAGGGTATATAATATAGATATTCTACCATTGAGTGCAATTTCATATTATTTTGTTTTCACTTCAAGCAGGCTTTGGATGAAAAGAGGAAGGGAGCATGACCACATTGACCAGTATTTTTCACGGTTTGTGGAGTGTTTGTAGCCATTCTTCATTCTTTGTTGGGAAAACGAAAAGGCTATAATGTTGATAGCTACATATAGTTTTGTTTTGAATCCGAATATGTAGTCAAATATATAGTTCATTTGTTTTCGTGTTTTGTGGTAACAATTTATTGTACAGGATCACATTTTTGACTGAATAACCGGATCTTTTTTCTGCAATATGGCATATAGATCCTTATTTTGTCCTCATTCCCCTGCAATATATAAAGATTCCTCGACTTGGGCTTAGGTTGTAGTTCTTGATACTGATTTGTGTTGCCTTGTTGGGGTGTTTTATAGTTGATTCCACTTTCATACACGAAGCTGAAACATTCTGTTTTCATTTTTGAAACTACGGAAATGTACATTCAGGCTCAAGTTACTTAGAAACTGGCTTGAGTGTGAATCATGTCAAGTTTGAATGATTTTTCTTTTTATTTTGTTAAAATGAAATTGTTTTCTCAACAAATTGAGAGTCAAATATATGAAATCTCTCTCATTACTTTGTTCAGTTCATTTCTGAATCTACCAAGTATTGCAGAAGTTAGCAGTCTGATTAAAACTATCTAAATCTTACTGTTCATCTATGCAGTAGTCAGAAAAGTTGCTCGACTTTATAGCATCACTAATGGTGGTGTAAAATTGATTGTAAATCGGTATCTTCAAAATCACTTTTGCATTCTTATTTATATCCCAGTAGATCTAAATTCAAATTTTGGTTTTACTTTTTGCCTTTTGTGGATTTTGTGGATGTAAAAAAATTTGTCAAATATATTTTTTTATATTTTTGTTGGAAAACGCAATTTGCATTTCATTTGCATCTCTTGATTTGAGTGATTTTTCACCACTTGCAATTTATATTTATTTTATATCACTTCTATGGTGCAATTCCGATTTTCTTTGTGTATTCTTGATTTTTCTTGTTTTGGGATCAAATTGTTAATAATACAGAAGAGAATCAGGTTTTTGTCCTTAATTATCTGTATCTAGAAGGCTAAACCTATATTGTTAGGTGTTAATAATACAAAAAGTTGAATATTGCAATTAAAGACCGCGTGGCTTAACTTTTAAGGGTTCTTTTGAGTGAATATTATGCTCCTATTTGATTTAATTAAAAATCAAATTTTTAGTAGATTTCATTAAAAATCGATGAATGTGATTAAAAAACTGATAAAAATTGAAAATCTCATGAAATGTATGATTGAAAATTAATTTGTGTAAAAATGAATTTTTGAAAATTTGGGTCAAAATCAAGATATATAATTATTTATTAGTACACTTTTGTAAAGTATTAAGTTTACTTTCTTCTTTTTTTATCTAAAGGGAAGTTAGCACTTTTGTTCCAGCCTTTGCAAAATGTTACCGGTTTATCCTCAACTTTTTTAGTATTAGACATCTTGATCGTTCACTTAATTACAAATCACGTTCTTTTGTTTACTTTTTCGTCAAATTCACGTAAAAATGAAGAATTTACCCTTCTCCTTGAATAACAAAAAATAAAAGAAATCAACAAAACATTAAAAAGAAGGAAAAACTACAGATGTAGTTTCCAATCTTTTCAAAAACTGGAAACATTTGATGCTAAAAAAAGATTTTAAGGATAAATTAGTAATAGTAACCATTGAGGTTGTAATGCATTGATGTTCTCAACCCTTGGAAGGTGTAACATATTGGGACTAAACAAGCAGAATAAAGAAAATGTTTAGCACTCAATTATTACCTAATCTGTCCAATATAATAAAAGAAATATTCTTTTTCAAAAGAGTGAAAGTTGACTTATTTATGAGTTTTTATGTAAATTACAATTTACTTCAATGATTTTTAGTTTCAAGCAAGTGGAATTTCTTTTTTGTAGTGTCATTTAATATAATTTTTTAAAATTATTCTGTACTCCTAAGTAATCTCCTCCACTATCATGAATTAATTATTTTATAATTAATTTGATGACTCAACCGACGCCTACCTCTTTGGTCAACAAACCATCATATGCAATGAAGATTGATATAGATAAAAAAAAAAAAAAAAAATGGACATGGCTAAGAAAAAGAAGATGAGGTCCATATTGTTTTTGAAAGGAAAATGACTCGTCAACTACTACAACTTTACTTCCCTTAACATCTAAGATTCCCTTTCACCCACAGAAACTTCACGAATCTCCTTCCCCTTCTTTCTCATCTAGCTTAGGGGGACGATGGTGCATCTCCGTCATCAATCAAAGGAAATCTCATCAGTCCATAGGCCAACCGTCAAGTCAAGATCAACTCATATTTAGTCTCTTTGGACATCGAGTTGCCTCTAACCTCGAGGTCTAGACGAGTCCAACTAATCAGATCCTTGCCAACTCGGCCCCCTTCTAGCAACACACAGATAATTCTTCTTGCATGTTACTATGGAGAGGTACTTGTTTTACTTGGTTCTTTGCAAATTTTACTGAGAGTACAGATTTTGGACATGGGATCTATTGGCAATCAAAATCTTTCGTCTCCTAATAGTTCTAAGGGGTGTTCACCAGGGGTTTGCAGTCTGTATTGTCCACGATGGTGTTACTTTAACTTCCCTCCTCCCCCGTCAGATGATGATTCTGGTACCCAATTCTCCCCCCTAATCATAGCCATCATAGCAATCCTGGCAGTTGGTTTCCTTCTAGTGAGCTACTATATGATAGTCAAACGGTATTGCAGGAGAAGAAATGATCTGAACACGAGTATAGAACCCCTAGAGAATCTTGATGGAACGACTCGTGATCAGAGGGACGTTGCCTCGACTGGATTGGATGAGGCACTTATTAAGACCATCACAGTTTTTAAGTACAAGAGAGGTGATGGCCTAATTGAAGGGACTGAATGCGCAGTTTGTTTAAGTGAATTTGAAGAAAATGAGTCTCTTAGACTAATGCCGAAGTGTATCCATGGTTTTCACCTTCCATGTATTGATACATGGTTGAAATCTCACTCGAATTGTCCTATTTGTCGTGTCGATGTTAATTTGACCTATCCGTTGCCTCAACCTGCCCCGAGTTCTCAAACTCCATCGACTCTCAACGTAGCTTCTGTCGAAATTCAGAGGCCGGATGATTTGATTTTCGTGGTGGATGATCACCAAAGGGACCATTCACAAGAGGTGGTCCTAAGTGTAGTCAATAATGATGTTCGACCGAAGAGCCCCCTGCAAAATGTTAGTACTGCACAAGATTCTGAAACAAGAAGTGACGTTATTGGAACTCCCGAAAAGGATGTTACGAAATTCCGCAGATCAATTTGTTCGGGTGCATTTTCGAGCCAACGCCAGCTCTGATATTCTGAGGATTGAAGAAGCATATGAAGGATTACAATTTGAAAGTTCCTCAAGAAGAATAATAGCAGGGAATGAGAACTAGTAAGAAGCCCTGTGACAATGAGAAGATCCATTTCTACTGGCAGATTCATATTCACAGTCCATAACAAAGGCAAGAATTCTATAATCCCACATTGAACATACAAATATTGTAAAGACTTTCTTTACTTCATACCAACTCTTCCTCTCAAGTTCTTTGCCTATTTATGTTTAGCATAGTATGAAAGAAACATGTAATCTTTGAGTTTGATACTTGTGTGCCTAATATGGGATTGAGTGGAAAATGAAACAGAATTTGTCATTTATTAGTGGAAAAATGTGTGAATGACTTGCTTCAGGAATATAAGAATGTGCAAGAAAAAATGGAGGCACCCACTCACCTTATGTCAACCCCTATGTACACACATATGTACACATAGATTAATTCTTATAATTATTGGGGTCCCATGCGATGGAGTTCTATTTGTAGGGTCGTGGTTCGACTGAAAACTCTCGATTAGATTGAACTTGTGGAGTTCTGCTTGTATCCATAAGGGCAAATTTTGCATAACATGGCAACTCTAGATAATAGATGCTGCTACATGCACAATATTGTGTTGATGTTCTGGTTCCTGCACAAATTTTGGCTCAAGTGTAGATGAAATTAGTGCCTTTTTGACATCTATTCATTTATTTTATGGTTTGTTACATGTTCATTTTCAACCACACATTCACGCAATAAAATATTCTACACGTATACTAAAAATTTTCCCTATTTTTTAACCATACATTCTCATAAAGATCACTATTCAAAACTCTTTTTTCTACAATAATGATTGTCAAATAGGCTCTTGATATATATGGTTTAGGTATCTTTTTCTACAGTTCATTAAGTTACATTTGGTGATTCTTTTAGTGCACTTCCCAAGTCCCAAACCTATTCTTGTACTGATAACTTGTTGGGTCGTGAATTTTACAAGAAAATGAAGTTATGGCAACTCCAACCCTTGCACCAAAACACCATTTTTCCCTATTTTGCACCAAATATTTGGTGCAATGTCATTCCAACCCAACATCAAATTTTGCACCATTTTTTTAGGTTAAATTTGGTGCAAAATGGTATAATGTCTAGACGTGTTGTTCTTGGTTTAGTTTTTGCTAAATATGGAACCTCTCTCTGGGATTATTTCTGCAATTTACATGCTCTGGAGAGAGAGATTGATTGAAATTTGTGATGTACAAACACAAGTCTGAGCCTGGAAAAGGGGTATTTGACAGACAAAAAAAGTATTGAATAGCATTTAATTCACATCATAATAAAAATTTTACTATAAAATGTTCTTTTAATAGCTGTGAAAGTGAGCTAACGTGGTTCTGATACGTTACACATCGTTGTGAAAAATGATTTTACTTTATTCATTTCTCAGCAAATCAAATAGTTTTCAATTTAGAAAGACAAATTTTGGAGTTTTTTGAGAGCAAGTTTCATTTTTTTGAAATAAGAAATATCCAATAGGCATTGATTCTTCAAGATGGATGGACACTGAGGGATTAAAACACAAGTCCATTTGCAATTAAGAGGTTAAATCACTGGACCACTTTACCATAATTGTATGTATAAATATTTAGAAATAAAATTCTTTAGTCAATCACTCTATTAACTTGCTCAAGTATTGATATCACTTCATAACTTTTAAGTCCGAAAAGTCGATGAAAAATGAAACTCCAAATGCTTGATATCTTCCACCATAACAAATTCCTGTTAGATTGAAGCATGCTATACCTTTAAGTAATTGGGAGAATTAACCTTTAGGGGTTGCTCAATTGGTCAAACCTTCGATTTGCTCCCAAATGGTCACAAGTTCGAGTCCCCTCAAAGCCACTAAGGTGAGTACTCGACCGTAAACTTCAAGATCCTGTAGAATTAGTCAAGATACACGCAGGTTGATCCGGACACCCACGGTTATAAAAAAAGAAGTAATTGGAAGAACTCTCTTTATACAAGCTTTGCCCATAAAAATCCGTCGTCACTTTATGAATTCGTGTGTTCACTGTTGGAATTTTGTATTAAAATTGGTTTCGACCAATTTTAAAATGATTATTTAGGTGAAAATTGTTATTGAATGAATGAGAATTAAACCAAATTTAAGCTGCTTGAATACATGAATTATTGATGAATTATGTAAAATATTATGAAATATTCTAGAATCGCTCAAAAAGTGTCTTTCCATATGAAAGATCATGATTTTTGGAATGATTATTTTTCAATAAATGTGTCCCTTCATGTATAAAGATAAATTCCAATTATTGTGTCCTTTTATTAGGTAATGTCTTTTGAGACAAATTTTTTCAACAACTATATATAGATCCATATGTTTGGAAATTTATTCATTCAATTCATAAATACATATCATGTTGATGCATATCATTTGTTCATTTAATTTGTAGTAGAGTTTCATAATAAAGAGACATCAAAACACAAGTAAGGTTCGTTGGTTTAAATAATTTGGAGCACTCCTATTGCAGGACGTAGTCATTATATTTTGAGAAACGAATGTCGAAAATCGTTAGCACTCGTGCAGGGCATAGTCGTCTTAAGGAGAAAGATTCAAACTTTTACCTCAACTAAATTAACATTCATTCATTTCTCATTTCTACTTCACGTGTTCGGTTTTGGTAAGTCGGACTTTTATGCACGTAAAAAGGTATGTTATTTGAATATAACTTATGCCCGTCAATTTTTTCTAACAATCTTAAGACGATTATCTTGTGCATATTATATTATATTTTAAATAGGAATCATGAGACTGAAATGGTTCAAAACTTAAATGCACTTATTGATGAGAAAAATGATATTAGCACACCATTGAATTATGAATTAGCAATTGTTATGATTCGTTTAATATTTGACTATTAAACATTCAAATTATTGGGCATGTGTGTTGTTTGCTTGGACAATGCAGTAAAGAATTTGAATATCGCTCCACATATGATCGTTTGGCATATATATGATATTTCCTTGAGATAATTTGCAATTTTGCATTGTTACTGAAATTTATCAAATGCTGCCCATATATATATATATATATATATATATATATATATATATATTAGCAAAATGAAGTATTTCTTTAGTTTGATGTTTATATATTCATGCGGTAAATTAAAGGAACTAAGGGCAAGAACGGTCTTCTTAATATCGCCTGATTTTGACAAACCAACAATTTAGAGGAAAAATATTTTATTGCCAATTGAAGGCAGCGGTGGAAAGTGCACATATGGTGGTTCTCATGACTGTCGCTCGTGATGGTAAATGGCCACTTCTTTGGGTAGCTTTTAAAGGTTGTTGTATTAAAACTGGTTTGGCCAATTTTTAAATGATGATTTAAGTGAAAATCATTATTTCATGAATGAGAAATTAAGTCAAATTTAAGCGCTTAAATTGGTGAAGTATTGGAAAACTGTGTAGAAGATTATGAAATATTCAAGAACCGTTTGGCTCGAAAGGTGTGATTTCCATATGAAAAATCATGATTTTTGGAATGATTATTTTCCAATAGGTGTCTCTCTTCATATATAGTGATAAATTTCAATAGTTATGTCATTTGAGACAAACTTTTTCAACAACTATATATAGACCATATATATGGAATTTTATTCATTCAATTCATAAGTGCATATCATGTTGATGCAAATTCATTTGTTCATTTACTTTGAAGTAGAGTTTCATAATAAAGAGAATTCAAAGCATAAGTAAAGTTCATTAGTCTACATAATTTGGAGTAATCCTATTGCGGGAGGTAGTCGTTGAATGCCGAAAAACCGTTCGCACTCATGTGGGGTATAATCGTTTTAAGGAGAAAAAATCGAACTTTTACCTCGACCAAATTCATATTCATGCATTTCTCGTTTCAACTTTACGTCTTTGATTTTGACAAGTCGAATTTTCATTTGATTTTTATGCACGTAAAATGTATGCAAGCCTAAGAACATGCGATGATAAAAATAAGCACAAGAGCTCGTGGATGAGAGGGCAAATTGTCTCCCTTGCAGAAATCATTATTAAAAGCACACACAGGTAAATGATTAAAGTATGACCTATGAACGAAGAACACGTAAGTTGGTGAATAAAATGTGAAAATATAACAGAATGAGTTAGAAACTCAACCGTAAATAATCGTCACTTGTCACTTACTAAAAAGACCTAAATTGCCCCCAAGTCCCTCAAGGAAATCTATAAATAATCTTGTCTAGTAAAAGAAAAGCATACAAAATCAAATATGTCCCTTCCATATAGTCATTTTCACTTTTACTCCTTGTCGAGCATCAAGTACAGAGAGATTAAGAGGAGAAACTCCTGATTAAGTAAGAGGAATTTGTTGATTATAATTTTGTGGTTAACAAATTGGTGCCATATGTGAAAACTCAAAGCAAAGATAATCACAAATCTGTGTACGAAGTTGAGAAGTCACCAAAATCTACGATAAGATAAGTCTCTTTGAGGTGAATCAAGAGGAAGTGAAGGTGTTGAAAATTGGAATTGAAGAATACAATTATAATCTAGTTGTTGGAGAATATTATGGATTTGAGTAATGACTTTAAGCCAAAAAATCAACTTACCAACCTTAACAAGAATTTGACAGAGTTGTTAAGTTATAGCTGATTTTGTAATTGGCAAATTTTGTGGACAAAAAGACTTAATTTGATAGAATGTGAAAGTTCAAGGAGTAATGTGCAATTTGTTTAAAAGTTGGTTAAATAGATCTAGGGTTTCGAATTTGGAACAAGGAGGAAAACGTTACGAATTTTCGCTAGAATGTCGCCAAGGGTTGACTCGAGCTATAAAAACATAAACATCGTCATGGACTATCGCCCCTACTTCACTCGAGCCCCAACCTGTCGCTCGACGTCGCTGCTCTTCGCTCGAACAACAACTTTATACGGGAAATTTTTATTTCACGTTTTAAAGGCTTTTTTCCTAGCTCATATGTTTTCTGCCCTACCTATAAATTTCAGAAGTCATTCTGAACGAAATTTGAGCAGGTTGAACATTGAGCAAACACTGTCCTTCCATATTCTTAAATCTTTGGAGCTTTCAACCTTCATGTTTCTTTGAGAATCGTTATTGGTTGTGCCAAAAACATCATATTCTTAATCCAAATACCAAAACCAAACTTCCTACATATCTGTCAGAGGTGCTGAAGATCGAGGAAGGCGACTGGAGTTCCAGTCTGCGAAGAACGGGTTGTTCTTCATGATCCACAAGAGATAGGCGATTTTACCAAGTTAGGGGCTGTTGCAGGATAACGGAGTTCCAAGAGAGCGTTGGTTATTACAGGTGGAATTGGTGCAGGGGAGCACAGAATTCAGAAGAGTTGCCGAATTGCAGTCAGAAGATCAGATAGTACGTGTCGTCGTCTAGTCGGTAGACTGTAAGTCTTGAATCGTTTATAGTGGATTGACTGGCGCTTACCCGGAGTTTTTCCCAGTTGAGTTTCTCCGTGATCATACCGTTGTTCATTTACTACTTTATATTATGAATGTATGATATGTGGTATTTAAACTTAAAATTAAATTGATTGCATGATTAATCATTTAGAGATAATTAATTAGTGTTAATTAGTTAATAAAATTTTATTTCCTCATATTACACCTATTCACCCCCCTCTAGGTGTTGTTAGGATCGAACTTGCATTTTTTCAAGAGTAACGATAATGATAAGAGTGAAAAAATATGAAATGAAAAGAATGTCAAAACAAGGGTCACAACTATTTTTATCGCTAGCATATTGCTTGAGCGTTCGGCGTGCTACGGAGTTGGACAAATTTTCAATCAGTTTCCTTTTTTTCTTCCAACTTTAAACCGTAATTTATCATTCACTCGAAATTGATTTGAAAATTCCAAATATACTACGATGATCTACTCGACGAGTAGAATGAGTTGTCTATTTATTTTCATAATTTAACAATCAGATCAAATACGAATATTTGATCGAAATTGACGCGAAAGTCTTTTTCATAGTTTAATACTTAACCAATTCCAACACCAGTCAATAGCAACATGTATAAAAAATGTTTGACAAAATAAATTGGGAATTAAATTGTGTGACTAAGAGAAAAATGTTTTAACAAACTACGTTCGGAGCATGATTTTGTCTTGATGACGTATGGAGTAACATCTTTTATATTTATGATAAAATTTAGCATTGTTTGGTTCTCATTAAATTATAATTTATTTTTCTCTTGTTTTTATCAGCCACACATTTTTCAATAAAATAATATTATAGGTAAATTCAAAAACATTTATTTCTTTTTAATCACACATTCTTCAAAAAATTACTATTCCTCTCATTATAACGTGAAATAATGGAGGCCAAACGGTTGATATGTAGAATAAGTTTTAGTAGAATGATCATTTGTGTAACTATTATTAATTTAAATGATTAAAAATTTTGAAATTTATTTCAATCTTTGGCGATCATACTAAAATTTAGAGCAGATTTTATGTAGAATTTTTTTTTTTTTTTAAATAGACATTGTAAAAAGTGATTTTTTTTTAAAAAAAATATAGATTTTGTAAAAAGTGATTTTTTTGAAGAACGTGTATTTAAAAAGAAAAAAAATCATGAGTTGGTATGTAAATTTATTTTATTAAAAAAATGTAGTTGAAAATTAATTTGAATAAAAATAAATTTTAAGGAATCTACGTTAACTAGGACTAATTAGTTTACTTATATTAAGATTTTGTTTGATTATTATTTTATTGTAAGAACGTATTTTGAAATAGTAGATTTGTGAAAAAAATGTGTGGTTAAAAAAAAAAGGAAAATTTTGAGTGTGTATGTAATATTGTGTTTGAATCACATTAATTTGGAAGAATGTATTTGGAAATAATAGATTGATGGAGAATGTGTAATTCAAAAAGAAGGAAAAGTTATTGATACGATGAAAAATATTATTTTATTAAAGAATATGTGTTGAAAATGAGTAGAAGAATGTGAATGAAAATTTTAACATGGGTCAAACATGATATTTTTTTTTTTTTTAAAGATGTGTAATTAAAAACTAGAAGAAGAAAATGTATTTTGATAACGATCATGCTACTTGTACAATGTCGCTTGACAAACTAGGTTTATAAAGTGATGTGGCAGGAATTAAAAGACTTAAAAGTCCTTCCTCTATTCTTTAGTTAAATTAAGGTTTTCTATTCCTAATATAGGATATGTTTGATGTATTTCTCCTAATAAATAGAAAAGTCAATTATCCTCGTATTTATCAATATATTTTTTTATCAAAACAATCATTTAATATTCTAATTTTCTTTTCTAATTTATTAATTTCTTTATTAATTGTGACTATATTTTCTGTAAAATATAAAGATACAGATATATTTCTACTATTTTTCAGAAAATAATCAAGCACAGTATAAAATGATTTAATTTTTTCTATTTTCCTTTCGCAATTAATTTCTAAATATTGAATGATAGTAACTAAAATTTCATAAATATCATAAGTGCAAATATTAATACAAGTATTCAACATAAATAAGAAAGATCTTACAGTATTGAAGTAGAAGGTAAAGATAGAATAATATCAACGAGATTTCCCTCGAACTTGCTCCTGTATGTTTTTGTACTCAGATATAAGTGATCGATATTATTTGAGTTTAAGAAAGTGGGTTATGGTCCAACACGACTTCTGCACTCTTATTATTTTTCTTTCGACTATTTTGCATATCTCAAAATGGATTACAAGGAATCACAATTTTCCTTTCAACTCCTTGTTAAAATATCACCTTGAAAGGTAACAAAGTTCTAATGGCTTTCTCTAACAACGCCTCAAACACCAACACACGGCGAAACGGCAAGAAGATACTTGCACAACCCTCAAGGTTCTCACCGTTGGAGTCTGAGTAAGATAAGAGTTTTTGAGAAAACAACAAGAATAGAAAGACAGTATTTTCAAACATCTTGGATTTCATAAACACATCACACTAATATCTCTTACATAAGAGTATACATATATATTTTGGCTACACTCTTGGTACTTTCTCTAAAGAGATTAGAACTCCATAGAGATTACCTTATTACAAGCTTCAAATGAAAGAGAGAAACTGAAATGGTTACAAGATTCAAAAAACTAGAGAGAAAGATAGTTTTTTACTTAAGGATTGGATGCCTTCTTCTGAGAATTTTCTTCAATTTATAGACTCAAAAAGTTTTCTAGCTGTCCTTCATTATTGTGGTATTACTATGTAAGATAATGAGAATCTTACTGTGGCCTAAAGTTCTTTGTCTTAACATGAAAAATTATTGAGGTGAAACCCCACAATTTTTCTTTATCAAAGTAAGTCTGATAAAGTAGTGATTAAGGGGGTCATCTACTTTTCCATATGAGACTCAAACCACTCATCCGGAAATTCCTCTGGATCTAGTGAGATTGGTGATCCATCTTCTTCATTGCTACAACACTCGCACTTATGGTTTGGATAACGTCAAAACTGTTTACACAACTCATTTTTTGTCTTCTGTGTTCCACTAGTGTCTCTTCCAAAAATATGATCACACCATATATCAAGATAGTGTCAATCTTCTTGTTTAGTGGGTGCTACAACCTTACTGTAAATCAAGTGGTCTTGTGACTCATACACCCAAATATTTTGATTTTCTTCAATAACTTTCTGGATATGCTAAAATTGCTCTTTATATCCCTTGGCTCTACGGAAGGTTGTCATCTTGATAACATTTTCTGGTGTAGTTTCATGGACTTCACTCTTCTCAGGTTGAAGATGTTTAGAAGTAGTGGCAATCCTTATGACATGGCTAACTGGTAGTAGCCTATCTTCTTCATTATCTCATTCGGGACAGGCAGAGAAAAAGCTGATATATATGTTCTTATGTTTAAGAACTTGGCAATACCTTCAGATAATATAACCTTGTGGCTTTCTCAGATATCGACTTTACAGCAGCCATTTCCATCAAGGTTATCTTGGACTCTATCGCAGCAATTTTTATGTTCGTCTCGAACTTCAATGCTTCGAGCTCCTTCTTGATTTGCTCCATTCCTGGTTAAGAAATCTGGAATAAAATTATCTTTTCCTTTAATATGGATAATATCAAATTTAAATTGTGCAAACCACATTTACATTCTAATAAGTGGTCTTTCAGCTGCACTCGTTCCAAGTTTATTTGTTAATAATGGTTTTACCTGAATATTATCTGTTCTAATAAGAAATTTTCTAGGTAGTAAGTATGGTTCAAATTTTGCTACTCCTTTCTTAACTGCTAAACATTCTTTACGATTAATATCATACCTGGTTTCGGCGTTTTTGAATGTACCTGAAGTATAAGCAACAAGTTCTTCTGGGCATTATATATAATGGATTACAAAGAAACTCTTTATAGTTCTCTTTGCTTTTAAGTATTGCTTCCCAGTGTTGAGAGACATCAGTTTCTAAAATAAAGAAATCTTCTTCATTTGAAATATTTAATTCAGGTAGATTTTCACAAATTTTCTTAATTTTGTTTACCATATCTACATCTTCTTGTGTCCATTCCTATACAACTCATTTTTTAAGTTTTTTTGTAAAGTAGACTTTATATTTAGCACAATTTTTTATAAATTTTTCGGAATAATTTAATAATCCGATAAAGTTTTGCAATTCTTTTTTGTCTCTAATCACTTCTGAAAATTCTATAATCTTCTTACCAATATGAGGTTGTTGAAGTATTTTTTCTTCTGTAAAAATATATCCTAAGAATTCAATTTCGGTTTTAGTTATTTCTACTTTTCTTTCTGATAAGGCCAATCCATACTTATTAGCAATATAGTGGAACTTCTTAAGATGTTCAATATGTTCTTTTAAATTTTTACTATGAATAAAAATATCATCTACATAAACAATGCAGAAATTCTTTATTGGTCTAATAATCTTATCCATTCTTTGTTGAAATATTGCAGGTGCATTCATTAATCCAAATGGAATAACATTCCATTCGAATTGTCCTAATGAATTAGGGGTAGTAAAACTAGTTAAAGACTTTGAGACTTCATCTAATTTTATTTGCCAATATCCTGATTTACAATCAAATTTAAAATATATTTTACTTCCTTGTATTTGTTTTATTAACAAATCTTTTATTGGTAGCTTATAACTATTTGGTATTGTTTTAGAATTTAATTCTCTATAATCAATTATCATTCAAGCTTTTCCTCTTTCGATTTCACTATGATTTCTAACCATAAATGCTGGACTATTATATGGACTAGTTGAATCTCTTATCACTCCTGATTGTAAGAGCTCTTTAATTTGTATTTCAAATTCTTTTTTATCTTCTTTGCTATAAGGAAATTGTTTTCCTGATATCTTAGCATCTGTGATTTTTAGTTCAATGGTTGCCATAGGTTTATCTTTATCCCATTTAGCTAGAGGATGTTCATGATAACATTCTTTTAGTTCTAATTTAATATTTTCTAATTCTTCTTCTAAGTTTTCAATTCTTAATACTGGAATTTTTTGTTTTTGATTAATTTCTGTATAACATCCACCATGATTACCTACAGAACTCTGATGTCTAGGTCTATGGTGAATAGGTTGATGTGCAATTCCAATAGCTTTATATATTTTTGGTGTTTTAATTTTGTGATTACAAGGTGTAGTAAATTTAAAACTATTCTTATATTGTGTAAAGGGGCTATATGTATAGATAAAATTTTCTCCTAAAAGGATACACATCCAATTTTATCTATTTTTTATAATGATAGGAACATTTTCTACAAAATCTCTATAGATTTCTACAATATCGCTTGCTGTTTGACCATAAGTTGTTTTCTTATAATCTCTTTTATAATAATGTTATGGGAACACATTTCTTTTACATAGGCAAATACCTGATCCAGTATCAATTACAGCATGAAACTTTATCATACAATAGTTTGGTAAGTTGAGAGTTATCTCAATATATGGACTAAGTATACTAGTTTTGATTGATCTGATTCCTTGTATCATATAAATTGGTTCTTTGTTTTTAGTAATTTTAGGAATCATTTTTTGTTTGCCTTCTATAGTTATTTGTAGAGTATTCTTTTGTATATGAAATTGTGAGACTTTCTCAAGAAAGTTCATTCCAAGTAATATTGGATTAGTATATTTTCTTTTTCTATAATCTTTATGGATTTTAAGATTTAATTTAAATTGTTCTCCTTCTATATCTGTGAAACTTAATTCGAGATTAACAAATATTTTAATTTCGTATTTAATTCCGTGATAATCGGTAAGAGTTATTCCTTATGGTAAATTCTCTTTTGTTAAATGTTCTACTAAATCTGCTCTTATGTGACTAGTACTAGCTCCTGTATTAATAAGGGCTATAATTTTTTCGTATTTATTTTGATTATTGATATATTCTGTTAGGATAAGGAAATTATCTTCCTCACACATTTTAAGGTCAATATCAATACTATTTCTAGGCATTATTGGATAATTTCTACTTGTAGATGGTCTACTAGAGTTTGAGAGTTCTCTAGTACTGATACTTCTTTCTATTCTTCTACTAGGCATTCTAACAAGAAGTTGTCCAGAGGTATTTTAGGTGACTAATCCTTGATTTTCTACATTATTGTCTATTTTCTAGATTGCTGATAAAAATCAAGCAACATGTCTTGTGGTAATGAAATGTTATTATTACTTAATATTTTTGGTGGTGTAAATTGCGCTTGATCTTTAAAGTTTTCATGGGTTTGTATGAAGTCTCCTGAGACTTTATTGATTTCTTTTTGGTGCGTAGTAGTAAAAGCATATAAAGCTTTACAATCTAAAGTTACCGCTTTACTTCTTGGTGGCATTATTAATCTATCTATTTTATGATATAGATTTAATCATAAACTTAAGTTTTCATCTAATAAAGACATGGCAAATCCATGTCTTATAGTAAATATAATTTTCTTATATACTAGATTTCCAGATACAACTCCTAATAAAGCATCCATATGATCATGAAGTATTCTGTTATCTATCAAGTACATTTGTATAGGAATATCTATTCTTTCTCTAAAGTATCCTTTAACCATGAGTTGTACTCCTCCAATCACAATATTTTTTAATTTTTCTCTAGTTGAGGGTTTTATCTTAGCAAATTCTTTATTAACACATTCTCTGGTTATTAGAGGTATAGTAGTGTTACCTAAAACATTTTCGATGTTGATAGGTACTTCTTCATATTTGGCAATATATATGATTTTGTTAAACCAAGGTAATATTGGTCTTATAAAAATATCTTTATCTTTTAGAGATATTTGATTTTCTTTTATGGCTCCATATCTTTCTTCATTAAACATAACTGTTTGTGAAATTCTTTTTCATTATCTAAAGTATTCTCAATGGTTTCCATAATTTCTTGATTCATGTAAATTTGTTCAAACTCTGATTCTTCAATTTCTTCTATATCAAGCTCATAGATTGAGTCTGCTTCAGATAATTCGTCCAAGTTTTCGATTATTTCATAATCTGAGTCAGATTCTATTTCTTTCATTAATCTAATGGTTTTAACATTTTCTCTTTTATTTCTATTAGGACAGTTGGGAGATATATTCATTACATGTAAACATTTACATTTTTTATAAATTTTTTCTTTAGATTTCTTTTGAGATTTCTTATGTTGGTTATATTCATTTTTCCAAGGCCTTTTTTTTCTTGAAATATTTCTTGTGGCTCTTAAATCCTTTATTTCTCTTCCAAGGTTTAAGATATTTCTTAAATTTCTTTTTATAGTATGGTTTTCTAGATGGTTTGTGACAACCAAATTGTGGTACTGCTGCTATCTCTCCATAGCAACATAAACTTGCTTCTTACCATGTTTCCTAAATAAGTGTTGATACATAGATTTTCTACACCATTCTGATATTTTTCTTTTAGTGAATGAAATTCTTATTCATAAGGTATCGGCTCTATGATTAGAATCTTCCCATTCTATTTTATTCCAATAAGTTTGGTAATCTTTAAATAATTTCTGACCCCATGACCAAGGTAGTTTAAAAAAAAATCTATTAAATAGTTTTTTATCTTCTTCTGATAGATTCCATTCTTTTATGGATTTAGATGATTTGATGTATATCTTTTCGAATTTCTTAGTATATTCGTTTAATTTACACATATCACAAATTTTTAATAATTCCATTTCTCTTTCTGCTTGTATGGCTTCTTAAGTGATCATATCTATTTTAGTTTTTGGTATAACTTCTCTTAAGAGTAAGTGTCTAAAGAAATTTTCCATTCGTTTTAAAATTTCCTTAAAGTTTTCAGCATCTAAACTTTCATTGCTATCTATAGTAGTTGTAGATTTTTCTCCATATTTAATTTGATATTTAGTTTCTTCAGAAGTTCTTCTCCAGATATCTGAAGTGATTTCTCTAAAGGTGTGGATTATAAAGTTGTATGCTTGAGTGATATTCAATTTTTGAAAAGCGACCACTAAATTAGTAGCTTTTGCCCATAAGTCAATAATTTTACTTTTATTATTGCTATCATCAACATCTAGCCATATTCATGTTGTAGGAATTTGTTTAGTAAATAATTTAACGGGTCATTATCCCTAAGGTGTATGGCTTGGTTGACGTAGTTCTAACTCATTTTCTAAAATTGTAATTTTCTCGTTCTTCTGCTAATCCATGTTCTTTCATCCATTTAACATTCCAGTCATCAGATTCGACTTGAGTCCAATCATTAGTTCTACTTGTTTCTCCAACTAATGTTTGTGTTTCAACTTGTTGATTTAAAGGTGGAGTATTAATTTTGGTAGATTCCTCTTTGGATGGATCATTCATATAAATATTCTCAATTTGAATAGCTAATTGTTCTAAACTCTGTTTATAAACTTCTAATTCTTCTCCTGTGGCTTCATAGAATTTAGTTTCTAATTCTTCTATAACATATACCGGTAAAGGTGGTTCAATTGATGTATAAGAATCTTTAAATTTTGATTCTTTAAATTTTGATTCAATTTGTTTATATAGGATTTTTGGTCCTATTTTAATATTGTCATTCACAATTTCCAAATTATACTCGATATTTTTTATATGAGTTAAAATATCTTAGTTTAAAATATCCGTTTCTCCTAAAAGTTGAGCAAAATTATCATATTGTTCTAAAAATTGATTTATAATAATATATTTTTCTTCATTTTCAGAAAATTTATCTACTAATATTCGTAATCCTTTATTTTTTATTTCTGCTAAATGTTAAGGATTATTTGCTTTTTTATCTCTTCGCTTAGAGATTTATATTTAATACTTAAATTTGTTGCTAATTCTTGTAATTTAATTCGATTAGTATTAGTTAAAATATTAATATTTTGTAATTCTTCTAAAATCATTTTATCCTTTCTATTCATTATATATATATATATATATATATATATATATATATATATATATATATATATTTTTTTTTTTTTGGTTTCGTTACTGGGCTCTGATACCAATTATAGAGGTAAAAAGCGGAAAAATAATTAAAATATAGAGATAATGGTATAATGGACAATAACTAAAATATATAAAGAAATAAATAATAAGATAATGGACAATTCAGAGGGTGTTTGGTAGGGATTTTTGGAGGAAGAATTGATTTTTGAATAGTGATATGATGGGAAATATGTGGTTGAAAAAGAAGAAAAAAGTATTGATGTGATGAAAAATATTATTTTATTGAAGAATGTGTGGTTGAAAATGAGAATTGATTTACTGTAGAAAATGAGAATCTGAAACAAACAGGCTTTCAATCTCATTCGTCAATTAAAATTCATCCAAACCGTACAACTAATTTTATCAACCATCTTTGTCAACAAACTTGGGTACAAAATAGATTAATTCATTTTGATAATTTTCAAAGTTAGCCAAAAATGCTTAAGCGTACCAAACGAGTCCTGCACTCTCCCTAGCATACAGTAGCCAAGCAGGCAACAATGGCTTCCAGTGTATCGACGGAAGACAAGCTATCCGCCTGCTGTATATCGCACCAGTTCCACAAAGTTGCTTCCGAATACCCTGAAAAAATAGCAGTAATACACGCCTCTGGCTTTGCTCAAATCACCCGGGAATTTCACCGTAATTGCAACACGGACCAATTAACCAATGATGATAACAATGAATTTATCTCCAGCGAAAGTCCGTCGTCTTCACACCCTCCGCGTTATGTAGGCGACCAGTGCTTCACTTTCTCCGACATTCTCTCCGCCGTTGAGAATCTCAGTTGTCGACTCAGGCGAATTCTAGACGGCGCGGATGATCCCTATCTAGTTAAATCCCACCCAGGTATGATTATTCATGCGCATCTTTGTTAGTGAGGTGATTGAGTGCGAATTTTAATGGTAATATTGGAATGGAGTTGATATTGTTTTGACATAATCCCACCTTTTGGCAACAACATAAAAAAATATAGATGTGAATTGGGGCAAAAAATAATTAAAAAAGCGATGTTTTTGGCATTCATGTTTGGGATAAAAATAGATATAATTTTTAGCTGTAATACCCACACAGAATTATCTCTGTACGTCTGCTGTCACTCGTGGTTGTTAAACAACAAATTATGAACATTTGATTGTTATTGTTAAAAATAATTCAATTTTTGTGGCAAGTGTTAACCAATTGATGTTAAATATTAGGATGGGGGTAATTTGCAACGAAATCGGATGCAGAGAAAGAAAAGAAAAACCAATAAGAACAACAAGAGAGTAAACATGTTGGGACTTTTTTAGCCTAAGGGTACATGATAAAGGGCTAGTTTGACAATGATCCTGAATAAGTTGGATTATTGAGTGAAGCTGTTTAGAAATCTGTATTATGTTGTGTGTATGTATGTGTATTTAAATGTATACATTTATCTTTTTATTATATATGTTTATTTTTATTCACCTCCTATCTCGAATGACACGAAAACCTTCTGACTTCCAGCCGCTACCTATAAGCATCTTTCTATGACATCCTGCCTGTCATAATCCAAAGTAATCCCCCTAATATGTCTTTCTATTATACTTTTTCGGCTTTATAAGGCATTTCATATTTTATTTCCTAGTCTCAATTTCTTTCGGGTTTTGCAGTTAATTTTTCTAGCAAGAAGTCAGAACTTGTAGAGGTTTCTGTGTCTTTGACATCTTCCAGTCTGAGTCGGCAGCACTCTCCAAAAATAATAGGAATATTCATGGAACCTTCTGTTGAATACATTGTGGCTGTCCTCTCTGTTCTAAGATGTGGGGAGGCATTCATGCCTTTAGATCCCACTTGGCCAAAATCTAGGATATTATCAGTAGTATCTTTGTCAAAAGCTGATCTTATCATTGGGTGTGAATCTTCAATCTGGGGAAATTGCTGTCACCGGCTTGATACATATCAGTGGCTTATTGACGATGGAAATTGCCGTGTTTTACCCATTTCTATGTCGAACTACATCAATGAGCAATGCCATTCTTCACTATTAGCGTGGCCTTGTGAAAGCGAAAATGTAAGATCGTTCTGTTATCTAATATACACATCAGGATCTACTGGAAAGCCTAAAGGTGTATGTGGGACTGAAATAGGTGAGCCTTCATCTCAGTTTCTTTACCCCAAACCACAGAATCTATTTAGTAACCAAGATTCAATAGAAGTTGGAATTTATTCACATGACAATGTTCTTATACTGCCTGTTTTGCAGGTCTTCTGAATCGTTTTTTATGGATGCAAGAAATGTATCCCCTACATGGAGGAGATCTTCTGCTTTTTAAGACACCAATAAGCTTCATTGATCATCTGCAGGAGTTTCTCGGAGCATTGCTTGCATCTTGTACGTTGGTGATACCTCCTTTCAATCAGCTAAAAGAAAAAATATTTTATATCGTTGATTTTTTACAGGTATACGAGCAAGTTAAATATTAGTAATTGTTGTCAATAGTTGTATACTTTGTAGATTGAATGAAAGCTAATTCAATTGCTATGCACTTGCTGATTCCTCCATTTTTCAATGGGGGAACTTAAACCAGCCCTTTGTGCTCATTTTTATTAATCTGTTTTTATAGTGTGCGATGTTTTTCAATCATGTACCTTTAGCTAATGCTTTAACTTCTGACACTTTCATGGATGTAGAAGTAAAGAACAAATTATTGGTTTCTTCAACACTTGTACACTTTAAAGTAGGATATAAATGGTTTCACAGGCTGTTACTCATTGCAGAAAGATAAACTATATGTTTTATTGCAATAACCCCACCGTACAACCACTAATCTAATGGTTTTGTAAAATGAAACATTAGTATCTCGTGTTAGTTATGAAACAAGGTGCTAGACCAGTGTCTGCAGATCTGTTCTTCAGCTTAATCTACAAAGATGACAATAACCCTAAATGTACACTGTAACCCTTACATGAGTTTTAATAATCTTGTTTAGTGCATAAAACCTATCTCTAAGTCTCTTGTAACATATATTTTCCCAATGATTTGGTTATCTAGGTGTGTCCAAATAAGTCATATATGCATCTGCAGCACAAGATGACAAAGGAGAAGTGACATTGATCACAGTGAAAATTTGTTCTTCTGCGTTGTAATCAGGCACAGAAAACTGATTTGCTAATTTTTCGTTGAAAACTCAAACTTTACATTGGAATTGCTGGATAATGGCCAAAATTCCTAATATTATTAAGCTAATTACCTGCTTAGTTTTTTTGTGAAGACAAACGAGTTGTGAGTTGTACGAAGAGACATGTGAAGTGTGACAATAAGATTTTATTTGGGACTATATGCTCATGCCTTGATCTACTCATGGGTGTGAAGAAGCACTCCCATAGTTCTTACATCCTTCTTGTGCATTTTCTTCACTCATTGTCATTTTTCCATTTAGAACTTTGATTAAAGCTAGATGAAAGAAGATGTATACTTCGGTGTCATTTTTAAACATTAGTTAACGTTGAACTTGCGTTGCACGGTATTATGAAATGTTTTATAAGTGCTATAGAAGTAATATTTGAATATACGTGAATGTTAATTAGTTTATAATTAACACCAAGAAATATATACGTGACAATGAATGTTAAATTATTTATTTAATTTAAAATTAAGTAAAATTAGTTGTTAATTAACCTTGAGGGGTTGCTCAATTGGTCAGGCCTTGGGTTTGCTCCCCAGTGGTCACCAATTCGAGTCCCCTCAGGACCATTGAAGTGAGTACCCAGCCGTAAACTCAAGGGTCAGTGGGATATCAAAAAAAAAAAAAAAAATTAGTTGTTAATTAGCATATATGAACGTTAACAATGAAATGCATTATTGAATGTGAAATTCTAATTAACTTATAATTAGAATTAATAATACCGAAATGCATAAATGTAGATGAATATTAATTAAATGAATGTGAATGTTAATTAATTGAGAATTAATAATAGGAAATTCATACATTAATGAAAGCACACATGTGAAATGAATAATAACTTAAATACATATTGAAAAAGGAAAAGTAAGGTATTATTGAAATAATTAAATTATAGTATGGTTAAAATCATCCAAAAAATGATCACTTGATGTGATATTTAATATATTATAGATTAAAATAAGCCGTGATGCTCGGACTTGACATTCTTGCCGGTCTACCCGTGTCGACACGACGCGGGTACCTGTATGAAATACAAGTCGGATCCTTCATTTTTCAAGCCGACACGGCAACCTAGGAAGGTTGACCGCAGTGGCGCCACCTTGAAGAAACCGAGAAAGAACATAGAAAACTTACCAGATGTGAAACTTAATCTATTGAAGGACAGAAACTTAATGTGTTCAAGGGCTGAAACTTAATCTGTTGAAGAAGAACAGAAGGGGTGTGGGCGGCTGATGAGTGTGGACTGAAGAAGAATCGAAGAAGCCCAAATTTGTTGAAAAATATGTGAAGAGCCGTTTTTGGCTGTATTGGAAATGAAAGAAATTTAATTGGCTCAATTTTTAACTACATTTTACCCCAATTCAAAAACAAAAATACTTTTGAATCCCTTTAATTTATCATTTTACCCTAATGAAAAGTCAAACTTGTAAAAGAAGCCAAATCGCTTTCTTTTTTAAATTACACTAATGAAAATTAAAGTGCAAGAAATTTTTAAAATTAAGAAAGGAATAAATTATAAAATTAAACTATTGTTTTAATCAACTTTTTACATGTGATTTTCTTGGGAAAAAAAATTGAAGTTTGAAAGACGTACCTACGTACTCGTGTCCGAAATTTAGACTTTTTCAGTCATGCCCTCGTATCCTATATCTTACAAAATAAAAAATCCGACACTTAGATACGTATCCTTACCTAATACCCGCACCCGAGTCCAAGTATCATAGAAAATAAGAGATTTATGTGGGTAATGAACTTTGGCGATATATTTAATATTTTTCAATGGCTATTGCTCCTGTCTGCATTTCTTGTGCTGCAGTCTGGTGAATAATGGCTTAATATGCACACTGGGTCCTCTTGGATTATTTCTCAATGCCCCAGGCTGACCTTAGAGAAGTGAAATTAGCTTTTATTTCTTAGCCCCTGTTTGGCCCCCATTATTGTAGATTTTTAGGGGGTTGAAAATTTTTAGAATAGTGATTGATGGGAGATGTGTGGTTGAAAAGTTTTAGATTTGTGTGTATTATTATTTTATTTGATGAATGTATGGTTGAGATGAAGAGAGAGAAAAATTTAATGTAATGTAATGAGATATAATGGGGGGCAAACAAGGGCTTAATTTATCTTGGCCATATCATTCTAGTATTAATTACTTGAACCTCATTTTTGATGTTCTGCATTTATAATTTAGCATTCCTTAGCATGTCTGGTTCATGCCTTTGTGCAGTTCAATTATTTATGTTATCCATAAAATTTAAGAGCCCATTTGGCAGGCTTATGCTTATTCTTTTTGTAAAAAAGCTTCTCGAGGAAGCCACCTCGGGCAGCTGTCCTCTTCTAACTAGACAAAGGACTTCAAGGAAATTATTCAAACAAGTGCAAAAGTAGCTTCGTAGTGTCTTTCAAAAGCCCTGTCAGAACAAACTCTAAGTATCATACACCATGAAAGGCAATCGAATTGTTGCATTTGAACATGCCAATATTGAGTTTTCAGTTATATTTGGTTAACTGAAGTACTTACCCAGTAGAGCATTTCTGGTTCTGTTATGCAAATTTAAGGATGAGTCTTTGTTTAACCATTATAGCACCAACAAATGCAGTCAATTTGTTTCATTTGAACATGTCAATATCGAGTTTCCGATTACAGTTAATCAACAGATGTACTTGCAGTCTTACACAGTAAGGCATTTCTGGTTCTGTTAGCAAATTTTAGGACGAGTATTAGTTTAACTATTCTTGCAGTAAAAAGTTGAATCTTTTGAGATTTACTGTTAGATTTGTTTATTTCAAATAAAATCTCATTTCTCGTTTTCTAATTTTTGCGTGATATGATTGAACTGAAAATGGTTGATTTTAATGCTTGTGTTGGCAACAAATTCACTGCATCAGCCTTTATTACTGTTATATATGCAGTCGAAGTTTCCACACACTTAACAATGCTTTTATAGTTAGAGCCACCACGAGACTAATTTCAATGTCTTCCTTACAGGGATACTTTATCAACAGGCTTGTAGCTGTGCCATCTCTAATGAGGGCAATTCTTCCTGCTTTGCAAAGTCCATACTATGCAAGGGTTCAAGCTTCTCTGAAGTTAATAGTCCTAAGTGGTGAAGTTTTTCATCTGCCCTTGTGGGAGATGCTTGTCAAGTTACTACCCCACACTTCTATTTTGAATTTGTATGGGAGCACTGAGGTTAGATGGAAGAACCCCATAATTTTTGTGGGATCTTGGTTGTTATTAACAATGATTGTTTTGATTATGAGAGTATATCTTCTGATAAGAAGCCAAGTAGAGCATTCAATTTAGATGTCACATCTTTAATGATTGCACTACTTGATTTAATAAGACAAGGCTTTCTCTTTCCGAACCATATATGACGAAAATTTCTAAACTCTAATTCTGAAACCAACTTTTATTGTTCTTTCTCAAAAATCATAGTGTCATCAAGAACTCAATTTTTCGTTCTTTCTAAAATTTATGCAAGGTTCCCTGTGAGGTTTTGTGACTTATCAGTTCAAGCGACTTGTGTGCCACTTGTCACCAGAACCTGAGGAAGGTTCTATAATTGTGCACTTCTCCTGAAATATGCTTGCAAGCACTGTGACTAATATGAGGCTAGGTTTTACCATAGGTTAAACTAAATATAAATGATCTTGAATTTCAACTGCACTTTCTCATGCTCAGTAATCTTGAAACCATCGAACTGGGGAACTTCACTTGATACGTGAGCACATCACTTTATAAAATTGATTCTTGTTCTCCCTCTAAACTCAATCACTAATTTTATTTTTTTATTTTCATTTTGATTTGAGGAACTTTATTCCACAGTTACAGAAGGAGATTGTAAACTTAAATAATGCAACTTGCTTCACACCACCATGGAATCTTTCAACATTGTTCTTGAGCAGTAAAAGAGTCTTGTAAACTGTTTTAACCAGTTTATAGCTCTTTATTGTATTTTTTCCACTTCCTCGTCATTTTTCTCTTATTTTAATCTCTTTTTTCCGTCTCCTTATTTATCAAAAAGAAAAGAATTCTATGGTTAGTCCAGAGAATAATAGTCAACCAGGACATTTATGTCATTAATCAGAGCACTATCTAATTTGTCATGAGAGTTTATCCAGTGTGATTTCTATGTGTGAAAGCTTTTATAGGTCTTAGCTAGTTTCTGTTGTTTGTTGCATTTGAAATACCGATCCAAGCTGGAAAAAGATGATCGTATTTTCTCAATTATCTACAGTGTAGCAGCATGCTTGTCATACCTTTATTGCATTCTGACAGTCGTTTGGAATTAATGTACATTCTTATACTGTTATACCAGCCATTTGACTTGTTAAGAGTGTTGTATATCCATACATATTATTTTTTATTTGTTAAATTTCCAATGTAACTGCCAGTGATATCAAAGTTCCTGCTTTAAGCATGCACTGACTTCTAATTTTCGATTGCATCATGATAGCCTACCACTAACCACGTTATACACCATGGTGCAGCTTTATACTCTGCAATACATGTTACAATTAATCTCTTTTTCATTGGTGCAACTTCTATCATGTATTATGTCATTATTGTATCTTCTTACTTTTATATTTAAGACTAGTATTAAGAGTAAGCTGGTTCAGAAATCTTATTTAATAATTCTTTTATCAATCTGTATTATTTTTTTTCCTACTTGTTATACGCCGGGGGGGTTCTTTTAATGATGCTGATATGAACCAAAAGCATTTCCATTTGTCATTATTTTTGCACTTATCTTAAACCATTTGATACATAATATAGAATGAATAATGTGAACATTAATTATATTTAGGTGACTGGCGATTGCACATATTTCGATTGCAAGAGGCTGCCACTCATTTTGGAGAATGAGACACTAGGCAGTGTTCCGATTGGCTTGCCAATTTCTAATTGTGACGTCGTGCTTTTTGGAGAAAATGGTACAGATCAAGGGGAGATATATGTTGGTGGAAACTGCATTGCAGCGGGTTATTTCTGCTACCCTTATTTGATGCCACTGGAACTTGCGGAATTGCCTCCAGATAATTATGTTGGGGGTCCCAGCAGTATACATAGAGTTCAATATTACTTTAAAACTGGTGATTTGGCCAGAAAGCTTCTGGGAGGTGATTTGGTTTTTATTGGTAGAAAAGATCGCACCATAAAGGTTAATGGACAGCGCATTGCTCTTGAGGAGATTGAGAATACATTCAGGGAATATCCAGATGTAGTTGATGCTGCAGTAGTTTGCTGTGAAGTTGAAGGGGAAATCTTACTTCTTGAAGCTTATTTGGTGACTGAAAAGGGGACTACAGAGGGAGAAACTTTGAAATCTTCCATTAGGAGTTGGATATGCAGCAAACTTCCACAAACAATGATACCTAGTCATATCTTCTTCACCAGCTCTTTGCCTTCGTCTTCCTCTGGGAAAGTGGACTACTGTTCATTGGCTGGTTGTTCCACATATTCCAACGAACGTTCCATGGACAAAGTAGAAGAAAATCCTCCGGCTAGCCTCATTCAAGTTATTACAAAGGTTTGTCTGCATAGATCTCAAGAAATTTTACCTTGTCTGTGTATATAGCTGCATATATGCATGATGCATACTCACAGGCATATGGATTCATAAATTCTCACATACTTCCATACATGCATTTTCTGAAGATATGTACAGGTATCAATCTTTGATACTCACACTGGTGTTATAACTTAAAAAGAAATTCTGAACTGAACGGTCTGTCACTTTGTAAATATAAGGTGTTCATGTGCTGTATAAAACTCAATGTCAGTTCGTTAGTTTGTGATGCTACCAAAAATTCGTACCTGGATTGACCCGAAGGTGATGGTTGAAATTCCGCATGCAACGATCTTCAAATACCTGAAACAAAGGCGGCGAGGTGTGTCCTCGTCGCCCCTCCGATGCTTAAGTCAGAAAGAGGAATGACAAAATATTGCCTGCTCGAGTATTTTTATGAAAAACGTACCTGAAGAATGAGGAGGGGACACTTATTTAAAGAGGCTAGTGGCTGACGGACTAGTATTTCTTTATGGGAGGTGTTTGTGTTGTGTTGGGATTGTGTTGCTTTGAGATAAGGTGAGTTTTATGGCAAGTTGGGGGTTTAATGGTTAAGTTGAACTAATATTCTTTGGTCACGTGTTGTTGAAGGGAAGCACGTGAGGTAGGGACCACGAGGTCGATGTACTTGACTGGGACACCCTCGACCTCAACCTTATACAATCTGCCGTGGAACACAAGTGAAATGTTGAGCTCAAGTTCGGGTTATCATCTCAAATGTTAAGGCTTGACCTCGATCTCGACCTCAATGTCCCACAAAATTGGGATGAATGGGATAGCTCGATCTCGAGGTCGGGTATGGGGTCATCGGTTTGTTTTCCAGGATATATGATTTTCGTAGCATTTATGCCCTTGATATTTATGAAAAGAACACTGAACGAATATCTCTCTAAATTTAACTTGAAAAATAGATTAGCTTTCTTGTGCCAATTTTTTTAGTGATGAACGTAGTGGAGCTGAGGACGTAAATGGAAAATTAATGCTTTATCATGTATCGTGTATGTACACATGTTATGCTTCCCTTTTATTTCCTATACTCACGACATTACCATATTGGATACACAATTCCCTGCCCTCTTACCCAGGACAGTGTGCTTTTGTTAAATCTTCATTGATCTTTACTTTTGAAAATATTTTCTTCGGTGCCCATGTAACCTTTTGAAAACTGTGTTTCTCCAGTTTCCTTTAATCACATAATCTAGTATATATGAAATATCACATTTTTTAATTTGCTTTTATATATATGATTTTTCTTAAAATCATCACGGCATCCCATGCATCCTCTCCTGTTTCATATCAAGTACAATTGTCTGGAGGAGTTCAAAATTTCAGTCTTAGCTACTTGGGCAGGTCTTTTCTGATGCGCTGATGGTTGACAAGATATCAGAAGATGATGATTTTTTTGAGATTGGTGGTAATTCTATATCTGCTGCTTATGCTTCCTTTAAATTGGGAATCCATATGAAGTTGCTCTACACTTATCCAACTCCACAGAAGCTTCAGATGACGCTTTTGTCATCTAATTATAATGTAAGAACCGATAGTCATTTGGGACAGGATTTGAGAAAACCTGAAGGAGACATTCTTCTCACTTCAGAATCTGGGATTCTCGGTATTCATGGAAGCAAGCCTCGTGCACGTTTTTATGTGTCTGATACTGAAAGTGATGCTTGTAATACGCATAAACACTTGAAGACAAAGTCAAATTTGTATGCGGATTCAACTGAGCCAAGCTCCAGAGATGAGGATTCTTTGAATCCCAACCCAATGCACCTTGCATGTTCTTTTAGCCGATGCAATAAAGTAATACATGGAGGGCAATGTGAGGGCAATACATTCTGCCATGCAGTCTGGTCAAACGAAATACCAAGAGAAGGAGGTGGCTTTATGCAAGAACTGTGGAAAGTAGATATGGAATCCTGTGTTGATGCATCACCATTGATTGTTTTTAAAGGAAGTAATATTTACGTGTTTGTTGGATCTCATTCACACAAATTTACATGTATCGATGCCAAAAGGTAATGTTGGTTGCTATTTATTTATTGAGAAATCTTCTGAATCTTATCGTTCTTAGAAATTTGTGAATATATGTTGCCTTTAAGCATTCTCCGTGACAGATCTTGATGCGGAAGCGTTTAGAAATTCTTGTAATAAGAATTGAAAATAAGAATTATATTGGAATAATCTTGCTTTGTATTGATATATGATTGATTGATTAAAAAGTGTACAATACCCCTATATTTATAGGCCAAATTATCCCTAATCCTATTAATAAAAGGAAATTAAAATAAGGAAACTAAATTCTAAAAGGAAATAAACTAATCCTAATCTAAATAAAATTTAAGAATAAACCTATTACAATTAGAAAAGGAAATTAGAAAAGATAATTTAAAAAAGATAAACTTCTGGATAAAGTGAAACTATCAATTGTAGTTGTGATGTATTACATCAATCCCCTCCACTTGAATAAAACTCGCCCTCGAGTTTTGTGGGTGTAAGGAAAACTCATCTGGAGGAAAGTATTCGAAGATATCAGCAACATTGAAAGTATTAGAAATGTTCATATCAGCGGGAAGGTCAACTTTGTAAGCATTATCACCAATCTTTTGAAGAATGCGAAAATGACCAATCTTCTTATCTTTAAGCTTATTGTAAGTGCCAACAGGAAAACGATTTTTGCGGAGATGGATCATCACCAAATCACCTTCGTTGAACAGCTTAAGGCGTCGATGTTGATCTGCAGCAGTCTTGTAATGGATATTAGCATCTTCTAAATTTTGTTTTATTTCGTGATGAATTCTTTGAATATGTTCAGCAAACTCTTCTGCATTAGAATTGACATTCGGAAGTCGAATCAAATCTACTGTATGTCTTGGAACACTAGTGTAAACGACTTCAAATGGAGTCTTCTTGGTGGATCGATTAAGCATACTATTAAAAGTAAATTCAATCTGTGGAAGGGAAACATCCCATTGCTTTGGTTTATCTCCACTGACTGCTCGAATCATATTGCCAAGAGTTCGATTAGCAACCTCTGTTTGTCCATCCGTTTGTGGATGACTTGCGCTACTAAATTTTAAATAAGTGTCAAATATTCTCCACAATGTCCTCCAAAAGTGACTTAGAAACTTGACATCTCTATCAGAAGTTATAGAACGAGGAATGCCGTGTAGGCGAACGATTTCACGAAAAAATAGATTAGCCACGTAAGAAGCATCTGCAATTTTCTTACAAGGAAGGAAGTGAGCCATTTTCGAAAATCGATCAATTACAACCAAAACAGAATAAACTCCTCGTTGAGTTCGTGGAAGACCGAGAACAAAATCCATAGTGAGATCTTGCCATATTGTTTCTGGAGTTAATGGGGTATAGAGTCCAGTATTTTGAGCTTGTCCCTTAGCTTTCTGACATATTGGACAACGCTGAACAAAACGACCAATGTCTCTTTTTAGCTGGGGCCAATAAAATCTTTCTTCAACCGAGCTGATTGTCTTATCTCGACCGACATGTCCTCCTAATCCGCCTGCATGCAATTCTCGAATCAAGTGCTCACGCAAAGAAGAACGAGGAATGTATAATTGCGTTCTTTTAAATAAGAATCCTTCCTGAAGTAGGTAATCGGATATAAATTCTCTATTACTGCATCGAGTCCATATATCGTCAAAATCCTTATCAGTTGCATAAAGTTCCTTTAAGCAATCGAACCCAACTACTTCTGTACTAATGGTAGCTAAAAGAGATGCTCGTCGACTTAAAGCGTATGCTACTTTATTCTGTTGGCCTGATTTATGCTTTATAGCAAAAGTGAATTTCTGTAAAAAGGTGATCCATCGAGCGTGCATTCGATTCATTGTTTTTTGAGAATTGATAAATTTCAAAGCTTGATGATCCGTAAATAACACATTCTCGTTGTATCAAGTAATGTTCCCAATGCTTTAAAGTCCGAATAACGGCACAAAATTCTAACTCATAAGTAGTCCACTTTCGCCGAAACTCACTAGCCTTTTCAGTGAAAAATTCGACCGGGCTACCTTCTTTAGATAATACTGCTCCAATTCCCATAACTGAAGCATCACAATCAACTTCAAATACTTTTTCGAAGTTAGGTAGTGCCAACACCGGTGTAGTGCATAACTTGGTTTCTATTGCCTCAAAACTATTTTCTTGCGCTTTACCCCATTGAAATTGACTATTTTTCAAGCAGTCGGTAATAGGTGCCATGATTGCACTGAATTCTCGAATGAAACGCCTGTAAAAAGTTGCTAGTCCATGGAAGCTTTGAACTTGTCTCACGGTTTTAGGAGGTAGCCATTCGCGTATTGCTTTCACCTTTATTTCATCAACCTAGATACCATCTTTTCCCACCATAAAGTCAAGAAATAAAAGTTGATCAGTTATAAATATGCATTTTTTGAGATTGATATACAATTTATTATCTCGCAGGATGGAGAAAACTTCTTTAAGATGTGACAAGTGCTCATCTTCATTCTTGCTGTAGATAGGAATATCATCAAAATAAACTACCACAAATTTTCCCACAAAAGGACGAAGAACTTGGTTCATTAATCGCATGAATGTGCTTGGTGTGTTCGACAACCCAAATGGCATCACTAATCACTCGTAGAGACCATCCTTGGTTTTGAAAGCTGTCTTCCACTCGTCGCCAGTTCGAATACGGATTTGATGATAGCCATTCTTTAAATCAAGTTTGGTGAATACCACTACCCCTTGTAATCTGTCGAGCATATCATTAAGACGCGGGATGGGAAAGCAATACTTGATTGTTATTTTATTAATAGCACGACTGTCTATACACATTCGCCAACTGCCATCCTTCTTTGGAGTGAGTAAAGCGGGAACTGCACAAGGACTCGTGCTCTCACGGATCAATCCTTTATCAAGTAACTCATTAACCTGTAGCTGCAACTCTTCATGTTCAACTGGGCTCATTCGATAATGTGGTAAGTTAGGCAAACTAGCTCCATGTGCCAAATCAATATGATGTTGAATGTTTCGCATAGGGGGCAACTCGCTTGGTAACTCGTCAGGTGCTATATCAGCAAGTAACTTTTGAACTTTGGCGGAAATCTGTATAGTTGCTTCCAAGTAACCTGTAACTACTAATGCTAATATAGTGCTCGGCTCTTTTACTTGGTCAAAGAATTCTGGCCTTGATATGTTGGTAAAAAGTGGTTTATCTTCCTTGATAGCAGGATTATTTTCCAAAGGTTGAGATTGTGGTACTAAAACGATCTTCTTATCAAACCAACAAAATATGAAAGTGTTATCTCGCCCCTTATAAGTGGCATCAACGTCATAGTTCCATGGACGACCCAATAATATATGACAAGCATCCATATCTACCACATCGCACATGATCTCATCTTTGTAATATTTCCCAATCGACAAAGGAACCTTACAGATCTCTAGAACTTGAACTTCTGAGCCTTTTTTAATCCATGCAATCTTGTATGGAGAAGGGTGTCTCTCAGTCTTCAAATTTAGAGTTTTTACCACTGCTTTGGAAACGACGTTCTCACTACTACCGCTGTCAATGATTACGTTGCATACCTTACTACGAATAGTGCACCGAGTCCGGAAGATTTTATGTCGTTGTGAGTTATCAGGCTTTTTGGGTGCAAGTAAAAGGCGTTGGACAATGCACGCCAACTCTTCCCCAGTATCTGCATCTGCAACATTACCACCCTCATAGTCACCGTCTTCAAAATTTTGTTCTTCATCACTTTCGCCCTCTTCTACAATGTTATGGATCGCCTGTTTGGACAGTTATTTGAAAGATGTCCTGGTTGGTTACATCGATAGCACTTTCCAAGATTAGGACGCGCATAAGGGTCATTATTTGTTCGTTTGCTTGGTTTCTGTTTTGGATGTTAGATTGAACAGGAGTTGAAGTTCCACTTTGATTCTGTGCCGAATTCTGAATTGGCGTGGTACCCTTACTGTTATTATTATTGTTGCTTGATGTCGTTGCACCCTTTGGAGTAGAATAAATTTCTTGAATTGGTCGTCGAAAATTGCCTTGAGTATGGGCTGTGGTCCTATTCATCTGATTTTCCACTTTCATTGCTAAATTGATTGCGTCGTCATGGTCCAAACCTCCTGAAGAGCTAGTCGATCTTGAATGACTAATTTTAGGCTTCCTATATATCGAGCAATTAATTGAGCTTCTGTTTCAGATAAATTAACTCGGGCATTTAAACGATAGAATTCCTCTGCGTACTTGTTTACTGTTCGATTGTTCTGTCGACAATTCTGATATTGCTGGTACAAAAATTGCTCATAATCTGGAGGGAGAAATCGTCTTTGCAATAACCGTTTCATCTTGAGCCAAGTTTGCACACGTTTTCCTTGTCGTTGACGATTAAATTGAAGTTGTTCCCACCATGCCGAAGCTCCACCCTTTAATTTATATGCCACGAGCTTAACTTGGCTTTGTTCCGAGATATTCAAATAGTCGGAAAAAATTTCTACGGTATGGATCCAATCCAAAAAATCTTCAATATTTAATCGGCCGTCAAAACTTGGCAATTCCATCTTCATCTTAAATTCTTGAACATTTGTACCCCGATTATTAGCCGTTGGTCGAAAATTATCTTCTTGTTCGGATGAATAATCGAAACCCCGTGGTCTTCTTTGTTGAAAGCATCTATCCCTCGGCTGAAAATTAGGACCTCAATCAAAATTGACTCCTCGGTCAACATTGTAACCACTGTCAACATTATAGTATCGGTCAAAATTGTGTGGGTCAAAATTGATTCCTTCCCTAAAATTAAATCGCGTCTCTACCTCTCGCTCAAGATTTTTCGTCGGAGCTCGCGGTCGGTCACCGAGTTCCTCGTCGCCGCCGATTGGAACCTTTCGCCGGAGGTTACCTTCATTTCGTCTGTTTCTTCGCTCGTAGAACTGTAGAGGGGCAGCCTCGCAAGGGTCGTGATTCGCGACTGGTTCGCGCGCCAGGCAACTCGATCATGGATTTCTGGGTTCTGCTGCCGAAATCGATCATTTGGAAGGGGCCGGAGTCCTTCCTCCACACCTGGGTCGACGTGGGGCTGGGTAATAGGGCGCGTCTCCCTCCTTGCTGGAACTCCATGATTGCTTACATTCAAGTTAGCATTTTCTTCCTCATCGTCGGAATCTGAGTTGATATCTCTCTGTACATATTTCTGTCCACCTGTCTGTTCTGCTCTGGGTGCATGATGTTTCTCAATAGTCATCGCAGTTAGCATCTGCCTGATATTGCGAAGAGCTTCATCTATCCCTTCTAGTCGTTGCTCAATTTTTTTAAACCTCCGTTCGTTGTCGGTGATTTGTTTGCCACTCGAACCGTCCTCAGCCATCAGATTGAGGTGAATTCCTGGCTCTGATACCAATTTTGGTGCGGAAGCGTTTAGAAATTCTTGTAATAAGAATTGAAAATAAGAATTATATTGGAATAATCTTGCTTTGTATTGATATATGATTGATTGATTAAAAAGTGTACAATACCCCTATATTTATAGGCCAAATTATCCCTAATCCTATTAATAAAAGGAAATTAAAATAAGGAAACTAAATTCTAAAAGGAAATAAACTAATCTTAATCTAAATAAAAGTTAAGAATAAACCTATTAGAATTAGAAAATGAAATTAGAAAAGATAATTTAAAAAAGATAAACTCCTAGATAAAGTGAAACTATCAATTGTAGTTGTGATGTACTATATCAGATCTTAATGCTTGTCTTCTAATTTCTTTTATGGAGAAAAGATATTGTAGTGTTTGCTTTTTGAGATAGGAGAAATTATTGAAACTCTAAGATTTTTTGTAAGTCTCACTACTCTTCTGCAGTTATCTGGCTGATAGTTTCTGATTGGTGGTTTTCTTATTATCTGTCCGAGGTTTTCTATTTGGTTGATTCAGAGTAGTAATTTAGAAAACCCCTGACAAACGCTAGTGGCACTGGCTGTGGCTTGGATGCTTTAAATTCTTATACATAACGTTCCTCTCTTTTTGAAATTTCAGACACTGAATACCTGTTTCTGAAAACCCAGACAATACTTAGTGGATATCTGTTATTAATGATTTGTCTGTTACATTTCAATACGTGGCAGCTCCAGAAACTGGCTACTTGCCTAGTTTAGGTTTTAATTAATGAAGAATGTTAGCAGTCTCCATTAGCAATTAGTATTTTGTTCTTGGGTTCTATCTCTTGGGCTTGATTCTGTTTTCTTGGTATATATTTCAAATGGTTGGATACGATCTCTAGTATTTATATCCTTGATTGTTTCGATTAGGTTTGGCTCGAAATTATTAGAACATTCTACCTGAAATATGAGAGGCCAAAATCTTTACTTTGGAAATCACTTGATACCAACCACCTCATGTTTGATTTGATGTGCCTTGTAGCTAACATTATAGCTCTCCAATAGAGTTTATGTCTTCATCAGAATTTCCCTTCTTTCTAGTATTATCTTGGAAATTTTTTTCCATGGAGATCTATTTATATCATAATACATGTCGGATTTCTCAACTTTCAAGTATATTTTTAATAGTTTTTACGACCACCCACCCCCACCCCAAAAAAAAAAAAAAAAATCACAAATGACATAACCATGATTTTTATAGAATAGAACTCTCTCTTTATCAGCCATTATTTTCCTTCATTCCTACATTTTCCATGATAGATTTTGACCTAAATCTTGATATATGATATCTGTCTTTATATATGTTGCTATCACCATTTGAGAACCTTGATAGGATACTCAACTTCACTTCGTTTCTCCCAAGAGACATAAGAATTGTAAATTAATCTACAACGTGAAGGGAACTACATTTCAACATGTAGTTTGTAATTTTGTATCAACTATTTTTCAGCATGATATATCAAGCACCTAAAACATAGATATTCATTGTTTCTATTCCATTGATAGTTTGAGCATAATGGAAGATATTTTTTAGAAAAACTCACAATTCTTACAATTTTCTATACTAGGGTTTTAAAAAAACTCACAATTCTTTCGATTTCTAATACTAGGGTTATCTTTTGTATATGGTTTAGTGGTACTGTCTGCTGGGAGACTAAACTGCAAGGGAGGGTAGAATGCTCAGCAGCAATTTTGGATAATTTTTCTCAGGTTATATATTACTTTTATCCTTTTATCTTTTTTATTTCATATCTTTCAAAAATGTGTCAAGAGCTGACATGAATGCCTTTAGATTGTAGTTGGATGTTACCAAGGAATTATTTATTTTCTAGATTTTTCAAGTGGAAGTGTCTGCTGGAGTTTTAGAACATATGGTGAGGTATGATAATTCCAAAAGCTTAATTTTGTTTGTCATGAACTAGACTAAATTTTCATTGCATAATTTCTTGAGTTTTGTTAAATGTGCTCGAGGCTATTATAGATATTCTGTAATGATGATATATGACCACGTGGATTTGCTTCTTTCGTTTTGAAGCAACGCGAGCGACGTAATAGGCTTCCAATATATGCAGCACAATGTACACGATAGTTATTAACTTATCATACATCATTATATTAGTTTGTATTTGGTGGTATTATGGGGATTTAGTAGAATAAATTGTATAGGCCTTTAACTATAAATGATGGGTAGGGTTCATTTCAGGAGGGTAGAAAAAAGGGTGTCAATTGGGAAAGAGCTGAGTCTCTCGAAAGCTTAGTGAGCTATTCTAAATTTCATTCAACTTTAATAGTAATTCAATATAGTTCCAATTCAGCACCGGAAAATAAAAATACACATCAGAATCCTATGATGACATTTAACTGGTGTTAAGATATCTATTGTTTCTAAAGCTTCATTATTTTTAAAGTTATATTGATGGGTGCTACCAGAAAAAGAGAAGAAAATCTCAACTGTCCTCACCCGCCAACAACACCAAAAAAAAAAAAAATGTTGTCCCTTGCTGATCTTTGAAGCTATGATAGAAGATCTAATAGAAATTCTTTGTCAGGTTTACACAATCTTATCCTAATGCAACCGAACTTGACCAAACTTGCATCATTATAAGAGTGATGGTAAAATACACTTTTTTCACGGCTTTTCCATATGCAGGGTGCATTCTTCATGCCTAGGGCTCGCTTTTTCCCGCCTTTTAGAACAAACTGATTTTAACCTGTAAATCATATTACAAGAGAAATATTAAAATTTTACTTCCAAATGTGTACTACTTTCAAAGTGACAGATGACAAGAGGGGTGGCAGTGTTTCGAAGTTTCTAGAAAGGAATTTACACGTCATTCATTTTAGTCATGCAGTCATCACAACAAATAGCATAGTGAAAACTGAAATGTGGAGCAGTTGATTAACTATTTGCCCGTTACTGCAGTAATTTCCCTATATTTGCACTGTTCATTTCTCATTTCAGTCAGTAATTGAAGTGGTTAAACTTGTCCATTGGTTTTCTGATAATTATTTTGTTCTCACCTTTGCAGGTCAAATCACCACCAGTGATCGACAAATGCAGGAATTTGGTCTGGTATAGTTTAAACTTGTTCTATTGGTCAGAATGCTTTTAAGGACTTTCACTATATAAAGTTGTTTATTTATTTATTTTTTTATCTGTAAACTTTACAAAATCACTCATGAAGAGGCCCCAGGTCGTCTTGCATCACCTAGCAATAGTTTATTCTTTGGTTTCCATATTTGTTAGGTTCATCTGATATTAAATATATAATACGTTTGAATCAACTGCATCTAGTTGAGGGCAAATAATATCATGATATCTGAGTCATTTCTAGACCAAAGTCTAAAGATGCCTTCTTCATCACTGACCATAACCATCTATCTGCAGTTGGTAGATCATTTCTTTAAAACCAAAATGAGCAGGACTTGAAATTTCACTAGTTCCAGTTGTTAAGTGATGCTTTTCTCCTCAGTGCACGGAAAAACTCCCGCTGTCCTGTAATTCTGTTTTGTGATTTTCTTGACATGAAATTGATGCATAGCACTCTAACACGGCATCAAATCTGAAATGGTTTCTAATTATTGCGAACAAATCTTTGCAGGTGTGGATCATATGATCACAATCTCTATGCCATCGATTACAAAAGCTACAGCTGTGCTTATAAACTTCCTTGTGGTGGCAGTATATTTGGTTCACCAGCTATTGATGAGGTAGGTTTTAGCAAAATCACAGTGAGTAGCATTCGTAGTTTATTTCACTTGGTCAGACAAATAGGAAGTTCCAACTCTTTCTGGCCACAGTTAGTTTTTTTTTTTTTCTTTCTCGAAAATTATGTAATTTGTCCTCTGGCTACTACCATACAACTCTGAGTGTCTACATTATCCCATATTAGATATATTCACTTGGATTTGTAAAGCACATACACGAGGAATTTTATTAATGGCTTGTGCTAAAATTTCCTCGCAAACTAAGATCAACTGAGAGCAATTTGTGCTGAACAATTGCGAATTGCAGGGAATATATTATGTTTTTAACTATTTTATTGCCAATTATGGTGTGCTAATGCAAAGAGATCAAAATTGGAATAGCAGCCTAATTGAAAAGGTTCAAATCAAAGCGCATGTTCAGAAATTAATGCCGTGTCTTTTGTGCTGTTCATCAAATGAATTTGATGTGCCCATTTCAAAGTGCCTATACTGGGGAAAGTCCTAGGATATCCATTTGTAGTTTCAAGTTGAGAAATCTTCATTCTAGATTAACATAAAAACACTGTTCCTCTTCATTCCCCAGCATCATCTTCATTTACAGTGCATACTCTGCCAACAGAGCCTCCCATCTACAGCGTATTTGTGTGGGCACTTGATCGGTGGTATAAATGTTTCCTTTTTAACACCTTTCTTAGATAGGGACATTCGTCATGTTTATACTCGTTAATCTTTGGAAATGTAAAAGGTAGCATGCCTGACTGTGGCTGTCTGGCCTGGAATGGTGTCCCTAACATAAGTTCATGGGAGGATAAAGGTTTTCTAAAGAACAGGAGCAGCTGTCAGGTGGGGATGGTCACCATTTAAACTGGTTATGTGGAGGAATGCATTTAAGCAGTGACGAGGTCAGAGGAGTAACAGCCATGTAAATGGTTTGCTTGTTGGATTATTTTTGGTGTAGGCTTGTCCTGCTGTGGGAGGGTAGCCATTTTTCGTTTGGCTTAAAGAGTCCATTTTATATTTTAGCAACGAAGTGAAAATGACGATTTGACCAGATTGTGGGGAATTTGCTTCTAGTCAAATTGTGCCCTTGTTCCAGAATGTACCAAACATCACCTCTTGATGTCCAACTTGGACTTGCCCCAGGCAGTCATAGAGGAACTGCAATTAAATTTATGTTTACTTGTGTTTCTTTCCTTGTGTATATGAATGAGTGTGTACTTACATTATAAATATAAAGTGTATTTGTAATTTCGACAGTTCCTCAGCAGGTGTTACCCTTTTGTCATTTTCATTCACTACCTTTCTTGGACGGTGATCCTTTTTTTTTTTTTTCAATTGTAATTTTACAGGACCAAGAAAAGCTTTATGTGGCAACTACTAGTGGCCATGTGACAGCATTTTTAATCAAGGTATGGGAATCACAAAATTGGATTTGATTTCTTTGTGTTATTTCATCTTCTTACTACGACTGTCAACTGTTGTTGACTACAAAGTGAAACTAACCTTAACTAAGCAGGTTGTCGTTGCTGTTGGTAATACGTCGAAATCATTTTTAGGTTTAGGATGGAAGGAAGTGGTTAGTCCACTTATTTTCTGCTGTTTTTGTTTTGTTTTGGCTTATGAAGCTTTTTAACTAAAATTTTTAGTAGTATTTAACTACAATTTTTACAATTAATTAAAATATCAGTTTTACTAATCATGCATGCTGGTTCTGTGAATATCAATTTCCATGATAATACAGATAATCTAAAGGTTCTTCTGGAACGATTTTTCAAGATGCTACCAATTATCGACCTGTTTCATAAACGTATTATTTGTAGATTCAAGCAGATTTATTTGCTTTTTGTCGGCATCTTTAAACGTCCCATCTCATTAACCATGATTAGAGACTGTTTGATTCTTATTATTTTGCATTATATTTTCATGCTTTGTGATACCTTATGTGCGTTTTTGCATAATCAATAGAAAAGTGTAACAAGGTAGACTGTACAAGTACAAGTAAAAATAAGGGGAAAAAATGATGTACCTGTCAAGAATAAGTATGTACTGGCATCATTAAGATACGAGAGCCTGTTTTAGTTTTTTTTTACCATGTGCATCACTGTAGAAGATTGAACTTGTGTCACTATTTAACACTTTGAATAATACTATTTATGGTGGAACATTGATGATGTGGCAGTCTATGAGGAAATATGTGGAAAAATGGGATTGGACAGTTCAATTTGTATGAGAGAGGGGGAGGAGAGAGAGAAATGTGAGGGATAATGGGTTGCCACATCACCGATGTTCCATCATCATGATAAATAGTATTACTCTAACGGGATAACGGAATTCAAATTTATCTGATGTGTTACTGTCCCATAACACACTCCTTATATTCTCCTTGGCATTTAATATTACTTGTGACACAGCTCGTGCTGATGTGTGAGCTACATGTTCCTACAGGCTATGCCTTTTAATAAATTATGGATGCAAGATTTGGGAACGCCAGTATTTGGGTCTCTTTCAATCAATTGCTCGAATGGAAATGGTAAGCATTTGGTCCATCTAAGGATACATCTTTGTTTATGTTGTTCATGGCTTGTATAATCACTTATGCATAATGTCATAAAAGGGTATAAAAATTTCTGTATTCCAAAGCTATTCAAATCCAACTTTCATTGGATATCCTCTGTTGATTATTAAGGCTCATAATTTTGGATTTTTTAAAAATCGAGTGGCTGTACTATTCTGCTCTTATGTTTTATAACACCCAAGTAGCATGATCTTGTTTACATCTAGTAGTTACTTTGCTCACTGCCTTTCCAACACCCAGAAAAAGGGAAATGGAAAAGGAAAAGAAAGAGGAGATTCACGTTTATGCTTTGTTATTACTTATATGTTCTTATCGTTTCTATCTTGTTTAACATGATAATGCACTCCTTGTGTATTATCTTTTATTTTTGATTTATCAAATTTACATGATTACCTATCAAAAAAAAAAAAAAAAAATGTTCTTGTGCAGTTGCACTGAACATGTGTTTGTATTTCCTGGTGTTTGATATGTCCCATTTATGTCTCAATGTGCAGTCATTTGTTGCTTGGTGGATGGGACTGTTGTTGCGCTGAATACCTGTGGATCCATCGTTTGGAAGGTATAATCAGTTATCTTCTTGATGCCCTCTATAGATGGGTGATTTAATAACGGTTGCTGTACTATGACATTAATTAATGCAACCTACCATGTGGTCATTCTGATAAATAAGCCACTGAATTGTTGTAGATTCTTGGATTACTAGTCATCCGTGCTCATGTCACACTGGATATATCATTTTATAACCTGCTGGAAAATTAAAAGACAACTTCATTGCTGTTTGACTTTCTTCGTTTCATCTGGGGTTATATTTTCCTGTGTGGTTATCTGCCTGCTATACTATTTTCCCAATAGTGGAAGTCCATTTTATTGACTGGTGTACATGGCTCTAGAGGGGGTGACCGAATGATAAAGGCCTGAAATTTTTATGTAACTTGTAATTTCTGTAAGGTAATTGGCATTAAATAGAATATTTATTACAAAGACTTGTTCTGTGAATGTCATCCCTTTTGCCATTTTCTTGTTTTTCATTTATTAAAAGACTAATTCTCACAGGGAAGCACCCTATGAATGCTTTCTTTTGTAGTTAATATTTATCATTCTGAAGTCACATTTGGCTATGTACATGCACTGATGAAAAATGAGGGAAAAACTATCCAAATCAAGTTTGAATTTTTATAAAGTTCCAGTGTTTTTTTTCTTCTGTCAGTATTTTATTCTTGCACAATTTCTTGTAACTATTCTTTTTTCAATCCTTTTTCATGTAACAGGGAAGAACTGGTGGGCCAATTTTTGCTGGACCTTGCATATCTAAGTCATTACCTTTTCAGGTAAAATTCTTATATGCGAGTTGTCTAGTTATGTTACAACTATATGATAAGAAGATACCGTATGGGAAAAAGATTTTGAAGATAAAGAACATATCTGTAGTGTCAATTGCAATAATTTACCATGTGACAATTATAGGGTTATGACTCAATGCTAGCCCCAAGAACTAAATCAAAGTTCATGCTAGTAATGATAAAAATTAATTTCATTATGAATTAAATCAGAATTGTGAGTTGTGTCTTATACAGGTACTCGTATGTTCGAGAGATGGAAGTATCTACTCCTTTGAAATGGTAATATCTTGTATTCCACATGTATCCATTGTACCTTCTACATGCCAAGTATTATTTATTAATTTGAGATTCCATGACCTTTTTTCTCTGTCTTCATCTGGGGCAAGTAAAAAGGATTCCCAGAAGATGTATGAAGCTGACACAATAGCTACCAAATAAATACGAAATGGGCACAATTGAAAACTTTGTAAAATACTATCTGAAAAACCTCCCTGGAAGATATGACAGTTATGGATTCAAATGAAAAATATTAAACGTGGCAAAATTCACTCACAAAACCCTCTACTTCTACTTCTAACTAAAGGCGAACAGCCGGCATTGCAAGCAAATAGAGAGCCTCCGCCCGTTTGAGCCGTTGCGAGCCGGAAAGTGGACCGGCTGTTTGAGTCGCGAAAGGGCCGCTTGCTTAAATTATATTATTTATCGCGAACACAAATCTCCTCGTCACTACTAGATTTGGGTACAAATCTGCTGTTAGTGTTCTCATTGAGAATGTTTCAATTTGACTGACAAGATAACTGTTAACCTGTCACCCATTTACACCATTCACCAACTTGGATCTCTAAAAATGTCAGCTAGCAAAATGTATCATCCCTGGTTTTTTCCCCTGAATAGAACCGCTTGTGTACCACTTTCTTGGGAGCAACCAGTTATTATATTAACAATAACATGTTCATACTGTTTGCCTCATGTATGGTGTGCTGACAATGTAATTTGTTACTTGTATAATTTTCGATAAGCGAGAGAAAATATATATGATCTTGCAATTTAGATTCAGCATCAATCGTAATATCATCTTTATTCCAGGAAAAGGGTAATCTACTCTGGGAGCATGCTGTTGGACAACCAATTACCTCATCCCCTTATGTTGATGAAAACTTGCAGCTGGCATCTGATGTTTCCCAGTTGTCTGACAGGTAGTAGATAAATAGTTGTAATGTCGAATATTTTACCTTAACATAATAAAATTCTCACTTCGTTGTTCAGGTTAATCTGTGTCTGTGACAGTTCTGGAAGTATTCGGGTGCTTCTAATTGATTCATGTGCTCTTGAAGATTTACATCAAAATAAAAAATACAGGGTACAGGAATTCGCTAGGTTGGACCTTGAAGGAGATATCTTCTCTTCGCCAGTTATGATTGGTGGCAAGATTTTTGTTGGTTGCAGGGATAACCATGTGTACTGCATTGAGCTTCGTAGTAAATATGAGCTTAATCCCAAAGTCAGTTTTTGTTGCTAATCCTATGATACTGGAGTTAAAAGTGCATCGATAAGTTGGCGCCATGGGATATGAGGGCAATACAACTCAGAGGCCATGAGAATATGTTCCTCATCTTGTAAAGGCTGAGCATGATATCTGTGTGCAAGCATTACTAAGAAAGTAATTTCAGAGGAGAACTTCCCTAATGGCAGACAGTGCATATATTAACTTGTTAAACTGCACTTCAAGTTGCAAGTCGTCAACGCTTCTAGAGAGCCCCCAAAAGTGTGGACCAGAAGGATATTTTCCATGCCATAGATTCTTCTCCTGGATCCTCGGGGTAATGCAACAGGGTTTCGAGAATGGTTCGCATTGCCATCTTGGCCATGGATATTTCTAGCGTTAGATACATCCAACAGCATGATCATTTCTGAATTTTAATTATTAGTCCGTTCTGTGCCAAATGAAATGCAAGGGGCTGAAGAAATTGGGTCTCAACCTTTTTGTGTTGAGAGTTGGTGGAGTCGACCTATGCCCTTGAAGGTTTCATTGATAATCTTCCTCTACAGGCAAATGCTGCAGTGGATAACATTTTCCAGTTCCGAGAACATACCGTGTTTGCGTGTTTGCTAGGTGTGGTGTATGACAAATACTGGCATCCTGAGGGCAGCTTTCCCAAGGTTTGCTCCACACAAATGGCGTTCTTGCAATCAAGTGGAATGCTCATAGTGTTCAAAAGCTGAGATGTTGATTGAAAGAAATATGTTATTTATTCACTTGAAAACTTGTTTTCAGATTCATTAAAAGTGGTGAGGCACTTAATCAATGGATGCAAGCTTTTCCTTAACCCTATTCAACAAAAGGTCCATCAAACTCGATCGAGGACTATTTACGACACAATAAAAACAATGGGTTTGAGTGATATATTAACCTTGAGAGCATTTGTTTTGTTCTTGATGATATAGGTTGTGTTTTGCTGTCTGCAATTTCATCAATTGTTGAACCTGATGGTTTTTGTTTCCCTTTTATTTTTATATGGATGATTTGCAGATGCATCCCTATCTATACCCTTAGTTGCATTTGTATTTTAACTTCTTTTTGACATTGATTCAGCTCATCAGTCTTTCATGATAGATGCAAATAGGAACTACGAATGCAAAAAGTAGAGAAAATCCATGCCTTTTCATGAAAAGTTGGGAAGCTTCACGAGTATAAAGGAGTATTTAGGATCAAAGTGCAAATAGAGGTATAGATTTGAAAGATAGCTGCAAAATATCCTTTGTCTACAGCTCCAAAAATTAATGGTCGATATTTTGAGTACGGTTTTCATAAACCGTTTTATAATCTAGGTTTTTTATATTTCTGAACAATGATCTTAGGCTTTACACCATCTCATTCTAGATATCGCTTCAATCCCTTGTCTTACTACAATTGCTCTCAAAGTTAGCTCAGATCTAATTCTTGGGGTTATCAGTATAAAATGTCCATACATTTGAAGTTAATTGTGCAAAATGTTTCCCATCTTGCATTTTTATGCATTTTCAGATGGGTAAATAGCAGAAATGGTCCCCAACGTTTACACCATTTGCTAAAATGGTCCCTATCGTTTTAAAATTGGCATTTGTACCCTTATTTCAAACGTTTCTTGCGGAATTGGTCCTTCCATCCAACAACCGTTAGAACCTTTTGAAAATTTGCAGAAGTGGTCCCTATGGAATATAATTTAATATTTCGTTTATATATTTTGGAACGGCTTGCTTCGACGAGTGGTAACTTTCGCTACGGTTGGCCGTTTCACACGCCGTTAGGGATGGGAGAAACTACATCATGAGCACTTCGAAATGGTATTAAAAATGTAATATTTCGACTTCGTTTGACTTCCCGTAATAATCCCGCAGAATGGAGACAAAAAATAAGAAAAATCGTTTATATATTTTGGAACGGCCTGCTTCGACGAGTGGTAACTTTCGCTACGGTTGGCTGTTTCACACGCCGTTAGGGATGAGAGAAACTAGGTAATGAACACTTCGAAATGATATTAATAATGTAATATTTCGACTTCGTTTGATTTCCCGTAATAATCCCGTAAAATGGAGACAAAAAATAAGAAAAATCGTTTATATATTTTGAAATGGTCTGCTTCGACGAGTGGTAACTTTCGCTACGGTTGGCCGTTTCACACGCCGTTAAGGATGCAAGAAACTAGGTCATGAGCACTTCGAAATAGTATTAAAAATGTAATATTTCGACTTCGTTTGACTTCCCGTAATAATCTCGGAAACTGTAATATTTCGACTTCGTTTAAAATTGGCGCTTCGAAATGGTATTAAAATTGGTATTAAAAAAATTCTAGGATTAAAATGTAATAAGAAAAATTGTTTATAAGAAAAATTGTTTGCGAGATTATTACGGGAAGTCAAACGAAGTCGAAACATTACATTTTTAATACCATTTCGAAGTGCTCATGACCTAGTTTCTCCCATCCCTAATGGCGTGTGAAACAGCTAACCGTAGCGAAAGTTATCACTCGTCGAAGCAGGCCGTTCCAAAATATAGAAATGATTTTTCTTATTTTTTGTCTCCATTTTGCAGGATTATTACGGGAAGTCAAACGAAGTCGAAACATTACATTTTTAATACCATTTCGAAGTGATCATGATCTAGTTTCTCCCATCCGTAACGGCGTGTGAAACGGCCAACCATAGCGAAAGTTACCATTCGTCGAAACAGGCCGTTTCAAAATATATAAACGATTTTTCTTATTTTTTGTCTCCATTTTACGGGATTATTACGGGGAAGTCAAACGAAGTCAAAATATTACATTTTTAATATCATTTCGAAGTGCTCATTACCTAGTTTCTCCCATCCCTAACGGCGTGTGAAACGGTCAATCGTAGCGAAAGTTACCACTCGTCGAAGCAGGCCGTTCCAAAATATATAAACGATTTTTCTTATTTTTTGTCTCCATTTTGCGGGATTATTACGGGAAGTCAAATGAAGTCGAAATATTACATTTTTAATACCATTTCGAAGTGCTCATGACGTAGTTTCTCCCATCCCTAACGGCGTACGAAACAGCCAACTGTAGCGAAAATTACCACTCGTCGAAGCAAGCCGTTCCAAAATATATAAACGAAATATTAAGGGCCCGTTCAGTAGGGATTAAAATCAGATTAAAATTGAAAAAATAGCCGTTATTGTTGACTTTTATTAGACGAGTGGGACCTAATAACGACCATATTTTCAATTTTAATTGGATTTTAATCCCTAGCGAACGGGGCCTAAATTATATTCCATAGGGACCATTTCTGCAAATTTTCAAAAGGTTCTAACGGTTGTTTAACGGTTGTTGGATGGAAGGACCAATTCCGCAAGAAACGTTTGAAATAAGGGTACAAATGCCAATTTTAAAACGATAGGGACCATTTTAGCAAAGGGTGTAAACGTTGAGGACCATTTCTGCTAATTACCCTTTTCAGATCTATTTACAACTTTCATTACAAAAATCATCCTTCCACCCATCTGCTGTCAACTCCATCATTAACTGCACACCTAGACAATTTTATTTTCAAATATAAAGGTTAAAATCGTCTCTCATTTTAGGCCATTTCTTGCCCCCCCCCCCCCCCCCCCATAACCAGATTATCCCACAAATATTAAAAAAAAAAGGAATGAAGCATTAATAAATAAAATCAGCAAAAAGCATCAAGATTAATCAAACAAATTAAGCAAACACAACGCAGCAATCTGATGTTTTAAGTTCTTGAATCTATGCGTAAAAGCGTAATCATTTCTAAAATGGAGTACATTTATTGTTTCAAGTCCACTGTTCATCATTACCTCATGCACTTTCCATTTTCTAGTTATGGCTTCCATACTTGCTCTCATCCGTCATTACTCTCCACAATAAACTGCTGTAAAAATCGTAAGTCATTTTCCACTGGAGCTGTTAATCCCCTTTCTTGCCTGAAATTGAACATGTAACAAACATTCATACCTATTAAAACGTTTTGCATTAAACATTCCTACCTTTCAGATTGTTTTGCATCATTCCTACCTTTCAATTTGACACGACCCCGTCTCGAGTCACCCTAGTGGACCCAGACGTGACGTGCGCCGATGATGAGTTCCAGCTAGATGCTGGACCCATCACCAAGGTCACATAGACTGTTCTACGACTATTTGACAATTTTATGAAAACAATATTTTTGTAAAAATTTTGGTAGAATTTCCCCCGAAAATAGAACAAAACAAACCTGAAAATTTACAAAAGACCCCATACAATAATCAATATCAAATATTTGGAAACCACCAAATTCTTCAATACCACCACAACTAAATCAATATGGAACTAAACTTGAGTGAATACTTCTACTTCAAAACACCATGTTTGCATGCATGCATTACAACAATTGAACAACTCATCGACGAAGTGAACATTAAACAAAATATCAGACCAAGTGTTTTGTGAACATGAGTCCCCAATTAAACATCTAAATGCTATGATATGGTTAAAATCATGCAACCTAATGATAGATAGTCAGACTCTGGACTTCAGCAGGCTTTCCAGATATCTCAAATTCAGCGACCTCCTGATAGGAAAAACATGACAAAATATATGAGCTTATAACTCAGTGAGTGAATAGTTCGCAATAACATATGCTTTTTCCATTTATACATTTTTACTGAAAAAATCTGATTTATTATTCTTACAGTTTTTAAGAAATTATGATAATTTCTTTTATAACTGAAACATGCTAAAATCATAAAATTTATACGCTTTATTCTGAATAACCAACTGTAAAAATATGTCAAATAAAGATAATCTGGTATCAACATAAATCTGTGTAAAGTTATCATTTTTGTAAGTTAAAATGGTATTTCTGTAACTGAATAAGCTGAATTCTATATGCTAAAATGAATTATTATCTGATATTTGAAATTCTGTGAATCTACAACTGAATATACATAAATGATATACTAAATAAACACACCAAGAAGTACCCAATGAATAGCCTTACTCATGTACAGAGTAATCTCGATGTACAAGGCAAAGCCATTCAAATCTGATAATCTAATAATCTGGTCATACGTACGCGAGCTGCCCCAAAGGCTAATCACCCGAGTACACGGCCCAAAGCCTATGTGTGTACGAGAGTGGGTCCCAAAAACCTCTGATAATCTGGTCATACACTGTGGAAATACATTCACATTAGTGAAGAGCGGGTAAAATCACTTGGGTACTTTCTGATGGTTTTAAAATAACTTTAAATATGTTGAAATATATAATATAAATATAACATGCTAGAGAAATAATTTCAATGAATTGGATCTAACTTTAGAAGAAAACTGACTACAAAATCCGTTTGATTCTGAAAATAATGCTGTCAAATCAAATATATGTAATAATTAACTTTCTGATATAATATAAATTTAATAAATATTTATTTCTAAAAAATAATATTTTTCACTCACAAAATACGAGTTACAAGTTAGACTGGCTGATAGACGTTTCCAATCTCTTCGTCACCACCTGAAATACGATATGAATAATCAATTTAACAATCACCATAATAAGTAGTCTTAATATTAAAATACAAGCTCTTAGCACTTAATTCCTCCATATTTGAATAAATTTTCCAAATTATTCATTTCATCCATTGGAGCTAATATTACTTTCTAATCCATTAACTAATAACCAACTCATCAACAAATCCTTCAATCCGAGTATATATACAAATACCCACTTCAATCTAATGACAACTAGTAATCATAATTCATCCCATTAAATTTTCCTCTTCATATATAAATATATACTTCCTAGTAAATTTTCATCATCACAATCATTTTCCACAAAAATCATTACTTGAGAATCAAATTAGAAATTCTAGGGTTAGCCCAAAAATAAGGTTCCTTACCTTAAATGTAAATGGAAGCTAACCATCCAAAAACTTGAACTAAAAATCATGATCTTTTACATACATTTGAAATTTCGAGCCAAGTTAAAACCCTAAAAAATTGACAATATATAATTCTATATCTCTTGAAAAAAATTAAGATAAATCAAACCTAAAATGGAGAAATCAACACTTACCCCTTTTTCTTCCTTTTTTTTCCCTTCATTTTCTTCTTTTTGGAGAAATGAAAAAAAAGAAAAAAAAGAAATGGGTTTCCAATTGGTAAGGCAATGGGCTTATTGCAAAAGGAGTCCCTTGACTTCCCAAGATAATATAAGTAGATCTTTCACTCCAAATATAATTAATCTCAACCCTCATATAATATCCATTATGAAATAAGTTCCAAGAAAATTAATTTGCTTCACTTAAGTCATCTTTGACTATGATTTTGACAATTCCATATTTGAATTTTGTCCAAAAGAAAAAGGGTTGTAACACAATTGCTATGTGAAAACCGTCCCAACCTATGTTTGTATTCACAGAATAGGTCCTTGTCATCTCCTATAAGTAACCAATTTTAACCACAGCAACTCAGACATTGATCACACGAATTTAAACACCGCAACTCAAACACACAATTGAGACAACAATTAACGCACAACAAATATAACTATTCAACGAAATCTCAACAAAAAATCTTAGCAACTATAGCAATTCACATCCAACTTTCCATTTAAAATAGGCAAAATCAAATATTCAGCAACAAAACAGGTTTTGAAAGTGGACAATTTAGACACAACATTTGGGCTCTTATTTTGTTCAACATTCAGACACATCAACAAAAATGAATTTACAATTCAGCCCAACCTTCAATGCACTACATGTGCATTGAACAAAAAATCAGTAAAAATTATAGAATGTTCCTAATTAGGTGGTGTGTCCCTCTGTAGCCCCTCTTATTGTGCATTGGTTCACCACATTTCCTACATGTCATTATTAGCTTCGCTCTTTTCCCTACATAAGATATGGCTACTGAAGTTATCTCTGAAGGGCTTTTGCGAAGACTTTCTAGATCTCATCGCCTGACGTGAAGAAATCACCTCATTTGGCTCTTTTCTTCTGTTCTTTTTTGGCCTACCATGCCTTTTGGTGTACACCGGTGAATTCAGAGAGTTGAGATCTGGGTCAAGCCATGAATTCAGACCTATGATGGGGAAAATTAATGGCGCATATGTCATGATATATGCCTCTTTTTGTAGATGGTGAATACATAATTCATTATACTAAGGTCTATAGATACCACTTAGGCAATCACACGGAAACAAGGGATTCCTGATAATTGCCAAGCAAGACATGTACAAGTTCTTGCCCCAGAGGTCCACATCATGTAGTATAGTGCCTCCATTGTGCAAAACTTGACACTTTTCATTCCCCACATATTTAGCCCATTCAACCCTAGCAAGTTTAATGTTCTTATCGAGAATCTTTTCGATTCTAGGACCTCCTGCTATTGTCCATTGATCAGCCGACTCCCTACTGGATGCACATCATTATCCCTAAGCATTTCTTTAATATTGTCTTCACACTCAATCTAGTCAACTCCTTTCCTAAACTTATTTTCGCTTTTTTTATGGTAAAACTCCAATACCATATCATTACCAACTGCATGTAAGGACTTCTTCAAATTACCTCTGGGAAACAATGCAGCATGGAAGAAATCCAAGAAACGCATGAATCCATGTTCGTATGCCAGATTGTTTGGCTTATCACAAAACTGGCCTCCATGTTGTACTTCAACAGTGAAATAGCCTAAATTTGCACCTGCATGCAATCATATGAAAATGAGGGAATGTACAATGAAAGTATAAGTGTTATGCTTTAGGTCCAATCGATTTTGAACATAACTTTTAATATATAATTGATGCATTCTATTTATGGCAGATCTATTATTTAATTGAATTAATATTTCATTAAATTAATTAAAAAATATATAGATTCAATTCTTAGCCCTTGTCTGTCTACCATTTTTACAAACATTATTTTCTACAGTAAACAATCTCAATCACATATTCACTTAATAAAATATTCCACACACAAACTAATAAAGTTACTTTAAATTTCAACAACACATTCTCCAAAAAATACTATTCATTACTCCATTTTTCTACCAATAATGGTAGACAAACAGGCTCTTAGTAATTTGTTAATCACAACGAGTTGCGATTGTGAGAGACAAATTACATATGATTAAATCTTAAGTCATCCATGGTCGTAAGTAATAACAATATACATATATCGTTATTACAGATAGATTATCATGCGTGACATTTCTTACTTGTGAAGTGAGTAATTGATCTCACAAGGTAAAGTATGATACCACTTAAATGAACACGTGAATGTTTTGTTATAGGAGACCCGATAGAGAAACTCTACATAGATAACTATCTGAGTGTCGTGGTTAATTTCCGACGTTTGGTAGTGGAATTGACCCTTTGATTAAGGCCATTATAGTACCTTATATGGGGGACAATCATGCTTTGGTGATACTGGATGTTGCTCTACCAATAGGCATTAATACAACATCATTCGAGTATGTCAATAATTATATGAAAGTTGTGAATAATCAATAGAGGATTCATCACCCTTAGATAGTAAAAGATTATGATCTACATTTCATTTAGTTAAATCAATAATGAAATCATTGGTCAATGTGTACTCATAAGTTGAAAGGAGTTTTCGACTTATATTGATTTAAGAGAAGGATAAAGGATATGATTGAGATTGACATAATTTCATATCTTGTAATTGATCGGATCATATTAACGTAAGGATTATAGTTTCACGATAAACGAACATGTTTAATTTTGTCATACCACGCGACATTTTTCATCACATGTATTGTTCTAACACATTATTAAATGTCAATTTGGAACGATAAATGTGAATTGATGATAAATTAAAAAAAAGTATTTTAATTTATCGATTCTAATTATATCTAAATGTAATTCATATCGTTAGACAGCGTGATCGGGAGCCTAACAAGTCACACACAAAAGGAGAACTAGAAAAATTATATTTATTAATTAGTTGACAAGTATTAGACAATTAATTAATTGTGTTGCTTATTAATATACCCGAGTTAATTAATTGAATTAATTAATTCAAGAACCAAATATAATTACGTGGAAAGTACACTCAATCAGATTTTTAGATTTTTTAAGATTCAACTTAAAAAATCAGATTTAAAGTTTATTTATACAAAAATCAGATCATAATTATTATTTTTTTAAATGATCTAATTACTTTTAATTTAAAAACCTATATAATTATATATCAATCCCTCAATAAACAACCACACCCACACCTACCCCCACCCAAATCCCAAACCCTACAAATCTCACCAATTTCTACATACCCACTCAACCACCACACTCCCCCATTCACTCTCGCATGCGCATAATCCAGCAATTCGACGGAGTTGATGGGCTGACCATCGCTCTTAGCGACAATGATATCATCGTAGGGAGCGCTGCGACGATGGTACGTGTGCATCGATGATGTTCTTGCCAGCGGCGATCAACTTTTCTAGTCCCACTACACACAATACGGTGACGAGTCAATGGGCCGACTGTCATGCGCAGTGGTGATGGCATCGTAGCTGCGAAGCAGCAACGATCAATTGATCTAGTCGATATGGCTGATTGTCACAATTGTGTGCAAAATTAGGTTTTTCGTTTCTCTTTCTTTTTTCTGATTTTGTGGTGACTTGAGTTGGATGTTGATTTGTAGTGTATTGAAAGTACAAATGGCAGTAGCGGGTTTAGGGATTTTGTTGGTGGCTGTGGTGTGGTAGAGAAGAGATGGTGGATTTTAGCAAGCGTTGGTGGTGCAGTTGTGGTTGGTTGGAGTTGTACGTAGAGGTGGAGGAGATGGTGGTGGTGGTTGTTGGAGCCAGCGATTGTGTGGTGGGATCAATGACGATGTGTGTGGTAGTGGTAGTATTGGCAATGAAGATGTGGTGGTGCCGGCCTTTTTGGTTTTTATTTCTATTTGTGAGTTTCAGATTGTGAGGTGGTGGTTGCGCTGTGGCAATGTTGATTTCTTGGGTTCTGTTTGTGTTTGTGAATTTCAGATTGTGAGGCTGAGGCGGCGTCGGCGTTGGCGGTGGCTACGATGGTGGTGGTGATCGTGGGGTGGGGTGGGTGACCAATTATTTTGTTAATTGTGACCAACAAATAATATGTGACCAATGGATTGGGAATTCTGTAACCAATGTGAACGATAACTTGTGTCAAATAAAGATAAAAATTTGATTCGTGACTTATAAAATTTGCGATTTATAATCGATAAATAAATTGCGACCTATAATTTTTTTTTGATTTGTGACTAATAAATAAATAAATTGTAACCTATAAATTTTTTGATTAGTGGCTGTGAAATAATTAGTGACTTATAAAATTTCTGATTCGTGACTGAGAAATAATTTGTGAGCAATTAATTAGATCATTTGTGACCAAATAGTATATAATTGTGACCTTAATATATTTAATTAATTATTTCATAAATAAAATTTAGTTAATATATGATTTTTGAAGTTTTAAACTTTGTTTCTTAATTTTGAAATAAGTCATACTTAATCTCTTAGATATGAAAATTTTCCTTTAATTAATTAGATTAATTAAATATTGGACTGAATTAAGATTTAGAAACGTGTCAAGCCCACTTAAACGTCCATTAATAAGCTGATAGGATTTGAGAATTAAATAACACAATTCATTATCTTGTTAGCACAATAAAAGTGAATTATAATTCCTTTATTCTTGTTCCAGTGTGGATATTCATTGGAAGATTGATAATTGGACAGCTATGGAGTATCAATCGTGATTGTTTGTGTTCACGATAAACAAAACAATTTGCAGAATTCAACAAAAGTATAATTTCTATCACAGTTTCTTTTTAAACACAAAAAATAATCTTCGATAGAAATTGAAATATTATTTATTTTTTACTGTGCATGATTAAGTAAATTCTCAACAGAAAGTTGATATGGAAATGAGGGAATGCACATTGACCAAATATACAATTGAGGGAATGAAAATCATATGATTGAAGGAATGCTCAAAACTCTAACATAATTGCCAAAAATTGCAATTCATAAAATTGGCTGAAATTTATGATGAAAACCCTACAAACCCACAAAAAATTCCTTGTAGTGTTTCAACTACTTTTTCAGTTTCCATTTGAAAAAATTGTAATTTTTCATTCGAAATAGCATGGAAATTTATGGCGTTTGCATTGATCATGAAGGGAAAGCGTGTAAGCCGTAAATGGCCAGGTCGTCGTCGGCTCTCTCAATAATGGAGGTTGCAGTTTGCTCAAGATTATATACATGTGAAACGACAATAAACTCCGTGAAAAATCATTTCTTACACTCAAATCACTCAAAATATGCACATATGAATTGGAAAAAAAAAAAAAAAAAAACCAACCCACAATCAAAAGATTACCTTCTGTAAGTGTTATGTCATAAATCTAATCAATTTTGGACATAAACACTTTATACACACACACACACACACACACACACACACATAGGGGTGGAGCCACGTACAGTCCAGGATGGGCACAAGCCCATCCTGAACTTCTGGACTGAATTTTTTTTTTTTTGTTGCTTCCGGTCCAAGACTTACCCAGCCCAATCAAAAAACTTAAAAACCTCAGGTCAGAATTTCACTTGCTCAGTTGCTCTCGTCCGTCTCTCTCAAACTCTCACCTTTGCCCCTGTTAATCTCCTCCACTCCAGGCGGCGCTGCGTGCCTTCGCCCTTCTGTGTGCCTCGCCCTCCGGTGACCGGTGTTGTTTGCCTCTATTGTCCTCGTCCTCAGGCAACATTTCTCAACAGGTATGCCCTTTATGTTCTAATAATTTTTTCAAGTTTTACTTTTTCATGCTGAGACTAAAATATATTCTATGTGTTTAGGGTAAATAATTTTCAAAAATAGAATGCAAGTTTAAACTGAATTCTAATCCTTGTTTAGCCTTGAGTGTTCTAAATTGGGGCTTTATGGTTTATATGGTGTGCAATGATGAAGTGGATGAATTTTGCTTTATTAGAAATAGTGAGAATGAACTAATGAAATGTTAATTAAACATCGTGGCTCCTTATTGGCCTTTTTTCAGTTTTTGATTTTTCTTCGAGGAACATTGAAATGGAGATGTAGGTTTTAACTTTTAACTAAAGCCTTTTAACCGCAGATTATTGATTTGGGAATTTATATTGCTAAAATGAATGTAGTCTTTTGTCAATAAAGGCAGAGGAAGAAATCTTCCTGGTTAAAATCTGTTATGTGTTTCTTCTTCTGCTGGTTCATTTTCTTGTTGATTTTCCTGCTGGTTTTATTCCCGTTTCTTCTACCTTTTAATCTGCTGTGCTTCTGGTTCTACAATTTTGCTGGTGCCATTTTCTTTTCTGTAATCTGCACTGATCTTTAGCTGGGAGGGGGAAGCCTAAACCCCCAAAACAAGTTATTAAAAGAAAACAGAAGACTAGAATTTTATTTTAAAAGCATGAGATTGATGAATTTAATTGTCTTGGGTATTGGACAAATATGCTATGTGAGCGCAGGTGAGGGTGTAGGATTGGGAGGATCTGATTTGATTCCTAATTGCAACTGAGATTGTCACCAGAGCTGGTGAATAAATAATATAAACTCTTATAATGCGTAAAAGGGATAAAATCTATACAAAAAAAATCCACACAGTGATTGGAGTAAAAAAAAATATATTTTTATCTTCATTAAATTCATGACCAAAAACTCAGAGTTCGGGGTCGACTAAATTGTGCCCACCCTGAACCAATTTCCTGACTCCGCCCATGTGTGTGTATATATATATATATATATATATATATATATATATATATATATATATATATATATATATATATATGATGCATATGTATGGTAATATCTATTATTTAATTGAATTAATATTCTAATAAATTAAATAATAGAATTCGTAGATTCAAGATTGATGATTTGTTAATCACGAAGAGTTGTAATTGTGAGATATCTACATATGACTGAATCTTAAATCGTTTGTGGTCGAAGTAATAACGAGATATGAATATCGTTATTATGGAATAGACTTTCGCGTGTGGCATTCTTACTTGTGTAGTAAGTAGCCGATACAAGGTAAAGTGTGGTGACACTTGAATGAATACGTGGATGTTTTATTATAGAACAAAATATTGGAGACCCGCTGGGAGATTCCACATGGATAACTATCTGAGTGTTAGTGGTTAATTTCTAACGTTCGGTAGTGGAATTTGTCCTTTGACTTGAAATCATTATAGTACCTTATATGAGGACAGTCATACTTCGATGGTGTTGGATGTTGCTCTGTCAAGGGTCGCTAATACAGTCATACTATAATTTGTTATTTGACTTGAGATCATTATAGTACCTTATATGAGGACAGTTTGGATTGCAGATCGTGATCATTGGAGTTTGAGAATCAGCAAATGAGTTCACATAATTCATCAAAGGTATTATTCTAAACACAAATTCTATCTAAATACAAAGCAGATCCGTGGTGGGAATTGAAATTTGATTTATTTTTAGCTGTGCATGATAAGTAAATTCCCAACACCTTCTTCCGCTTTATCCTCCAGATAAGGGGAGGAGATGGCTGCAAAAAGGATGTTCGTAAGGAAAAAAAGACCATTTATCCTTCATCTTTTAAAAGGGAACTAAGTTCAGATGTGCAGTTAACGGAGGAACTAATAGCAGATGGGTGGAAGGATGATTTGCACAATGAAAAGTGCAAATAAGGGTGAAAATAAAATGTGGAAATGTTTTCCACAATTAATTCAAACGTATGGACATTTTGTACTAATAGCCATCAATTCTTGGACATCATTTTCGATCCTAGAAGAAAAATTCCAGACTTAAAAATTATCTATCTCTACGTTTCCATAAACTTTTCTTCTTTTTGTATTGCATCATTTAGTAGAACTGATCATCTTACTGGGCTAGTTGTTGTTGTTAGTGTAAGTTTGAGTTTAGCACAAGTACAAAATATTTAGCCGTTGATGATTAGGTGTAATTGGGTGTAGGGTAGGTTAAAGTGGGCCATAATACAGGTTGGAGTCAACTAGGTAAGTGAATACATACATATTCTTATTGTTGCTGATTAGTGTCGTATTCATGCACGGATAAACAAAAAACGAAGTATCCGACAATTTTACCGTTTTCTCATCTCTTCTTTAATGGCCGGGCCAATGTTGTTCCTTATTATTAACGTCAAATAATTGAATTGAGATATAATTTCTTCGCGATAAATCTCTCTTTTTTTTCTTTAATTTGAAAAAAAATAAACTTGATTAAGGGACACATAAAAGAATACGTACTAGTTCTCACCGTGCCACGTTGGCTCTCCCACGTGTTAGTAAAGTGTCGTAATTCTTCTGTTTTATACTTCTTAATCATGTCTAGTTATATTCGATATTCATCAAGTGCACACTTGGTATACAAGAGATTCTATAGGAAAACGTACTTTTCATAAATTTTTAACAAATTTTCAATAGTACGAAGGGTTCAACTCAGATAATTATGTATGCAGTATTTAGTCATTAAAATCAGACTAATCAATTTAGAAATGGACGACTCAAATTGTTAGAATAATATTATTTATTATCATGATGATGGAACATTGATTACGTGGCAACCCATTATCCCTCAAATTTCTCTCTCTCCTCCCTCTCTCTCATAAAAATTTAACTGTCAAATTCTATTATTTCACATAGATTGCCACATCATCGATATTCTATGATGATAAATAAAATTATTAATTTGTTATTTATACTATCAAGTTTCTTGTAATGGAATCGGTCAACAACTGCTTAATCAATCAAAGTGATTAAAAATAGATAAATTCAAGTAAAAATTTGACTTGTTCAATTCAAACTAGTCAATCACCAAACTCTTTAAGCAAAGTGCAATTGCACTTTGGTGAAGTTTCAAGTATGGGTTCAAAAGTATATATTTCGTTGCTTAATCAAGAAGAAGCCTCCTTTAATATAGCAAGCAAAAATATATATAATATAACTACTTAAATGACAGAAAATAAATAATTTCTTTTGTTTTAATTATGACAAATCAACCACGAGCGACGTAAAATGTTTATTTGTTTCCAAAAAAAGAAAGAAAAAACCAACATAAATAAAAATATTGATTATGCTCTATTTTTAAATGTTGAAGTTAAAATTATTATATCTGAAAATTCACATCAAATGACGAAAGAAATCAAATATCATTTGTTAACATAGACACAGTTAAAAGATAATATTATGTATTTGTTTCACCGAGCCAGAGAACAAATGCATCGGTAGGGAAGGAATGACAAAAAACTATATGTTAAATTCAATACTTGTGAGGCTCCACCCTGAATGTGATGGGGATTCTCTGCTTTATGGGGTAAATGGGACAGGGATTGTTGCCTAGAGACAGGTACGTGACGGATACCAAAAATGTGGTCCTCGCATCGTTATCCGTCTGTTTAAAGTCCATTTCAAATTTAAATTTTTTATCATCAGAATGAAGAAAAGAAGGCCATCCTCCTTTTTAAAAGGAATACGAGTTTTTTTTAACAAATTGAAAAAAAGAGCAAAAAACAGCAATTAAAGACATAAAAAAGATAAACAAAAAATAAAAAAATAAAAGAGACAAGAAACTTGACTCGACCCACCTTAACCAAATATATGGATGTGATAAAGTAACAAAAATATTCGATGAGTTGGGAGACAAGAGTGGTTGTCCCAACCCCATCCCTCCTCGCCTTGCACAACCCCATCCCTCCTCGCCTTGCACCGCCCCGTTGTCGCTGCTACAGTGGGGTCTGGTTCAAGTCGGGTTGAATAGTTACAATGACTATAATTCAAATTAATATTAATTTAAAATAACATTGATGTTATAAGAAAGCAAAAGGAAAGCATGCGTGAAAGACACCGCATTAACTTTTCTTGAAATTTAAGTCATAAATTGAACAGTGGGTCCAAAGAAATTGATTTGTTCGCCAATAGGAAGCGCCCACAATTGAAGACGGCGGAGAAAGCAACTCACCACCAACAAGATGAGAATTAAAATACTAAATTATTTTTAATGTAATAATAGCCAACCTTAATATATCTTTATATAATTTTTTATTTCATTCATACTAGGGGTGGTGGTAAAAAGGTCGAGTAGATCATCAATTCAACTCATCAAAACTTGGCACATGAACGACTTGAACTTATTTCAAAACGAGCCCGAGCCAAGCAGGTCGAGCCGAGTTGTTGAGCTCGCAAACAGCTCGTGGGCACTAAAGTTCACGAGCTCCCGGGCTCGTAAAAAATATGAAGAAAAAGTAAAAATTAAAAAAAAAAAAAAAAAAGAGCTTGTGAGCTTAGCTTGGCTCGTGGGCCGAGCCGAACTCGACCCTTGAGCACGAGCCAAGCTTGAACTCGGCTCGTAGATCGGATGCCATTCGTGCTGAGATTCGTTGCCTACGAGGCCTTGGTGATAGTCGATTGTGAATGGTAATAGTTGGTACAATACATATATTTATTCTTAAGACAAGTAGAATATAGATTTTATCAATTTTGCATATCACATTAAATCATACGATAAAAATCATTACAGGATATTGCATAATAATAAAATAATAAAATATAACGACGCAGTTTTGAGTATTCTTTTCTCAATCACATCATAGAATACAATAAGAAAGTAAACAAATGTTTTAAAATTAAGAGTATTTAATTGTAGAGAATTAGCTATTCTCCCATTGCTTATTCACTTAATTAATATAATTTATAAATCAATAATTGAAGGGGCAAGTTTTCGATATCTTCCTATGTATAAATTATGTAATGAGCAGTTGGTGTAACCACTTTGTATCACAACTTTATTAAATGACAACGAGACATTACTAGACATTACTAGACAAATCTAATATTACAAATAACAAAAAGTTGTCACTTACAACATAGAAAATAAGTAACTGAAGAAAATTGCATCCATTACGTTATTATGTTATGAGTTGATATCAAAACTTTATTCCCCTAGTCTCGCTTGGAAGATTCGACAATTTTTCTTATATTATTAGTCGGAGTACTTGTATTAATATCGTAAGAGTATGCTCTCGTTACAAAATACTAAATAATATTGGAAAATATATTAATAAACAATTTTTAACTTTTTTTGTAAGTACAATATAGTACTGTACGGTTCACGTTACCATACAACTTACAAAGAAGCTATCAGAAAATAATAAAACAAGTATTTCGTGGACATCGAGAGCCTGTTTGACAACAATTCTTGTAGAAAAATCAAAAAAGAGTTTCGAATAGTGATTTTTAGAAAAATGTGTGGTTAAAAAGTATGATTTTTTTTTTTTTAAATATGCATTTAGAATATTTTAGTGTGTACATATACGGTTGAAAATAATTATGTAGCAAATTATAAAATAAATTAATTGGTGTCAAACAGGCATTAAGATTATAACTTTCAATCTAAGGATATATAATATTGTTCTTCTACCAATGTAATCATCAAGGCTAAACCTTTATTACTTCAATAAATTGAGTAGAGTTTTAAAAATAAAAATTCCAATTTAAACCCTACCAATATATAAAAGTAAAATTGAGATTGTTTTTCAATTCATGTTATTTTCGTACTTAAGTAAAAATTGAAATAGAGCATGTTTGCCAAGCTTAAAAACTTCACTTATTTAAAAAAAAAAAAAAAAAATTAATTAATTGACGACTATAGAAAATGAGTAATTAATTACTTATTTAACAATAAGGCAAGGTTTATTTAAACAAAAAAAAATTGTTATTCTTTCTTAAAAAGAGAGAAAAAAAAGTATGTTACTTAAAATTAACTTATTTTTCATGCTTATCCAAACATGCTAGCTTACTTCCCCACTTGGAACACTTGATTATGACAAATTAATTAATTTCACAAGAAGATAAGATTTTTTTGTATGACAGCTGTCCATAAAATGAAGGTTATTTAGAGCCTGTTTGGTAGGGATTTTTGGAGGAAGAATTGATTTTGAATAGTGATATGATGGGAAATGTGTGGTTGAAAAAGAAGAAAAAAGTATTGATGTGATGGAAAATATTATTTTATTGAAGAATGTGTGATTGAAAATTAGAATTGATTTGAGAATCAGAAACAAACAGGGCCCTAGTTATAACATATAATTTAAGCAGCTTAATTGGGAAAACACAAATTATTAGTTCAAAGTCCTGTCTGACACTTGCAAGCCAGCATAAGCTGCTTATTTTGGTCACTCCTAAAAGTAGATTATTTTCCAATCATATATACTAAAATCTAGCAAATTCCATGCAAAGACAGTATAGCTATGTTTCTCCTATGAAACTTATCTTAGTTCTTTCACAAGTCAAAGCCAACAACTATGTTTTAAGAACATGAATATATTGATTCACTATGATTGAAATTTAATATTCATATACAAAAGTATAATATTATTTAGAAGTATAAATTCCTATCATTGAAATTTAATATTACTATACATAAAATATAATAATTCATTTAAAAGTATTAATTCTCTATAGCTGAATATAGTAAGATATGTAACCTACCATCCAAGTTTTATTATTTGATTAAAAGGTTTTCACGTTTTCTCTAGGTCTTGGGTTCAAACAATTAATGCTGCTCACTTTGACAAATTCTAGACGTTTAACCTAAAAAAAAAAAAAAAAAAAAATCAAATTTTAATTCGAGATGTTTAGTCCCCGTTTGGTTCAGCTAAAAACTATTAAAATTTACTTTAAAGTCAATAATTAATTTTAACCATACATTTCATGGGATCCACAATTTTTCAACATTACATTCTATCAATTTTTATCAAAATATACTAGAAGTAAGATTTTTGTCCAAACGGCTTAAAACGACTCATATATGTTTAAAATTGCTATACCTAGTCGGAGACGAAGATAATGGTTGGACATGCGACTTGTGAGGCTCAGGTTGAGTTCAAGTGTTAAGAGCATATCTCACCGACTAAACTAATTTTAATTGGTCCTCGAAATAAGATCTTTACTCAAGTGGCAAATAGACGATAGTTACTTATCTTGTGCATCATCCGCATTTAATACGTCTTCCGCACAAATCATTTTCGTGCATATTAATAAAAAGAAAAAGAAAAAGAAAATATTAAATAAAACAAATGATATATTTGTTTTGCAATTTGTCAACATCTTTATTTTGACGTCCACTCAATGTGCCAAAAGTAATACGCGTGATTTTTGTTTTTTTTTACAATTTAATTTAAATATAATATATACACACTAATAGACATATTTATTGCCCTCTGTTTTTGAATGGCCCTTCGTCCTTTACTTACCATCAGTTTCTCAAGAAGTTGTAAAATAATTCTTTCTAGAATTTGACTCTTTCTAATCACGAATTTTAATTGCTTTTTCCTTCTTCTAGATCGGTTTATATGTTTTCATTCTGTGGAAAAGATTGAAAATGAAAAACGAGGAGTTCGATAATTCCTTTTTTGAAATAGTAAATTTAGATAAAATTTCAAAAAATTATATTATTGAAGATATAATTATTCCAAATTTCCAAATCATGAACAGGTATATATATAAATTTCCCAATAATGAATAATACAAGTTTGAACTAGTCATTAATCCATTTATTTCCCTAAATCCCCTCAACTGTAAGCCTGTTATCCTCTTATATCCAATAATCAGACCCCTAACTTCTCTCTCTCTCACTGTACACCATTAAACTGTATGTATAAACAGCGATAATTTTCAAGCAATAAGATTCAGGGGGAAAAAAAAAAAACATCTCTCTAAGCTTCAGAGTGACACGAGGAATGGATACGTTCCATCCTCTCTCTAAAACAATAATCTTTCTCTCTCTTCTCCTTTCCCTCAATCTACTCTGCATAGTTGATGCTACTTTCAGAGTAGACACTGTTACATTCAACAAAGGCTTTAGCTATCTTTTTGGTGAAGGAAATATTATTCGTTCTGCAGATGATAATAGCGTTCAACTTCATCTAAATCAATACACAGGCATGCCCTACTCTCTCTCTCTCTCTCTCTCTCTCTCTCTCTCTCTCTCTATATATATATATATATATATATATATACGTACAGGTGCGTGTGGTGTGTGCGTGAATTTTCGGATTTTGCACAGGTTTTTTAGTACTGTTATGAACACAAATATTATGGTTATTTAAAGACATGCATAGACAGAATTTTTGCTGCTTTTGTGAATTTTGAGGTTTCTAATGTTACTTGTCTTTTACAGGCTCAGGATTCAAATCTTCAGACTTTTACGACCATGGTTTCTTCAGTGCCAAAATTAAATTGCCATCAGAATACACTGCAGGGATCGTCGTAGCGTTTTATGTACGTATACAAGTATTAATTGTATTCTGCCACTTATATATATAATGGAATTACAGAATGATTTACGATGTGTCAAATTGAGAGTTGAGATTTTTTTTGGTTATTTGATTGAAGAAATTCTAATCCAATTATATTTCACCACATCTTGTGTATATTTCACAACCAATCTAAAATATTCGTGATTTTCATGATCATGGTATTCATCATTGTCGTTATTGGTAAGGGATAAATCCCACATCGATTAATATATTGAAGATTTATATGATTGCTTTTATATGAAATGGAGTGTTCAACATAACGTCAAAGCAAGCAAATATATTATCTAAAATTTTAGCCGTCATGGTGGAATATTTGCAGATGACAAATGGAGATGTATTTCGGAAGAGTCACGATGAATTGGATTTCGAGTTCTTGGGAAATATAAGAGGAAAAAGATGGAGATTTCAGACGAATATGTATGGAAATGGGAGCACAAATAGAGGAAGAGAAGAAAGATATTACCTTTGGTTTGATCCTTCTAAAGAATTCCATCGTTACAGCATACTGTGGACCACAAATATTATCATGTAAGTGTTTTTATTTTTCTTTACAATTTTCTGTGCCTCTTTCAATTGTCAGTCGCGGCTGGATGTCAAATTTGACTATTTCAATTGCTTGAGCAACAAAAAATCTAACAAATTGAATACCAATGACAAAAAGTCACGTATATATGAAGAAAAGACACGTTATAGTGGGAATTAAAATCGAAAAGGACTCATATGCGACGTATGACTAGACGGGTAGAGCTGGGCCCGGACGGCAGCTTAGGTGGGATCAATGGGCCGACCCTTGTTTGGCTTGGTTCAAGTTGGATATAGTCGAACCCGCAGCGTGGACTGACCCATCTAGATTAGTGGAGTTGTGACAAAAGACCGTTGGATAGGCAAAGCTGCCTTGGTGCTAGTAGTATTTAGAATTTTTTTTTTTTTTTTTCAAAAAAATAGACTTGTCGACCGATACAACGTGAATATTAACTTAAACGTGACAGCTAATTGTTGAAATTCAATATTTTAGGGTTTTTAATAATTTGTTCTGTGAATAAGTTATACAAAGCATACAACTTAATCCACATGTCACCAAATATCATTTGACTTTAGGGTTTTAATATTTTGCAGATTTTACATTGATGATGTCCCAATCCGAGAGATAGTAAGAAATGATGCAATGGGGGCAGATTTTCCCTCAAAACCTATGGGATTATATGCCACCATATGGGATGCATCAGATTGGGCTACTTCTGGTGGCAAATACAAGGTTAACTACAAATATGCACCATTTGTGGCAGAATTCACAGACTTAGCCCTCCATGGCTGCGCCGCCGATCTGCTGCAAGAGGTCGTAACCTCCGACTGCGCTGCCCAAGAAGACGGCCAACTTATGAGTGATGACTATGCTAGTATAACTTCAAAACAAAGGAATGAAATGAAAAGATTTAGAGGAAAGTACATGTATTACTCGTATTGTTACGACACGTTAAGGTACCCCGTGCCACCACCGGAATGTGATGTGGATCCGGCGATGAGGCAGTGGTTCAAGGACTCGGGACGGCCGAAGTTTGATGAGAAACGCCGTCGTCGTTCCAAGAAAAGAGGGGAGGTTATGGATGCTAGGAATTATGGAAAACAAGAGGGTGTGTGATTAATCATTAATACAATATTGTTGTGTATAGTATATTGTATACTGGGGATTTTTTCCTCTCTCTTTTCTGTAAGATTGGATATTAATAAACTTATATTTAAATTCCATGAGGAAATTCTTGAGATAAATAGTTTGGAAAAGAAAAAAAAAGAAAAAAAAAAGCTAATTATATTCACACCAAGATTTTATTATTTACACCACATTTTAATTGCACTTGAGGTTTTTAATCTTTGTTCATTACAGCACTTATATCCTTAATGATTTTTCGTATTATTCTTATTCTCAAACTTTTCATTGATTAACACATTTCGTATTTGATAATAGTTTTATGTTAAAAAATCCGTTGAAATAGCAAAGAAAAATTATTTTTTCATTATATCTTTAAAAAATAAATAAATTAAAAGTGCGAAAAAATATTATTTTCCTTATTTCATAGTATGAAAATAAAATATTTTGATATAAATCATATCAATGACAAGACGAAATAATTAATGGAAGGTTGAATATAGGAATTCGACAAAAAAAGTTAAGAAAATAATTGCTCCAATGAGCAAAGATTGATGAAGTTAAATGCAATTAAAATGTGATATATCAAATAAAAATTGTGACGACAATATAATTATCTAATGATAAAATGGTATCTTTAATCATTGACAAAATTAGCCTCGTTCACTAGCCCCCTGACATTCTAGGGTTCAAGGTGAACGTAGCAGTCGCAAGTATGACACTAATTTTATTATTTACTTAACACATATAGCGTGACTTTCGAAAAGTTAAAATGAGTTTTTGAGATATAAACACTGCTTTTAAATTCGTTTGGCTAATTTTATAAAAGTGTTTTTGCTAGTTAAAAGAAATTTTAGAAGAAGTTGATCCAATGTGACGTGACATCTTATAAAAGTATTTTCAAAATAGGAAATTTCTTTAAAATTTAGTTTTAAACAAAGATCAAGATAACTTCTTCTAAAAGTTCTTTTACATTAAAAATCGTGTCAAACGAGTCATTATTATTTTTTGTCCATTAGTTGTACTGTCTATATAAAGGCAATAAATTATACAGTTTTCTTCTCCACCAAACTGCCTCTTGTTTAAGTTTGCCATTGTACCTTAAAATTGATTCACACGTCTTCATTCATATATCCTCAAATTCAACATGAAGAGCTTGTAGGCAGGGACGAATCTATGATTAGATTACAAGTCCGGCTAATACGTAAAAAAATAAAATTACACATGATTTTTTTATTTACATAAATTTTCTAACTAAAAAAAAAAATCTTTATATTATAAAATATATAAAAAACGATAATATTTCGTGAGGACTAGTATGACGTGTGCTATTATCCGTGAGCTTGGTATGCATATTTGGTGGATGCAGTAAAAAAAATTAATAGAAATATATTTCATTTAAACCTAAACGTAAATAATATAAAGATAGACATATTTAAAACCACGCGTTGAAAGTTACTCAAAGAATATAATACAAAATGTTTCGCAATATCTAGTATGACACATCCTTTTTTTTTTTTTTTGGGTAAGAACATCGTAAGGCATGTAATTAATGCATATGTCAAAATAGAAATTACGCCAACCACACTATGACACATGTTATAAAAAAGGCTTTTCCCATTTGTAAAGAAGAAGAAGCACAAGAAATTGGTCAGAATAGATTAAAACAGTGGGTCCCACAGTGTATTTAAATATTGCAAAAAATGGAGGGCCCCACTTGCTTGTGTGTGGTCTGATGTGTTTCTGTGATGTACAGTTTCTGTATTCTATTAAAAAAAATGTGGACATGAGATGGCGTACTATGACATGTGATGTAGATTTGGTCAAAAACCATTTTCGTGAAACTTAAAGAATAAAGGGAAAATTAGGCTGATTGTCCTAAAAAATATCATCTTTGATTAATACCCTTCAAACTAAAATAAATTTATATTACCGTATTAATTACTTGCCAAACCTATATTTAAAACCCAAATCAAAAGAAGAAGCCCCTGAATCAAAAAACTCTGGGAAACCTTTCAAATCCAATATTGAAATCCATTGAATCCAATATCATCTCTTAGAGATCCCAAATCGGTAAATCTAAACTTGAAGGCTAAAACCACAGAATCTGGGACTTGAATTCTCTCAACAATCTCGCTCTCGTCTCCGAGTCTCTCACCTCAATGCCGTCCATCAACAGAAGAAGAAGGTAAAGAAGGTCTCTTATATCTCGACGTCTCGCCGCCTTCCACCACCGACCGCTGGCGCCTTTCATCTATTTGGTTAGTCGTACTTTTTCTGAGTTTTCTTAGAATTTCGTTTTAATGAGTAGATTAAAGGTTTTGGATCAAATGTCTAGCATAGGTTATAGTCCAAATGTTGCTGTATATACTACGTTGATTGATGGGTGTTGTAAGGATGGTGAAGTTGAAAAGTCAAAGGAATTGTTCTATAAAATGGAAGAGCTGGGTTTGGTTGCTAATCAGTATACTTACACTGTTTTGATAAATGGGCTCTTTAAGAAAGGACTTAAAAGGGATGAATTCGAGCTCTATGAGAAGATGAAGTTTGATGGGGGCTTTGCCTGACTTGTATACTTACAATTGTGTGATGTATGAGTATTGTAAGGATGGTAAGGTAAGCAAAGCTTATGAACTGTTCGATGAAATGTGTGAGAGAGGAGTGACATGTAATATCTGAAGCTCTTGATGTCATGAATATATTCTCTGCAGCTCTGGAAGGCTCTCATTTGATGTGTCTGAACCCGTCGGACAATGCCTTGGGTGAGAAAGGAGTTAGGGCATTTGGGAAGCTCTTGCAGTCTCAAACTAGCTTGGAGGAACTATATCTAATGAACGATGGAATGTCAGAGGAAGCTGCACGAGCTGTCTGTGAATTGGTTCCTTCCATAGAGAAGCTTAGGGTTCTTCAGTTTCATAATAATATGACAGAAGATGAAGGGGCTGTTGCTATTTCTGAGATTCTAAGGCGATGTCCTTTGTTGGATGATTTTCGGTGCTCATATACACAAGTAGGGTCTGAAGGAGGAGTTGCTCTGTCTGAAGCACTTGGGGAGAATTTGAAGAAACTTGATCTACGGGACGACATGTTTGGCGTAGAGGTTGGCGTTAAGTTGAGCAAGGCTCTTTCCAAACATGAATATCTTACTGAGGTTTATTTAAGCTACCTTAATCTGGAAGATGAGGGAGCCATTGCAATAGCTAATGCACTCAAGGATGCAGCCCCTTTACTTGGGATATTGGAGATAGCTGGAAATGATATTACAGCTGAAGCTGCTTGCATTTCTGCTAAAAAGGCTATCACGAAGTTGAACTTGTCTGAGAATGAACTCAAGGATGAGGGTGCCATTCGGATCAGCAACGCTCTTGAAGCCCAGGATCAAGTGAAGGATATTGATATGAGCGTGAATTCATTAAGAAGGGCTGGGGCCAGATCATTAGCTCAGGCTTTAGTGCATAAGGCCAAGTTCAAGTTGTTGAATGTTAATGAGAACTTCATTTCTGATGAAGGTATTGATGAGTTGAAGGATATCTTCAAAGAATCTCCGGAAAATCTTGGACCTATGGATGAGAATGACCCTGAAGGAGGAGATGATGACAACAACAAAGAGTCTGGGGATGATGGTGAAGGCAGTGAAGATGAATTGGAATCCAAACTCAAAAATCTTGATGCCAATCAAGATGAATAGAGGCTGCTCTCGGACATTTTATGAAATTTTGCCGCCTAGACTAGAAATTTGCCTAAGCCTATGTTGTTTTGAACTGATTTCTTTAGTGTCTCTTGTGATAGGCCTGTTGTACTGCCTCGTAGAATCTAATCGATATTCTATCAAGAGTTTGATGGAATGATTTTATGTTTAATACTCAACTTAGCATTTATGTATTAGTAGACCTAGGCAAATTAATGCAGAGCTGTGATTCTTCTGTGGGATTTTTATGTAATGTCTTCTTTCTGCAGTTTTAAAAAAAAAGTATTGTTGGTAATTGCACAAGAACAAAGTGGGAAAATCATGTATCATGGTTTGATATTTGTGCTGGTTTTTATAGTTTTACCAAGAACAAAATTGCTTTATATAAGGATGGATTTTCATCTTGCACGAATTTGATTATAGGTAGATTTTTGTCAACAAGAAAATCAACATCATATTATTTTTGTCATTTTTTTAATTTTATTTTTGTCACTTTTTTTTTAATTTCATCACTTTTTAGTGTTTGTCACTTTTTTTTTTTTTTTAATTCATGTAACTTTTTTTTTAAATTTTCGTCACTTTTTTGAGTTTGTCACTTTTTTTAAATTTTGTTACTTTTTGAGTGTTTTGTCACTTTTTTTATTGTCTGTCACTTTTTTAATCTGTATATCTTTTTTTTAATTTGTGCCACTTTTTTGAATTGTTACTTTTTAAAAATTTGTCATTTTTTTTAATGTTTATCACATTTGTGTATGATAATACACGAATGTGATCACAATTATGCACCAATGCCACCTGATCATGCTTTGATTATGCCGCTTTTTTTGTCACTTTATTGAATTGATTCCAATGAATCACAATCACGCAACAAATGTCACTTGATCATGCTTTGATTATATCACTTTTTTTGTTATTTTATTGAATTCATTCTAATATTTTAATTGGTGTTTTGTCACTTTTTTGAATTTCTGTCACTTTTTTTTTAATGTTTGCCACTTTTTTAATCTTTGTCAATATTTGTCACTTTTTTTTTGATCTTTGTCACTTTTTTCAATCACTTTTTTGATTTCTATCACTTTTTTAGTGACAAACGTCAATTTTTAGTAAAAGTGACATTGTATGTCATTTTTAATAAAAAAGTGACAATTAACTTTAAAGTGACAGTGGATCACATTTTCATTGTCACTTTTTTTACGTAATCATTATGTGGATTGGTCTGAATATGGTGATTATTTTAAGAACATGATTATTGGTGTTGTACAAATGGATTGTGCTATTTTGGTACTTGTCACTTTTTTTGAATTTTGTCACTTTTTTTGAGTTTGTGTCACTTTTTTAAAAAAGTGACAATTTTTATAGATATCAATGGCTGGTAAGTTTGGTCCATGTCATTGGATTTTCTTATTTTACACTAATATTGGTGATGTTTGGCTAGCAACAAACTGCAAGTACAGGAGGGATTGTTCCTTAATTACAAACGAGGGCTTTGTTTGCAGGAAATTATGGGATGCTTTAACTGGGGATGAACTGCATTCTTTCGAGCACAAGCACATAGTTCGTGCGTGTGCCTTCTCAGAGGTGCTCACTTTAAATGTTTGAATGAGTTTTGCTTAGTGTCTCTTCAAGTTTTATGAGGACTTTATGGTGCAGATCTTTTCACCTGGTTGGGGTTCTTTACGAAGAGCTCATATTATTGAATTAAGCTTCATTTGCCGCAGCGCCAGCCGGTTTGCATGTGAAAATCAGATCTTGGTATATCATTCATCCAATATTCATTAATTCAATTGCATTGCTTTTGAAGTGGTCATATATTTTATACAGTATTTTTTACTTCCTAAAAACCTTTCACATGATTTTTCAAAACACCCCTAATTTTAAGGGTATTTTTGTAAGTACCCCAATTTTAGACTACAACCCAAACCCTCCTGCTGACCCATCCAGGTCAAGCCCATACGGGTCGCGGGTCGCTGGTTGTTCCAAGAATTTTTTATATTGATAGAAAATTTATTTATTTATTTATTTTGTTAAATATAAATTAAGAATTGAACAAAATGATAAATTCATATTTATACCAAGAAATGTTTACATAGAATTCAAATTTAATAATTGAAATTTAACAACTAAATGCATTTCTAATTACGTGAAGGTATATATTTATAGCAAAGTACATTCCAACTAGGTTGGCACCTACTTTTATTATAATTTATAATTTAAGTACATCCCAACTAACTTGTCACCTACTTAAGTTTTAACTATTAACTATAATTTAGTTGTTGAAAAATTATATATTTGTTTCTCAATATATCTTCATGAACTGTAAGATTTTTGAAATTTTCAGCAACATCATCATTAATTTTATCTTGCATCATTCGATCCGCGAATATCCAAAAGCAGACTCGAATGCCACTGTTGACACTGAAACTGTTAGTATATCTCGTGCCATTTTAGATAATACAGGGTATGACCGCTCATTTGCTTTCCACCATCGTAAAATATCTAACTTATCCACTTCATTTTCAGATATTAAATTATAATAATCAAATTGATAATGTCTTTCTAATTCAACAGGTGTGGTATGTGGATTTGCAGTTGAAGTTGAAGTTGAAGTAGTAGATGAAGAACCAAGAATATTACATTTCTTATCTATTATGGAGAAAAAATAAGATTTGCCTTTAGAGATTGTACTAGAAATTGGAGAAGAAGGCATATTTTCATTGTTACCATATTTAATAAAATAGTTGTTATACATTTCATTAATAAAAATTTCCAATTGTCGATTTGTAATATTTATGTTAAAAGCCAATATTTCGGAAAGTGATTCTAAAGCACAATGAACTCCAAACAATTTAACAAATGCATTAATAGCATTAGTATAGCCAATACACGATTTTAAATTAAAAAAGTTGAATTCCATCTATTAGGAACAATATCAACAAATTTTCTTCTTCTCAATCCAAGATTTTTACAAATTTTTACAAATTCTTGTTGTCTAGAATTTGAACAAGAAATATAATTAATAGATTTTTTAATTATACTTATTTGTGGCGTTATTAATTTCAAACCATTTTCCACAACTAAATTATATATATGACAAACACAACGCATGTGAAATAATTTAGAATCATATGGAGGTGTAACCATTCTAATTAAAAACTCAATGCATGCAGTATTAACACTTGTATTATCAAAGGTAACACTAAATAATTTATTTAACACATCGAATTCATTAAAAACTTATAATAAATTTTCACACAAATTTACACCATTATGTGGATATTCAAGTAAACGAAAAGCAATAATTCTCTTATGTAATAACCAGTTATTATTAATGAAATGTGCTGTAACACAAGCATAACCATTATGATTTTGTCTAGACCAACAATCATACGTGAAACACATAATTCCATCAATTTTTTTTTAAAATCATTTTTTAAATTCTCAGCCATTGTATGAAATAATTTTTTAGAATCAGAACGAGCAATATTTCTACTTACGCTCCTGTAAGAAAGTTGAATGTATTTTTGCAGGAACTATTCAAAATACTGGTCTTCTGCAAATGTGAAGGGCATCTCATGAACTACTAAAAATTTCGACATCCCATCTCGCATTCGTTCTCGTGAATACACAAAATTAGTAAAAGCAAATGATCTACTAGTATTAGTAAAACCAGTAATCTGAGTTTGTCTAGAATCCAAATGCCCCGTTTAATTTAGATGTTTCTCATTGTGTTTCAGTAGTGTGCTGGTGCCTTGACCATATTTTCAGACATAATCTTTTTTGCAGCTATTGTATATTGCTTTTCCATCATTTTCATTTACTGTAAACATTTGCCACACATCTGATGTTTGTTTTTTCCTTACATTTTGAGATGATCCAACTTCTACAACATTATCATCTTCTAAATTTATTGAAGAGAAACTATCATTGAAAATAGGATTTTGAGAAGAAGAATCACAAGAATCCATAATATAGTAGGATTAAAAAGTTTAGTAGTGACTAGTGAGAACTGAGTATGAAGAAAGTATTAAAAAGTTTAGTAGTGACTAGTGAGAATTGAGCATGAAGAAAGTATGAAGAATGAAGAATGAACTATGAAGTATAAATGTAGTAACAAGTATGAAGAAATTGTAGTAAGGTAGTAACAAGAATGAAGAAATGAAGATTGAACTACGAAATATAAATGTATAATAACTAATGAGAGGGTATTGTAAAAATAAATGTAAGAATAAATTGAAATTTATAGATGAAGGGGATGATATTACCGTTACTAAAAAAAAAAAAATTCACCGTTACTTTAAAAAAAAAAAAATTAAAAATTAAAATTTTTTTTTACCATGCAGGCGTAGCCTGCAGCTACAACAGGCACTCCTGCTACAACAAGAGAGAGCCAAACGGCTCTCTCTCCCTTTTTTTTTCAATTTTTTTTCTTCTTTTTTTTTTTTTTTTTCGGGCCGCTGGTTAATCAAGCCCGTGGGGGTGCAACCCCCGAAGCCCGCGAGTTACACTTCTATGGCCCGTGAACCGCCCGCACGAGTTCGAGTTGGTCCGCGGTCTCGGTTTTCACGGGTCTGGCCGGCCCGTCCATCTTGACACATCCATATCAGAGCAGGCGATTCCCTGCCCTTTGATATTTGTAGCCTCCTAAACCGAAGACCTTCCACCATACTACTTTCATGGCGACACTGGTGCCAAGTCTAGTGATTCTCCACCTCTTACTATCTTGACATAACTAACCACTAAAGATGACTGAACGTTTTTATAATGTCTCAGGCTCGACATCGACAACAGACGTGGGAGCTCACCTATTTGCATCAAATTGGATGGATCCGATTATAGACTATGGTCCCAAGTGGTTGGGATGAATATTGCAGCCATAGATAAATTGGGATATATTAACAGTGACCTTCCTCAACCATCTCAGGCGCATTCTACATTCAGGTGATGGGGAATTGATAATGCAATAGTTAAAGGATGGTTAATAAACTCTATGGAAGCCTCTCTTATCAGAACGTTCTTTCGATATCCAACTGCCAAACAAGTGTGGGATGCTATTGCCACCACATTTTTTTTTGACAGAAATGATACCTCCCATGTCTATGAACTTCGCAGGGGGTAAGTAAACTCAAGCAAGCTGGTGGGTCGCTGGAAAAAATTTATAATGAACTGCAGGGCCTTTGGCGAGAAATTGATTTTTGTCTCCCACATACCATAGGGTGCCCAACTGATGTGAAGCACTATAAGTTTATCCTTCAGGAAGATAGAGTGTATGTTTTCTTGGATGGACTTGATGGCCGCCTAGACCATATTCGGAGTGGAGTATTACAGATGAAACCTTTTCCTACAGTAGAGCAAGCATATGCCCATGTCTGTAAAGAAGCGGTCCGATAGGCTGTGATGATAGAAACTCGAGGCACGGAGGACACACCTGTAGCAGTCTTGGCATCTAAAAGCTTCAAGAATGGCTCGAGTTCATCCTCTAATGTTGGGTCTTTCTCTTTGAGCAACAACTGGTCAAATGCTAATTCTCATTAGAAGCAAAAGATCATTACCAAGGGGATAAAATGCTCTCACTGTGGGAACACCAATCACACGCATAACACGTGCTTTAACTTACAGGGATATCCAGATTGGTGGCATGATCTTCAAGCCAAGAAGAGGGGTCATGGAGCCACTAATGATGCTAATATTGGTAATGCTATAGTTGCTATAGCAGAACCTCCCACCTCCGATTCACGTATGGCTCTACTCGGGTTTAATAGCAGTAATGATTGAAATTCATGGATTCTTGATTCTGGAGCAACTGACCATATGACATTTGATGCATGGGATTTTTGTCAACATACTCCTCTCCTCCTTGGCAGGCTAGTATTATTACCAACGCCAATGGGGTTATTCTCTTCGGTAAAAAGGGGTTGGCACTGTAAAGTTATCACCAGCTTTATCACTATCTAATACCTTGTGCCTTCCCTTTCCCATAAGCTAATATCTGTTAGTCAAATTACCAAAGAGCTCAATTGCACTGCACTTATTCACCTGGAATATTGTTTTATTTATTAGAGTCTCACATTGGTTGGTGATATTTACACGATTCACTTAATAAGGTGAGTGCAATCCTTCCATAACAAGTCGATTTTGTTAGGTTGAGTTAGACCCAATATCCTTTCTAATATGGTATCAGAGCAGGTTCAGTTTTGCAATGTTGGGTTCACTCAATATCGATTTGTTCACAGTTGTTTTATTTATTAGAGTCCCACATTGGCTGGTGATATTTACACGATCCATTTAATAAGGTGAGGGTAATCCTCCTCTAACAAGCCGGTTTTGTTAGATTGAGTTATGCCAAATATCCTTTCTAATATTATTCAGGATATTTTCTCGAAGGAGATCATTGAAGGCCCAAGAATGGCTAATGAAGAGAGGGTGAATTGGTTATTTAAAACTCTTTCGAAAATTAATATAAATTCAAGCAAGTACGGACCAAATGGATAAATTCAAATAGTAAATGCAATAAGTTAGAGAGAGAAAGAGAGATGCAAATGATATAATTATGGAGATTTGATCCAAATCAATGATCTATGTCCTTCGTTACCAAGTTTTCCGGCACGAGTAAGACATTTTCACTATGTTGATTGACTTATGGTGCAATCCAACCCTTTACAACGCTTTTTGTGACTTACAAACAAAGAGTATCGATCTTTATACAACGTTGAACTTTATGAGACCTCAACACGACCCACAAATTCAATAGAACAGTGATTTTACAATTGAAACTTCTCTCTTAATAAATGATATAATGAAATTAAGTACCAATAACGAAATATGCTAACACTTTAATATATACCAATGAATTAAGTTCAAGTGTTAGGTGAGAAAAACTTTGATCATTTTCGAAAGTTGAATCATCAAAAGTTTTTCAAAATTAATGATTTGATAAAGATGAATCAATGTAGCTTTGCTCAAGAATATCTCAGATAAATGCTCTTAAAAGTGTTACATTGAATGTAAAGTGAAGTGATATATATAGCAGTCAAAACGCCAATATTTCTGACCAACCGGACGACCCAGTCGGGCATCCGCCACTGAACCGGACAGCTGAACTAACCGTTGTGCGTCAAAAATCAAAAGGGTTAAAAATTAGACCGTTGGACCATCGGACGTTCGCCAGCTTCACTAGACGTCCACTAGGACAAAAATTCTCTGAATTTTTCTTTTCTCGATTATTTTAACAAATGTAGGTTTTAGAGGAACATATTCACTCAACTTTTCAAAATGAGTGTCATTGGTAAAAGATTTAAAAATTAAGTGAAGATTTTTTGTCACATCGAAAATAATTTTTATGCTAGAATTTTTATGAAAAAATTATTTAGTGCATAAAAATTTAACTTACGAGCTTTTAATGATTCATTTCTAAGAATTAAAGTATTTTACCTTTATATATGAATTCAAAGCATCTAAGTCTAATGTTTTCAAAGAATGCTTGATTCGTCGTGAATGCTTCGATTGATTTGACGTGATTGCTGTGCTTCCATCTCGATTTTTTTATCGTAAGTTGTGAGTCTTTTTGCAACAAACATTTTGTTTTCAATTGATCAATTTGGCTACAATAGCTATGAAGACTTGAATTCAATTGTTAGAGATAAAACATTATGTTTGTTATAATCAAAACATGAGATCAACTATAGGTCAACAATTTCTATCTTTCTGATTATGACAAACAATAGAATTTGCATAATAGAATTGAACAATTGATATCATATTTATAAATGAACATACATTATAAATTTATCATGCAATTTGAATTCCCCCTATCATTTACAAATTAATAACCATACATGCCAAGTATATAGATGATTTTCCCCATTTCCCCATTTTTTCATAAATTCCAAGGATATTATTATCAAATCATGCATAATTATCTCACTCCATTTTTCCCCTTTTGGCATAAGTAAAAAGTCTAAGACAAACATAGATTACGAAATAACCATAGCATTAAATATAAAGAAATAACCATAGATAATATCAAAATGATCTCTAAAAACCAACAACATAAAGAAAATAAGCTAAACGAAGTAAGAGTGTAGACAAGTCATAAAAACATAAAGATATCCAAAAAAGCAGCATAAGCTATGACTACAGTTTTGGATGAGGTGGTGGAGGAAAATGTGCATAGAAGGCATTTTGTCGAGCCTACATTGCCGTCGTTTTGCTTGAATGGCATCCTGTTGAACTTATATGGCAGCTTGTGGCAACTCCTGAAACATTCTCTAAGGCCATCAACTGATGATGTCAGAGACTCGATGCGGCCGTTGAGAAGATTGTAGTGATACTCGGTAAATGTGAAGCCACCAATCGAAGAACGAAGAGCACTAGAGGCAGGTACATCATAATGAAGGTGCGGAACTTGCGGTATATCATCAGCATCAGCATCTTCATCCTCATCCCCTTCAAATGGTATATTCGATGGACCCGAGGTGGGGTCTAACCCTTTTGTGTGTGCTACACATTGACTATGTTCTTTTACTATCTTCATTCGTTTTAGGGTTCAGATATTGATTGTGTCGGTAAGGTAAAGTTTAACAAAGGTTTCAATGTGTAGTGGAATATCAAAATGTTTAAATTTTTTTGTAAGAAGCATTCCATAAGGTAAAGCTTTAAGATGACACGTGGAATGCACAAGTTTCATGAGACCTAATACAATAGTTGAAAAATCTAGTTTCCGCCCAACAAGAAAGGAATCGAGAATAAAAAAATCAAAAAAGTTCCTTTCGAGGAAGACTGACATATGCAATTATGTTTTGTAAAATTTTACATGGAAATGTTAATTGATTTGCACTAAATTTTGTGATGTTTTGAAAATTCTTCCCGGTCACACCCTTTTAAAGTGGGATGAGTTTTATGAAATTTTTTTGAATATCACAAGGCTCAACTTCAAGAATATTACGAAGGATAGATTTGTTGATGGTGATACGAACATTTTAAGTAAACACTAAATCTCATCCGAACGAAGAGTAATAACCGTGTTTTTATAAAATTATTTCAAAAGGCGATGATATGCACATTCTTCTAGAGTGGCAATGGACACTCATCCCATGTTTTCAAAATACTCTTCTATATGAAATGTGAGTGCTTCAATATTAAAATCGACAAAATCAACATTTTTACTTATTAGGGAGATTTTTCAAATGGGTTGGTCGGCAACTCGGGTTTCATGTCGAATTTTTCGTTGGATGAATGTGGTGGAGACCGTCTTACAATGCTCTTGAGTCTTTTGCCCACTATTTTAGATCCCAACGTTGTAGAAATTTGATGAGGTAGGTAAGAAATGGACTAGGGTTCGGATTTTGGGGAAAATGTGAGATTTGTTTGATGAAAATTTGAAATTTTTGGAGATAGATGATGTAGAAGTAATGATTTTTATCAAATTGATAAAAAAATTAAAGAATATAGTGATGGATTGAAGGATTTAGAGGGGTTTAGGGAGAGAATTGAGAGAAAAATGGGGGAGAATGGTGAAAAATGAGGTCTGGTTCGCGATATGAGGCCCTATGTTCGCGTTTTATCGGACGTCCAATTGACTCATCTGGTCTCCTTTTTTTTTTTTTTTTAATTTAATAGAAAAAATATCACATATAGAAATAAAATATGTATGAACACATAGTACAAGTTAGTTGAGTACTTCCAATACATCAATGATGCCTAAGCTTCGTCGGATATGTGAGAATCAATCAAGTGAAAGAGGTTATCAGCCAATTGCTTCTCCGCGTTCACAAATTCTAACACGATATCTTTCTTTTGTGTGTGATCTCTTAGGAGGTAATGTCTAATTTTAATGTGTTTCGTTTGAGATACAAGATGACAAATTTAGACAAATTTATGGTACTAGTGTTATCGCACATGATAGGTGTATGATCAAATGATAGGTAATAATCACTAAGAGTTTGCTTCGTCCATAACACTTGGTCACAACAACTCACGACCGAGATGTTTTCAGCTTTGACAGTTGATAATGCAACGTGATACATTCCAAATGACGTACCAATTAATTTTCCTTAATTAGCTTAAATGTGTCATCTTAAATAGTAATATGGCAAATAAGGGTCATTTCCTGCAGAGAACTGGTTCAATTTAATTAATATTAAATTGCACACTAGAAAGTGAAATTAACAATTATATATGAAATTGATTAAATGGGAGGTTGGTTCGTTGAACTAAGGAAATCAATAAATTCAAAATAGAAAATATTTGAATTTTGAACTAAACAAAAACAGGGCTGCAGTTTTAATTTAAAGACCTAATGCCTAAATTGTAGTCCAAGCACCCAACTTTTGAAAAGACAATAAAAAAGGTCCCCAAATTTTGGAATTTTTGTGTCTTTCGTTCTCTTTGCTATTTTCTGGAGTAAATTCCTTCTAATCACCATCCAAACTTGGGTTTTCACCTACACAATAAAAATAACTAAATTAAGTAATAAATTGCTAATGAAAACTCACAAATATATAAATTTAATGGTCTGAATAAATGCAAAAACTCGTTCTTATCACACCTACAAACTTAAATTTTTGTTAGTACTTGAACAAAACTATACAAACAAGCATGGAAACACACAAATTAAAACCAAATAATAATACTATAATAACAAACACTCCAAAAGTTAGATAGTTTGCCACTTTGCTTCAATTCTTAAATTATGCTAATAACTTAAGTTGTCAATTCATCGCAATACACAAGTTGGTGATTTTCAAGACCCTCAATGGTCAAATTTTTCTTTCTCACTCGTGGGATGCACACTCCCCCAAACTTGATATTTTCACTCTAGCTTAATATGTCAAAAACTTAAGGTTGCTCTCAAATCACTCAATCTTTCCCTCTAAAATTTGGTTGGCTTGAACAGATAAATTTTTTTATTTAGTCATGTATTTATTCACCAAAAATTTTGAGTGCTTAGACCACAAACTTTCATTAGGCAAATTACTCACAATTCATCAATCTTTCAACATTATCAACCCAGATTCTCATAGCATCCATTTTCCTTTTCTTCATTTTTCCGATGTAGGTAGTTCTCACTCTGGTCCCTAAGGGTAGCCTTCTTCATTAGTAGATCCTCTCCTACACATTGGTGATGCATATGGCTAGAATACTCGATGCTGACTCACACTCCTTAAGGTAGGCAACTTTTTCCTACAGTTTTTTTTTAAAGCACAAATTTGATAGAAAACAGCGTCTAACTTTCATTTGAAGTCTAAGAATACTCCACAAAATCAATCACTGAGTAGGAAATTAATACAATTCTAAATAATTTCCTTCACCGGTTCAACCACCCCCAAACTTATCATTTCATTGGTAGAGTGATTGAAGAATTGTTAATAGCATGGTCATTTAAGTTCCCTTAACAACTTGCAAGTGTAGCCAACAAGTACGTGTAATGAATCTCATGTCCCAAGTGCTCAATAAAGAGTCAATTATGGAATAAGTGGATGAAAATAAACGAAAATTAGCAGTCATGTCCACAATTCATAAATCATTGTAATGCAACAACTCAAAACACAACTAACAAAGCTATCAAACTACACAAATAAGCACAAAAGCAAATATTTAACCCAAAATTAGAGTTTTTAACGATCACAAATTTAGCACATACCACACACCCACAAACTTAAATTGCACATTGTCCTCAGTATAAAAGCAAAAAATAGAAAGAGCTAAAGGTTAAAGTATTCCCCTAAGTTGGTTTTGATGGTGATAGCTGTGAGGATGGTTGAGGACCATCAGCGACTATTAATGCCCAATGCTTTGTTGCGACGCTCGAGAATCTATCATATGGGGACAACAAAACATAAAAAAAAAAAAAAGAAATGTTAAAGAAATAAGTAGATAACGAACAATGGGTAGTCTCCCATCCGACGCTTCTTTACAGTCTATAGATAGACTTTTTCATCTCTCATGCTTCTTCAATCGGATCCTCCAATCACATTTCCTCCATGTTTTGTAGTACAAAGGGTTCAAAATATGGCTTTAATCGATGCCCATTCACCTTAAACTCTTTCTTAGTCTGTAGGCTTTTGATTTCTATTGCACCGTAAGGAAAAACATTAGTAACAACAAAAGGGCCAATCTATCGAGAACGTAATTTACCTGGAAATAACTTGAGGCGCGAGTGGAAACGAAGAATTTTTTGTCCAACAATAAAAGCTTTTCTTGAAATCATTTTATCATGGTAAGCCTGTCTTTTCCTTGTAAATTTTTGAACTTTCATAGGCATCATTTCGAATTTCCTCAAGTTCATTTAGTTGAAATTTTCTTTGAACACCCACCATACCTAGGTCTATGTTGAATTGCTTGACTGTTCGAAATGCTTTGTATTCAAGTTCAACCGGGAGGTGACAAGGCTTACCATAAACTAACCGATAAGGGGACATGCCAATCAATGTTTTGTATAATGTCCTATAAGCCCAAAATGCATCTTTGAGGCAGAGACTCCAATCCTTTCTATTGGGATTCACAGTTTTTTCGAGGATGGATTTGACCTCTCGATTTGACACTTCGACTTGCCCACTAGTTTGCGGATGGTAAGTGTAGACACTTTATGGGTGATGTTGTATCTTCTCAATAGGGCCTAAAAATGAAGCCCACCATCACTTATAATAGCTCTTGGTGTCCCAAACCTTGCAAAAAGTATAGATGTTTGTGGCATTTGATTTCGAGCTCTGAACGTACCAACTCTTTGACATCTATCACAAGATTTGCAAAAGAGTAATGCATCTTTGAATATGGTGGGCCAATAGAATCACTCTCAAGCACCTTGAGAGCCATCCTTTTTGCTCAAAAATGTCCACCATATGCATATGAATGACAAAAGGTTAGTATTGAATTAAAATCATTTTTAGACACGCACCTTCTTATCAATTGATCTGGACAATGTTTCCACAAGTACGGCTCATCCCATACAAAATACTTGGCCATTGCCTTGAGTTTTTGCCTTTGAGCAGTGGTCAAGTCACTTGGAATTCTCTTAGTGACTATATCATTCACTATATCCTCAAACCAAGGAGATGTATCCATGATATGAAGCAATTGTTCATTGGGGAAGCTCTCTTGCAATAGAAGAGTTTCTCTCTCATGGATAAGACGGCTGAGGTGGTAAGCCACAGAATTTTCACTCCTCTTTTTATCTTTAATCTCAATGTCAAACTATTGTAAGAGGAGTATCCATCTAATGAGCCTTGATTTTACCTTTTTCTTGGCAAGCAAGCACCTAAGAGCTGCATGATTAGAAAAGACAGTTACTTTAGTATCATAAGATATGAACGAAATTTCTCTAAGTAAAAAATAACTGCTAAAAGCACTTTCTCAGTAGTAGAGTAATTAAGTTGGGCATCATTCAAAGTTCTTGATGCATAATAAATAACATGCGGTGTCTTTCTAACTCGTTGCCCTAAAATGGCTCCTAATGCATCACACATCAACTCGAATGGCCTATTCCAATTTGGTGGTTGAATGATGGGTGCCGATGTCACTAGTTTTTTCAAACTTTCAAATGCCTTTCTACAATCTTCATTAAATTGAAATGGCACCTCCTTTTGCAACAACCAGCATAATGGTCTTGTACCTTTTAAAAATCCTTGATAAACCTTCGATAAAATTTGACATGCCCAAGAAAAGAACGAATCTCCCTCACACTTGTTGGATGAAGTAAAGAACAAATTAAATCAATTTTAGATTTATCAACTTCAATCACCTTGTATGAAATGACATGGTCTAACACTATGCCTTGATCAACCATAAAATGACACTTTTTCCCAATTAAGTACTAGGTTATCATCTATACATCTCTTAAGCACAAGTGTGAGATTTTTCAAGCACCTATCAAAGGTATTACCATAAACATTGAAATCATCCATGAAGACCTCAACGATGCTTACAATATAATCGGAGAATATACTTTTCACGCATCTTTGAAAGATTACGGTAGCATTGCAAAGACTAAAGGGCATGAGACAATATACAAATGTACCAAATGGGCAAATGAATGTTGTCTTTTCTTGAATAACCATCAAGAACACAATAATGAGAATGACTTGCTAATCTTTCCAACATTTGAGCAATGAAGGGTAAAGGAAAGTGATCTTCTTGGGTTGTACAATTAAGTTTTCTATAATCAATACAAACCTTCCAACCCATTTGGGCCGAGTTGGTACAAGCTCATTCTCTTCATTCGTCACCACTATGATTTCGAGCTTTTTTTTAGAACAACTTGGACTGGACTTACTCACTTGCTATCTGAGATGGGAAAGATAATACCAACATCTAGCAATTTCAAATTTCTTTCTTCACAACCTCCATAATTGGAGGATTCAAGTTATGTTGTAGTTCTCTTGATTACTTTGCTCAATCTTCGAGCAATATCCGATGCATGTACATGGAAGGGCTTATCCCCTTGATATCAGCTATTGTCCAACCAATATCTATTTTGTGCTCCTTAAGCATACAGATGAGCTTATCTTCTTAAAGTGTTATGAGATTCTTTGCAATGATCAAGGGTAGTGTTTTCCCCTCTAATATATATACTTTAAATGCTCGGGAAGAGGTTTGAGTTCTAAAGCAGGGGCCAACATCACCAAAATTGAAAGTTTTTCTTTAGATATTGGAAGAGTAATATATGAGAGATTATACCTTGGTAGAATAATCGGTAGTGGCTCAAGTGAGGCCACTGTTTCTATAATATCCTCACACAATTGTAGATTCTTATTCAACCCGATGAGATTATTAATATCAATGCCTTTAATCAAAATGCTATCCAATGAATCTTCATTTGATAATTCGAAATTTTTTTGTACTAATGAATCCATTATATCAATTGAAAAACAAGAGTGCACATCACTATGATATCTCATTGTTTCAAAGATATTGAAGCGAATAATCTCACCATCAAAATTCATTGTCAAAGTACCATCATATACATCTATCTTTGTACGCCTAGTACTCATAAATGGTCTTCCCAAGAGCAATGGTGGCGACAAAGATGTTGATTCATCTTGCATGTCAAGAACATAGAAATCTACTGGAAAAATCAACTAATTTACCTTTGCCAAAACATCCTCCAACATACCTTTTGAAAATGCATTAGATCTATCAGTAAGTTAAATAATAACACATATTTCTTTAAGTGATCCTAAATTTAAAGAAGCACGACATTAGTAGATGCTCCTAAATCTAGCATTGCTTTTTCAAACCTAGTGTTACCAATAATGCAAGGGATGGTAAAACCTCTTGAATCTTTACATTTTGGTGGAAGTTTCGATTGCAAAACCGCCGAGACATTTTCCCATACGCTTACAACTTCATTATGTTTTAATTTACGATTGTTAGTGCACAATTCCTTGAGGAACTTTGCATTACGGGGCACTTGGTAAATGGCATCCAAAAGTGGTATGTTCACTTGAACTTTGCGAAAAATCTCCAATATTTCCTTCTTATGTTCATCCCTTATGGACTTTGCAAACCTGCCAAGAAATGGAGGGGAGGGAACATTAGTAGGAATAGAACTTTTAGAATTTACCTTAGATCTTGAGGTTGGAGTCGTAGTTTCATCTTTCTTACATGATAAGTTTTTCTGTTGCGTTGACTCCTCAACATGATCTTTCATCTTTCTTGGTGCCTCTTCTAAAAGCTTTCCAGTTCTTAATGTCATGGCACTAGCATTTTCTCTCGGGTTGATTGCTTGAAAATGAAGTTTTCCCAATCCTTGAGCCTCCAATTTAACCACTGTGTTGGCCAATTGACCCATTTGTGTCTCTAAATTCTTAATTGAAGTTTTTGTCTCTTGTTGAAATTGCATTGTACTAAAAGCTAAGGACTTAACCATATCTTCAAGATATATATCCGAAGTTTAAGATAGAGTTTGTTGATGAGGTTGAGAGTGTTGTGGTTGCCTTTGTTGATTGAAACTCGGGGGATGATTAAACTGTGATTGTGGAGCTATGAAATGATTTTCTCCATAACTGAGATTAGAATGATCTCTCAATCTAGGATTATGTGTTAGAATATGGATCATATATATGTCTCTGTTGCATTGGAAATCCTCCAATGGCATGCGCTTGCTTTGAGACTCCTTCTTGTAGTATCGGGCATACATCAGTAGGATGTCCCACAATAGAACAAATCTCGTACACTTTTGCTTGTTGAATTGTCCCAGTGCCATTTGTTGTACAAGAGATGTAAGACTAGCCAATTATTGTTCAATTTGAGAGTTTACTCCTATCTCACTTGTTTAACATGTACCTCTTCTCTACTACCAAATTTTTGTGAGTTGGCTATCAAGTCCTTAGCAACTGCTAGTGTCTTATCCATTAAAGCTTATCCACTAGCTGCATCAATCATACTTCTTTCATAGAAGTATCTTTCATAGAAGTATTGTGGAAGTAATCCTTCATAGAAGTATTGTAGAAGTAATTGCTCATTGATTTGGTGGTTTGGGCAACTAGAACAAAGTCTTTTGAATCTGTACCAATATTCATAGAGATCTTTCCTTGAAATTGTCAAATGCTACAAATTTCTTTCCTGATGTTTGTAGACTTTGAAGCTGGGGAATACCTCTCCAAAAAGAGTTTTTGCATTTGATTCCACCTGGTAATAAGATCAGAAGGCAAATAATAAAGCCACTCCTTAGCAGCATATGCAAGAGAGAAAGGGAATGCCCGCAATTTCACTTGCTTTTCCGATATACCCATCAGTTTCATGCTTGAGAAAATCACATGAAACTCTTTCAAATGTTTATTGGGATTCTCTCCAGCAAATCCATAAAATGTGGGAAGTAGATGAATCATTCTAGACTTTAGTTCCTACCTCTAACTGAGGATATTGAATGGGTAGAGGATGCTGAATAAAAGTTGGAATTGCAAGTTCCTTTAATGTTCGATTTGTATTCGCCATTTCGGACTCTATGTGTTCGAACTCACTTGAGGATTCAATGCTCGATCGCCTTAGAAGTTTAGTTGGAGAAATGTCTTCTCCACTTTCCGATGTGTTGGCTTCTTTTCTTGATCTTAGGTTTTAATGTGTTGTAGGCTTTTTGGTCATTTACAGTCTACACGACAAAGAAAATAACAAAAATAAAGAGAATAACAACAAAAAGAAAATATTGCAATTAACAAATTGATAGAACAATCTTTGGCGACACAGTGCCAAAATTGATACGTTTCAAATGACGTACCAATTAATTTTCCTTACTTAACTTAAATGTGTCGTCTTCAATAGAAATAGGGCAAGTCAGGGTCATTCCCAGTAGATGATTGGTTCAATTTAATCAATTGTACACGAGAAATTGAAATTAACAGTTATATACGAAATTGATTAAATGGGGGGTTTGGTTCGTTGAACTAAGGAAAACAATAAATTCAAAATAGAAAAGATTTGAATTTTGAAATAAACAAAGGAGTTTTTGATTAAAGATGTGAAAATGTGATTGAGGGGTATTTCGTTACTACGAGAATGATTTTTCTATCAATTACCATAATAGATTTTCGTTCTCTAAATTAACAACAATTTGAGAATAATTACAAGCTCAATTTTTTCAATCTCTTCTTACATGTTAATTGAATAAAATAGGCTCTTTACTCAACCCTATTCATTAAACATCCTAAAACAAGCTCTCTTGATTTAATTTAACAAAATCATTACGACAAAAGAGATTAATTGAATTAAGAGTAAATACACAAGCTCGGTTTACTCACTTAAGTGTTAATCCACATACGATCAATTGAAAATTCCTCATAATATATTGAAACGTAATTGCTACAAGGTTTTAGAATAAATAGCTATTATATATATATATATATATATATATATATATATATATATATATATATATATATATATATATCAATTCAATCATTTAGTTGTACATCTATACAATCAAGAAGAACAAATTTAAAACAATGGATTAAACACATCAATCAAGAAAACTATAAAGCACAAATTAATTGAAAATCATAACTCTGGTTTGAAATCACCACAATCACAAATATATTTAGTTGTCCATGAAATACTAAAAAATAACAAACAAATTCTTACAACACATTAATGGAAAATGGATTAAAGAAAAGAAAAGGTTATTGATAAAGAGAGAAATGGTTGAGAGGTCTTCAATATCAATGAATATTCTTTTCCAAGCTATTTCACCATCACCATACTTCAATCTTGCCCCCACAATACCAAAGAAAATCAAAGGAAAAAGAAGAAAAAAAAGAAAGAAAAAATGAAAAGAAAGAAAAAAGAAGAGAAAGTAATAAATTGTTAATGAAAACTCACAAATATCTAAATTTAATGGTACGAATAAGTGCAAAAACCCGCACTTATCACAACGGAATTTTGTTTCTTACTAAACCACGACACAAGTGCAAAGCTTAGAAAATGACAAGTGTCGCTAGTGCTTTTGCGATCGATTGTGCAACCGGCTAATCAGCATCCGAATAGTTAAGAAGATCAATATGAGCACCATTTGGATACTAAGGCCCTAGGGTTCTAGTGCCACTAAGATATCTAAAAATTCATTTTACGGCACTCGGATGAGATTTTTTAAGATTTGATTGAAATCTAGCACATAAACACATACCAAGCATAATATTTGGTCTACTAGCAGTTAAGTAGAGAAGGGATTCGATTATACCTCGATATTTGTGATATCAACAAAAGTACCTTGATCATCTTTATCCAATTTTACGGATGTACTCATTGGAGTGTTCATATGCTTCAAGTCATCCATTTCGAACCTCTTGAGCGTGTCCAATATATACTTATTTTGATTAATGAATATACCATCTCTAGTTTGCTTAATTTGAAGACCAATGAAGAATTTGAGTTCTCCCATTATATATCAAATTTCATACTCGTGCATTTTGAGAATTTTTCACAAAGATGGATATTAATAGCACCAAATATAATATCATCAACATAAATTTGAACAATAATCATATCATTCTTTTGAGTTTTGACAAATAGGGTAGTATCCGCTTTTCCTATTGAAAAACATTTGAAAGTAGAAATTTGCTCAATTTTTCATACAAAGTCCTATGAGCTTGTTTTAAACCATAAAAAGCTTTTCTAAGTTTGAAAACATACTTCGGATACTCGTGATCTTTAAAGTTGGGTGGTTGCTCGATAAAAAATTCTTCTTGAATGAAATCATTTAGAAATGCATTTTTGACATCCATTTGATAAAGAATAGTAATGGCAAAGAAGCAGATATGGGACGGGTTGACTATTCACACCTCGTCCTATCAGATATTTTTATTATCTTGTTCCATTCTCATGCCCGTTTAAAGCGAGACATGACGAGATAGAGGCGAGACGGGGCAGGTTCCCTACCCCATTTATCGTCCCATTTATTTTTTATTTTTATTTATTTTTTGTCTTTACTTAGTAAATATTATTACTTCTTTACCAATTTGTTAGAAATAACTTATGTTCTCTTTAAAAATATGATAAATCTATTATTTTTGTTTGATAAAAAATTTAAATTTAAAATTAACTTTAAACGGGACGAGTAGCGAGGCGTGGACTATGATTCCCATACCCGTCCCATTCGTGGTTGGCCCCCACGAATTTCGGTTGAACGTGGTTTTTTGCCATCCCTAATAAAGAGTAAATCTTTTATAACAAGCAAATATAAGAAGCATGTGAATGTATTCTAATCTAGCAACCGGTGCAAATGTTTTCTCAAAATCAATACCTTCTTCTTGATTGTAACATTTGGCCACTAATTTATCCTTTTTACGCACAATAATCCCATTTTTGTCTCTTTTATTTCTAAAGACCCATTTTGTACTGATGACAATTTGATTATTTGGTCTTGCGACTAAATCTCAAGTATGATTTCTTTCAAATTGGTTTAATTCTTCTTGCATGGATAGAATCCAAAAGTCATCAAACTCGACTTCCTTGAAATTTTTTGGTTCAATTTATGAGATAAAAGCACAACTATTTAAGTGATTCCTAGTAGAAGCTTTAGTTTTAATACATTTGGATCAATCACCAATAATAAGTTATGTTAGGTGAGAGGGAACAAACCTCCATTATTTTGGTAGAGTAGGATCATTTAATGCTTTAATAGGTTCTACTTCACTTGGTTGAATGTTTCCTTCTTCCTTGTGTTTTTCTTTTGGATCATCCTTGCTTCGGTCTTGAATGTTCATTTGTTCGGAGGAAGTCTCCAATCCTACATCATTAGCAATATTGTTCTTACAATCAAGATGATTAGTTCTATAAAAAATAACATGCATAGATTCTTCAACGACTAGAATTCTTTTGTTATAGACTCTATAAGCTTTGCTAGTCGGTGAGTAATCTAGAAAGATCTCAATATCGAATTTTGAGTCGATTTTTTCCAAATTTTCTTTTGTATTTAAAATAAAGCGTTACTCCCAAAATCTTTAAATTAATCGATATTTGGAATTCTATTTTTCCAAAACTTATATGGGATTTTAGTTTTCTTTCGACTAATTAAAACTCTATTTACAATATAGCAAGTGGCTGTAACAGCTTCGACCCAAAAGCATTTTGGCATGTTATTTTCATTTAGCACGATCCTAACCATTTCTTGCAATGTACGATTCTTCCTTTCTACTACACCATTTTATTGAGGAGTTCTAAGAGTCAATAAATTATATTAATATCCATTTGCATTGTAAAACTCGTCAAAAACAAGATTATCAAAATTTTCACCGTGATCACTTTGTAATAGAGTATTATTTTTCATTTTGAACATTTTTGCAAAAATGTTTGAAAATATTCGAGGTTTCATCTTTGAGGTTTGGGAAAAAAACCTAAGTGAATTTAGAGAAGTTATCAACAATGACGAAGGTATAATATTTTCCACCCAAACTAGCGGTTCTAGAAGGTCCAAAAGGATTTATGTAAAGTAGTTGAAGTGGTTTTGTGGTTGAAGAATATAGTTTAGGTTTAAAGAGCTTTTTACTTGTTTACAAAATTGACAAATATCACAAATTTTATCTTTATCAAACTTTAAATTTGGTAAACTTTTGATAAGATAATTTCTGAAATTTTTTTAAAGAAGTATCATGCTAAAATGGTCTATTCTCATATGCCATAACCAATATCCTCATTTAAACTTGATAAACATTTTTCATCACTTTCAAACTCGATATTTATAATATACACACCATTGCTACGACTCCCTATAAACATTATCTCTTTTGATGTGGTGTCCTTAATAAGGCATTTAGAATAATCAAATTTAATATGATAACCTTTATCATATAATTGACTAATACTAAACAAATTATATTTGAGATTATCTACCGATAACATGTTTCAATAGAAGGAGAAGAATGATTACGAATGTTTCTGACTCCAATATTTTTTTTCTTTTGCATTATCTCCAAATGTGAAACGACCTCTATCCTTTGAAGTTTGATAGCAACGTTCTATCCCCGGTCATGTGTTAATCGAGCTCTTCATCACTCATATTTTCACTAGTAGTCCTTTCCTCGATTGCCGATTTAAGAGTAATTTGGCGCTTGGGAATCTCCTTTGATTCCTCTTTGCTTTTTCTCGTTTTCTCTTTAGTTTGGGCGTTGTTGATCTCATATATCATCAATGTGCCATAAAGTTTTTCCAAAGGATATGAATTGATATCTTTGGTATTTTCTATCAACATATTTAATGGGTTCCATTCTTTCGATAGTAACCTGATCATTTTACTTACAAGTTCACCGTTAGTAAATTTTCGATCAAATCCGTTGAGTCCACTAGCAATATCGATGAAATGAGTAATCATGTCAACAATAGGTTCATCTTGTTTCATGAATAAGTTTTCAAATTTTTTAACTAAGAGATTAATTTTAGTTTCCTTTACTTACTATAGTTCCAACATGAGTAACTTCCAATGCATGCCAAATATCATATGCGGAATCACGTGCAACTAAATTCGTTTTTATCTAAGGCACAATAAAGTAGATTTTTAGCTTCAACATTCAAGGATAATTTATTTTATCTTCTTTATCATATTCCTCTCTAGATTTAGGAATGGTTTAATTGGGTTTGCCATCAATTTTAATAATTTTAGTAGACATATAAGGACCATATTCAATAACTTCACATATATTATAATTTATTAATTGAATGCATATCATCATCCTAGCTTTCAATAATTATAATGCGTGCCATCAACGAAAGGATGGCGGTTAGTGGAATGTTCCTCAAGATTTTGAAGATTGTAGTCATTGCTCAAGATTGGAGAATTTTAATTTTAAAATGAGCAACTTGTTCTGATACCAATTGAAGGTTCAAGAATGGCTAACCAAGATGGGTGAATTGGTTATTTAAAACCTTTTCGTAAAATTAATATAAATACAAGTACGGACCAAATAGATAAATTCAAATAGTAAATACAATAAGTAAAAGAGAGCAAGAAAGGATGCAAACGACCCCACATAATGTCCATCATTGAGCCAGAAGACTGAACTAGTCGTTGTGCATTAGAAATCAGAACGGTTAAAAATTAGACCGATGGACCATTAGACGTTTGCCAGCTTCACATGACATTCGTTAGGACAAAAATTCTCTGGATTTGTTCTTAATTGTTTTAACAAGTGTAGGCTTTTGAGGAACATATTCACTGAACTTTTCAAAATGAGTGTCATTTGTAAAAGATTTAAAAATCAAGTGAAGATTTTTGTCACATTTAAAATAATTTTTATGGGAGCCTTTTTATGAAAAATTTATCTCGTGCATAAAAATTTAACTTACATATTTTAGTGATTCACTACTAACAATTAAATTATTTTTTCTTTACATATGTATTCAAAGCATCTAAATCTAATATTTTCAAAGAATGTTTGAATCGTCATGAATGCTTCGATTGATTTGACTTGATTGCTGGGCTTCCATCTTGATTTTCTTTTATCGCAAGTTATGAGTTGATAAGTGTGTTTTGCACACTTATTTAGATCACAAAATATGGAAAATTGTTGATATATATGTTGAAATATGGGTTAATTGGATATAATGTGTGTTTGTAGGATTACATTGATGGATGGAATGAAGAATATGAGAAAATGAATGAAAAGGACCAAAATGAAAGAATATGAAATTTCGAGGACCAAAATGCAATTATTCGAAAGATAACCCGAATGGTGAGTCAAATTGAGCTATGTAACATATTATGAAATCACGAGATGTTAGAAAAAGAAGGAGAAAGAATCAAGGCCAAAAAGTAGATGAAACAAACTTGGAGACCAAAGTGAATCAAAGAGAAAATTATTTCTACCATACAGCCTCATGGTAGAATATCCATGCAGTCGTGCAAGCAAATACAGGAGTTGAACAGTGAAAATTTTGTATAATCATGCTGTCACATGGGTTTATACCATGCAGTCTCATGGTTCATTCTAGACGCGAATTTTTTGATTTCCTTATTTGAATCAAAAACTTATGGTAACGCATCTAGAACATCTTTATAACTCTAATCTCGTCCAAAAAGAGGGACTACGCCTTCTTAGAGAGAAAAACGATATTGAAGAGCAAAAACGAAGGCTAGGACGAAGAATTGCATTTCAAGATATAAGATTTTGAGCTTTATATTGAAGAATTTGGTGATATTTTTTACTAAATATTTTCTTTTCTATTTTAGTTTATCCATGATAGGCTAGTTTTTTATTGTACTAGGTGAACGATGAACCCCGTAATGTGAACTTTTAATTCTTTGTTTTGCAATTTGATTTTAAACACAGATGATGAATGTTGAATGGTTTATATACACTTTACTTGTCTCTATAATTTAATGCATGTGATTATGTGAGTTTGGATGGTCTATTTCTGGTATTCGAAAGAAGGGAAGTAGATATCATAGGGTATAAATCATCGTATGGTTTGATAGGGGATAGAAATATACCCTCCTATGCTTTATGTAAATCTTTAAGTGCTTATAAAATGTTATTTGTATATTGGCATTTGTCATAGAAATATAGTCAAATAATATGCGAGAATAGGTTTGACTCCACTCGAAAGAGATGTTGAATATTTTAGGAGTATTGATTCTTCAATCAATTCACTGTGCTATTAAATTGTGAATAAATGTTAAAAGTGAACTTACTTAGCAATTCGAGATCCTGGTACGCTTTTCATACATAAATTATTCCAAACATTTGCATTCAAACGTTATTTTTGCATTTAGTTTGTCTACTTTCATATAAATTTTGCTTTCGTAATATAATTTAGATAATTTCATATGTGAATCATCTCGTTGAATCTACTTAGTTTCAGTTAAGGTCAAGATAATCAAAACCTGACTAGCTCAATCTCTGTGAGAATGATACTTGGACTTCAAAACCCATTTTTATTGCTTGAACGATCCGTACACTTGCGGTAATCAAAGCTAAATACATTTTCGACATGTCAAGTTTTTGGCACCGTTGTCAGGGTTTGTGATTTAGTTTAGTGTTAGTTTTCTTGACATTAATTCGACATTTTAGTTATTTTGTTCACCTTTATTTCCATTGTTTTTATTCTATTTAGTAACTGAGTGTTATTGGTCTTTTCAGCTTATAGGTTTGTATGCTAAGATCGACTGGAGGTGAATTAGTTACAACACTAAATGGCTAACAAACAGAACAACCCTATCAATCTAGCAAATGAAGACGACGTTGTGGACGAAGGACGCATGCTTGTGGGGGATTTCATGATTCTTCAAATCATTTAAAGTCAGTCCAGTATCGTCTATCCACCATTTGGGCAACTGAATTTCCAACTAAAGTCCAACATGATATATATGTTTCACAATGGGCACCAAATCTATGGGAGAGTTGAAGAGAACCCACATACGTACATTTCTCGATTCTTGGAGATGTGCCAAAACTTCAAATACCAGGGTATTTCAGATGATGCAATCAGGTTGAGACTATTTCCATATACTTTGAGAGATAAAGCAATTGAGTGGCTAGATTCTCACCATATCGCCAACATCACGACATAGAATAACTTGGCACAAAAATTCTGCACCAAGTTCTTTTCACCCACCAAGATTGCGAGAAGCATGACATCTCTGTTTTCCGTCAAGGTAACTCTAAATAGTTTGATGAAGCTTGGAACAAGTTCAAGAACATGCTTCGGAAGTGCCCACATCATGGGATCAACAAAGGACTCCAGATCCAATACTTCTACACAGGATTACTTCTACCCTTCAAAAGCATGATAGATTCCTCATCCAGCGGGTTAGTGTATACAAGAATAGTTGATGATGCATTGCAGTTGTTCGAGATAGTTGCCACCACATCCGCTATGTGGTCATCAGAATGGGAAGTTCAAAAGATGACAGCAGGTGTGTATAAGGTGGATGCTATTTCAGCTCTATCTGCAAAGATTGATTCATTATTTCACAAAGTGGAGAACATGTCCCATACCGCTAATGTTGTGCAGATTAAGAGAATGAGTTGTGAAGAGTGTGGGGCTGATCATACCATAATAGAGTGTCCAGTTCTAGCACAAGGAGTGGAGCATGTAGATTTTGCACAATGGAGACAATGCCAACAGAACAATCAGTTTGGAGATACTTACAATCCGAGTTGGAAGAAGCACCCTAATTTTTCATGGAGCAATCAAAATCAGTAGAGGCCACAAAATCAATTTCAACCCCAAGAGAAGAAGTTTCAACTAGATGAAATGTTCACAGAGTATATGGAAGCCAACAACCAATTTATGAAGAAAACCGAAACAACATTTCAAGATTAGAATGCTGCTATAAAGAAATTGGAAGCTCAAATGTGACAGATGGCTATTGCTTTAACTAGCAGTACACCAGGTAGTTTACCAAGTAACCCCGAAATCAACCCAAGGGAACATGCCAAAGCCATCACAACCAGAAGTGGGGTGCAATTATTGGAAATACATGTCAAAAGGCCAGACAGGGTTCAAGACACAACAACACTTTTGGTAGAAGAAGAATATTTGGAAAAAGATGAGCAAACAACGAAAACTACACCACAAGAGAATTCGAAGATACCAGTGGGTAAAATAACAAATATGGTAAATCCTTATGAGCCACCTATTCCATTTCCTTAAAGGCTGAAGAAACATAAAATGGAGCAGCAATATAAAAAATTTCTCGAAATCTTCAAAAAGCTTCACATAAACATCCCATTGCTGATGCACTATTCCAGATGCCGAGCTATGCTAAATTTCTGAAGGATATCTTATCAAACAAATGCAAACTGGAAGAACATGAGACAATAATGCTAACTGAAGAAATCAGTGCAAGAATCCAGAAAAAGCTTCTTCCAAAACTTAAGGATCCAGGGAGTTTTACTGTTCTTTGTACAATTGGTAATATTTATTTTGAAAAACTTTATGTGATATGGGTGCCCGTATTAACTTAATGTCATTATCTATTTTCAAAAAACTGGGATTGGGGGAAGCTAAAATAACTATTGTAACACTATAGTTGGCTGATCGATCTCTTACACGTCCACAGGGAATAATTGAAGATGTGCTCATCAAGGTGGAGAAATTCATATTCCCTGCTGACTTTCTCATTATGGATATGGAAGAAGACATGGATATTCCTCTAATTTTAGGCAAACCATTCCTAGCCGCCAGGAGGGCAGTGATTGATATTCGGAGATGACAACTAATTTTGAGATTGGGTGATGAACAAGTTTTATTCAACGTGTTCAAGCTATAAAATTTCCCTCTGAGGCAGACGGTTGTTTCAAGATTGATCGATAAGTTAGTCCAGGACACTTTTCTGCTTCACAACCCATCAGATGCTTATGAGGTGCGTATTATACATTCTTACTTAACACAATCTGAATCCAGTGAGATTGAAACCTACGCGAGATTCTTGGAAACCAATCGACCATATGCACGCAACAGAACCTTTGAAGAATTTGGAATGGGTCAAGCAAAACCTCTACCATCTGTACAAAAACCTCCTAAATTGGAATTGAAGCAACTATCACCGCATCTCCGATATGTTTACTTGGGCGAGTCATGTACACTACCAATTATTATCTCAAGTACAATAAGTGATTTGGAGGAAGAAAAACTACTATGGGTACTTAGAAAGCACAAAACAGCAATAGGTTGGACCATTGCAGATATTAAAGGGATCGGTCCTTCGTTATGCATGCATAAGATTCTCATGGAGAAGAATTTTCAACCCAAAGTGGAGAGCCAAAGGAGGTTAAATCCCAACATGAAGGAAGTGGTCTGAACCGAGGTATTGAAGCTATTGGATGTAGAGATCATTTGCCCTATTTCAGATAGTGCATGGATCAGCCCAGTTCAAGTTGTGCCGAAAAAGGGTGGAATAACAGTTATGCCGAATGAAAAGAACGAGCTCATTCCTACCAGAACAGTTACCGGATGGAGGGTTTGCATTGATTATTGCAAACTCAACACAGCCACTAGGAATGATCATTTTCTCTCCCGTTCATTGATCAAATGTTGGAGAAGCTGGGAAGTTATACACATTACTGTTTTCTAGACGGCTATTCGGGATACAATCAAATACCAGTGGCACCGGATGATTAGGAGAGAACAATTTTCACATGTCCGTACGACACTTTAACTTACCGTAGGATACCATTTGGCCTTTGTAATGTACCTGCTACATTTCAGCGCTGTATGATGGCGATCTTCTCTGATATGGTTGAAAAATTCATTGAAGTGTTTATGGATGATTTCTCGATTTTCAGGTCTTCATTTGATGAATACTTAGAACACTTGAATTTAGTCCTACAGAGATGCAATGAGATAAATCTGGTACTGAACTAGGAGAAATGTCATTTATGGTATATGAGGACATTGTACTGGGACACCGGATTTCAACTAAGGGAATTGAAGTGGATCGGGCAAAAATCCAAGTTATTGAGAAATTACCACTGCCAACTTCTGTCAAGGGGTTCGTAGCTTCTTAGATCATGCTGGGCTTTACAGACAGTTTATCAAGGACTTCTCGAAGATAACTAAGCCACTACGCAACTTGTTGATGAAAGACAACCCATTTAACTTCGATGAGAAGTGTTTGATAGCTTTTCACACCCTAAAGGAGAAGCTCACTTCAGCCCCAGTGGTAGTAGCACCGGATTGGGAATTACCGTTTGAATTGATGTACGATGCCAGTGATTACGCCGTGGGAGTGGTTTTGGGATAGCAAAAAAACAAAATTTTTCATATGATATACTACGCCAGCAAAACCTTGAATGATGCACATCTGAATTATGCAACCACAGAGAAGGGGTTATTGGCGGTCGTGTATGCATTTGATAAGTTCCGACTTTACTTTGTTGGGTCAAAGGTAGTTGTTTACACAGATCATATGGCACTAAAGTATCTGATGACGAAGAAAGATGCCAAGCCAAGATTGGTTCGCTGGGTGTTACTGTTGCAAGAGTTTGACATTGAAATTAGGGATAAAAAGGATAGTGAGAACATTGTAGCAGATCATCTATCTTGATTAGAGCTTGGCCAATCAGATGAGTTAGTGGAAATAAATGAGATTTTCCCAGATGAACACATCCTCAATGTGAAGACTGCACCTTGGTATGCTGATATTGTCAACTACTTGGCCAAATCCATTCCTCCACCAGAATACTCTAATCATCTGGGAATATCTCGAGGAAGCATGAAATACCCCTGACAAGTATTCTAGAAGTTGAGCTATTTGACGTTTGGGGGATTGACTTCATGGGACCATTCCCATCGTCATTCTCCAATCAATGCATACTTGTGGCAGTTGACTATGTCTCTAAGTGGGTAGAAGCAGTGGCATTGCCTACTAACGACGCAAAAGTGGTAATTGGATTCCTTAAGAGGCACATTTTCACTCGTTATGGAACGCCTAGGGCTATCATCAGTGACGGGGGCAAACACTTCTGTAATCGCCAGTTTGAGCAGTTGTTGAGTAAGTATGGAGTAAAACACCGCATCGCAACCCCATACCATCCTCAAACCAGTGGGCAGGTTGAAGTTTCTAACAGAGAATTGAAGAAAATACTTGAGATCACGGTGAAATCTTCGAGGAAAGACGGGTACAAGAAGTTGGATGATACTTTGTGAGCCTATAGAACAGCATTCAAAACATCGATATGAATGTCACCATATTGTCTGGTGTTTGGGAAAGCATGCCACTTATCAGTTGAGTTAGAACATCGAGCATATTAGGTACTTCGAAGGTTGAATCTGGATCTGCAAGCAGTGGGTAAACATCGTTTACTTCAACTGAATGAGATGGATGGTCAGGAAGCTTATGAGAATGCAAAAATCTACAAGGAGCAAACCAAGAAGTTTCATGACATGCATATTCAGCGAAGGGAGTTTCTTGTGGGGCAGCAGGTGGTGTTGTTCAACTTTCGAATGAAGCTTTTCCTGGGAAAACTGAGGTCAATGTGGTCTAGTCATGAGAGCAAAGGAACATTCAACGTCAATGGACAGCGCTTAAAGCACTATTGGAGTGGCGACTTCTCGAAAGACAAATCCACCGTTTATCTTCAGCCACCAGAATGATCTTTACATGGTACTGTGACTATAAACTAGCGCTAGATGGGAGGTAACCCATCATTTCTACTATTTTATTTATTCCGCTTTATTCATTTGTTTTGGCCCTTTTCAGTTTCTTTATACCTTTTTGGTAGTTTTAGGTCATTGCCGCCTATTTGATTTACAAAGCACCTATGCATGCTCCACATGAGTTTTGATTGCAGCATATATGTCCTATGTGGTATACAAATCTCATTTGGGCACTTTGGAAGAAAACTCATGCATTTCGAGGCACAGTTAGACAATTTTTTTAGTTTTTGGACTAAAACGTGCTTTCATTGTTGAAAATGCTTTTAGATATGTTGTTACAGCTCAAAGCATCTCATGTAGTTTATAATGTGGTTGGAGACTTTTCCATTCTGTGCAAAATTCACGTATTTCGAGGCAAAAATGGTCAGTAACTGTGTTTTTCATATCCGCGTGTGCATTTAGGTTAGAATTGATTTTGAGAGTGAAGTTCTCAATGTACACATACACACGGAGTTTTGATTTATGTGGGGATGAAGTTCTGGTAGTATTCGACACCAATGTGGACTTATTGATAAAAATCATGATTTCTGCTCTTGCTCTGCAACATATTTTTCACGCCAAATTCTCATATCCTCGCCCTCATTGAGATGTCGACGAGGTTTGAACAGTTCGGGGAGTTTTAGAATGTCTTTGGCACGGTGAAGTCGAAAATGTAGTCTTTGAAGAATATGTTCCTTTAGCATCGATTTCGGCACGTTTTGTGACCTTTACATTACCACTACTTTAAAACCATGTTGTTCATATCATTTTTTAGGGCCTCATAATTAAATAAAAAAAAATTTGGGCTAGCTGATAAGCCATGCAACCGCATGGCTATACCTGCCATGCGATCGCCCAGAATAGGTCAGTGCCAAAATTGGCCCTGGCCCTATATTCCATTCGGTCGCATGGTACAATTTTTGTCCCTCCTCCTTTTATTTATTTATTTTTTTACACATACACACCTCACTTCCCACACCACTCGCCCACTCCACTACACTCGCACACGATCACTACCCCTCACGCACCACACCCTTCGACCACAACCCATGAACACACCCCCAAAGTCTACACTTCCACTCACATTCCACCCCACTACTTCCAAGGTAGGCATCCTTTCCACCTCTCTTTTATTTATTTATTTTTCTTTCTTTTCTTCCTTTCTCCTTCATGTGATCTTGTCATATTTACTTGAGGAGAAGGGATTAGGTAGTCTTGGAGTTGTGAATGGATTGGGTTGTGCAAAATTTGGCTAGATTTATACCTTCCTATTGGTGTTAATCTTCAATGAAACACCATGACTACAATGTGTTTGATGATATGCCTAAGTGATCCTTCCTTTTCATTGTCATGATTTTTGGAATCTGCCTAGTTACTACATATATGGGATTGCATGATGTGATGAAAATTAGTGTCGATTACATAGTTGTTATCATCTACACTGAAGTCTGAAATATGGTAGGCACAAATGCACACATGGCTAGGACATGTCACCTCACGTCACCTATTTTGCTCATCGATTTTGCCTCCCAAACGATGTCCAAACTGAATGAATTTTTGATATGTACTAGGCTACATTACATACTTTTATATGCCTGGAGGATGCCTAAAAAAATCTCATTTTTCTCGACTGTGTCCTAGGGTGAATTTGGCTCGTCCACCTGGCATATTTTTCACGAGTTGCTTGCATTGAGCTCATTATGGTTGAACCATTGTATGTTTGCACTCCTATTTCTATTTCTAGACACCAACATTGGTTTTTCACATGATTGAAGTATGTTTGGAACACTTTCTATGGCCTATAATGTTCATTTTTGCCTTTCGCCTCATTTTTCCTCTTTTCACTAATTTTCTCGTTTCCCACCTACAGGATGCCACCAAAACAAATTTCGAAAGGGAAAGAAAAGGTTAGCTCTACTTCCAGCATGACCCGTACCCAAACACCCGAAGAGTATATCAGGTGTTTTCTAGGTCCTGGGACTCGACTCAAATATGCTGAGGTTATCTCTCAGTGGAAACTACTTCAAGAGCGGCCGGTTAAACTTGAGGATTTCCCAGGTTATGAATTGCTCACATTGGTACACAATTGTGGTTGGAAAAAATGGAAGAGCGACTGCACCCAGTCTATGACGGCCTAGTCTGAGAATTCAACAATGAGATAGACACGCAGTTATGGGGCAAGTGGTCAATGTTTACACCAGAAATCATTCACGACTTCTATCAGCTTACTTGGGATAATATCACCCCAATTCCTATTGATTTTTCATGGCCTGAAGTCGCGGAGGTTTTGGTGGGACGTGTAGCTGCTTTGCCCCTACAGATATGGTATCAGATTGAACTTACACCGTCCTTAGCCCTCCTATGGCTTTTAATTTGCCATAACATTGAGCCTAACTCACACTACTCCACGTTCCCAGATCCAAGAGCTGGTCTTCTTTGTCACTTGGCTCGGGGCCAAAAGGTCGATCTCGCCTCTCTAATCTATGAACAAATCCATGCCTTGGGAGTATTGGGCAGTCGCTGAAATTCATTGATATTCCCGAGCCTCATTAGTGACATTTGTAAACGCTCAGGAATTGCTATCCTGCCGGGAAACTTCCGGTCAAATCGAGCCCGTTCATCAAATGTAGCACTTTGGAAACTTAGGATAGAGCATGGATGAAGAACCGGAAAGCCCAAAAGAGGGCCCATATGGGTCAACAACCAGTTGAACAACGTGATGGGGCTACAGATATGGATATACCTCAAGTAGCAGCACTGCCTCCACCACCTTTTGGGGCCAACACACAGATACTACGACAGATGTTTGCTACCATGACAGGTTGCGGTAGAGACATTCAGAGCTTGCAGCAAGCATTTGGAGCTTTGAGCACAGGCATGCAGCAGGTGTAGTCCGACATGCAAACTACCCAAACTTTTGCATCTAATTTCAGTAGAGAGTCCCTCGCTTCTAGGTGGACATTCGAGATGATGAATGGGTGGTTGAGCTTGTATATAGACAGGGTGGATGGTCTACAGCTCCGAGCGGATGAGACATGGGATTGCTTGGGCAGCTCGAAACTGAGGTGATGATGCATTCGGATTTCTTCCAGGAGAATTCGGAGTTGCTTCGGGCAGAACGCTTTACTTCAGGAGTAGTTTGGAATGATACGGCGGCTACTTACACGACTGGATCTACCACCAAATGATAGCACTGCGGACTCAGTTTTCTTTCTCCATCTCTACCACCGCCAATTTTTTATCAGGGAGTTGCATCATCCCTTCTTTTGCTTTATATTTACATTGTTATTCAAATTTAGTGTCTAATCTTCTCCTCTACACATTAAGGGCAATGTTTGTCTAATTTAAGGGGTGGTAGAATTTGTATGACAATCTAAGGGCAATGTTTACAGTACTTTTCAGCTTTTATCGATGCTACTGTATGATTTCTTGCTTTTGTGTGTTGTTGATTTATTAGAAAATGATACGAAAAAAATTATTTCAGTTTTTCATTATTCTTAATTTTACGCATTTCTAGTTGTAGTTTAGAATTTTGTGTGCTTGTATGTGTTTAATGATCTTTCCGGCAATGATGAAAATATTGGAAACAGTATACTATGAATTGTGAAAATTTTGCATGTTAAATTGATTGATACTTGTCTATGTGGAGACTTGACATTCTTTTTTTGCCCACAATACTTGTGTTGGGCATGCCAAGTTAACGATGAGATATATGAATCATAGTAAAGTTGAACATGATAGGTAAACCCCAAAAACCTCTATTGCACTTATCAATAAACCATCATTTTAAAAGTTTGGAGATGATTTAGCTATTACAGGGGAACATTAAGATGAGTAGGGATTCCATGCGTGAAAGTTGTGTTGTGTGGATTGGATTAGATCAATGAGACAAAAACGAGGTAAAAGTTTCAAATTAGAGTTTATTTCTAGAAACTGAGTGTCTAAACGAAAATGGGCATTGCACTAATCATTGAATAAATAAAGACATCTGTTCGAACATGTATAACTTGAGTGATTAAGTCTGGAAGGGTTTAAAACCTGGTGACCATGTATAACTTGAGTGATTAAGCCCGCAAGAGTTTAAAACCTGGTGCCCTATGATCATCTGACTTGGGAGTCATCGGCCTAAAGCTCACTACAAGGGTTATATAGAAAGCAAATGGAAGATGTTATATATATAAAAAAAACAAAAAAAAAAAAAAAACATTATCCATTGAAGAATAATAGACATGTTTCTATGTATGAAATGCATTGATTAGCTCCAGACATCCGGTTGATAGAATCATATCTCTGATATGAAGCAAGTAAGTTAATCTAGTTTTAACGGTTGAAACAATCAAAGAAATATGAGAATCCCTATTTGTTGAAGTACGAACTTATGACTGCGAGACCTATTCAAACTAAGAGAGGGTAATGACTTAAGTAAATCAAAAACTCTACTCTAGAACACACTCCGAGATCTTTGAGAGAAAAGAATAAGTTTGGGGGTGTGAATCTCTCGAGTGAAAGGAAAAATTTGATTGCTGTAGGTCGGGATTTGTAACCAGCATCAGTTTGGTAGTTTTACATAAGTATGCACACGCCTGCACATCAAGTTTTGCATATGATACGTGGAGGTTGATTTGATTTTGCACTATTGAAAACTATTCATTCTGTTGATTACTGAATTCTGATCCTGAGATACGGCAGGCTGTTAAACCATGTTTTGTGTAGAGTTAAGTCACCATCTTGTTTGAGGACAAACAATAATTCAAGTTTGAGGAATTTGATAAGTATGTTTTGTACACTTATTTATGTCACAAAACATGGAAAATTGTTGATATATATGTTGAAATATGGCTTAATTTGTTATAACGTGTGTTTGTAGGATTACATTTATGGACGGAATGAAGGGTGTGAGAAAATGAACGAAAAAAGGACAAAAATGGAAGAATATGAAACTCCGAGGACCAAAATGAAATTATTCAAAAGATAACCAGAATGGTGAGTCAAATTGAGTTAAGTAACACATTATGATATCATGGGATATTAGAAGAAGAAAGAGAAGGAATCAATGCTAAAAAGTAGATGAAACAAATTTGGGGACCAAAGTGAATCAAAGAGAAAATTATTTCTGCCATGCAGTCGCATGGTAGAATGTCCATGTAGTCGGACAAGCATCTATAGAAGTTAAACAGTGAAAATTTTGTATAATCATACTGTCGCATGAGTTTATACCATGTAGTCGCATGGTTCATTCTGGACGCAAATTTTCTGATTTCTTTATTTGAATCAAACACTTATGGTAATGCATCTAAGACTTCTTTATAACCCTAATCTTGTCCAAAAAGAGGGGCTACACCTTCTTAGAGAGAAAAAAGACATTGAAGAGCAAGAACGAAGGCTAGGACGAAGAATTGTATTCTAAGATCTAAGATTTCGAGCTTTATATTGAAGAATTAGGGGACATTTTCTCCTAAATATTTTCTTTACTATTTTATTTTATCCATGCTAGGCTAGTTTTTTATTGTACTGGGTGAACGATTAACCCCGTATTGTGAACTTTTAATTCTTTGTTTTGCAATTTGATTTTAAACACGAATGATGAATGTTGAATAGTTTATATACACTTTATTTGTTTCTATAATTAAATGCATGTGATTATGTGAGTTTAGGTGGTCTATTTCTGGCATTCGAAAGAAGAAAAATAGATTTTATAAGGTATAAATCATCGTAGGGTTTGATAGGGGATAGAAATATACCCCTATGTTTTACATGAATCTTTAAGTGCTCATAAAACATTATGCGTTCTTGTATATTGGCATTTGTCATAGAAATATAGTCAAATGGTATGCGAGAATAGGTTTGACTCCACTCGAAAGAGAAGGTTGAATATTTTAGGAACATTGATTCTTTAATCAATTCACTGTACTATCAAATTGTGAAATAAATGTTAAAAGTGAACTTACTTGACGATTCGAGATCCTAGTACGCTTTTTATACATAAATTACTCCAAGCATTTGCATTCAAACGTTATTGTTGCATTTAGTTTGTCTATTTTCATATAAATTTTGCTTTCGTAGTATAATTTAGGTAATTTCATACGTGAATCATCTTATTGAATCTATTTACTTTCGGTTAAGGTCGAGATAATCAAAACTTGAACTAGCTCAATCTATGTGGGAACGATACTTGGCCTTCAAAACCTATTTTTATTACTTGAACGATCCGTACACTTGAGGTAATCAAAGCCGAATATATTTTCAACGTGTCATGAGTCTTTTGGTAACAATTATTTTGTCTTCAATTGATTAATTTGGCCACAGTAGCTATGAAGACTAGAATTCAATTGTTAGAGATAAAACAAGTTATTTTTTGATAATCAAAACACGAGATCAATCATATGTCAACAATCATTGGGCATGGTATTAAGAGTGGGGACTCTATTATATGGATGATTTTAGCATGGACCGAGTACATCATGTTTGTCAGCCGAGTCATACCAAGGCGAAACAGATTTGGCTTTGGCACTGTCTGCTAGGTCATCATTCGTTTTGTTATTTACGACAATTGTTTCCTGATTTATTATCAGAATATTTTATTTCAGATTTTAACTGTGATACTTTTATTTTAGCTAAAAGTCATCAAGTACCCTATCCATTACATATGAATAAGAGAGAAGTTCCATTCACATTGGTTCATTGATGTGTGATCCTTTCCCAAAGCCTACTTTTCCTGGTTTCCGCTGGTTTGTGATTTTTGTAGATAACTGTAATCGAATGACTTGGCTATACTTATTGAAACATAAAAATGAAACCTTTTCTATTTTTCAATCTTTTCATGATATGATCCGAACTCAGTTCTCAGCTAAGCTTCAGATCTTTAGGTTCGATAATGGTGGTGAGTATGTAAATCATTAGTTTCGTGAGTACTTCATCATCACAAATTGATTTATGAAACATCGTGTCCTTAGACACCTCAATAGAATGGCATAGTTGAACAAAAAATCGTCACATTCTTGAAATTGCTAGAGCACATTCCAAGTTTCTACTGGCTAGATGCAGTGACTTTGTTCATCTATACAAAAACCAATGCATGAATCTTGATCTCCATGTTCTTCGGTGCCTCCTCTTGGGATATATTGTCCATTAGAAAGATTATCGTTGTTACATTCCGACTACTCGACGCACCTATGTTACTATGGATGTTACTTTCCTCGAGATCAGTAAATTTTTCTCCTTTGCATCCAATTCTTCTCTTTAGGAGAGACATGGGATGAAGAGCTAAATTAGATGAGGTTTGACTAGTTTAATATTACTAATAGTGACATTGAGAATATGGAAACAGTAGTGCCAACTAATACTCAATCAATCGATAAAGAACTTGTTACAGAACTGGCTCTTGATATATCTCCTAAAGCTGAAATAGTACATCCTCACTCCTCAATAACTAATGACCCATCTCCTAAGAATCTCACCGAGGTAAGTTTTCCTACTATACCTCTTATCTCAAATAATGAGGTTGATCATGGTTATGAGCTACCTTTCAGGCATAAACATGGAAAACCACAGGTAGATACTCACCTAATATCAAGTGATAGAGACCGAGAAATCCCATTGCTAATTATGTCTCTATAGAGAGACTTTCTAAACCACTCAAGAACTTCCAAATGATTTATCTTCAAACCAAATTCCTACAACTATTAACGAGGCATTGAAAGATCCAAGATGGGTTCAAGCTACGAAGGAAGAAATTGAGCAACTAATGAAGAACGAAACTTAGGTCATTATTCCTTTACCTAAAGGACATAGGACAGTAAGGTACAAAAGGGTATCCTCTATCAAGTACGAAGCTGATGGAACAATAGAGCATTATAAAACAAGCCCAGTAGTAAAAGGCTATACGTAGACATATGGGGTAGATTACATGAGACGATCTCACCAATGGCCAAATTAAATACATATCAGGAGACATACTCACCAGTGGCCAAATTAAATACTGTTAGAGTTCTACTATCTCTTGCAGCGAACCTGGACTGGCCTTGCATCAGTTTGACATAAAGAATACCTTTCTCCATGGAGATCTTGAAGATGAGATCTATATGGATGTTCCCCCAGGGTATCTGACAACCTCTGGTAAAGTTGTGTGTAAACTACAACGAATAATGTACCACTTGAAACAATCTCCTCGATCCTGGTTTGGACGGCTTAGCCTAGCTATAAGAAGTAAAGTTTTCAATAGAGTAACTTAGATCATACTATCTTCCTAAAACATCGATGAAGCAAGATAACAACCTTGATAGTGTACGTAAATGACGTGATTATTATAGGAGATGATCAGGACGAGATCTCCAGACTCTAAGAACAATTGGAGGCCGAGTTTGAAATGAAAACTTTAGGAGGTCTCAAATGTTTTCTAGGAATTGAGATTGATAGATCCAAGCTAGGTATATTTCTTTCAGCAAAAATATACTCTAGACCTATTATCAAAATTGGATTACTGGAATGTAAACTTCCAGATACACCAATTGTCCATAATCACAAACTTGGAAAATAACCTAAGTGCCAATAGTCAAATGAATTTACCAGAGGCTAGTTGGAAACCTCATTTATCTCTCACATACATGACCTAATATTGCTTATACAGTAAGTACGGTAAGTCAGTTCATGCATTACCCGAGTGAAGATCATATAGATACGGTGATCCAAATCCTCATGTACCTAAAATCATCCCCTAGAAATGACTTATGCTCTTAACGAATAATCATCTAAGGAATGAAGGCCACGTAGATGCTGACTGAGCTAGAAATATTTTCGATAGAAAATCTATTTCATGGTATTTTACATTTCTTGGAGAGGGGAACTTGGTGACATGAAGAAGTAAGAAACAAAAGGTATAGCTCTTTTGAGTGCAGAAGCAAAATTTTATGGGATGGCTAAAGGTCTTTGTGAATTCCTCTAGCTAAGAAAACTGTTGACAGAAATTGGCTTCACTCCAAACTGTGAGATGGATCTCTTCTATGACAACAAGACTGCTATTGATATCTTTTATAGCCTCGTCTAATATAATCGAAAAAAACATGTAGAGGTAGATCGACATTTTATCAAAGATAACCTTGATGACCAAATTGTACAAGATCAAAGTTGTGGAACAAATGTACAATTACTGGAGGACTTGTGACTAGAAAGGAAAAATAAAAAAAATAAAAAACAAAAGGACACATGCAACTTGAAGTTGGGCAGCAAGATGGCACCCCTTATATCTCCTAAGTGCCCAAGCCCACTTGCTAGGTCCATTTTTTTTTTCTTGAAATTTAGGGGACTTGATGACAATTAATGAAACATGGTTTTAGGGTTTTTTAAGAAAGCCAAATGTAGCCACCGTAGGAATGATTATCTTCATTTTCATTTTCTTTTCAAGTTTCATCTTCATTTTTCCCTCCGTTTTCTTTTCATTCACTTGTAATTTTTGGAGGGAAAAACTAAGAGTACAACGAAAATACATTAAAGCAGTAAGAGAAACTCTGAGGAAATCAAGAGAAAGCCATTATTATCTTCAATAAAACAATTCAAAAAAGTGTTTTTATCTCTAATCTTGTATTTTTTCCGTTACTTTCGCCAACCTTGTAATGTATTTTTATAAATACTCTCATTTTCATCATTTATGTAACATGGGTTAAACCTAGCTTTATTAATTTCAGTATTTGCTATTTAATAATAAAATTACTTATGTTCATTTTTTTTTCCTATTGTTATTATTGTATTTTCATTTATATGATCAATATATGATTGAGCTTAGTGATTTGTACCTCGTTCGAGAGAAGATTGTGTATTTTAGTTCAAATATTATAAACTCTAAGTTCTTGTAGGGGATAGAGATATACCACCAACTCTAAGTAATCCATTGAGCTATTTTCATAAAAAATTTAATGTGATTGTTTGGTTTTAATCATATAGATATAATATGTCAAATCAATCAATTAGGGTTAATTTTACTTGAGAGAGGCAATTAGCTAAATTGGAAAATCGGGTCTAACATCATAAATGACTAATTTGTTAATTGACTTGTGGAGAAATTAATTAGGTGATGATTAAACAAAACCATAAATCCTAACCACATTTTCATTCAAAATTTCCAAATGTTTATGTTTTCTTATTTTGTAGATTTTTAGTTATTGTTTCTTTATTTTTAAATCCTAATCTTAATTTGTGTGTTCGTTTCTTTTTATTTTTAGAATTAAATTGATTAAAATTATGTAATCGAAAGTAAACATTCCTCAAAAGATCGACAACTCGGGCTCAAAAAGTCCATTTTATTACTTGAACGCTACATATACACTTGCGATTCGCACTTTCATAGCAAATATGCCGCTGTAGAGAATTAGAAGCCACCACATTATAATGGAATTTTACACACTCTTGACCTCATTTCTTTCCATTAATGGAAAAAATAGTATGCTCAAATCTCTTTCCTTCAATCTCATCATTATCGTCTACTTTCCAACCCCCTTTTCCATTTCTATAACGTTTACACTCTCTTTCAATTTCAATTTAGCAAACCATTTCTCATTTCTACCTCTCTAATTAGCAGATACAGAAACACTTCTAAGAGCATTAACGTTCGTAACTCAACCTTCTCTTCCATGTCTCATTGTCCCAATTTCCAAGGTGGTCGTCGCGACGGAGGGGGTCATGGCGGTAGAGTCGATGGTGGCCATGGCCGAGGTAGAGGTCGTGGAGACTGTGGCAGAGAATAGTGCTGGTGGGACCCCGTCTAGATAGCAGAGCACCTCTGCCAAAAAGTTGTTTATGCATCGTTTCCATATATATACAGGGGCGGACCTGGGGGGTAGCCTGGAGGGGCAGGTGCCCCCCCACCCCCCCAAAAAAAAAATTTTTTTGAATTTTTTTTTTTTAATATGAAAGGAAAAGGAATCAACATTCATTTCAAACCTTTTTTCTCGCCTGAGTCGCCTCTTTTCCTTTTCTCTCTTCTTCTTCATGGTAAAATTAAGGTTGTATATTGTTAAATAGATACGAAAATGGTTGTTATAATACTGAATAACTGAACAAGAATAGTTCAAAACTTCAAATCTCATTTATCTTTGTTTAAATGATTTATAGTTACTCTCAAAGAGTGGAAATTGCATTGCCAAATGAAAACAATGAAAGTCCGTCTCCACTCTATAGCCATTTCAAGTTCAATCGCAACAAAGAATTCTAAGATCTGACCCAAGGAAAAAGCTAGTAGACAAGGCTTCCGTGAGCTATAGTGCTGAAATCAGTACTAAACGAAGTAATCAGTGTAAAATAATCGTATACTTGAATTAGATCAATGAATAGGAATAGAAGAATTCTTAGTTGAATTTAGTTACGTTCTTGTAATGCATGAGATTTACGAGTGAAATTCTCAATTGAAGTGACATTTTTAAGGAAATTTCGAGAGCCTTTTAACTTATGAGAATCTGGTCCGACTGAATGTAATCAGAAGAAAGAGTTGTGCAATATGATTGAACTTGAATGAGCAAGGATTGTTTCTCCGGTATTTGATGCATCGAAAATAATTCTTGCTCTTACCATTTTCTTATCCCTTGTTGATTTACTTGTTGCATCTGTTATATAAATTTCAGAATTTAAGAAATGTACATATAAATCTGTGACTTGGATTCTATCAAAGTTTGTGTAGCTCTTGATGACCAAGATTGTATACTCAATTTCTTTGTTGATTTGAATTACGAAATTACATTAAATTTTTCTCTATTTCTCACTTTAATTATGGAATGTTATCAAAATATGAGAACACATAGAGAACTATTGTAATAAAATATCTCTTACTTTAATTTTTTCGTTACTTTTTGAAAGTTTGATTGTACCCCCCAACATAAAAAGTCTGCGTCCGCCCCTGTATATATATATTTCTTTGTTTTGAAGTAGTTCAGTTGTTTGGTTTATAATCAGTCTAGGACTCTCCATTCACAAACTGATTAATGAGTTATATATTTTTAATCACATTTCAATAGAAATGGATGAGTTACTTTTTTATTTGTCATGGCGTGTTAATTCTATTTATACGAGAAAAAAAGAGTTGCTCTCTAAGCGATATAGCTATGTGTAATCAAATAGGATACTTGTCATACTTGCGAGCTTGTGTACCAATTAGAAAGAAAAAAGGAGTTGATTAGCATATTGATAGTGTTGGAGAATATGTCCAAACAGTTGTCTACTCAAAGGGATACACAAAAGAATTGCAGGAACGAACAAAAAGTGTGTTGTCGTTCCAAGCACCTTTCGGTGAATATCCTAATGCCATACCTAAGTTGTTTCCTTTCTCCCTAAAGTTTTAAAGTGAAATTTTATCGAGCCTCCAAGAAGATTTGAAACACTTTTGAGTGTTGTCGTTCGCAATGCTAATAAGAAGCTCGTTGCAGAAGAACCGGTGGTTATTCCTCTTATTATGGATGCATTAAGAACATGAACAATAGCAATAATGGGCAATAGAGCCGCAACTTTTGTTCATATAGGAATAACTTTGAGCTGAAAGTGTGTGTGTGTGTGTGTGTGTGTGTATTTTTTTACTAAGATATTAGGCAATATAGATTGATGGTGGTGTATGATCTCATACATGGCTACATGTGATGGTTCATGCATTTCACGTGTAGATAGTAAGGTGGTTTTAAATTATTGATACAAACGTAAATTTGTCACTTTTTTATTTATTTATTTATGTCACTTTCTTGAATTTTTGTTGCTTCCAACTTAAAGGTTTTTAATATCCTAAAATTAAGTATTGTTCTATGTTTAGTTAATGCAAGTGGGGTATAATCACAAAGAGACAACATGAAGAAAAAACCAACCATCCCTTGGATATATTCTAAGTTTTGATCATTGTTTTTAATTCTTTTAAGTGTTTGTCACCTTTTGAAATCTCCCTCAATTTTCAACTTATAGTGTGTTGTGTTTTTAAAACGAAGTTATGTTCTATGTTTAATCAATAGAAGTGAAACATAATCACAAACAGACAATATGCAAAAAAATAATCACCAATTCCTGGATCTATTTTAAGGTTCTCATTGGTGTTCCTCACTTTTTTGAGTGTTTGTCGTTTTATTTTTTTTGGAATTTATGTCGCTTTTTTTTTTATTGTTTTACTTTTTTGAATTTCTATCACTTTTTTTTTTTTTTTTTGACTTCTTGAATTTCTGTCACTTTCAACTTATGGAGTGTTGTATTCCTAAAATGAAGTAAAACCACTAGTGAATCTATTCTAAGATTTTGATTGATGTTTTTCACTTTTTGAGTATCTGTCACTTTTTTTGAATATTTTGTCATTTATTGAATTTTTTTTCATATTTAATGTAACAGAAAACATATTATTTAATTTTTCAAAGGGTAAATATATTCACATAACAATTTTTGTTACATACACCACATTTTAATTGCAATAAATATTTCTGAGCTTTTTTTTTTTTTAACATTTAAGTTCTCAATTTTGTTTAATTTTAAATTTTAAATTTTTTATCATCTATCATCTATCCTCTATTAATTGTCATATCTTGCCTATTGAGACCTTTTTCGTCAAAATGTTTGTTACAAGGATGAAAAAGACATACTTATTTCTCGTATTTTTAAATAACCGAAATAAATAACTAATATAAAAGTTACAAAATATTTTCCCCTCTTTTCAATTCAAGTTAGTCAAATATTTGGATAAAAATTGTGCTTAAAGATAAACTATGTTAATTAATTGAATGTTAATAATAACAATAAGATTAGAAAAAAGTCGAGGACATAAAAGCAAAAGTGAGCAAATATTGAAAACCTTTCTTTTAATTAAAATGTGGTACAAATATAAAAAAATTGTTGATATAATATCATTACCCTTTTCCAAATAGAGTAGGTAACATTGTAAGTATATGTCACTTTTAATTAAAAAAATTCACTTTTTAATAAAAAAAAATATAACTTAATTTCATATAGTATTTTTTTACATTCAAAACACTTTTATATGTTTTTTTTTTAAAAGATCCTTAATTTTAAGAATATTTTTGTAAATTGCCTATCCAAAATTGGGTTGAACCATTCTGTTTCGGGCTTGTTAGACCCAACCCACCCATAAAGTTAGGGGCAAATTAGGCCAGATACTCTACAAAATTAACTAATTCGATTAATACCCTATTAACTAATTAAATCATTTAACAACGTACTTAATACGTTCTAAAACCCTCCAAACCCCCAAAACTCATATCAATCCCAATTCCAGAAAGCTCCCAAAGGAAACCTACTCGCCCAATATTAGTATAGATTGCTCATTTTCAAGTTGTTACATTACAATTATGTCACTGAAAACTTCACTTTGGGTGAAAATTTAGCAATATTCAGTTGTACCTTTGAATTAACGGTGAATAATGCAAGTTTTGGTAAATGGTTATTCCGTAAATACTAAAGTGTGCAGAGCTTCATAATTAGTGAAGGGATTAGCAGAGCTCCGAACCATCCATTATGCTACACTCGAATCGAAATTCAAACCTAAATAATTTCGGACTTCGTCGCTTGAGGTTTTTGAGGAAAAAGAGTCGTTGATTCGTGAAAGTAAAGAAATAGATTATGGAAGTTCAATTGTTGGTGATCATAGTAATTGTGATGACGACTCTGAAAAATAAAGAGTACTTAGTTGGATGAGGAATTTATTTGGCAACGGCATTTGTGGGGATTATTGCAGCCAATAAGGCACCTCAGAAGGTGTTGAATGATTTGAAGTTGCAGCTCTATGTTTGTATAAAATTACAACTGAGGGATCGTGTATTGCTCCATAGCCATCCGCACTGAAACTCACTGTTCGCCCCAAATGGTGATCTTTTTTTCAGCATTAAATACAATGATTTGGAAGTAAATTGAGTTTATTGTTATTTTCATTATGTGTAATGTCTGTAAAAATTGATGTGAAAGTTTAAATGAGATTCAAATGGCAACTATTTGGATTTACTTGTTTTTCGGAAAAATGATGGGAGGCTAGGATTTGAATTTGGAACCATAAGCATAAATTTAGTTTAAACTAAACAGACTATGAATTATTGCAAATTCTGTGATTTCCCAACTGAGTTGTGATGTTATCACATTTGTCATATTTGATATATGGCGCAAGAGAACTTGGTGGAACTAATGGGATAAGGTTGCACTAGTTATTGGGCCACACTTTGTTGCTCTCTAGTTGTGACCATCATAGCTATAAATAAAGTTGCACTGAAATTGATTATCATATTTCCCCTTTTATTCTACAAACCGCGCATATTTGCCCGATGGAGGTAGAGTGGTGGTGGAGGTAGAGGTGGAGGAGCAGTTAAATTTACATAAAATGATATACTTTAAAGTTTTGAATGATGTTTGTCACTTTTTTTAATATTGCGTGTCACTTTTTTGAGTAACCAAAATTTTTTTTATATTATTAATAAGTTGATTGAGTTGGTAGATTACGGTGATGATGAATTGACTTAAAGATATTTGGCGTTTTTATTTTTGTTTTGTCGGTAAACTAACTTAAAGATGTTTGATGGTGAACAAAGGAAGATGAGAGACTGTGATTTTTCATTTTTTATTTTTTTTGTCATTTTATTGAATTGATTATAATGTTTTAATTGGTATTTTATCATTTTTTGAATTTTTTTCACCTTTTTTAATATTCTTCCCCTTTTTTTGTCACTTTTTTTAGTGTTTTTTATTGAATTTTTATCACTTTTTAAATATTTGTTATTTTTTTTGGTCAATTATTTAAAATTCTATCGTTTTTTAGTAACAAACATTTTTTTTAATAAAAGGACAGTGTATGTTATTTTTTAATAAAAATGTAGCAAAAGTGACACTGCATTACATTTTCAGTGTCACTTTTTTATTGTCACATTTTCTATTAAAAAAATAACAATTAATTTTACACATTATTTTTTACTTTCAAAATATTTTTCATATAATTTTTTAAAAGATCCCTAAGTTTAGAAGTAGGGAAAAATTCATGAACCAGGTATTAACTTTTTGCAATAATCAAGTGCTAAAGTTTTAAAATTGCAAAAATCAGGTTTTTACTTATTAATTAATTAACTATTTAATTGTGCAATTTGGTCACATATATCTTATTAATTGGTAAAAAATTAATTTCAAATCATAGTTTATCAAATTAATTGGTCACAGATTATTTTTGAGATCACATATTAAAAATTTATAGATCACAGTTGACTTCGTTGGTCATAGATCAAAAAATTTATGGCCACATATCATTTCTCAATCATGAAATAAAATTTTTTATAGGTTATAGATTGAAAAAAATCAAAACTTTTACTAGTTACAACTCTATTAAAATGAGTTACATTCACAATTTCTTTGTCACAGACACCCACGAACATGACGCCACCACAACCAACATCCCAATCACCACAAAAAATATTAGATCCACATAGCCACCACCGCCGACAAAATCACTGCACAATCACCGCAAAAGAAAGATCCAAAATCTGCACAATCACCTCCACCACCAATGCCAGTACACCACCAATACTTGGTCACAAATCTGAGAATGAAGAAATATGAAGAAAAACCCAAAACCACCACAAATCACCGAACCTCCAGCAGCGTCGCGACGCTGTCAGAAAACCTTGATTAACATAAGACATTTTGAATACAGTAAAATGAATTTTCTATAGTATAACATCGATGTAGTGAACCTCTCTTAAGAGATACATTGAAAGAACATGACTCTCTCGCTCTATAGTTCTCAACTTCTCTATCTCTCCCTCTCTCTCGACGCATACATTACAATCTATTTGTATCTATTTTTCTTCTCTTCTAAAACTAACAAACTGGCAATTTTCGAAATTTCAAGAGTGACTATTACCATCTTCATCGTGTTATTTCTGACTGCCTTTACTATAAGGCCACGAGATGCTGATTTTGCACCGTTCAGCAGCGTCGCTGTGACGCTGCTGCGATTCGCAGTAGAGGGAGCGGGAGGGACGGACAGTGACAGTGGCGGTGGAGAGAAATGGAGAGAGAGTGAAGATAAATGGTGGGGGTAGGGGTGGGGGAGGCGACGGGAATGGTGGGGAAATTAGGTTAGGAATTCGGGGTATAATATACTACTTGATTTATGCAAAATAAACTTAAAACTTGAATTTTAAAATGATAAATCATATTTTTAAAAATGTCAAACCAAACCCCTGAGTTAAAAGTATTTGGGAAAATTACATAAATCCAGGTCTTTTAAAACTACAATTCAAAAATCGGGGATAAAGTTTCCCAATTCATAAAGCAGGTATCAAAAATAATATAATACAAATTTCATGACAAACCCTAATTAATTTCTCATACATTCTCTCTCTATCCCTCATTTCCTCTCCCCTCAAGAAAACACAACCACCATAGCCGTCACTGTGAAGACGCTACCACCACTGTGAAGGTGTCACCACCACTACTATGGTGCTCTGTTTCTCTCATGTGAAGATGCCACACCAGCCAGAAAGCCCAGATCATAGCTGAGGGTCTCTGATCTGAGCCGTGATGCTTAGTTTGCGCGACACTCTAAGCGCCCCTGATCTTAGCTGCGACACTTAGTTCGTCGTTACAGTGGCAAATTGGCAGCGATTTTATATTATTTTGTTATTGTTTGTAGCGATTAGTGGTGGCTTTATAGTAGCTTTTGAGGTGATTTTATAGTGGTGCTATCGGTGTTTTATGGTGGTTTTTCTTTGCTATGGTGTAGTGATGATTTTGTACGATCTGGTGATGGTGGTGGTCATGGCCAGCTTCGAGATAGATGCTATGGGTGCGTGTGCTGTGGGTGTGTGTTCAGTGGCGGAGTGGAGTTGTGGTGGTGGTGGTGTCGCGATGAGTAGGGGTGTGGTGGCTGTGACTGATTTGAGGTTTTTGTTGGGTGGTGGTTGAAGTGTGATGTGGTTTTTTTTTTTGTTGGGTGATGTTGTGGGTGCAGTGGTGGCGACGGCGTGGTGTAGATGTGGTGTGTGGTGGGTTCGAGTCTAGTTGGTGGTGGTGGTAGTGGGGGTGATAGTGTGTGGTTGGATGGTGGTGGTGGCCGTGGTGGTGGTGGTGATGGCGGCGGCGGGGTGAGGGTGGTCAAAAGTGGCTAAAGTGGTAGTGTCAGTGGTACGTGATCAAGTATTTGGTTATCTGTGACCAAGTATTTAACTGTGACCTAAAAATTTGACAATATGTGACTGCAAAATAATCCATGACCAAAAAATTTGAAAATATATGACCAATGAAATTAACCATTTTTTGATATGTGACCTAAAAATTATATAATCTGTGATCAATTAATTTGGAAATTTGTGACTGTGTGACTTATAAATTTTGATCTGTGACCAACTAATTTTGAGATCTGTGATTAGCGAATTAAATGTGACCTATAAAATTTTTGAACGGTAATCGGAATGATTGTCGAAATAGTCGCCGGAATCGGAGCAATCGCCGGAATGCTTGTCGGAGAAGAATGGTCGTTGGAATAGTCGCCAAAATAGTCCCCGGAACGGTAGGGTGATGCATGTGAGGTGAGTTTATTATATTATATTATATTAGAATTAAAAAAATAAAAAAACTTGATTTTTGAATTTTCAAACTATAAATATGATTTTTGAATTGATGTAAACTAAACACCTTATTTATGAATTTTTCCCAAAGTATTTTTGTAAGTTGTGCTCAAGTTGGAGTGTCTTAAGCCCAAACTTCTGGATCAAACAAAAGTCCAAAAGAATAATGATAAAAATAAAAAAGGAAAGATTACATATTCAAGAGTATAAGTTTAGTTTATTTCAAAAATAAGAAAACAAGTTTAAAATTACCAAAATCAAATTTTTTTAAATTTTTATTTATGAAATAATAAATTATTAAATTAATTTATTATTAAATATTTAATTATAATATAATATAATTAACACATCCCACCTTCACCACCTCTACTGCTTCGACGACCGTTTCGATCACCGCCCTACTCCGGCGAACTTTCCGACGACTGTTCCTGCGACTACTTCGACTCCGGCGACTGTTTCGGTAACCGTTCCGACAATTGCTCTAATTTCGACGACTCAGGTCACAAGTCACAGTCCAAGTCACAACTCACAGCCCAGGTCACAATTTAGGATTTTATTCATAGTCACTGGTTATTTTCAAATGATTACAACACAGGTTACAAAATATTTTTTCACATGGCTTAGATTAATATTTAGTCACAAATTGTCGAATTTTAAGGTCATAGTGAATCCATTATGTGGTCACAATTAGTCCATTATGCGGTCCCAATTGGTTACGAAACACAACATAGATTCAAACAACTGCCGCCCACACCTGGCCACGCTACCACAACCACCGGACCATCGCTTGTATCGCACCACCATTAAAAAAAAAAAAACACCGCCTCCACTGCCACCGCATACATCAAACACAAACACTGCACAATACCTGTGACCACCACTGTGCAGCACCACTGAACACCACCACCACTTCAAACAAATCAACAGCAGGAAAACAACACCACCACCTCGTCACACCAGATCCACCACAACCACCATTTCCAACCAACACCCATTCACTGTTAATAAAAAACCATACCAACACCTTACCCTCGCTGCCACCGCCACAACAAAATCCACCGCCATCACCACACTTAACGTCGCACCCATCACCGCACCCAACACCGCTATAGCCGCACCCATCACCACACCCAACACCGCACGCTGCTGTCGATCGCGCGCTGTAGCGACGCTGCTGTAGTGGAGGGAGAGAGAGAACGAAGGTAGTGGATTTGGTTGTCGATCGACGCTGTAGCAATCATAGCACCCAACTGTCGATCGCCGCTTTAGTGGAGGGAGAGAGAGAACGAAGGTAGAGAGAGAGATTGTGATGGTGACGGGAATGAGAGATGAGGGTTTGTAGAGAGAGAGTGTGGATAAATGTAGAGAGAGATAAGAAAGTAGAATTACTTAGGGTTAAGATTTTTTAAATAATCAATATAAAAAAAAAAATTCTGATTTTTGAAAGGGGGATTTGGTTAAAGAGCCTAGTCAACAATAATCTTTGGTAAAATAGACCATCTCAATACTTTTTGGTTAACTAGTCTTTATTCTATTTCATTATGTGTTAAAAGTCTTAAACACCCTTCATTTGAAATGTCTAAAATATCCAATTTGAAACAAAAATTTACCAAATCGCCCAAACATAAATCCCCACTTTCGTTCTACTTTCATACACAATTTAAAACCAACAGTAAAATGATATACTGCCGTTTTAAACGACTGAATGCCGTTTTAACTAATTTTATATTTGTATCAATTTATGTTTTCTCGTATCCACATAAAAATTAATGAAAACAACTTTTAACAATATTTTGAGCGAAATTGAGAGTCTCTTATCCAAAACGGCATGATGTATTTATAAACGGTTTGGTGACATTTTAACTAACGTAGATAATTTTTCACTACATTTATAGTGAAATTGAGACCCTATAATCTAAAATGGCATGCTGCCGTTTTAAATGATTATGTGTCGTTTCAACTAATTTCGTATCAGCTTCACTTTATTTTGACTCGTATGCACATTAAAATAAAAGAGTGGAAGTTTTCGAAGTCTGATCGACTTGTTTTGCAGTGAAATCAAGGCCCTGCCACGCAGAACAACATGATGTTGTTAAAAAGGTAAATAATTTAAATTCCAATTATGAGATAAGATACTCAATAAATTAGATCGTTTAACTTGTATAAATCTTACATGATGTTCTAATATATGATCGACTCATTTTGGAGTGAAATCGAGACCATATGATCCAAAATGACATGCTGTCGTTTTAAACGATTGGGTGTCGTTTCAACTAATTCAGTATACGCTTTACTTTATTTTCACTTGTATGCACATGAAAATGAACGAATGGAAGTTTTCATTATGTTTGGACCCGTGTATCGGCATAAAGTTCACTCGATAATAACCAACACCATTTTTTTTGTGAGTAAGCTGTATTAGACTTATCTACGAAATAAAGTAAATAAAATAAGTATGGTATAGAAAACATATCATGTGCAATCATTCAATATATATAACTTATCTATGATATTCTAAACATTGTTTTTACTAATTTCGAAAAAACATCGAGAATCCGTGACTCAAAACGGTATGTAGTCATTTTAAACGTACGTATATCATTTTTGCTAATTTCGTGTTCGTTTCACTCATTCTCTCTCATTTTCACATGAAAGTATAAGTATGAAATTTTTAACTAGATTTAGATGTCACGATCCACAAAAATTTCAAACTATAGTGAGTCACATCATACTTTCGATTGGAGATTACACTACACTTGACACCAAGGAAAATGTATACAAAACATAGCATGTGCAATCGTTCAATATGTACAACTTATCTATGGTGTTCCAAACATTGTTTTTACTGGTTTCGAAGAAAAATCGAGAGTCCGTGACCCAAAATGACATGTAGTTATTTTAAACGTATGTATATCATTTTTACTAATTTCGTATTCGTTTAACTTCATTCTCGCTCGTTTTCACATGAAAGTGTAAGAACGAAAGTTTTAACTAGAATTAGATGTCACAGTCCACACAAAGTTCAAACTATAGTGAGTCACATCATACGTCCGATTGGAAATTATACTACACTTGACCTCCAAGAAAAACGTAACAAGTATGGTATACAAAACATAACACATGCAATCGTTCAATTTGTACAACTTATCTATGATATTTGAAATATTGTTTTTTACTAGTTTCGAAGAAAAAATAGAGAACCCGTGACCCAAAACAGCATGCTGTCATTTTAAACGTATGTATATCATTTTTGCTAATTTCGTGTTCGTTTCACTTTATTCTCGTTCGTATCCACATGAAAGTGTGAGAATGAAAGTTTTAACTAAATTTCAACATCACAGTCCACACAAAGTTCAAATTATAAAGAGTCACTCTATAATTCGGTTGGAAACTACACTATACTACACTTCACTTGACAATAGAGAAAAACGTAAGTGGCAAGTTGATAGTCAAAACATAGTACGTGTAATCGTTCAATGTGTACACGACATGTATGATGTTTCAAACACGGTTTTACTAGTTTCGAAGTGAAATCGATACCTCGTAACCCTAAACGGCATCTGATCGTTTTAAACGTACCGGTGACGTTTCTATTCATTTCGTGCTCGTTTCGGTTTACTCATGTCTGTAACCACTTAAAAGTTTATGGATGAAAGTTTTAGCTACATTTCAACGTTGCAGCCGACATATTTGTCCAAACTATAGTGAGTTGCTCTGTAATTCGGTTGGAAACTACACTTGACAATACTGACAATAAAGAAAAATGTAAGTGGCAAGTTTGATAGTCAAAACATAGCACGTGTAGTCGTTCAATGTGTACAAGACATGTGTGATGTTTGAAACACAGTTTTACTAGTTTCGAAGTGAAATCGATACCTCGTGACCCAAAATGGCATCTGGTCGTTTCAAACGTACCGGTGACGTTTCTATTCATTTCGTGCTCGTTTCGATTTTTTCACGTTCGTAACCAATTGAAAGTTTATGGATGAAACTTTTAGCTACATTTCGACGTTACGGCTGACACATTTTCCAAACTATAGTGAGTTTCTCTATAATTCGGTTGGAAACTACACTTGACAATACTTGACAATAGAGAAAAACGTAAGTGGCAAGTTTGATGGTCAAAACATAGCATGTGTAGTCGTTCAATGTGTACAAGACATGTGTGATGTTTGAAACACGATTTTACTAGTTTCGGAGTGAAATTGATACCTCGTGACCCAAAACGGTATCTAGTCGTTTTAAACGTATCGGTGACATTTCTATTCATTTCGTGCTCGTTTCGATTTATTCACGTCCGTAACCACTTGAATGTTTATGGATGAAAGTTTTAACTACATTTCGACATTACGACCTACACATTTGTCCAAACTATAGCAAGTTGCTCTATAATTCGGATGGAAATTACACTACACTTCACTTGACAATAGAGAAAAACGTAAGTAGCAGGTGTGGTATCTAATACACAGCAAGTGTAGTCGTTTAATGTGTACGAGTCATGTATGAAGTTTCAAACACAATTTTATTAGTTTCGAAGTGAAATCGATACCCCGTGACCCCAAACGGCATCCAATCATTTTAAACGGAGGGTTGCCGTTTAGGGTTTAGGTTTTAGGGTATTGAGGTTAGATTTTAGGGTATAGGGCAAAAGAGAAACATGTAATTATTCAACACGCCCTTTTAAACGACTAAGTACCGTTTTAACAAATTTTGTATTCGTTTCACTTTATATTCCCTCGTATCCACATAAGTTACTCTATAAATTAGTTAATGCAATATGTTGTGACCTTGTGAGCCAAAACGACATGTTGTCGTTTTAAACGCATAGATGACGTTTCTATGAATTTAGTGTTCAGCTCAACTGATTGCTGTTTTAGATACCTAAAATATCGCATGGACGTTTTAATCGTATGATTGCCATTTTTCTAATTCAGTGTTCAATTCACATAACTTTCGCTCATTCAGCCCCTCCAAGTCGAGACCTTGTGACCCAAAACGGCATGTTGTCGTTTTAAACGCATAGCTGACGTTTCTACGAATTTAGTGTTCAGTTCTACTGATTCAGTTGATTGCTGTTTTGGATACCTAAAGTGGTGCATGGACATTTTAATCGTATGACTGCCATTTTTCTAATTTAGTGTTCAATTCGCATCACTTTCGTTCATTTAGCCCTCACAAGTCGAGATCTTGTGACCCAAAACGACATTTGATCACTATAGTGAGTCACATCATACGTCCGACTGGAGATTATACTACACTTGACACCAAGGAAAATGTATACAAAACATAGCATGTGCAATCGTTCAATATGTACAACTTATCTATGATGTTCCAAACATTGTTTTTACTGGCTTCGAAGAAAAATCGAGAGCCCGTGACCCAAAATGGCATGTAGTCATTTTAAACGTATGTATATCATTTTCGCTAATTTCGTGTTCGTTTCACTTCATCTCGCTCGTCTTCACATGACTAGATTTAAATGTCACAGTCCACTTAAAGTTCGAACTATAGCGAGTCACATCATACGTCCGATTGGAAATTATACTACATTTAACCACCAAGAAAAATGTAACAAGTATGGTATACACAACATAACACATGCAATCGTGCTATGTTTTGGATACCAGACTCGTACACATTGAACGACTAAACGTGCTATGTTTTGGATACCATGCTCGAAGGGAACGCTTGTAATAAGGTATGATTTTACTAAATTAAATATTATTACTTTCTTGTATACGTTTCTTGACTTTTTTGTTAATAACGTATCAAAAAAAAATTTTTCGGGGCAGCCCCCGTAAACCCCAACCCCTTCACCTCTACCTCTAGGCCCCCTTACTTTCATGATCTAACTCCACCCCTGATCACAAGACCTTGATTTTACTCCCCAAATAATCAATCAAATATTGAACCATCCGGAAGACTTATACAAGTTAAACGAGCTAATTTGTTGAGTATTTTATCCTATAATTGGAATATATGGAATTTGGGTTACTTGCCTTTGTTTGTAGTAAGTATAATGTAATTCACTCACAGAACAACGGTGTTGGTCGTTATCGCGTGAAATTTGTATAGACATTGATGTCCAAATGTAATGAAACTTGCTTTTGTTTGTGCAAACGAGTACAAATAAAAGTGAAACATATATGAAATTAGTTGAAATGACAGCAAAACATTTAAAACGACAGCTTGACATTTTGGGTTACGAGGTCTCGATGTCACTCTCAATATCGTGAAAACTTTTTTACGCTTATTTTTATGTGGGTACGAGACAATATAAAGTGAAACGAATGCTAGATTAGTTAAAACGTCATCGAACCGTTTGTAACGACAACATGTCGTTTTGGGTAATGAATTTTCAATTTCGCTCAAAATATTGTTAAAACTTGTTTTCATTAATTTTTATGTGGATACGAGGAAACAAAAATTGATACAAACATAAAATTAGTTAAAACGGCATTCATTCGTTTAAAACGGCAGTATGTCATTTTACTGTTGATTTTAAATTGTGTATGAAAGTAGAAGAATTCACTGTGATGTAATATGGGTAATTTAGGTAATCTATTAATTTTGAATTAAAATATTTATTTTAAATCATTAATTGTCGTCAAAGGCTAAAATCCCAAACTATATTATCAAATAGACCATTTGCCCCAATTACCACTTTTTGAAATATCAAATTTCCTAATTTCAGAAAGTTGAATATTTAAAATATGGTTTGGTGTAATTACCGCAATTAAAAAAAATCCTTAAAATGCCACACAGCACGAAACCGACAAATTAACTCCTTCAATCGCCTGAACGATCACCGGAGCACCGCCGGAAATGACGGAATTTCTTGACCTAGAATTCCAGGACTCCGTCCGCATGCCATGGAATGTTCTTCCCGGAACAAAATCCGACGCGGCAAACTGCGTAATTCCGATCTCCGTCATCTACACTCCCTTAAAACCCCTCCCATCCACCACCCCGCTCCTCCCCTACTCCCCGCTTCGCTGCCGCAACTGCCGATCCGTCATCAATCCTTTCGCAATTGTAGATTTCTCCTCCGCCAACAAGATCTGGATCTGCAGCTTCTGCCTCCAGCGTAACTACTTCCCGCCGCATTACCAGTATATATCCGACCAAAATTTGCCGGGGGAGCTCTACCCGCAGTGCACCACGATTGAATATGAGACATTGGCTACGAATGAGAAGCCGCAAATTGGGAGTAGTAACGTTTTCTTGTTTGTGGTGGATACTTGTGTTATTGAGGAGGAACTCGGTTTCTTAAAATCCGCTTTGTTACAGGTGCAGCTGAATTTTTATTTTTCTAATAACGGACTTTGGCCTTTGAGGAGTAACGTAGTTGATTAATGATGTTGTAAAATTTTGTAGAATTTCGTTATTTCTATGTGTTGGTTTATTGTATGCAAGTATATTTCATATTTATTAATGATAATTAGACATTCTGGTTAAATAGCAATATTCTCGAATGCATGCAATTTAATCGAAGTAATATTATAACTCAAAGGCCCAAAGGACTGGAGGATTTTTTTGGTGTTTCCATTTGAAGTTTATGTGTGCATGTCAAGACTCTTTACATTTATCCGCACTTATTAAATTTATTAATAACAACATCTTCTAAAAGATTTAGTTGATGGATATAGAAGGAAATTAGTTATTCCACACATGCCCAAATGTTCTTATAAGGCTTGACACAGAATTTTTCTAAATTGAATAGCTCTGAATGCTGAAGTGAGCACCTTATCTGAAAGTTTAAACCTTTAGAGAGGAGATAAAATTTTTCTACATTTACTTCAGGTGTGTGGATTTATTGAAGATAATAACTTAATAAATAACTGAATTTTTTCTCTCGAACAAGTTTTTAGATTAGACAATGATACAGCATGATATGAGAGTAGGTACACAGTCTTGAGTTCAGGATTTATAGCTATCAGTTTACGAAAATCTGTGTTAACATTTTTGATAACATATTACTGATACTGAGAAAGAAATAGATTTCTCTCTCATCTAAAACCTTAACTTGTAGATTCATACATCTACGCTGAAGAGATTTTTTGATTATTTTAATGTGGACCACTTACACATTGTTTCCTAAGACAAGGGGAAGACAGAAAAGAAGCTTGGTTTTTTATATTTTACAAGCCCAGATCATACTTTTACATATTATTGGCTATTTTATTTTCATATTACACTGAGATAAGAAGCTTGGTTTGTTGAATTTAAATGCCCATTTCATATTATTGGAGCACAATTATTTATTCTATTGAGATAATTCCTTCTGTTTCAACTTCCATTTATCCCTCTTTAAGATGATGATCTTATTTCCATGTGCAGGTGCTGGGAATGGTACCCGAGAATTGTTTGATTGGGTTGATTACTTTTGGGACATATATACAAGTTCATGAGCTAGGATTTACTCAGATTCCCAAAGTGCATGTGTTCAAGGGGTCAAAGGAGGTGACTAAAGATCAGGTGTTAGAGCAGATGGGCTTCTTTGCCAAAAGGCCAAGGCCAAGTACAGGCGTTATTGCTGGAGTAAGAGATGGACTATCGGAGGAAAGTATTGCAAGGTTCCTTTTGCCTGCGTCCGATTGCGAGTTTGTTCTTAATTCGGTAGGCTCTTAAGCATGCTATTGCTAATACATTTATGTTTTTAGAAAATAGTGGTAATTTGTGAAAAGCGTGGTGTATGTAGGTTCTGCACATCTTTCTGTCTTCTCATCTGTAAATTAGAGATGGCTTTAGCAATGCTCTTATTTATTTATTTGTTTAGTTATTTTTTGCACCATATGTACTACTATGTGTAGTATGAGTACTTCTTTTTATGTTTTTTTTTTGGTCTTGGTTTTATTAAAAAATCTACATTTGAAAAGTAGATACTGGATTTCTTAGCTTTTGATGTTTTCATTTGTGCTTTTCCTCCCTGTTGACAAGATATTAGAGGAGCTACAGAAAGATCCTTGGCCGGTGCCATCAAATCAACGGGCTGCTAGGTGTACAGGTACAGCATTGAGTGTGGCTGCTCATTTGTTGGGATTATGTTTACCTGGTTCTGGAGCCAGGATTATGGCATTTTTAGGGGGGCCATCAACGGAAGGGCCAGGCACTGTAAGTCAATTTGTCTATGCTGAAATATTATTGGCATGTGAAACTGAGAAGTACTGCTGTTGTGTATTTTTCTTATCTTAATTGCTTAGTGAGAAGGGAAAGATACATTATTTGGGGGTAGAAGGATAAAAACTTAAGCATGACAATTATGTGCTATTATACTTGAGAGAACTTTTTTTGCATTAAAAGTCTATTATAGAATAAGCGCCCCAAAATTTGTATCTACACATGCCATGTAGACCATGTCTCGTACTATTTACTGCTAGTCCACATAGCATCAAGAAGCATTGGAGTGGGGATACATTATATTGTAGATAAAGAACCTACTTATTCACAATACTTTTCTCTTATCTCATCTCGTCAGAACCGCAATGAAAGATTCCCAGTGCAGAAGCACGTTCATTGACAATACTCTTGTTCTTTTTCCACTCTTATTTTATAGGTTTAGGAATTCCTAGAAGAGTCCAACCTTGACTATCATCGCAAACAGACCAAAATATATCCCTAGATTTTTTGTTTCCTCTGGAGCAAGGTATCAGATCATCAATAACCTAAAATAGTAAAGGACCATGGCATGATTAACCCTTTCCCATATCACAAAGATACTTAGCCCCTTCCATGGGCATTGCTTTTACTTCCGACTTTTGCACTGAAAGATTGATTGGCTGGCGTTCGAAAGAAGACTATTTTTCCAGGATGAGGCACGGAACTTCTCGGCCTGTAGGAGTATGCTGAATTCTTCACGATGAGCTTCCTAGCGCCTGCTGAATGTGGGAATTTTTGCCATCAAACTGAAACATGATAGTGTATTTGATTCCCTTTCCATAGGAAAATTATAGTAGGAAATGCTTTTGCTGAATGTTGCATAATAATAGTATTAAATTCAAACTCATTTACCTTTGATGTGTTGTACCTTTTTGATAGAAAAACTGCTTTGAGGTGGCATGCAAAACTTCATCCCTTCCTTTCTTTTGTTCTATCTATATAAGATTCTGAAGGTCAAGATTTGAGAAAAGGGAAAATCCTTGCATAGCATTTGTTCGCTCAAGAAATTGTTGGGAGGATAGTGCTGAAGAATTGGAGTTCAATGATATTTTGTCTCTAGAAAACTCTGAGGTCAGTTCGATTCCAGAATGTGGTGAAACATTTGGAGTGTTATAAGTTGATTGGGTCTTGCAGGGGACCAACAGGGTAGCTAGTGAATTTGTATGATAAGATGACGAAGACTTCACATTAGTAGATGGTATGTGGGGAATTTAATGTCCTGTCAAAAGTTCAAATAAGCATTTTATGTTGTCCATCTTCCCCAAGATTTGGCCCGTGCCCCCAATCAAAAAGAGAAAAATAAAATAAAGAAAAGAAAGATAAAGTAATGGAGTGGTGAATCACTTCTACTCACCTCATTAATAAACATTATAAAAATGGAAAATTCATCTGGGACTCCTATAGAACCTTAACTTTTTTCCTTTCCATGCTTTGCAAATGGCAGTCTTGAGGACTATTACTAGTCCCTGCATCTAAGCATACTCATTGAAAGAAAAAGAAAACCTAGCATGAAAAATGCATGCTAAATTTGGTCATATGTGGAACTAGATTTAATTCTTTTTGTTTTACTTCAATGTATGTTTGAAATTGTATTTGCAGATTGTGTCCAAAAATCTGTCTGAACCTATGCGTTCTCACAAGGACCTGGACAAGGATTCTGCACCTCATTATCACAAAGCAGTGAAGTTCTATGAAGAATTTTCAAAGCAGCTTGTTCATCAGGGACATGTGCTAGATGTTTTTGCTTGTGCACTTGATCAGGTATTAATGCCATTTGTTATGGAAAAAGAAATGTTTTGATTTGAGGTCAAGGTTTTATGCTCTTTCTGTTATGTTTCAAATGAATCCTATTTGGAACTTTTGAAAATTATATGCTTTTTTAATTGATCTTGATGTTTTAGTTATAGTATTTTTCATTTTGCAGCAACTTGATTTTCTACGCTATTGGTTCTGTTTCTCTGATTTTCTGGACTGGTATCTCACTCTAGATTTTGATTCCCTGGAAAAGCAAGTTAAAATGGAGGAGAGAAAGGGAGAAACAAAAGGATATTGATACATTAGTTGGCTTGTGTAAATTTTTAGAAAGGTTGCCCCTGGATTTTCTTTACAAATTTGTAGACAATGGAGAACATAATTTGTGCTATTTTCTTATACTAGGAAAGTGAAATTGCAGTCTCTGCCCGATTCTTTGGGTGATTGGTAATTGGGTCCTCATTCTAATTCGTTTGATGAACAGTTCCCTAACTTTGATTTTCAAGACAAAGAGGTCATTTTAAGAGGTTCCATGTAAAACAAGCTTTGATTACAGTGAAAAGACTTTTTTGCCCTCACAAGCAAATAATTACTTTCAATTAATCAAAAGATAAACAAAAAGGAAAAAGAAAAAGATTAATGTTCTTGCTCTGCTTCACTACTGGATGACTTCCTCTATCACTGTTTGGATCTATCCCCCTCCTTCCCAGTGCAACCTGTCTCCTTCCCCGTCCTTCCCCATTGTTTTCCTTAACTTCCATAAACAGCTGTATTCTGTCCCCCAACGTTGTCCTCAAACATCGTGATCTAAACCATGACTCATGTTGGATGCTGGGGTTCATGAGAAAATATGGCAGAATGGAGGATCAACTTTGCAGTGAATAATTGGTGTTTGATAGATAAAAAGAACTTGTCATGAACCCAAAAGCAAAAATTTCAACATTGCACTTCTAAAATATTTTGAAAAGTGATGTGAATGACGCAACCATTGACATGTTTATCATAAAGTAACAGCCAGCAGCAATAACAAGACGTGCAACCAGTTAATTAATCTTGCGATTTATGAGGAACTAATACATGACCATAATCACGTCAAAGTTAAATCAGCCACCTTTCAAGGTTCGCCTATTTCTACAATAATATATTTATTAGTCAGTCAATTGGATTAACTGACAAATATGTTCTGTTTAATTAAGACATTATTCTGTGCTATTTATATGTTATGCAGTGGCTACTAACAAGAGCTCAAACTTGACAGTATTTGGGTTTACAAAAGATTTGAGAATCAACGGAGAGAATACTGTCGTTTTTTGTTTTTTTTGTGTGTGTGTGTGTGTGTGTGGTTGTGGTGGGCAGCGGCCGGGGGGGGGGGGGGGGGGACTTGGACCCAAGGGAGGGCGTGGTACTGTAGTTGGGGATGGGAGAGCTGGGCTGGATAGTAGGAGGAGGGAGTTTATTTTTCTTTATATTTACTTTTGTTGTTTATTTGAAAGTTCCACTGAGTTATGCCTGCTTTGTATGGAAACCATCTGAAAGGATGTATTTGCTATGAAAATTGAACTTCTAAGATTTGTCTGCCAAAAAAAGTGAAATGGGGACCAACTCCCATTCACCCCCAAAGAATGGGAATCATGCCTTCAATTTTGCCCTCTAGGGAACTAGTTTAGATGGAACCTGCAATCAATGCAACAGCTGAGTACATCTGACAGTGTAGTTTTTGCTCTAGTAGTGCCACATTGAACCTTTTGAGTCTAAATTTTTACTCCTGAGATAGGTGGAGTCGTGGACATCAAAGGACCTAACTAATACCTTTCTATCTCTTTTACCTTCATTGTTATGGATTTATCGGCTATCACATTGCAACAACACTAAGTTCATTAGGATGGAAGGCAGAATAACTGCTTTAGTTTTTGATCTGAAGAACTGATTGGCTTTCCATGGCATCTTTATCTTCAGCTATTCTCTCAAAGTTCAATTCCAACTAAGAGGGATTTTACGTGGTTAAGATTCTCAAAGGATATAAAAACTCGTGTTGGTATTATGAACAATCCGAATGAATATGGAAGTTGGATGAAAATGGATAAAGATGGGAAGTGGGTGGAGAGATAAAAGATTTTAAGAGGGGTATTTTGGAGGAAAACTCAAGTGGTTCCAATGGCGGAAAGACACAATGGGAACTTATGGGACTTTCGAGGGTTGTTGTGAGTTCTTTATGGGGGGGACAGCATGTTGGGTATCAGTTTCTTGGAGCTTCAGGGGCATCAGGAGGCGTGCTTGTCATGTGGGACATTAAAGTGTTTGAAATGGAGGAGGTTAGTATAGGGTTATTCTCTCTATCGCTTTCTTTCAGTAATGTTGGGGATAGATTTAAGTGGATGTTTATTGGAGTTTATGGGCCAAACTCAGATGTGGATAGAAGGGGCCTGTGGGATGAACTGACTGGTATGATGGCTTGGTGGAACTTACCTGTGTGCATTGGGTGTGATTTTAATGTGGTCAGGTTTCCTTCTGAGAGGTCGAGTGGAGGGAGATTAACAGGGGCTATGGAGGATTTTTCTGATTTTATTAGTGAAAATATGTTGGTGGATTTGCCTATGATGGGGGGAGAGTTTACTTGGTCATCCAATCGCGATCAACATGTTCAATCTCAGATTGATCGATTCTTAATTAGTGGTGAGTGGGAGGCTAAGTACGCTGATGTCACTCAGAGGAGATTGGGGAGAGTACTCAGATCACTTTCCTATTTCGTTATCTGGGATTAGAAGGGGTAGTGGACGAAGACCTTTTAGGTTTGAGAAGATGTGGCTGAAAGTTGAGGGTTTTGGGGAGAGAGTTCGGAATTGGTGGGCCTCTTATGATTTTAGGGGATCTCCTAGTTATGTTTTGCATCAGACATTGAAGGCCTTGAAGGGGGATTTAAAGAAGTGGAATGGGGAGGTGGTGGGAGACATAGACGTTCGCAAGAATTAGTGTCTGTCAGACATTGGAGAGTTGGATAGGCAGGAGGAGAGTCGAGGGTTGGATGGGGAGGAAAGGGAGAGGCGTGGAAGGTTAAGGGGAGAGTTGGAGAAATTGGTGGAGATGGAGGAGATTGCGCGGAGACAGAAGTCTAGGGTCTTGTGGTTGAAGGAGGGTGACAAATGCACAAAGTTCTTTCATCGGGTTGCTAATTCCAACCAGTGCAACAACTCTATTACATTGTTGGAGGTTGATGGGGTTACGTATGAGGATCCACAAGATATTGTGACTCAGCAGGTGAGATTTTATCAAAATCTTTATCGGGAACAGTTTGTGTGGAGGCCTGAGCTACAGGGGCTACACTTCTTCACTATTACCGAAGAGGATTCTAGTTGGGTTGAGAGACCATTTGAGGAGGAGGAAGTTAGAGATGTGGTGTTTAATATGAATGATGATAAAGTCCCTGGACCGGACGAGTTCTCGTTCTCATTCTATAAGGCTTGTTGGGAGGTGGTTAGATCAGATATTATGAATGCAATCAATTACTTTTTCGAACGCGGCAGGTTTGTGAGAAATCTTAATGCCACATTCATTGTGCTTATTCCTAAGAAACCGGGAGTAACTGATATTAAGGACTACCGCCCCATTAGCCTGGTTAGTGGGGTTTATAAGATCATTGCTAAATTGTTGGCGAATAGATTAAAGGAGGTTCTCGGAAAAGTGGTGTCCAAGTTCCAGAATGCTTTTGTAAAGGGGCGTCAGATTCTGGATTCAGTTCTTATAGCGAACGAATGCATTGACTCAAGAATACGTCAGGGGATCCTAGGGATGTTGTGTAAGCTTGATATTCAAAAGGCGTATGATCAAGTCAATTGGGGATTTCTTATGTATATGCTCAGGCGATGCGGCTTTCGGGATATGTGGTGTAAGTGGATTCAATTCTGTATCTCTACGGTTTCGTTTTCAGTTTTAGTTAATGGTAACCCTGAAGGTTACTTCCGGAGTAGTAGAGGTTTGAGGCAAAGTGATCTATTGTTCCCCTTGTTGTTTGTTATTGTGATGGAGGCATTCAGTAGAATGATTGAGAAAGCTGTGACGGAGGGTTTGTTAAGAGGTTTTGCGGTTGGTCATCTACAGGTCTCCCATTTGTTATTTGCAGACGACACACTGATCTTTTGTGATGCAGACGATATGCAAATTAGGAATTTGCGTCGCTTGCTTCTGTTTTTTGAAGCGGTCTCCGGTTTGAGGGCAAATCTGAGACTATTCCAGTGGGGGAGGTTGCTAATGTGGAGGAATTAGTGGCCATACTCGAATGCAGAGTAGCACAATTGCCCATGTCATATCTTGGGCTTCCGCTAGGAGCGAGGTTTAAAAGTAAACATATCGGAATGGTATTCTTGAAAGGGTGGGGAGAAGGTTAGCGGGGTGGAAGCGTATTTATCTGTCAAAAGGAGGCCGTCTTACTCTCATCAAATCCGCGCTTTCTAATCTTCAAACCTATTTTCTATCTTTGTTTCCTATTCCCGTTGCAGTGGCAAATAGTTTAGAGAAGATGCAGAGAGATTTTCTTTGGGCAAGGTTGGGGGAAGAGAGGAAGTTTCATTTGGTCAAATGGGGTGATGTTTGTTCCCCTGTTAGGGTTGGGGGTCTTGGATTGAGGAGCCTTGTTTTATTTAACAAGGCATTGTTGGGCAAGTGGTTGTGGCGATTTCGAATGGAGAGGGAGAGCTTCTGGAGAGAAACTATTGGGGTAAAGTATGGTGTCTTGGAGGGGGGTGGCGTTCGGGTGAGGGTCGCGGTTCTTATGGGATGAGCTTGTGGAAGTACATCAGGAAAGGATGGAGTGATTTTCAGAATAGATTGACTTTTGTGGTGGGGAACGGGACGAATGTCAGATTTTGGGACGATTGTTGGTGTGGAGATCAAACATTAAAAGTGCGGTTTCCTTCTTTACATCGCATTGCCTTGTAGCCTTTAGCTATGATGAGTGATGCTATGACTATATCTAATGGGAATCCTAGCTGGAACATTGCTTTCGGGAGGGGCTTACATGATTGGGAACTGGATGACTATGCATTGTTTTTGGCTTCTCTGTATGATGTGCACATTCAGGTAGGAGAGGATGAGTGTAGCAAGTGGAGGGAGGCACGGAATGGTTTGTTTTCTGTTCGTGCTTATTTTAGATCCCTTTTGGAACCTGTGGAGAGCTCATTCCCCTGGCAAAGTGTCTGGCAAAGTAAATTACCTCCAAGGGTGGCTTTTTTACTGTGGACGGTGGTGAGGGGACAGGTGTTAACGGCGGATAATCTTCGAAGAAAGGGCTATTGTATTACGGAGTGGTGCTATATGTGTAAGAGGGATGGCAAGACGATCGATCATTTGTTCATTCACTGTGACGGTGTTTGTTGGATGTGGAATGATATTCTGGCTTCGCAACATATGAGTTGGGTGTTGCCAAGGTGTATCAAGGAGGTGGTGTGGGCATGGAAGAGAAAGTTTCGAGATAAGAATAGCAAGCTTGTTTGAGATCTCATTCTCGGATGCATCGTTTGGTGTGTGTGGAGAGAACGAAACGGCAGATGATTTGAAGACCAAATACGGACGACTAAGCAATTTAGGGAATTGTTTCATTTGACTTTGTATAGTTGGTTTAAGACTGTAACCATTAGTTCGATAGAAGGGCTGCCGAATTTTTTATCGTTTCTATCTTGTTTAAACTGATAATGCACTCCTTGTGTATTATCTTTTGATTTATTTATAAAATTACGTGATTACCTATCAAAAAAAAAAAAAAAGAAGTGAGCCTCCTTTTTATTTCTTGTTAATAGATACTGGCCCTTTTTTCCTAACTGAAATCGAGGAGGTGTACTAGTGTTATAGAAAATACTTTTGATGCAAAATGGAAAGTATATCTAGGCGTAAACGGAATCAAATCAATTAGAATAGAATTTTCCATTATTGTGTTTTATTGATTTTGGTAAGATAGTTGAGTTTGTCTTCTTTTTAAAAGGAAATCCTAGTTTTCTTATTAGTTGTAATTTTTCTTTTCGATGTAATTTATTTAGAACCTATAAAAAGAGGCTCCTTGAACAAGACACACTTGATTATTGAATGAAATACGATCTTCCTATCATTTCTCTTCATCCTCCCTTCTTTTTCTCAATTGTTCTTTTGCCCCTTACACTCGTCATCAACTTGTCTGGTAGATTCATCTCTTGGGCTCGTGCTTGCCCACTTCTTTTCGACATGGTTGTACATGCATCGACAAAAAAAGTTAAGAAACTACTTAGCTTTTAGACAATCCTTGTGAATGAGAATTTTATTTTTTCCCCATAATTTAGCATTTGAATTGATGATGGGTTTGGGTTGGCAAAAATATGTTGAATTATGTGTGTCATTCTCAAACTGTGCTTGTTACCCGGAACTGAGAAATCTTCATTCTCTTTGATACACCGCCTTCTTTGATTACTAGGTGGGGGTTGCTGAACTTAAAGTTGCGGTTGAGAAAACTGGAGGGCTTGTTGTTTTGGCTGAAAGTTTTGGCAATTCTGTTTTCAAGGAATCTTTGAGACGTGTTGTTCAGTCTGGTGGCCACGATCTGGAACTGTCATCAAAGTAAGGTTTGGATTAACTCTTCATTTCTTCTTGTGGTACAATTTTATAGAATTATCTGTAATCTGTATTTATTCTCTCTTACAATATTTATTTCAACTTAAAATTGTTTCATGAGAGTTCTGAAAGGTCTCTAGTTGAATTGATTCCCTAATACTTTAACACTGTAATGTCATGTACTTTGTACATGCAATCATCTTTATTATGTAGATTGTGCACGGTGCTATTTTGCTTCTAATTTAATGAGAACTGATTTCTTTTCAACTTCCTTGTGCCTACAAGGATTCAACGAGATGTTCCAAAGGTTCATGTAATAAGATTTGGTGAAGTTTTGTGATGTAAATCGACTTCTGTTGACCCTCTCTCTTTATCAGGACTTGGTACCAGCTGTGAAGAAATATAGGCAGAGTAAAAGAACATTTTCACCATTTTAGAATAAAGACAACAGATTACCGGAAATAAATAGTTTTGAGTTACAAATTAGGTGATTTTACTTCTGAATAAAAGAAACCTCTTATTGAAATGGATGATTATGGTTCAGATTTTTGTATGACAAGGGAATGAAAATAGTGTTGGGTAAACCTCTGGGATGCCCTTCACTCTGAGATAGAACGGTTATTGTTTATTGACATGACCAAAGAGGCCACAATCACCGGGCAGATTTTTGTGGCAGATGCTGAAGAATTTGGCCGGACTTGGAAGAGATGATATGATTTGGAACCTTTCAGCGTCTCCTATGGATCATGATGACAAAAGAGGAAAGGAGCTTATTATGTGTATCACAAACAGATAAAGATCGTAGAATATCAAAGAGGACGGAAACAAGAAAATATAGTGATGCTAAGGAGTTGGGGATGGGTAGGAGATCAAACAATTTCATTGGTTTTTGTTCAATTTTTAAGATGGTACATACTTGAAAGAGACAAGCAGCAGGTGTAGATTTTGGTGAATACAGGCACTGCTTCAAACTGTGGCAGAGGGTACAATGCAAGTGAATGAGTCCTCAAAAGTCAAGGTGGCCCATTTCTATTCATTGCCATTTTCATCATAATAAACAAGTATGAAAAATAATCTAAATTTTAGCAACTATACTATATTTTGAATTACTTTATAGATTTCGTCGGCAACTGAACTGCAAAGCGAACCAATTTTGTTACATAAAATCAATTTCTCCATAACCATTATTGCTTTTATCAGTCTTACACAGGTCCAAAAGTTGGTTTGCCAAATAGACCCTAAAGAGCTCATTAGACATTTAATTTCTGGGACTCGATATGTTGAACTCCAAGAAATTTCAGTTTTCTTCCGCTAGTGTAGTTATTAAAGCACATGCTTACACACAAAAGTCTTGCATTCTTCCATATGGGCCAAGGTACTAGTATGGCACTTTGACGTAACACATTGCTCAGTCATATTTTGTGGCAGATGACTCATCCGTGGTTAGTAAGCATGAGCAAGTGCTGAATAATATTTGATCTTAATTTTCTATTAGAAATGTTGAAAATTAAACTTATGAACATAAAGTCTATATCTTTTATTGGAATAAAAAGGAAAAATATTTAAATCTATCCTTATGGAGTCTGTGTAGTGAAGGAATTATAATTCAGTAAATGTCCAATATCCATCTTTACAACTATCCACTTGCATAAGAAACCACCATGTAATATAAATCGATATTATCCTTATCTAGCATTTCACTATCCTTCATGTTCAAAGACTTTAATTATCTTCTTTCTTTTTTCTTGCGCAGAGAATGAAAGTAATTGGAATTTGTACTATTTAAAAGGGGCAAGTAATTAATTCGGGAATGTGAACTGCAGAAGATGTTTAGTGTGTAGAAGTCTTTGAAAATGTATCTATTAGCAAAGATATGATGTTTTTTCAATGATTTAATATTTGCGATCCTTCGATAGAACTGTCAGAAGAGTAATCCAATGTCACTTTTATTCATTAGGTAACAAGTTATCATCTCGAGTATAAATTTTTCTGTTGTTGCACTTTTATTTAAACAATACAAAATCAAAGACAATTTTGGTTCCATGTATTTAGCAGCACCTGTTTTATGTTCAGTTGTAACATGTTATTTGAGTGAACTCGAATATTAGTGGCCTTATTATTACTTCATCATTTTTCTGTATAACTAAGAAGTTGAATGTAAATATACTTTCCATTCACGCATTATTCAGTTATATTACATCGTTATTCACTCGTCAATATATAGAACCAACAAACTCTTATTTCTGTCTCGCCAAAATTTACGATGGTCACACCCTTAAAAAGAGATGAACATATATTTCAACGCCTCCACATCCAATCTGCTTGAAATTCTGCGTTGCCTTTTTGACGTTGCAGAACAAATTTTCATTTGAAGCTCCATTGCCTGAAGTATGTAGTTGATATGATGATCCTCCACGAAGAGTCCTTGTTTATGATAGATGTATTATCATGGATTTGTGATATATTACTGATACTTTTTGCATATGTTTTATTAAGACATGAAATATACGAACTATTATTTGGTCACAGCATGCTAATGCCTTTTTGCTTCCGAAATTGTTGGGAATACTACCTTCTCAATGAGCTATCTAACTGTATTTTATTCTTCTTTCTTAAGTCTATTGAAATATTGTCTGGATATCTAATTACTATATACAAAAAAGTTAGATGCTTGATTTATGTTCTACAATACGTGGTTCAACTAATGTGCGAAGTCTGATCAAGTCAGGAGGCAGGTGTTACTCTTGATTATTTTGTTATTATCAACTGTGTAAGGTTCTCTAATACATTTACTGTATGCAGTGGTATATTTGAGATCAGTTGCTCAAAGGATATCAAAATTCAGGGAATTATTGGTCCATGTGCATCGCTTGAAAAGGTTTAAGCTATAGCTTTTGAAGGATTTTCCAAATCTGCATCGGGTAGATGTTTATGAATTTGTGTTCTTGTGCAGAAAGGTCCTCTGTGCTCTGAAACTGTAATTGGGCAGGGAAATACCACTGCATGGAAGTTGTGTGGCCTTGACAAAACTACTTCCTTGTGTTTAATATTTGATGTCGTTAAGAAAGAGATCTCAGACGCTATCGCTCAATCAGAAAACAACCAGTTCTACTTTCAGTTTTTGACTTAGTAAGGATGTAGACTATCTTGATAAATTATGAGCAAGCAGCATCTTCTGCTTTTCAGTATGGAAATTCTCTAAGTCTTGAAAACATTCTTCTCCAGTTATCAGCATGGCAGTGGACGGATGAGACTTCGTGTGACTACTCTCTCCAGAAGATGGGTTGCTGGACCTGGAAGCAAAGATGTAAGGGTTGCTATTGTTTCCTTTTCTTTTGTGTGTATGGGTGGGGGATATGTCATCAGTATCTCTACGCTGCATGAAAACCTACCAGATGTTCACCCTGACAAAATTAGTAATGTCCATCCACAGGAGTAATTTGTATGATGTAATTCATATGCGGTAAAATGAATGCCTAGAAGTTCCTCCTGCTAACCAGACCAACAATCCCTCCTCGTCACTCGCCCCATGAAGAAAAAGAAAGATATAATAGCTCCTTGGATGCAGGAAGTTTTTTGAACACGTCCATAGAACTGTCATCCATACTTTTGACCCAGTAAGAAGTTAACTATCTCCTCTGCTGGTACCTTTTTGCGTGCAAGGCACGTACTAGTGATATAGTGACACATTGGGAAGGAGAAACACGATATTTAGCATAACATGGGTTGATATCCCATGAAATAGAATAAGGCAATAACGATTAGTTTCTTTTGATATTTCTTCAATCCCCTGATACTAGCTTTACTACTGCAAAGTTCCTTATTTGGCCCACTTTAGTGGCTCTGTGAAGTACTGCTGGACTGGAAAACAGGGAGAAAAGACAGGATCATATACACATGCAAGGGAAAAGATAATTCCCAAAATTTTATTTTTGTTCACTATCAAAAACTTCTTCCAATTTTTCCCCTTCTCTCAGGGAGTATTAAATTCTGTGTTGCTTTCCATTCACTCCTGAATATGGCCAACTATGCCTTTATTTATTTTATTGGAATTCTTCTGTAGGACCTAATTTCTGGATTTGACCAAGAAGCAGCTGCAGTAGTTATGGCACGTCATGTTTCATTCAAAATGGAAAATGAGGTTGTATACTGATACCTTTTTTATGTTGAGTTGGTTGCAAGGAATTTTTTTTATTTTTTCTCTTGTGCTGGAGCAAGGACAATGTTAGGAGATTTTGTTATCTGTTTTGGTCTTAGTAATTGTGTGCGGAACCATTTGACACTTCCATAGCATAATGTGACCTTCAATGAAGTCGAGTACAATTTTTTATTGCCTTCGTCTATGCACGGTCTTGGTCCTTAACATCGTAGCGACATTGAGGATTGCATTTGCCAGCTGTTATTAGTTTGATCAAGGCTATTTGCTAGTTCGGATTTTTTGGTTATTATGTTTCCACTTTCTTCAATCTTCAAGAGACTTATTGTAATGCATTTTGTATAACGTGAAATTGTCGCAAGTGTACGGTGTCAAGTTTTGTAATATAGCGATGAAATGGAAAATGTGAACCCACAGAGATTGATACTTGATTTCTACGGAGTATTATAATTGTTTAGTTTTCACTTTATTTAAACAATCAAAGTTGAATCAATATTGTGATTTTAATCTAACATAGATGGAATAAAAATGGCAAGTGAACGGAAGCAAATTATCAAGAAGTTATCAAATTATGAAAGCCTAGGGAATGATTCCATTTCACTATCGACAATGTTTTTCAACCTGTAACGTTAATTCAATCAATTTTTTCTCAATTTATAGGCAAGAACCTTAAATTAATTCTACTCCCTCTCTTGAGTGTCGAATAGAACCTATCTCTATAGTTTAATTCCAATTTCTTTATTCCGAATTAAATATATAGAAATTATTGATGCACATGGTTCTTAATTCGAATAAGCCTCAAAGATTCGTACTTTCTCTCGAAATCTACGAAACCTAGGTTATGTTCTTAGATCGCACCTAAATTTCCCTCTTTCGAGTGCCGAAATTTACGCATCAATTCCTTCAACTATGGCCAATTAATTGAAAGCATTACACACAAACAACACTAATAAACTAACGAAAAATCTAAAAGAACTTAATATATAGGAATCAAAAAACGTCTCAAGTCGATTACATCAAACTCCAGATCTAAAGATTTAGTTCATAATTGAGATAATTGACACCATCAAATTAAACATAAATAACATGGATAAGAAGAAAGGATTTAGAAAAACTAGTTTTGCCGCTTAATTTCTTCCATCAATTGTGTCTATCGTCCCTTCCTCAATTGATTTCTTCAATATTCGTCTTTAGCTCTTGCTTCCTTCTCGCTTTCGAAAAGAAATCTTCCCCCTTTTTAGGTCTTCAAATGTTTATTTATAGTTCGCCAAAGTTGCAAGTCGAATTGGAGGTGGACCAAGCCGAAAATCTTTTGAAATTTCCATTTTTCTCTTACTCGGGAAGCGGTGCCGCGATTTTTTTCTTCTGCTGGTCTTCACGCTAGGTGCCCACACTTCTGCTTCCTCTTTTGGTTGTTTTTTTCCTTCACTTAGTTTGCTCATCTTTTGGCCTCCTTTCCACTTCATTCTTCTCTTCCCTCATCTCCAATCCATGCCTCATTCCATGATCATCAACTTAGCTCCATTCCAAGCTCCAAACCATTCCATTTTCATCCAAGTTGTCTAACTACAAAACAACGCGAACACGCATCAAAACGCTCAAAAGTGCTCAAGAACAAACCAAAAACTACGATTTAAAGGTACTTGTTTAATGATTTAATTACACTCATCAAATACCCCCCCAACTTAGTTCTTTGCTTGTCCTCGAGCAAGCACAAAACAACAAAAAAATAGTAAACTAAAGCACAAATAAAGCATACCAACACAAGACTCAAATTAACTATTTAGCTGGATAGATTGTTTTTGCTTAGCGTAGAGAACATGATATCGAATTCATGAGCTATTTCAAAGTCATAGTACTAAAGTCAAATTTTACATTTCCAAAGCAAAACGTGTGGGCCTATCAAAAAACATGTGTGGGGAACCAAATACAACGTTGTACATTCATAAGTTTATTCAATTCCCGACCTTAAAAGTCACTTCTCCTTTCTCCACTCGTGGAAATTGCACACCCCCAAACTTATTTTCTTCACTCTTTTTTTCGATGCATAATCTATGGGTTGCTAACAACACTCCTTACCTCTGTAGCATGAGCACTTCAATTAGGGTAACGTGTCCATGTCCGACACGTGTCGGACACGAGTTGATGCCGACACTTCTCGGACATTCTACCGTAATCATTTTTCTTTTTATATTAGAAATATTATATATTGTTAACTCAAAGTTATTAGCTAGTAACAAATAAATACTTATGTTTAAAAGATTTCAACAAGAAATTAATAAAAAGTATAAAAATAAATTTATACTATATAAATGAAGAACTTTTAAGAATTTAATCAACGTGTCATGTTGTATCTGTATTTTTTTAAAAAATAGCGTGTCGTCGTATCCGATACGTATCGTGTCGGACATACGTGTACGTTTTGGTGCATCATAGCTCCTTACTCTTTCTAATTCAGGTAGCACTATTTGCAGTTCAACATATCAATAAATGAGAGGATTATTCTATTTTCGACTGCGTCAAACTTAAAGAATCAACTAAGTTAGTAACCTCTTGTCAAAGGATTAATCCTCTAAAATGAGTGTTCGGGGCTAATCAAGGTATATAGTATGTCTTCCGTTTTATGCACATGCTTTTTTAGCTATATGTGTTTTTTATTCACCCTTTGTGCAGACATGTATCCATTAAACTTTCTAAATGACCCCTGTAGCGAGCTTTAGGTCGATAAATCCCAAGTCAGATGACTTTAGGGTATCAGGCTTTAAACCTTTGCAGGCTTATTCACTCAAGTCATAAAAGCTACGAATAGATGTTTCACAATGAGATTATTATAGTCGTCCAAATTTTTTTTTCAACCATGATGGTGCAATGCCCCTGATTAAACACTTATTCTCGAAAATTTGACCCCCGACTTAAGGTTTTCACCCAATTTTTATCCTATTCATCTCAACAGTCCACACAAATTTTAGCACACACGGAATCCACATCTACATTCATGTTTTCCTACAACAGTTCCACTATCCAAACTATCCTAAAATTGGTTATGGGATGCGAATTTTTTTTGTTTAGAGGTTGTTTGGATCAAGCTTCTAAGGTCACTAATTTCACCTATATCATTTATGAATCTACCTATTCCTGTCCAACGTTATACTCCTTTCACATGCATTTATGTCACAATTGTTTGCAATGATAAGTAAGACTTTGACTCAAGCACATAATTTATTCATAATTCACAGCCTACTTATGTTCCCAAACATATGCATCATTGCTAACAATATTATCTAGCTCACCCAAGCATGCGAAAACATTTTTTTTTTTAACAAACACATGAATCACACAAAAAGAAAAGAAAAAAAAGAAAAAAAAAATCAACTTCGCAGCACACAAAAGCAATATATCCCCAAAACTTTAATAACACAGTATCCTCAATGTGAAAATGAAAGAAAAGAGGGAAGAATACCTCAGTGACGACATTAGATGTCCTCATCGTCGTCCGATGGAGCTAGAGGGTGGGAGCGAGATGGGAATAGCGGTGGTGGAGAGAAATGCAAGCTTGGGATGTGCAGAGGCTATGGCTGCAATGCAATCATTCTGATATTGAAATTGGCTATACATGGAACATTGTAGTTGGTTCATTTGTTCTTGTATGTCATCCTGCCAACGGGTCATGCAAGTCCATTGCCTTAAGTCTCCTAAGTATATCCCTTATAGGGTCACCAGTAAAGGTGGAGGAGTAGGTATAGCTGGTTGCGATGGTTGAGATGAATTGGCCATGTGTCGATGCTCCGCTAGCTTAACCCGGAGATACCGCATAAGTGGTGGCTTAGGGTGTAAGACTTCATCATATTCCCGCGTGGCGACACCCGCTTGTATACATAGAGCATGTATTAGAGATGGATATCCCAAATTACCAGTGGTAGGTCCTGCTAGGATGCGTAGGATGCTGTTCGGAATGACCTTCCCAACATCAATAGAGTATCCCATTTGGATGGTGTAATTCAATGTAACTCGTTCTCTTGTCACCTGACTGAAGTTGCTAGTGAGAATTAGTTTGGCAGATATAAAGTGATGCCAAACTTTACAATTGACTATGAAACCGGCTGCGGGAAAGTTAGTCACAACACTTGAATTACGTTTCCATTCAGTGCCTTCGTGAGCTAGTGTGTGGATCAAGCTATTGGGGTCAACCCCCTCATCCCGTAATCTGGAATAGCCATCATTCGGTATATCCTATGTGTGGTAGAATCTGTTGATAGAGGCACTGTCAAATTTAGTCAAAAACTTTGAAGTTTTTCGTGTTCTTTAGCATTAGCATAAAATTCCTTTACTAGAGGGATGTGGTAAGCCCCAGGCTGCAAAGCAAACGTTTTCTATCCTAAATTTTGAATTTGTTCCGGCAATAGTTTCTCAAAACCTCTCTCCAGAATGCAATTCCGATATACCACCGAATGCCGATATCTCTCTTCCGCCTCGGTGCTTACAAAATGCCTTCGATCATAAGTAGCAGTAGAAGAAGATGATTCCTTGACCTTAGACTTCTTTTTTGGCGGCATGTTGACTTTTCTCACTGCGAGGTCACAAGTATAATAGAAGTACACAAATTCAACCAACAATTCAAGCCTAAATATCAACCTCAAAATCACAGCGGCAAGATTCTTCCAATAATTCACTTAGGCAATTTCTCAAACACCTTGGATGCATTAACCTAAATCAAACATTTAGCAAATATTTATATCCTCCACGCACACCCAATCATTCAAAATTCTCCAATTCAAGCACCGTCCTAATAACAAGCTAGAAATCTCTACCAAACCATGAGTAAAGCTGTTACTTTGTGCTGTAAGAATCTCCACATTCATTTAGCCTAGTCAAGAGGGTGAGATATAATGGAATAATCAAGGTATTGAAGAGTGTGGAGGAAGAGACTAGATTTGTATTAGAAAGGAAGTGAAAATTTTGTGTTTTTTTTTTAAACTAGGGTCGGGAGGGGGGGGGGGGGCGAAAGAAGCTGCTTATTTTTCTTTTGATGCTACTTATGATCGAAGGCATTTTGTAAACCGGAATTGCATTCCAGAGAGAGGTTTTGAGAAACTATTACCGGAACAAATTCAAAATTTAGGATGGAAAACGTTTGCTTTGCAACCTGAGGCTTGCTCCATCCCTCTAGTAAATGAATTCTATGCTAATGCCAAAGAACACGAAGACTTCAAGGTTTTTGTGCGAGGTCATTAGGTTAAATTTTTCATTAGGTTAAATTTGACAATCTCTATCAATAGATTTTACCAAACACAGGATATGCCGAATGATGACTATTCCAGATTATGGGAGGAGGGAGTTGACCCCAATAGCTTGATTCACACACTAGCTCGTGAAGGCACTCAATGGAAACTTAATGCAAGTATTGTTTAACTTTCCCACAGCTGATTTGATGGTCAATTGTAAAGTTTGGCATCATTTTATATTTGCCAAACTAATTCCCAGTGGCAACATCAGTGAGGTGACAAGAGAACGGGCTACATTGAATTACGCCATCCAGATGGGACACTATTGATTTTGGCAAGGTCATTCAGAATAGCATCCCACGCATTCTAGTAGGACCTGTCATCGGTAATTTGGGACATCCATCTCTAATACATGCTCCATGTGTACAAGCGGGTTTCGCCATGCGGGAATCTGAAGAAGTCTTACACCCTAAGCCACCACTCACGCGGAATCTCCGGGATAAGCTAGCGATGCATCGACATACGACCAGTTCATCTCAACCAACTGCACCTACTCTACCTTTACAGACTGGTGGCCCTACAGGGGATATATTTAGACGGCTTGAGGCAATGGACTTGTGCATGACTCATTGGCAGGATGGCATGCAAGAACGAATAGACTAACTAAAAAGTTCCATGTATAGCCAATTTCATTATCGCATTGCAGCCATAGCTTCTGCACATCCCGAGCTTGCATTCCCTCCACCACTGCTGTTCCCATCTCACTCCTACCCTCTAGCTCCACCGAACGACGATGAGGACATCTAGTGTCCTTACTGAGGTATTCTCCCCTCTTTTCTTTCATTTTCACATTGAGGATACCGTGTTATTAAAGTTTGGGTTGGGGTGGGGTGGCATATTGCTTTTGTGTGCTGCAAAGTTGATTTTTTTATTATTATTTTTTTTTACCTCTGATGTAGCCTGTAGAATTATTGGCAGATTACATAGCCATTTTAGTTCCACGATTTTAGAGGATTCTGGTAGCCTGTTACCAAATCCTTAGATGTTTCCTTTTTTACTGTTGTATGTTTTAATTAGGATTGATGCTATTCTAGGTAAATATCCCTAATAATTAGATGGGAATTATCATCTATTTAAAGGGGAATGTAATCTTTTCTCATAGTAGAAAAATATGGAGTTCTTCTTCCACAATTCGATATGGTATCAGAGCCAAACGGCCTGTAGCATCTGAAATCTCTACAGACCGTCTTCTTGGGCTACAGTTTTCTGTGATTCCATATCTCCATCGTCCAGCTGAGCTGCAGTCGTCACTTTTCCGTTAGGGTTTCCTGTTGTGCCGTCAATCGCCGCTAGGGTTTCCCTAGATCTCTTCTTTTTCCGGCGATTTCTCCCCTTCTTTCTCAGGCCATTTCTTCTTGCTCTTCCTCCTGGTGAACACATCCCATGTCCCCTACGTGTCTCCAACTCCTCAAACAAGTGCAAAAGGTTATCTTCATACCCATCACAGGACACCCCCACCATCTTGCTGAATTCCTGAATTTTATGGAGAACCCAATTTGAAACTGGAGGTCTAACATCAAGAGCAGTAACTTTTACTATCTCCCCTGTATTGCAACATTCAATAGGCTCAAAGATCTGTCCTTTCCCCTCCTCCACCAGTGTTGTACCCTTATCCAGTATTCCTTTTTTGTCACACTCCTCCCACACTACTATTGCTTTGTCGTTCCCCAATACGTTTTCATTAAGAGACTTTGAATGCCTCCTAATGTATGTGTTCACAATCATAGTAGTCAAGCCTGTCACCACTTGCTCTTGTGTCGGTGCCGGACTTGATTCCTCTGCCCTCACTAATCCGATCACTTTATCTGTCAACCCAACTCCCTCTACAGCTGTGATCATATCTCCCTCAATCGCAGTTGCCTCGTTCTTCTCAAAAGGCTCATTCAGTGCTCTCATCACCGTGCTCTTAGTTCGCTCGTACCCCGAGTACTTTTCATCCAAATCCGACCCCATAATCTCTTCTCCCTCATCATCTCCACTACACTCCACATCATACCGTGCCTGATTCCCTCTGGTGGGCTCAATCATCACCTGCGTTTCTTTAGTTTGAAACGAGTTTGATTGTATCTCCTTAGCCGGATACTCAGACATACCAACCCCGCATTTATGACAACAAATCATTTTGGGGCCCTCTAGAGCGCCACCTCCCAGTAACCTCAACAATTCATCCACCTCACCTTTCAATCCCAGGACGCGAGCCCTTATTTCATTATTACTCAATGAACTGTTTAGAGCACCTTCTGGCGTTATCTCCTTCAACTTATGCATCAAAGGGTGACCCTCGCTATCCTTTTGTAACGACATTGGCTTTTTCGTGTTCTGCTCGACCCGTCGGTTTGCCGTAACTGCAGCATATGTCCTCCCTTGTTGATTGATGACTTTAACCTTTTGACGCTCCACTTTGTCTCTATTGACAAAAAAATCGACAACTGCCTGAAACATTTGCTGCATCGACGCCCATCCCTCTCCGTTCGCACCTTCCGGTACCATCACCACTCCTTTACGACGCCTATCCCCATATTGTGCTATCGTCAGATACCTACCTCGACTGTTACCACACCGCTGCGCCATAAAAGCTCTCGATGACTCTGTAAACTTAGCAATAAACTCCTCTTGCTTGCTCGCCCCCCTCACTTTATCCATCATATTCAATATCCACAAGGCTCCAAACCTCCCCATATATATTGCATTTGATGTCCTCGGTCCCCATTCGGTCAACTTCACAACACCAGATTCATTAATAGACACAAAAAATTCCTTTGCTTCCACTCCAATTCGAAGATGAAATTCCTTTGTACTGCATAAATTCGCATGCCGTTGAAATGGTGCATCCGACAACGGATCGGAGGGTTGGAACGGCTCAGGCGTAACACGCACTTGCCGCCGTTCGCGCCGCCGCCGGCGCGTGGGGGACACGCGCCGCCGGCGCGTGAGGCGCACGCGCAGCCGACGCGCCACCTGGGAGCAGCCCCGCCGTCGCCGGGGTCGGAATGGTGAGGGGAGTCGACCGGTCAGGCGCGTGGTCCCTGGAGGTGGACGGAAGACTGCCTATTTCCGGATCTTGAGCGGCGGCGCTAGGGTTTGCACCTAGGGCCGCCGCCTGCGAGCGTCTGTCCTGGTCGGTTTGACCAGAGGTTGCTGGCGTGAGGCCGGACTTTGATGGTGGGTGTGGTGGGTTGGTGGCTAAGTGGCTGGGTTTGGATTTTAAGGGAAGGCTCTCCATACGGGAAGAGCGTCTCGTTTCACACAGTAGAACTCAGAGAACCCCCTAATAAAGTGATAAGTTCTAATAAGACATACTCAATCAAATTAAGCTCTTGGTCTCAACTGTTTGTAGATTATTGCTAAAAGGGTGAATAATATTCAATATCTCAGTAATTTAGGACCTTCCCCCAAGCAGTGATAACTGTCATTCTAACACCTCAAGAGATTCTGTCCATTAACCTGCAAAAGGAATATTAATATGAATTTTCTTGAAAATTTCTAAAAATTTAGCAAATTGTGCATCAAATTTCTTTTTTTGGAATCGTTGTGGAAACGGAAGTGTCGGCTTGATGATTTGGTAGGTTATATGGAGTAAGGCGTATGAGCCTGCTGTGCTTCTTCAGTCTCTTGTTTTGCTACTACTTGATCTATCTCTTTATCAGGAGTAGGACTTGTTACTTCGGGCATACTTTCTCCAATTTGTTTGGCACTCCTCAATGTGATGGCCTTGCAATGCTTCTTTGGGTTGATTTCTGTATCACTTGGAAACTTTCCATGTTGTTGAGACTTCATTGATGTCGCCAACTGCCCAATCTGAACCTCTAGATTTTTCATTATGGCTCCCATGTTCGACACGTGATTCGATGTTATCCAAACGCGTCTCATCTTTGTTGAATCGCGATCTTGTCTCTAAAATGAAAGTTCCAAAGATGTCCTCTAAGGATGACTTCCCTTTAGAATTTTGAGTATCGAATCCAGTTGGAGGTTGGAGTGTGTTCCTATTATTGTCATATGATAAATTCTCGTGATTCCTCAGCCTTGGATGATAATGATTGTAGTAGGTGGAGGTTGACACGTGATGGGTTTTTTTCTGTTCGTACCTATTTTAGATCCTTGATGGGACCCGTGCAGAACTCTTTCCCCTGGAAGATGGTTTGGAAATGTAAACTGCCCCCTCGAGTGGCATTCTTACTTTGGACAGTGGTCAGAGGACAGGTGTTAACGGTAGATAACCTTCGTACTAGAGGTTTCTATGTTACAGAGTGGTGTTACATGTGTAAAAGGGATGGGGAGACGGTTGACCACTTATTCCTTCATTGTGACGCTGCGCGTTTATTGTGGAATGATATTTTGATATCGCAACATATGGATTGGGTGTTGCCGAGGCATATGGAGGACACGTTAAAGGCGTGGAGGAGAAAGTTTCGAGATAAGGATAGCAAACTTGTTTGGGGCCTTATTCCGGGATGCATCGTTTGGTGTGTGTGGAGAGAAAGAAACAAATGCTTTGAAGACGAATCACGGACAAGAGAGCAGATTAGGGAGTTGTTTTATTTCACTTTGTATTCTTGGTTTAATGCTGCGGCAACTAGGCATATAGTAGGGTTGCCTAATCTCATGATGTTTCTCTCTGATTTAAAGTGATAGTACACTTCCTGTGTATTATGCTTTTTATATAAAATTTTGATTACCTTTCAAAAAAAAAACTATCTAATTGGTAAGTGATGAGACCTGTGCTGCAAATGCTGTGATGGGGTCCACTTCGTGAAGTCCCGCTACTCTTTTAATGCTTGATATCTTTCTCGGCCATTGATAGCTAAATGTAGCTATATCGTCCAACAAGGAATATGCAGTATCTGCCGTTTTAGCCATTAGAGTGCCTTCTTGTCTGTCCATTTAACCTGTTGTAGATCTCAATCTACATCCAACTTTGAAAACCATGTTGAGGACATCTTCTACATAAATCCTTGAATCTTTCCCAAGCTTCATAAAACGGTTCGAAGACAGATTGTCTGAATTGATCAATCTCGCTTCGAAGTTGAGCTGATTTGAAAGGTGGAAAGTACTTGGTGAGGAATTTCTGTGCTAAATCATCCCCCAAATTGCAATTGATCCGTATGGTAATGACTGGAACCATGCTTTTGCCTTATCCCTCGAGGAGAAAGAGAATAGGCGAAGTTTAATTGCCTCATCGGTGACTTCACCGTATCACAAATTTCTAGGAACGATCCCAAATGAGCATTTGGATCTTCTGTTGTAGCTCTCCCAAACTGATTTTGCTGTACCATGTGTATTAGTCATGGCTTCAGTTCGAAATTGTTTGCAGCTATGGCGGGGCGTGCGATGTCGAAATAGTTATCATTGACAATAGGCCTAACATAGTCCCTAATAGCTCTTTGTTGATTATTTTCATTAGCTGCTCTTGCATTTGGTTCGGCCAGTGCTTCACATTCCTCTCTTTGTATACCCCTTAGATGACGAAATGTGCATTCTGGTTCAGGATCAATAGGTAATAGGTCGATGTTTCTCGTCCTTCGCATAAACAGAAGAAATTAAAAATATAGAAACTATTACAGACAAATGAAATGAATGAAAATTAAAATTAAAATTCTAAATTAAGATAAAAATTAATTGGTAATAATATCACTAGAATTCAAATAAACCAATCTCCGAAAACGGCTCCAAATTTTGTAATATAGTGATGAAATGGAAAATGTCGAACTCACGGATGGATACTTGATTTCTACCGAGTACTACAATTGTTTAGTTTTCACTTCATTTAGACAATCAAAGTTGAATCAATATTGTGATTTTAATCTAACGTAGATGGAATAAAAATGGCAAGCGAACGGAAGCAAATTATCAAGAAGTTATCAAATTATGAGAGCCTAGGGAATGATTTTATCGCACTATCGACAATGTTTTTCAACCTATAATGTTAATTCAATGAAATTTTTCTCAATTTATAGGCAAGAACCTTAAATTAATTCTATTGCCTCTCTTGAGTGCCGAATAGAACCTATCTCTATAGTTTAATTCCAGTATCTCTATTTCGAATTAAATTTATAGAAATTATCAATGCACGTGGTTCTTAATTTAAATAAGCCTCAAAGATTTGTTCTCTCTCTCGAAATCTAGGAAACCTAAGTTATGTTGATCTTAGATCGCACCTAAGTTTCCCTCTCTCGAGTGCCGAAATTTACGCACCAATTCATTCAACTAATGACCAATTAATTGAAAGCATTACACACAAATAACACTAATAAATTAACGAAAGATCCAAAAGAACTAAATATATAGGAATCAAAACACATCTCAAGTTGATTACATCAAACTCTAAATCTAAAGATTTAGTTCATAATTGAGATAATTGACATCATCAAACTAAACATAAATAACATGGATAAGAAGAAAGGATTTAGAAAAACTAGTTTTGTTGCTTTGTTTCTTCCCCCAATTTTGTCAATCGTCCCTTCCTCAATTGATTTCTTCAATATTCGTCTTCAGCTCTTGCTTCCTTCTTGCTGTCCAAAAGAAATCTTCCCCCTTTTTTTAGGTCTTTAAATGTGTATTTGTAGTTCCCCAAAGTTGCAAGTCGAATTGGAGGTGGACCAAGCCGAAAATCTTTTGAAATTTCCTTTTTTTTAATTACTCGGGAAGGGGCACCATGATTTTTTTCTTCTGCTGGCGTCGTGGCGCCAGCAAATCTGTTGGTTTTCACGCTAGGCGCCCACACTTCTGCTTCCTCTTTTGGTTGTTTTTCTTCTTCACTTAGTTTGCTCATCTTTTGGCCTCCTTTCCACTTCATTCTTCTCTTCCCTCATCTCCAATCCATGCCTCCTTTCATGATCATCATCTTAGCTCCATTCCAAGCTCCAAACCATTTCATTTTCATCCAAGTTGTCTAACTACAAAACAACACGAACACAAACATCAAAACGCTCAAAAGTTCTCAAGAACAAACCAAAAACTACGATTTAAAGGTACTCGTTTAATGAGTTAATTACACTCATCACTTATCATGTAAGATACATGTAAACTCGATGGTAATGTGTTCCATTTGAGCTTGAAAATACTTGCCCTTGTCCTGAATATGCTGATTTGACGCTAATTCTTTTGCTGACATCTTTACGGAATGTATTTTCTGTGAAATGTTTTGGTTCTTGGATATATGTTAGTTCCAGTCTCAGCAACTATTGGGGCTGAAGCATTTTCACTATCAACTCTGGGATTTAGATGAAACATCGTAACAAGTATTGATTAATGTATTAGTTTTCTAATAATGTCTAGAGTTGTAAACTCTGTTGATAGTCATTGTGTGAGGTTACAAGATATCTGTAGGTGCTTATTTTTGTTGTGTTCGATTTAATTTCAAATACATGGTATATACAAACTTAACTTTGTATACAATGATTTGCCCCTTCACCTTGGTATTTGACATTTGCAAGTCTTTTACTATCCTAGTTTGATATTCCTTGCAGGCTGAATTTGACCCCGTAAGATGGTTGGATAAATCATTGATTCATACATGTTCTCGGTTTGGGGAGTACCAGAAGGATACCCCATCTTCTTTCACCTTATCTCCTAGATTTTCAATATTTCCTCAGTTCATGTTTAATTTACGACGTTCGCAGTTTGTCCAGGTACATGATATCTTATTTATATGTATTAATTGTTCGTTGTACACCTTTTCATGTGGCAGAAGAGAATTTTGTTAGAGAGAAATAGAGTATGGAAAAGGAAAACAAGATAACCTGAACTGCCAAAACTGAAAAACAAATACCCATGTAGTATTGATTCACTATAGAAGCAACCCAGCTCGTTTGTGAATCTATCAAAGTTTTCCCAGTGGTTCAAAGAGATGAAAAAAAGAAAAATCCTCTATCCCTATAAGGGCAAGAGAAAACGAGGTTGGCTGTAAATGCATGTTAGCGTGTATGAAAATAATCAAGGTTTCTAAATTTTCTGTGGTTTATTTATTTATTTATTTATTGATAACCGTGGATGTTCGGGCCAGCTTCCGCACACCTCGACTAATTCCACAGGGCTCTGAAGTTTACGGCCGGATACTCACCTCAGTGACCCTGAGGGGACTCGAACTTTTATACTAGAAACTTGGCAACTAGTGTCATTATCCAAACAGAATCTTGAGAATTGAATGAAAGTTGAGAAGGCTATAATTTTATTTATGGCCAATGATTCTGCTGACTCTAGGAAGTTGTATTTAAACAATTCATAGTCTAGTCCTAATGAGGTAATTCCTGAGTAAGACTATTGGAATAAAGAAAACTAACAAAAGTACCGCAATACACAAAAAAAAAAAAAAAAAAAAAAAAAAAACCATAACTTCCTGGTAAATTAATAAATGTGAGCGAAGCCTTAAACAATTATTTGCCACAAATTATAAGCGCTCAGAGGCTTCATGCCGGACTTTTGCTCATTCACCTGTTTTTGCTTGGAAAGTGGGCTCAGTTGCCCAAATCTAACACTGTTGACGGAGCTGAGCTGCTGCCCAAGACTGGGCTAGAATAAGCCCCTAAAGGTCATGTAATTTAACTGCATTTGGGCTGCAATATAATATCCAAATGCTTCAAGTGCTGCCACTAGAGAACACCAAGTATGCTTCTCGTCTTCCCTCCCAAACCTGTAAAGGGTATAAGAAACATGTCCTTTGAAGAAAGAAGAATTAAACCTATCTTATTTGTATTTTCAAAGTCTTTTCCATGATTCTATTCCCTTGCATAATCTCATTGCATAAAATGATGATTATGCATCTCATTAGTCATCCACTTCACATGCTGAAAAATGGGAAGGTGGTTAGTGAATGGGTGATTTTGGAGGAGATATGGTTTTTTTCCTGACAATTTCTTAATAGATTTATTTATCTTTTATTATTATTTGTTTGAAATACTTCTGTCCTGAAAATTTTTTATTCTTAACCAAGATATCAAGATTCCAAATTCTGTGAACTTGATTAGTAGAAGATAAATAATTGGACAGGGTAGATAAGAATATATATCAAGATAATTCCTTCCTACCATTAAAATTTCACAAAAGATTGGAAGTTCTGAGACAGAGATAGAACATCTGTAGTGTAAAAAAATAAGATATATGCATTAAGGAAAGAAGATACATAAATTTAATGGAATATGGAGCTTCTCCCTGCAAACATATTCCTTGATCTTATGCACATTTACTTCATGTATTGTGACGTTGTTCATTGCTTTAGCTTTACAATTATAAACAGTAAACTCTTAATCTCAATCTTCATTTTTGACTTTTTCTGGTACAGGTCTTTAACAACAGCCCAGATGAAACAGCATATTTTCGAATGATTCTTAACAGAGAAAATGTTGCTAATTCAGTTGTAATGATTCAACCCTCATTGATCTCTTACTCTTTTCATTCTGGACCAGAACCTGCTCTTCTTGATGTGGCTTCCATTGCTGCTGATAGAATCCTTCTTTTAGATTCATATTTCACTGTTGTCATATTTCATGGATCAACTATTGCTCAATGGCGAAAAGCTGGATATCATGAACAGCCTGAACATCAGGTAACTAGATGTAAAAACTAATGGCACATGCATAACCTTATCCTCATGACACTTTTGAAGGATGATTCAACAGTAAAATCAACACAAATAATCAGATTGATGTTGTAAAGGGTTGAATGAAAGAAGGTAATTTTTATCAGAAAAAAGTAAATGGAAGGGTAATGTTCACTTCCTAAATTCCACATGAACTTTGTTGATACTTTTTTGTGAGAATAGTCAAATGGAACCTTAAAACTCTTTGCAGTTTTTGAAGCTGTTTCAGTTTTTGTGATGTTCATGGTTGCAATCTCTAGGGGGATATTGCTTTCCCATTCAAAATAAATGAAGGTTAAAAAGGTGCAATACTAAAGTCCTGCGGCGTTAACCATGTAATGCGAATTACCATATTAGAAATGTTCCCTTAATCTTGTCCTCTATATTTAAAAATATCTAGATTAAAAGATAACTTATTATAACTTTTACCGTTGGACAAGGAAATTTTTATTCTATAGATTACTAATTTTCATGTGTTCTCAAATTTTAGGACAGATCCTACTTTTAACTGTAGAACCATATTCTAAACTAGAGTCTGAATCAGAAAAAGCAACTTGCATATGCTAAGTAAATTATTGTTGAAAATTGTGCAAACAAGTGGAAAAGAAGTATACTAATGAAAGATTGTTTATTTTCATTTTCTGATCATTTATTATGATTTTTGAATCTTTTTACTTTTGTAAGCTTTCTTTATAGCTCATGATAGTTGTTTTTCTGGTCTTATGCCTCTTCTGGAAGGTTGACTGTAAATGTACCTTGACGTAAATGGACCGGACTATATAATATATGTCATAGCAAGAACTATTACTTGAATGTTACCTAGCATTTCAGTGGATGTGTATAATTATTCAGCCTGCTATTGCTTTTTAATAAATTATATAAGTGTAACTCCTTGTATCGACTATAACTTTTTATTGTGTTTATGTATTTTGTACTTGAGCAAAGTTGAGAAATCCTCAACCGTTGGTTTACATCAAATTCTATTTTATCATACAAATATTGATGCTATATATTGATTATAGATGTCCATTATGTGTATTATGTACTTTCACCAAAGTCAATTAACCGTCAAGTATTGATAACAATTTTGAGTTCTTCTGGAATTGAAATCACAAATTTCTGTTGCATATTCAATAAAATCTGTTAGGTGCTTTAAAATTTACTCTTATAAGGCATAATTTGAAACAATTCATAAATCTATATTGTGGAGATCAGCAAACCCTTTGTACGTGTAAAACATTAGCACTTTTTATTCTGTTAACAAAATCTACTCTCCTCCCTTCCAATCAAGGATTAGCACAATTAGGAGGTTGTGTTGGCCTAGGACATCTCAATAAATTGACAATATCGGTTAGGCAGCCACATGGCAATCACGAAGGTGGTACTTTATTTTATCCAGGTCAAATAACGGACTCTGGGTTCTGGATGGAGAGCTTGATTAGATTGTTAGGGGAAGATCTGCCCTATTAATTTGCATCTGAGCTTAACTTGATGAGTGCACTTCAAATGTTTACTGTCCTTGCAGGCATTCGCTCAGTTGTTACAAGCTCCACAAGACGATGCAGATACAATAATTAAAGAAAGATTTCCAGTACCTCGCTTAGTAATTTGTGATCAGCATGGTTCTCAGGTCTTAATTCTATATCTCCACAAATGAGTACTTGGCTCAATCTACACTTCTGTTTATATTTTTCACCTTTCTTATTGTTACATTTAACTGGCCGTCAGTGACTCACTGCAACTGGGTAGACTAAATCATGGTATGAAAAAACCCTGCTGAGGCCCGCCTTGAGACCCGCCTCACTGTGAGGCGCAGCTTCTGCGCCTCGAGGCTCAATCTGTGAGGCACAAAAAATGAGGCGTACGCCTCTACATCTGAGGCAAAAAAAATGAGGCGTGCGCCTCATTTGAAGTGCGTTTTTTTCAGGTTTTTGAAAAGGAATTAAAAAAGGCCCTCTTTAAAAAAGAGAAGGGCCCATTTAAAAAGATATTTTGGGCCAAACAAAATATTAAAACATCTAGAATACCAAAAGGCAGCTAGAAATCCTTCTACACGGCGGCAGACAGAAATTAGTTATTGCTTGCTTTTGTATTTTCTTTTTGCATTCTTAAAAATAGTCTTTGGAATTCATAAACTTGTAAATCTTTGATTCTAGGAGATTGCTCGACGAAGGTCTATTTGAACTTGTTTGATGTTTAACTCCCTTTGGCTCTGAATGACCTGTTGGTTTTGTGGGATGGGTATGCAACTTTTTTATGATGGAAGCACTGGGAAAAAAAATTATACTGTTAGTAGAATGATGATCATTGTGGAGGTCTTGTTGCATTGTCTCTTAAGTCTTAACAAATGATTGGTATGGTCATCTCCACACATCGCTTTATGAATCCATGCCTTCTTTAGTCTTAATTACGAGAAAACCCCTATGCTTTCGGTGAAACTTGTAATACTTCTCTACATCATTTAGAAGAGGCGACCTGTACCTTCAGTTCAAATACATATTAGCGTGGCATGCTTTAGTAAAATCTCGCATACTCCTCTCTCTGCCCTTCGGAGGTCACTGAACTTTACCTTCAGTTCAAATTCCTGACACCATCCTATGAAAACTTCTCTGCTTTTGCCTTTCTTATTTCCTCTTCTCCCTTCCTCTCTTCCAGACAGCATATAAATGACCTTAAAATCAATTGATTTACACATGGTGGAAGGCATTTGACAATTTGATGTGGTACCATAGTGGAGCAGAAAACCCAGATATTTATGTGCAACGATTCTAGGCTTTTTGCAAACTAGAATTCCCGTCGTCTTCGATCTCCAATTATTTACACCTGAGGAACAGTAGCATTTTACTTATTTACTTTTAAGGAGTTACGAATGTTCAAACTCGTGATTGTGTTAAGGGATGAGATAAATTTTTAGGTGGGGTTTGAAGGCAACAGAGGATGATTCAAACTCTGGATTTTCTCTTTTGATTACTGTTTCAGTCTTCTTCAGTTTCATCTCCAGGCATATGTGAATGAGGAGAGCATCCTTACAGAAACGAGAGAAAAAAGGAAGAGAAATTGAGGTTTCTTCAGTCTGATGATGAACAGTTTGGTTAATTTGTAAATAGAAGAGAACTTGTTGCTGACGTGTGTGTAGAGTGAAACTTCTTTATTTATTTTTTCTATGACTTTAGTTTTTTTCTCAAAAATTGATTCAAAGTTTAGCCACTTTCTGTAATTTCTTGAGGTTAATTGTGAGCTTTAAACTTCTGGATCAGTAGAGATAGGTAAATGATCATTTACGAATCGACTGACGGGCTGTTGGTGAATATCTACTTCATTTTTTTAGGTGTGTGTAGTGAGTTGGTGGTTTATTGTAAACATGAACAAATTGATTTAGCAGCATGTTATATGAAATGGTCCTTAAAGCTCTATAGAAATAGTAATATAGCATTAATGATTACAGTGAATTATTTGCAGGCTCGTTTTTTGCTTGCAAAATTGAATCCTTCGGCCACATACAACTCGGATATTCCAGCTGTTCCTGGAGGCGATATCCTGTTTACAGATGATGTTAGCTTTGAGGTCTTCTTGGATCATCTTCAGCGGTTGGCAGTTCAATAAAATTTCTCTACAAAATTATCAGAGGTTAGCTTTATGATAAAAGTACAACCAATTTTGTTCAAGTTGTTTCTCTGGATTGTATGTACAGTTATGTGTACAACTGATTGTATAATCTCCTTTATTCTCATATATTTGCAAAAAATAAATAATATAAGTGCACTTGCAAGGCTTTAATTTGGGATCCTAATAATGTAGATTTTCATGGTTTTATTTTATATAGATAGGTATTCATTTATGAGTTGATTCCTGAATTTCTATATTGTTGCTTCAGTCTTGAGCACAAGTTCTTATTTTTATTATATATTTACTTTTGGCTGGCTGTGGATACGTCCTATCTTACTCATTCAAGTATAACTTGAGCTTGAAGAACCTAATGGTCTAGTTTTCCAAGTGTATTGCTCAACTTGTGTAATTTTGAATCCAAGGAAAACTGATCTACACAGGCCTGGCCTGCACATTTTTTAGTCCAGCCGGGCAATTTCAAATCAATCTGTCTAACCATAACTAGGTATAAATTCTTAAGCATTCCTAGCAAGTAAATTAATGTGGATTAAACACGAGAAGTTCGGTGGGGCAATTTGTCGAGTAAAAAGTTTAAAAAAAGGACCTAGGAAGTCGTTACCTTGGCGAGGTTGGGAACTAGACTCCTTAAAGCCTTGTATCTATCATTCAAAAGTGCTCTACTATGCCTCGCAAATTTATGGTATCTTCTTCATCCCTGCGTTTACATGCAAAAAGTCATCTAAATTTTTCCCAAGTCGAGATCGTGTTTTTCCAGCTCAAGTTCCTGGCCGTTGCTGTGGAATATTTTACTAAATGGGTTGAAGCCAAACCACTAGCAACTATCTCGGAGGTCAAGGTGGAGCATTTCATATGGAAGCCCGTCATGCCGCTTCAGTCTGGCCCGTACACTCATAAATGCTCAACGATCGACAGTTTTACAACCCTGCCTTCAAAGATTTTATATCAAAGATTCAAGATCGAGCTATGCCTTACCTCAATATCACACCTGCAAAGCAATGGCTTGGCAAAAGTCGCCAACAAAATCACATGGCAAGACCCCCGCAATAGGGTCGGAGACGCTAAGGGAAATGGCCAGACCACATACTAGCCAATGGTGCAAGGCTCAAGACTGGCTCATTAATTAATCCTATAAAAATTTAGTTATTAATTTATTGTAAGAAGTTATTATGTTAATGAAACGTCAAAATGTCGGATCCTCAATTATTGGGAAAAAAGGGTCCGAAAATAAATTGAGCACAAGTCAACCAACGGATGGCAGAAATTCCATATTGCTAAAGCTTTATTTTCTTAAAAATAATAATAAAAAAACAAATAAGAAAAAATTATACCTAATTTTAACTTAAATATTTTTTCACTGTTTACCAGTAAATTGCTATCAGTATTTTGCAAAATCTAAACCTAATTGTGTTGATAAGTCCGAGTTGTAAGACTCTTCATAGGGGTGAACGCGATTTGATTTGGACGGTTTGTATCATATTTTCAATTCAAACCATTTCTTGTGATTTGAAATTTTTTCAAATTAAGCAGAACTATTTTATTTTTGGAACCAAACCAATACAAACCATAATTTACGGTTTGATTCTATTTTAATATGCAGGTTACCTAAGACATTATAGTAATATATTTAAAATAAGTTAACATATAAATTTAAACGAGAACTAATAATGTCAAATTACATTCATTTTTCCCATGAAACCCGTGAATAAACTATTTTTAAAGGTGGTTGCTAAAAAATGTTAATGGAACGAATATATATGTCTTCCTTTTTACTTACATTTTATTGTTTGCCTTTTATATTGTCATATCGGGTTGTAAAAGCAGAGTCACATTCTGCTGTAATAGTTTGGTTAAAACTTCTTTCGTCCTGCTAATGAGATGAAAAATAAGAATTGAACATATTAGCTGTACAAAGAATAATAGAGTTTAAGCTTATTGGGAATTGATAAGTTTCATTCTCTAACTACTTTAAGAAAGCATAAGGTAGTAGTACTAGTTAGAGAACTTTAACATTTTCACACCATCAAGACGAGAGTCCTTTGTTTTTCTCAAATCATAAACAAGTTCATTAATCACTAAGACACAAACAATCTTTTTTTTTTTTTTTAATCCAAACCACAACTCTAAAGTGTGTAATAAGTTCAAAAACAACAAATAAAGATGGAACAATAAAAAAAATATGGCTTGGATGAGAATTTGAAACTTACCGAGAGAGGAGAGAAATAGGCAATTTAGGTAGAAATTACCATAACAAAGCGACTGATGATTTGCAATTGGCAATCGTGTTTCGTTCAACAGTGGCTGACAAGCGTCAAATGTTTGAAAAATAAGAGTTTAGATTAGAGCTTCTAAAGTTGTGGTTGTGATTTGCACGGTAGTTTTGTTGATTTATGATTTGGCTTGTCGAAAATATATGCCCTTTTTTTTTCATTTCATATGATTTGAGAATAATTTTAATTTGGTTTATATATCGGGTCAGAACGTATGTTGTAGATTTGTTTTATATGATTATTTCAATGGATCGGTTGTAAATTTATGTTTTTTCTTGAAAATTGATAACTTTAAAATTTATAAGTTAATAAAATTAATTATTTAATTAAAAAATTTTAAAAATGGTTCGATTCAATTTTGTTCGGTTTTTTAAAATTGAAACCTAAACCAAATCATTTTGAAACTATTTGATTCAATGTGAGGAAAAAATCGTGGATCCAGGTAAATCCGAACCAACGGTTTCAAACCAACGATTTCGGTTCGATTTGCAGTTTCGCGAATTTTTTTGTACAACCTTAACTCATGATAACATATTTTATATGTTGAATTAACAAAACTCAATATAATTAAAATAGAGAGATTATTTATCAATTATTTTTGTAATTGAATGTATCAAACGTCTCAAAATTTCTCACGATCCCTCTAATTCACTCTCAGAAGTAAAAACGAGTGCATACATATGCAACATCTTTGTAGGGGCCGAAAAATAACAGACATGAGGGAACGTGGACTCGATCGATCCATAGGTTACAAGCAATTTTTTTATTTATTTTTTATATAATATTGGAGATAAGTAAGTGATTCATTCTTATAAAGCTCAACTGAATACCAATAAAATCTCATTTGAAACTAAACTTATCCCAACAAATCCTAAACACAACAGCACTTAGTTAACTTAGTCAAATTCCAAATCGACGTTTTCAAGTTTGATTACCCATTTGCATTCCACTTTGAAAGAATTTTTAGTTCTCCCCCAATCTCCCCTGAATTTCTTGCACCTGCTCTTTCTTTAAGGTATGTTATTTTCAAATTTCTTGTTAAAAATGCATGAGCAACCCTTTTTTCAGCTTGATTCTCGTTCAATCCATAAACACGTGTAATGTCATTTTTAAGTGAGACTACTCGACTGATCTCATCCACTATTTAAGAGTGAACTTTAGTTTAATGTGGTTGATATATGTGATTTTGCATATTTTCGCAGGTTGTATAAACCTAGTTTGATACATTGTAACGTAGTAGAGGAAGTATAATGAAATGGCCTCTAGACACAGCATAGAATGTCCAAACTGGTAAGCCACTGCATTCCTCGTAGCTTCCGGGGCCGCTTTTAAGTTACTCTTTGCTTTTTTCGACAGTAAGCATGCGCTTAGTGCCAAAATAATCCCAAAAAGCAGCTTTTAAGATGGACAAATAAGTTAGAGATTTCTGAAGTTTTTCCATATTGTTCAGGAGACCAAAGTCCAAATTGTCACCAGAGGTCCAGTTTCATATACGTGGAGTACAGTTCACATTGGATGGGGTAAAAATCTTCCTCAAACTGCATTTTCATTTTCGTATATATTGTATACAGAGTACTTACCGACCAGATTTGATCTATTATACTGTTTAATTTTGTTTAGTACTGCATGCAAAACATGTACTTATTTTGCCAAACTGCTTATTTTATATACCTTTAGGAACTTGTGGCCGCCAAATCAGCTAAACTAGCAAAGTTGTTGAAAGAATACCCTCAAAATGATCTTTCCCGTTTATTGTGTGACATTCCTGCTGATCCAGAATCATTTGAGCTTGTTGGGAGATTCTGCCATGGTTATGATATCAAATTGTTGAACGAAAATATTGTCCAAGTGGTATGTATTGCTCATTACCTCGGAATGACCGAAAACCACTGTCCTAACAATCTACTAAACAAGGCCCTCTACTTCTTTGAACACCAAATTCTTCCTAATTGGAACAATTCCATCAAAGCTCTAAAGAGTGCAGAAATTGTTCATGAACAAGCAGTGAACCTTGGCCTAGTTGATGCGTGTATAGAATCTATCGTCACAAAGGTGCAGGAAGATCCATGTTTACTTGGAGAGCCAATTAAGAACTTGTCTTCTGATGACGATGATGGTGATGAAAAGGAAAATGTTCACAAACCAAACGCCCGGAGGAGACTTTTTGATCTTGAGTGGAAACCTGAGGATTTAGAAGTACTCTCATTGAGGTTTTATGAACCTGTAATTCATGAAATGTTTCAGCGTAAAGTCCCACAAGAATATGTAGCTTCATCCCTTCGTCGATATGCTAAGCAATGGGTGTTCCAGAAAGAAGAGAATGGTGGGAAAGAGATAGTTGAATCTTTGGAGAGATTGCTTCCTCATCAGAAGGGGATATTTCCTTGCAAATTTCTGTTTGAAATGCTAAAATCTGCAGTATCACTTCATGCTAGCATTCAATGCAAAAATGGATTGGAGATCAGAATTGGACAGCAATTAGATCAGGCAAATGTGAAAGACCTATTCATACCTTCCCCAGGATACACAGGGGATGAACAGTATTCTATAGAGAGCATAAGAAGAATTTTGAAGAATTTCTACAGCAATTATACAGGTCTAGATTCTTCTGGATTCATCAAAGTGGCAGAATTAGTTGATAATTTCTTGGCAGAGGTTGCTAGTGACATAGATTTGAAGATGAGCACATTTTTATCACTTGCTGATATGTCGATAGCAGTATCAGACGGGACAGATCGAAGTTCGGATGGAGTATACAGAGCTGTAGATATATATCTAGACAGGCATAGGCATCTTACAGAATCAGAAAGAGAGAAATTATGCAGGGTTTTGGATTGTAACAAAATGTCAGTCGAAGCTCGTGAACATGCTGTGCAGAATGAAAGGTTGCCATTGCGCTTGGTGGTACAGATTATGTTCATAGGGCAGTTGCAGCTTCGGGACACCATCACAAAGGAAGTTCAAGGTTCTGATGACAGGATCATGAAGAGCGAGGAAGACGAAGAAGAAACGAGGGCAGAAATGGAAAAGATGGAAAGTAAGGTTTTGGAGCTAGAGAGAGAGTGCCAAATAATGAGAGAGATTCAGAGAGGCAGCTGCACAAATGTGAAAAGGCAGAAACCAAGCATGTGGAAGGAAATGAAGAGAAAGTTAGGGTGCATGACCACTATGCATGATCATAATTGTCATGTCAAGAAGAAGAAGGTGCATCCAAGATAGACGAGTTATCGGTTTTTTTTTTTAACCACCACCACCACATCCCGTAGTACTGATTTCAATAATATCCGGGAAGACATTTAAAACCCTCAGTTGTGCTACTAATATGTTACTGTTTCCAAGTATCTGCTCATTCTATATCTACTTATTATAAAACTTCATTGATCAAAATGAAGATATCTAACTCAAGAATGAAATATCAACAGAATTGGCTGAACACTAAAGGCATGTGGAGATGATGTGATGTAGCTTTCTATTCTGCAAAGATGAGGTTGCCGATTTTTACTATTGGAAGTCAGCATACAGTATTATATTAATTAGGAGGTTGCCTTAGTTGTGCCTTAAGGTGGCAAATAACGTGTGTGTGATTATTCTAACACTTCCACATTGCTCTAACTCAGAGAACCTAAGTGCTGCAGATGCACTTGAAAGGGACAGGGTCATGAATATATATACGCTGCCTTAAATTTCACGATACCGTCTGTGTTATGATATTTCAAATGCAAGTTGGGAAGAATAGAATAGGCCTCAAGATTCCTGTGTGGTATTAACTAATTTGACACAAACAAAAACTGGACACACAGACTTCAGTGCAATAACACTGAATTCAGTTTCAAAAATCATAGTATAATTCACTTGCCATAATCATTCAGCTGGGGTGGGGGGGAGGGGGGGTATAATTGTGTCCTTAAACATAGTAACAGAAACAGCATAACCATGGATAGACCAATACTGTGATTGTAAAAGCAGATTAGGATGCAGACGAACTAATTATCTGCATTAAATTACACTACAGCAAAGAGGATGTTACCCAAAATATAAGATTATCCTCAATTAGACAGAGAACAAGCTTATCAAATCCTAGTCAAAAATTAGTTTGCAATGATTTTGTCAGAAGACAAAATCCAATAACTTCAAAATGTTCCTCAATCTCAGTCGATTGGTCTATTACCTAAAAACATTCCAATCCTTCATTACAAAAGCTGGATCATATATCATCAATTCAAGCTATCAAGCTTTGCATTGGCCTATATCAATGTATTTTTAAGAAAAATGAAAACGAGAAGGGAGTTAATATGCCACATTCCATAGTTGTCCAGAAATATGCAGGGCATTCACAAGAAATTAGAATATGCTAAAGAAGATTCAATTTTATAAACATGAGATAAAGGCTCCAGAGAAGTTTCTCAGCACAAAGCCACAAACGAGGGGAGTTCATTTCTGCTCCATCTTTAAAAGAGACCGTAATGGTAAATAAAACAAAACCTTCCAGAATTCTCATAGAAATAAACCACATCAATCACACATTCTAAACAAAATCAAGTTTTCAAATCTTCCTCAAGAGAAGAAACAACCTTTGATCAATTCTGAACTTGTGCATTTTCAGGGGATGCCCTCCCAATGAATATATAACACCCTGTTGTCACCATAAAAAGGAAAAGAGACTCCAAATCAGATGAGCAAGAAACAAAAAGATCGAAACTGTGGAGAAAACTATAGAGCAATAAGCCACCATAAATTTTTTTTTTTTTTTTTTGATAACCGTGGATGTTCGGGCAGTTTACACGCACCTCGACTAATCCCTCGGGATCCTGAAATTTACAGTCGGGTACTCACCTCAGTGGCCTGAAGGGATTCAAACTGGTGACGCCATAAAAAATGAAAATTGATTTCAACACAAAATGAGGCAACATCATCCTTGATAGCATGTTTGGTAGGAAGGATCGGACAATACTAAGCTAATAAATATCTTTGAAGAAACGGCATATAAAGCGTACACTTTAACAGCACTTCCATCATTTTTCTTTTCTATATCTTCTGACATCTTATACAGCAGCATAGGCAAGACACACTCAAATTTATCCGCTAGTGATTTCTGTTTGCCTTGCGATAGGAATAAAATATTCAGAAAATCAAACTCATTCCACAATACGGCTATACTATCCTAAATCTTTCTTAAATTCTAGTTGCTAATAGGAGTAATCCATGTTGAGTGGATTATCTAAAAGGCCGTAATTAGATGGCTCGTGCACAAAGAATGAAAAGAAAGTGAACCTCAGGTATGTAGACAGCAACAGCCGAACCGTCTAAACTGGGAGTCTGGGATACCGGATACCACCATCCTATATTTATCATCATGGAGCATACGATATAGCTCAGTATGCACATCTAGTTGCAGATGCACGTCCTTATCTTCAGTTTGGGCTTCAATATGTGAAACTGGAACATAAAACCTTCATTTAAACAATCATGCCATTATTTACATCATTTTTTACACTTTACCACATGGCATCATATCGTTGGACAATTTAAATTTTTTACAATCAACACTTATTAAAACTCGCAATGTCAACAATAATGTCAACCGAAGGTCGACCAAAGAGTGTACAAGTGGCATTTCCCTTATTCAAAACCTCCAGTCTGTTTCAGTACTAATTTTATTAAATAAATGTACTTCTTGTACAATTGTCAAATAAAAATAAACGTACTTCTTGTACGATTCTCAAATAAGAAAATACAAATTCGTAGTAAACAATTTCTTTAAATAATAATTAGCAAAGATGAAAGTTAAGATATTTTTATCCGATTAATAGCAAAATATCACATGTAAACGTTTCAATTTGCAATATATCCCCTCCTAATTAGAAATCGCATAAAACCTTCCCGTTTTCAAACATTTTTGTGCGAAAAACAATTATGTCGTCAGCATCCATCTCATGTGCCGTTGAATCCCATGGAAAAAGGAGGAAAACAAAGTTTGGATCGCCATCTAGATGTGTGTGCAAAATGGATGTAATGGGTAAAAACCTACATCATTACACACCCACACAAAAATCCAAGAGCTAAATTTTAAAATCACCGCACTACCTCTATAGTTCCAACAGCTGTTGTTCGAGTGCATTCTTGTATCTCAATAGCCCAGGTATGATCTTCACAGATTTACTGCACATAGGTGGGTTAAACCACGAGAAGTTTCACAACCTCCATTTTATTGTAGAAAATAAAAATAAAAATATCAGAGTTTGAGAATACTCAGTAAAAAATTGGTTCAAAAATTGTATTCGGATTTCCATTACCAGCCATCTGTGCATGTGGGTTTGCTGTCGTCCACAAAGTCTTCTGCTCAATCTTCATCCGCATCTGCACAGACGGGAGTCCATCAGAGCTAAGGGTCCAATGGTTGCAGCTACGCACACAAGAAATGAAGTGGTGTCAGATAATGAAATGAGGGACATATATAACCTCCCTTTTCATGTTGGGCGGGTGTTATTAAAGATGAAAATATAAACTGATGCATTTGCCCTTACTTATTTATCCATTTTCCCTGGGATTTAATAGCACACCGACAGATGCTGACGGCAGGTGCATTTTCGCACAAAACGTTTGAAACATAGATTTTCTGCGATTTCAATAGGTAGGGGCTATATTGCAAATTGAAACGCTTACATGAAGTATTCTGTTATTAATCCTATTTTTACCCTTTCCATATCTTTTGTCATCGATATCAATGACCTTGATTATTTCATCAAAGTGAAATTCAGCCATATATTCCCCGCAAGTTGTCTCCTAGAAATGCAGCCTGAAAAGTTAAACTGAGAATTCGAACACATAATCTGTTTTACATATACGAAAAAGCATCAAAAGTTCAACACAAAAAGATAATAAGTACAACAAGATTTCTACTTTTTGAAAGATGTAAAAAAGTGTATACTACCCATTTCTAATTTTCTAACAGAACACACAAAAATTGAAGGTTCTCAACTTGTAATCCAAAAAGTTGAAATCATTGAACGAATATTAGTTACTCATACACAAACATTTTAGAAAAAGAAAAAACAACCATTCAAAAGAATAACAATGTACACACAATGTAATGTCCCAGATTTTATATTCTTAATTTGGTTGGTATAATCCATTTAAGAAATAAGCTATGGAAGCTTGGCCCATTTAAGGTTATGAAAGTACAAGCCATAAGTTATTTATTAGCCCAATACTTTAAAACATTAAATTTAAGTAAATTTGATTTCAAAGATTTAATGAATAACTGGGTTGCCACAATGGTCATCTGCATGGTATTTCCTATTGGCCACCCATGTTCGAATCATCATACAGATGTTTTTATGAAGTATTTTATAAAATTATTTGTTGGGCTTAAAACTCTTCAAATTCCTAGTTAAAGACTCAATTTAACAAGATTAATGATAATATAACTCTTCCATTTAATTTTCCATTAAAAGGGGAGGTTACAAGAAGAGGAAAAGTATTTTTTAACTACATCTTTCCTCAAATCCGAGATTATACTCATTTTCTCTAAAAAAATCTTTATATTAAGTAAAGTTTGAAGAATAGCAAGGGTGTGAATGAGAAAGTGCACACTTTGATCAAGGAAAAAGATTTTCAAAAGAATAGGAGATGAGCATATTTCTAAAAGTTCTGATACCGTCGGGAAGCAACAACAATCATCCAACATTATACTTTCAAAAGCTTTTAACAAAGGTAGGTAGAGGTGCAAGTGTTTGTTTCGTTTTCAAATTATGATTTTCGTTAAAAGTTTGAATGAATTTGGTGCCTTCGGGTACGGTGTTACGACACTACTATAGTTTAATGATCATTCCCAGTCTCTATGCGTTATGTTAATTCATAACTCTACAGAAATTGGATTTTGCCGGAAATCCTACTACGCGATGGTATGAATCTACAGTTCGAAAATTTTATAATTTGTTAACGAAACGCACCAATGACATCTATTGAGCTTCAAACTCATGGGTTAATTTCCTCTCTGCAGGTTGATTTGATTGGGACGTGGATGATGGTAAAGAATGAAGCAACATGCTATGGAGAGGCCGGTGATTTAATGTTTTCAATTTTACTACGAAAATGTTTACTTTAAATAATTTGTTTCCTATAAAATGTTGTTTATGGAACTGTTCTAAACACATTTATTTATGAATAAGTTATGCATTATGAAAATTATCTTACAAGTCGTTGGTTTATATTTTAAAAAAAATGTTAGCAAAGTAACGTTGCTGTTTTCTAGAAATTTCATTTCTGACTTGACTTCAAAAATCCGTAACTTAGTCGTTACTTGGAATTTTTCAATGAAACCAGCGGCGTTTGATAGCCTCATAGGTTATAAACTTGGAATCAAGTCAATCCAATGTCGGTAAAATTTTATAGGTCACTTAGAGTAAACTGCACTAGAAAGTGTTGCTGGGTTTCCAATTTCTGTAGTTGATTTCAAACAATCATAACTCACTCATTATTTGAAACTTTTAGACAAAATCAGTGGCATTGGATAAACTTACATGTTAGCTACTGAATGAACTTGAAATCATGTCAATCTGATGTTAGTAGGATTTTATACGTCATGTTAAGTAAACTGCACGGGTGAGTGTTGCTGTTTTTCAGTTTCTGCTCTTGGCTTCAAAAATTTATATCTCACCCGTTACTAGATGCTTTTGGACAAAAGAAATTGGATATGATAGTCTCAAGGGCTAGCTACTGGATATAGCTAAATTCATGTCAGTTCGATTTGTGTAAAATTTTATATGATATTTTAAGTGAACTGTGCTGGGTTTCCTCCCGACCCGAGTTGCTGTGGGTTTTCGAAAAATATTTTAATGCCCTATCTGTTGCCGAAAGAGCCCAATTTTTGGTTATGTCATATTATAAAGAGTTTTCTACCTTGTATTAAAAGTTCACAAAGTTTCGAGATCGATAGTTATGCAAACGAATTTATTTTGTCACTACCCATATGAGATAGAAAAAAAAAAACAGCAACATTATTTTTAAAGTTTTGCCTAAAATTTGACGTCAATTGTGGATGCATGCACGGAAGATATTTTAAAGACATTTTTGAATTGTTTTGTTTATAGTATTGAATTATTTTCTTTTAACAAATTATGTTGATTTAAATTTCATAAATTAAATGTTTTAGCTTTCCGCTAAGGGTAAGGTTAATTCTATTAAGTCAACGGCTAAAGTATGGTTAATCTAGTGATGTTTCGATCCTTGCGGGTCGGGGCGTTACAGCGTGGTATCAGAACGACAGGTTTAGTCGATTCTGTAGACACGACATTTTTTTTTTTTTTGGAAAATTTTTTATGAATGTGTATTTTAAGTACAAGTACGAAAGTTAAAATTGGATGATAAAATATTTACGGCTCTCCATAGCATCTTGCATCCATTAGTCGACCTCATCCTACGGCCCAGGTATGTTTAACTAAGCAAAGTTTAAATTCTTGTTATGAAAATGTTATGATTCTATAGTTATGTTTTTCATGTTTCGCTACGTTTTACATTTTTCTTTATGTATATCTTATATGCAAAGATAAATGTACTATGAAAAGAAAAAGTGTTATTCAAAAGACATGTATTGGGTTAGAACTTAAGATTATGGACTGCATATGGCAAGGAAAGACAAATTCTAGGGAAATGAATCATATTAGTCAATAAGAGATAGATATTCGAGCTTACCTAGATTTTGAGGTAGATGAATCTATAGACCTTGACAATTACATGCGAAGTATGTACTAGTATTGAAAAAAATACATGTATATAATTCTGATGAAGTTGAGAAATAATTATCTATTTTTCTTAATATTCTGGTACTGGTAGATGAAATTAATGAGATATATTATTCTTATCTCAAAGGAAATGTCTCGAGCAAACTAGAACAATTTGATAAGGGACCTCCTGCAAGCGGTTCAAGATCTTGGCAGGCAGAATCAGAATGAAGCCCCACCCTTACCACCAGCTCCTGTAGCTCACCCAACCCATACCTCGATTGTTGAGTTATTTCGAAGGCATAAGCCCCCTACTTTCGATGGAGCATCTAGTCCACTGGTAGTTGAGGAATGGCTTCGTAAGTTGGAACAAATTTTTCGGCTTATAAACTGTACTGATGCTCAAAAAGTCCAGTGTGCAGAGTTTATGTTTACCGGTGATGCAAGTCACTGGTGGGATTCGATGTCTCGAACTAGGACCTCGGAGCAGCAATTGGCGTTAACTTGGGAGCAGTTCAAGGAGGAAGTGATGGATAAGTATTTTCCTCAGTCTCTAAGAGATTTCAAGGAAAGCGAATTCCTTCAGCTTAAGCAGGGTAATATGTCTCTGACTGATTACGAGCGAAAGTTTGATCAACTCTCAAGGTTTGCTCCACACCTGGTTGACACGAAAATTAAGAAGATTCGAAAGTTTGAGCAAGGGTTAAACCCAGACATAAGTATGATTCTTATGTCACATCGTTTTACATCATACCGTGAAATGTTAGAACGAGCTCACGCTATTTGGTATCAAAAGGCTAATGCAGAGCAATACAGTCAATTGTTCGGCCAGCAGGATAAAGGACAAGTTGGGAAGAGAAAGTGGAATGGTCAAGAAAAAGAAAAGGGCAAGTGGCAAAATAAGAAAACCAATATCAGACCTGGTGCTAGTAAGGCCATAGTACCTGTAGTAGCATCGTGCCCTAAGTGTGGTAAACATCATCGGGGTGAATGTTTGTTCGAGAAGAATGCCTGTTTTCGATGTAGTAAACCAGGGCATATTGCTAAGGATTGTCCCACCTTTGCTCAGAAGAAGGATGATAACAATGATCAAAACAAGAAGGGCAAAGCACAAGTCTTTACGCTCACTCAGAAGGATGCAGAGGAGAACTCAAACGTAATAGCAGGTATTTTACTTATATCCAATACCCCTGCTTATGTACTGTTGGAATCGAGAGCTACTCACTCTTTTGTATCAATGTCTTTCATTACTAAAGCTAGTATTAGTTGTGATAAGTCAGGGAGTACACTAGAAGTTAGCATTCCTTCGGGCGAAACATTGACCACTGATAAGTTAGCCAAGTCGGTGAATTTTGATATTGAGGGAAAAACATTAGAAGCTAATTTATATCTGATAGAGATGAAAGATTTTGATGTGATTTTGGGTATGGATTGGTTGGGACGTAATTATGCAACCATTCATTGTAGAGAAAAGGAAGTGTCTTTTCAAAAATCAGGAGAAGAACAATTTTCTTTCCCTGGAATAAAGACCAAACTCAATCTCCAACTAGTATCTACCTTGCAAGCTGAGAGAATGTTGAGAAAAGAAACATCTCAAGGGTTACTAGTGAACATCTCAGGAGAAAAACAAGCGACGATAAAGATTGAGGATGTACCAGTGGTACAAGAATTTATAGATGTATTTCCTGAAAATCTACCTGGTATCCCACCGAAAAGACAAGTAGAGTTTACCATAGATCTGGTTCCTGGAGCGGCACCAGTATCTAAAGTTCCATACAGAATAGCTCCAAGGGAACTTCAAGAGTTGAAAGTTCAGTTACAAGAATTGTTGGACAATGACTTTATCCGACCAAGTGTATCTCCTTGGGGCGCACCAGTGTTATTTGTAAAGAAGAAAGATGGAAGTTTGAGGATGTGTATCGACTATCGGGAGTTGAACCGTTTGACCATCAAGAATAAGTATCCTCTCCCTAGAATTGAGGATTTGTTTGATCAATTAAAAGGAGCTAAATTATTTTCCAAGATCGACTTACGATTTGAATATCATCAATTGAAGGTTAAGGCTAGTGATATACCCAAGACGGCTTTCAGAACTCGTTATGGACATTATGAGTTCACAGTCATGCCATTCGGGTTGACAAATGCTCCCGCAGTATTCATGGATTTAATGAATCGTGTTTTTCACAAGTATTTAGATCAATTTGTCATAGTCTTCATCGATGACATTTTGATATACTCTAGGAGTACAGATTAGCATGAGGAACATCTTAGAATAACATTAGAAATACTGCGCAAGGAAAAATTATATGCAAAATTTAAAAAGTGTGAATTTTGGCTTGAGCGAGTTGGATTCCTCGGTCATGTAGTTACTGCCCAAGGAATTGAAGTAGATCCAGTAAAAGTGGAAGCGGTAACTAACTGGAAGACACCGACTAACGTTGGTGAAGTTCGGAGTTTTCTAGGATTGGCCGGGTACTATCGGAGATTTATTGAAGGATTCTCCAAAATATCTGGACCAATGACGCAATTGACAAGGAAAGGGGTAAAGTTTCTATGGACAGATAAGTGTGAGCAAAGCTTTCAGGAGCTAAAGCAACGATTGATTACAATACCGGTATTAACTATACCCGAAGGTTCAGAAGGGTTTGTTATATATAGTGATGCATCCAAACAAGGTTTGGGATGTGTGTTAATGCAACACGGAAAAGTGATTGCATATGCATCAAGGCAATTGAAGCAACATGAACAGAACTACCGGACGCATGATCTAGAACTTGCAGCGGTAGTTCATGCATTAAAGATATGGCGCCATTACTTATATGGAGGAAAGTGCGACATTTACACAGATCATAAGAGTCTCAAATATTTCTTCACACAGAAGGAACTGAATATGAGACAAAGGTGATGGTTGGAGCTAGTAAAGGATTACGACTGCACTATTCATTATCATCAAGGTAAGGCTATTGTTGTTGCGGACGCTCTAAGTAGAAAGTCGATGAGAAAGTTGGCATCATTACCTACTATTCAGAAGGAGTTGATCAAAGACTTGGAAAATTTGCAAATTGAAGTGGTTACTACATCAGAGCAAAGTATAGCTCGTTTAGCAACTTTGGTGGTTCGACCAACTCTCAAAGATCGGATCATAGAAGCACAGGATAAAGATCCATTTTTGCATAAGATCAGGAAAGAAATTGGCACTGATAGGAGGAAGGATTTTGGAATAGCTTCGGATCGGGCACTGATGTTTAAAGGAAGAATTTGTGTACCTAAAGATGAAGTTTTGAGGAATGAGATATTAGAAGAGGCTCATTTCATCCCGTACACCGCACATCCTGGTGGTACGAAAATGTATCGAGATCTTTGAGATACATTTTGGTGGAGAAATATGAAAAGAAGTATAGGTCTATTTGTGGCAAAATGTATAGTGCGTCTGTAAGTGTTATGCCCTAGGTCCAATCAACTTTGGACATAAACACTTTGAATATATATATAATCAATGCATATGTATGGCAATATCTATTATTTAATTGAATTAATATTCTAATAAATTAAATAATAGAATCCGTAGATTCAAGTCTTGGTGATTTGTTAATCACAAGGAGTTGTGATTGTGAGATACAATTACATATGACTGAATCTTAAATCGTCCGTGGTCGAGGTAATAACAAGATACGGATATCGTTATTACGGATAGACTATCGCGTGTGGCATTCTTACTTATGAAGTAAGTAGCTGATCTCACAAGCTAAAGTGTGGTGACACTTGAACGAACACGTGGATGTTTTGTTATAGAACAAAACATTGGAGACCCGCTGAGAGATTCCACATGGATAACTATCTAAGTGTTAGTGGTTAATCTCTAACGTTCGGTAGTGGAATTGGTCCTTTGACTTGAGGTCACCATAGTACCTTATATGAGGGCAGTCATACTTTGGTGATGTTGGATGTTGCTCTGTCAAGGGTCGCTAATACAGTATCGTTCGGGTATGTCAAGAATCATATGAAGGTTGTGAATGATCAATAGAGGATTCGTCACTCTTAGATAGTAAGAGATTATGATCTACATTTTATCCAGTTAAGTTGATAATGAAATCCTTGGCCAAGGTGAACTCATAAGTCGGAAAAGAGTTTTCGACGTACATTGACTTAACAGTGGGATAAAAGATATGATCGATAATTGAGATTAACACATATCCATATCTCATAATTGATCGGATCATATTGACGAAAAGATTATACTTTCACGGTAAACGAACAAGTTTGGCTTTGTCATGCTACGTGATATTTCCCGTCACATGTATTGCCATGAAACATTGTTAGATGTCAATCTGGGACAACGAAAGTGAATTAGTGATAAATTAAAAGGGGCGTTTTAATTTATCGATTTTGATTAGATCAAAATAATAATTCACGTCGTTCGGCATCGTGATCGGGAACCTAATGGGTCACACACAAAAGAGAATCAGAAGAATGAGATTTACCAATTAATTAATTAACAAGTGTTGGATAATTAATTAATTGGGTTGTTTATTAATAGGCTCGAATTAATTAATTGGATTAATTAATTCATGGACCAGATTTAATTAATTTGATTAATTAAATCTTGGACCGGGTTAAGTTTAATAGATGGGCCGAGTCCATCTGGACTTATATTAATAGACTACTAGGGTTTGAAAAACAGGTGAGAATTTCATTATTCTTGCTAGCACAAGAAAAGAAACCCTAGCCGTTATTCTTGTTCTCTGTGTGGATCACCATTGGAGGCTGGACAATTGGACAACTTGGATTGCAGATCGTGATCATTGGAGTTCAAGAAGAAAAAGCAAAAGAGTTTATGGAATTCATCAAAGGTATCATTCTCATCACAGTTTCTATCTAAACACATTGCAGATCCTCGTTTGGGAATTGAAAATTGTTTAATTTCCGATGTGCATGTTAAGTAAATTCCCAACAGTGTCAACAAGTTAAGTAAATTCCCAGCAGGGTTGTTAAATCCATTGGACATACCTGAATGGAAGTGGGAGAATATTGCAATGGACCTTGTGGTAGGACTTCCGAGGTCAGTAAGAGGCCACAATGCTATATGGGTAATAGTGGATCGACTAACAAAGTCAGCTCATTTTCTTTCTGTAAAAATGACATTCAGTCTAGATCAACTAGCACAATTGTACATTAGAGAGATTGTAAGGTTGCATGGTGTTCCCGTGTCTATTGTATCTGATAGAGATCCAAGATTTACGTCAGAATTTTGGAAGAGCTTACAAAGAGCTATGGGAACGAAACTGGATTTCAGTACGGCGTATCACCCTCAATCCGATGGTCAATCTAAAAGGACTATCCAAATTTTGGAAGATATGCTAAGGGCATGTGTTTTGGATCTAGGAGGCAGTTGGGAATTGTATCTACCTTTGATGGAATTTGCCTATAATAATATTTTCCAGGCAACTATTGGAATGGCACCATATGAAGCTCTCCACGGTAGAAGATGTAGATCACCCATCCATTGGGACGAAGTCGGAGAAAAGAGAGTTTTGGGACCAGAGATCATTGAAAGGACAGTTGAAGTCATTGATAAGATCCGTACTAGGATAAAGGCCGCACAAGATAGACAAAAGAGCTATGCTGATACCAGAAGAAAAGACTTGGAATTTAAAGTTGGAGAAAAAGTTTTTCTGAAAGTGTCACCAATGAAAGGGGTACTTAGGTTCGGCAAGAAAGGAAAACTACGACCTCGTTATATTGGACCATTCGAAATACTTGATAGGGTCGGAAATGTAGCTTATCGATTAGCTTTGCCGCCCGAGCTATCAGCAGTTTCATAACATGTTTCATATATCGATGATTCGAAAGTATATGCATGATCCCGATCACGTGGTAAATTCTCAATCTCTAGAAGTACAGAAAGATTTATCCTACGAGGAATTTTCGATTTCAATACTAGATCGAAAGGTGCATAAGTTACGGAACAAAGAGATTCAACTGATCAAGGTACAATGGAGTAATCATGGAGTAGAAGAAGCTACTTGAGAAAGAGAAGAAGATGTTAAAGACAAATACCCAACACTATTTACCAAATCATAAGGTAAATTTCGAGGACGAAATTTATTTAAGGTGTGAGGGATGTAATGTCCCAGATTTTATATTCTTAATTTCGTTGGTATAGTCCATTTAAGAAATAAGTTATGGAAGCTTGGCCCATTTAAGGTTATGAAAGTACAAGCCATAAGTTATTTATTAGTCCAATACTTTAAAACATTAAATTTAAGTAAATTTGATTTCAAAGATTTAATGAATAACTGGGTTGCCACAATGGTCATTTGCATGGTATTTCCTATTGGCCACCCAGGTTCAAATCATCATGCAGATGTTTTTATGAAATATTTTATAAAATTATTTGTTGGACTTAAAACTCTTCAAATTCCTAGTTAAAGACCCAATTTAACAAGATTAATGATAATATAACTCTTCCATTTAGTTTTCCATTAAAAAGGGAGGTTACAAGAAGAGGAAAAGTATTTTTTAACTACATCTTTCCTCAAATCCGAGATTACACTTATTTTCTCTAAAAAAAATCTTTATATTAAGTAAAGTTTGAAGAATAGCAAGGGTGTGAATGAGAAAGTGCACACTTTGATCAAGGAAAAAGATTTTCAAAAGAATAGGAGATGAGCATATTTCTAAAAGTTCTGATACCGTCGGGAAGCAACAACAATCATCCAACATTATACTTTCAAAAGCTTTTAACAAAGGTAGGTAGAGGTGCAAGTGTTTGTTTCGTTTTCAAATTATGATTTTCGTTAAAAGTTTGAATGAATTGGTGCCTTCGGGTACGGTGTTACGACACTACTATAGTTGAATGATCATTCTCCGGCTCTATGCGTTATGTTAATTCATAACTCTACAGAAATTGGATTTTGCCGGAAATCCTACTACGCGACAGTATGAATCTACAGTTCGAAAATTTTATAATTTGTTAACGAAACGCACCAATGACATCTATTGAGTTTCAAACTCGTGGATTAATTCCCTCTCTGCAGATTGATTTGATTGGGTGGATGATGGTAAAGAATGAAGCAACGTGCTATGGAGAGGCCGGTGATTTAATGTTTTCAATTTTACTATGAAAATATTTACTTTAAATAATTTGTTTCCTATGAAATGTTGTTTATGGAACTGTTCTAAACACATTTATTTATGAATAAGTTATGCATTATGGAAATTATCTTACAAGTCGTTGGTTTATATTTTAAAAAAAAATGTTAGCAAAGTAACGTTGCTGTTTTCTAGAAATTTCATTTCTGACTTGACTTCAAAAATTCGTAACTTAGTCGTTACTTGGAATTTTTCAATGAAACCAGCGGCGTTTGATAGCCTCATAGGTTATAAACTTGGAATCAAGTCAATCCAATGTCGGTAAAATTTTATAGGTCACTTAGAGTAAACTGCACTAGAAAGTGTTGCTGGGTTTCCAATTTCTGTAGTTGATTTCAAACAATCATAACTCACTCATTATTTGGAACTTTTAGACAAAATCAGTGGCATTGGATAAACTTACATGTTAGCTACTGAATGAACTTGAAATCATGTCAATCTGATGTTAGTAGGATTTTATACATCATGTTAAGTAAACTGCACGGGTGAGTGTTGCTGTTTTTCAGTTTCTGCTCTTGGCTTCAAAAATTTATATCTCACCCGTTACTAGATGTTTTTGGACAAAAGAAATTGGATATGATAGTCTCAAGGGCTAGCTACTGGATATAGCTAAATTCATGTCAGTTCGATTTGTGTAAAATTTTATATGATATTTTAAGTGAACTGTGCTGGGTTTCCTCCGGACCCGAGTTGCTGTGGGGTTTCGAAAAATATTTTAATGCCCTATCTGTTGCCGACGGAGCCCAATTTTTGGATATGTCATATTATAAAGAGTTTTCTATCTTGTATTAAAAGTTCACAAAGTTTCGAGGTCGATAGTTATGCAAACGAATTTATTTTGTCACTACCCATATGAGATAAAAAAAAAAACAGCAACATTATTTTTAAAGTTTTGCCTAAAATTTGACGTCAATTGTGGATGCATGTACGGAAGATATTCTAAAGACATTTTTGAATTGTTTTGTTTATAGTATTGTATTATTTTCTTTTAACAAATTATGTTGATTTAAATTTCATAAATTGAATGTTTAAGCTTTCCGCTAAGGGTAAGGTTAATTCTATTAATCAACGACTAAAGTATAGTTAATCTAGTGATGTTTCGATCCCTGCGGGTCGGGGCGTTACACGTAAAATCGTAAATGCCCATTAAAACAACTAATGAATAAGGAATTAGTTGGAAAATAAGGGATACGGAGACAACTAAAGTATGGATTTTGCAAAAAAAGCAAAATATAAAAACTCGACATTCCAGGGCTGGTGTGACTTAAGACCCTAAGACTGGAGTCGCATCATATATGTACAAACAATCATGCTACATGTACAACACATGGATTACAACATTGGGTTACCTCTCACAAAGGAGATGGGCCCCGCGATTAAAATAATAGTGGCCCTACCTCCCTTGTGAGATGTTGTAACCCAACATTGTACAAAGAACATTATTCATGTACAAAACCTTAAACTTAGGTGAGGGAAAAATCACAAAACTATAATCAAACCAAATTGAGTTGTTCGGCTTGGCTCGTTGCGGTTGGGTTCGGTTCAATTAGTGACCTGGCACAATACAATGCAAAATTCCTTTTTCAAATTTATTTTTATCACACATTTTGGATAGGAGTGCATGGTTTGAATCGAATACCAATACAATCTTATAATTGGAACCATCGATTTCATATCCAACTAGAATCGAATCGGAATCGAACCAACTTTTTTCGGTTATGTCCATTAGATTTTTTATATTAAATAATTTTGAGAATAAAGTATGAAACTACTTATCAATTAAAAATAGAAAAAAAAAATAGAGTATAAAATCCATTGTCATTCTTGATATAAAAAATCAATGACACGAGGCAACAAATAAAAATTTACTCCAAAACTTAGTGCTTGTTTGACATCCATTAATTTATTTTATAATTTGCTACATCAGCCAGGCATTTATACAATAAAATGTTCTACATGTATACCAAATTTTTTTCTACTTTATAACCACACATTCTCTTAAAAATATTATTCAAAACTCATTTTTTTCCCCGAATTAATGAGTGTCAAACTGGCATTAAAGATCAACTCATAAAGACAAAAAATGGATAAACTATTAAACACAGAATAAACGATAAAATCGAAAATTAATCCTTAAGAATCAATACAAAATTATATACTTAAGATACACGTGGCATTTATAACCTGATTATCGTTAGTAATGTTAAGGATCATGATTCTTGATACTTTGGAAACATCAAGAAATTTGAGTTCTTATGAAATATTTAACTAAACATCTATTTTCTTTGCATTCAGTTGGATTAAAACTATGAAATTATAAATTATTTAGATTTTAATTTTGATTATCCATTAGATTTTTCTACAAAGGAAATAAAAAGCTTATGGAAAATAAAATTTTGAAGTGAGGTAGTTTTTGGGTCTAGTGTTCAAATATCTAGTGCATCCTAGTGAAACACACCAACAACAACAACAAAAAAAAAAAGAATTCGAAAGAATCGAATTTACTATTAATTCTCAAAGCAATACAAAAAATAAGACTAAAACATATTCAAATACTGGCTTATTTAGCAGAGGAATCTAAGCTGAACCAATAAAGAAGTCATCTTTAGGAGGGAGGCGTGTGAAGGCGATGGCTTCACTGCTAACAGACCGTAGCTTTCGAATTTGTAAGGCTTTGGGATTGAGATGAGATGTTGGAGAGCGTGGATCAAAGTTCAGATTGATAGTAGTATATATATGTAAGAATAGGCGGCCATAATATGATTGTTTTTATTGGTGAAATAATTAGAAAAATGTAGTGATCTTTGTTGACATCTGACCTGCGACCTAATTAAGTCTATTTGTTATATGCACTTAGCTCATGCTAAATTAAGGTAGAACCTGTAAGGTCGGCTCATACTTATGACCGTCGTGGTTTGAGGGGACATAATGATTGTAAATTTCTTACACACTGTCAAAATATTCAATCAATTAATGACATTTGGAAGGACTTACATCAACTTCTACCAATTCCACCAATCATATGCTATAGTTTCATTCTCTAATTAGTTCATTAATTACTAGGGGTGGGCGCAGGTCGATTCGGTTCGATTTTTTCAGTCCAGAAATTTTCGGGTATTTAGTAAATGGAACCGTCAGTTCCAAATATAATTTTGGAATCGTTCGAGTTCGGTTCGGTTCTATTCGATTCCGTACTATAATTAAATTTTTTAACATTTAAAATAATACTACATAAATACACCTGAAAATATATACTAATATTAATAATAAAAAATAGTTACAAATATCAAGTTCAATATTAACTTTTACAAATTAACGTAATCTAATTTAATGACATATAAATAATAAGTTGTCAAATACAAATACCAAAAAGTAAATATTACTAATAAAATTTCGATAATTCAGATCAATAATTCATTTGCTTTAAACCTTCAAGTCTACGTAAAAATGAAATATAAATTAGAAGTCATAAAGATAAAATATTTTAAAGTATTGATAATACTTACCAACTATTTAATATAATCATCAGTTGCTTGACTTTCAATACTAACTACTAAGAAATTATACAAAAAAAAAAATTGAAAAAAGCACAACTAACAAACATAAATAAACTCTAAATTGTTCAATTAATAAGATTTAATAAGAAAAAAAATTATTAATTTGTTTAGAAAAAATAAAAGAAATTGATTTATCCAATATAAAAAAAATCGATTTTTATTCGATTTTTATTCGGTTCTTGATCTAGAATCGAGAACCGAACCAAACTATTCGGTTCTCGATTCGGATACCCATTCAGGTATTTCATTTTAAAAAATTCGTTCGATTCGATTCGGTTCGGTTCGGACATTTTGCCCAACCCTATTAATTACTAGGGACCCCATTTAAGGTAACTTCATGATGACCTGATGAAGTTGACCTCAGCAACCAATCAGGATATGCCATTGACGTACCTTTCCAACTCGGTACTGTATGTTGATTTGACAACAAGCAATCAGGACTTAAACCATTGGCACAAGTTTCCAACTCGGTACTGTTGTTGACAAGATAAGAATATGAAAGATACATGCACATCCTTTCTTATAAAAAGGAGGACGATATCCTTAGGGAAAATGAGAAGGGAAAGAATTTTCGACGTCAACAATCTTCAAGGCCATTGTAATAAGGATGGAATATATATATATATATATATATATATATATATATATATATATATATGTGTGTGTGTGTGTGTGTGTGTGTGTGTGTGTGGATATATAATCCATGTTTTGTAGGAATTTAAAATCTAAATTTTAATCTAAGCAATTATTTAACAACAATTAAAATGGTATATCTATATATTTTATTTTATTTTTGAAAAAATGAATTTTGTAGTAGTATTTTTTTTTTGTTAGAATAATTTCAAAATATGGACTTTCCATTTGATTGTAAATTTTATATTTCATAAAACAGATTAGATGTATAGCTTATAATGATACTATGGTTAAGCCTAATATGTTGAGTGATCACTTGAACCCTTTTACACCTTAGTTATATAGGATTATATTCTATGTAATGTAGTAATTTAAGTATGTGAACTAGAAAGATTTAAACCCTAATTAGGGTTGGAGTCATTAATGGGATGGCTCAATAAGTTTTTATATAAGAGGCCATGTCCCATCTCCTCTCCATATGTTTTTTATTGGCTTGCCCCATTTATGTTTAATACTTTCATGAGGAGCGGGTAGACGAAGATCTAGTTGCTAATATTTACATTCAAGATGTCTTCCGCAAGTATATCTTTTAGTTTATTAATTTAGAATTGTAATTCTTGTTTCTTAGCACAATTATTATTAAATACAGCAATGACTATTAGAGCCTACATTTTAAGATCAGAATCATTCATACAAAAAAAGAGTGTTAACACGACCTGTGTGTAGCAGTATTGGGCCAACAACATAATGATTCGGTGTTGTTACTGCAATGTGATAGAAAAACATAATATGATTATTGATCAAAACAATAATCAAATCCTTAATTCTCAATAATATAACCATAGATTCATCTCCATGTTGAAATCCGAGAAAATAACAAAACATAAAACATATCTATATCCATAGTAATCTGATTCTTTGTCTCAATATGTTAGAATCTTCCAATTGATTGGTGATCTTCACTTCAACTTTTGCTCTCTATTGATGAGGATGCAGAAAAACTCAAGAACACCAACAAATGGGGACCATAACTATATAAAATAATAATAATAACTCAACAGTCACTATCTTTCAATTGCTTCAAATTGGCCCCTCATCAATTTAAAACAACACTCTGATTTCTACACTATAATTCCATGAAATCTAATACATATTAGTCACAATACATCTTTATCAGATCACTTTAATTGACTAATATCCTTTAAGTAATAGTACCACACATTTTAATATACAACGTGTGGCCCCATATATGTTAAAAATATCCAACAATCTCCCATTGGGCCATATGTGTAATCTTACAAATGTAACAACCTCATGAGCTCAAAATTTTGCTATCATTATTATGGGATATTAGCAAACAATCTCGTTTATTAGTCATATTGATATAGAATCAAAGCTTTGTCACATTTAACGTGACTAAATCCATCAATGATCACATTCACCAATACAACCAAATGACATAGATCAATCATGGGAGTATAGCATGGAAATTACATGTTATGTGATCCAAACATGTTTATTTCCAACTGGTCCAACCTTATTTCTTAAGTGAAATCAACACTGAATATAATAACAGAGTAAAATGGATTGAATACTTTACTACTGTACAGAATAATATCCAAATACACAAATATGTCCAAAACATAAAGCAATAAAAATACAAACTCCCACTAAAACTTGATATCCTCAATATATACAACACCCATATGAGCAGTACACTTATGAAAGACCTTGGGTGTCAATCCCTTAGTAAGCGGGCTCCGCAATCATGGAGTTTGTCCCAATATGCTCTATGAAAATATGTCAACTCTGTACTCTTTTCTTCACAACCAGGAACTTGACGTCAATATGTTTTGAGTTGGGTGAGCTCCTATTATTATTAGAATATAGAACTGTTGAGTTATTATCACAATATAACTTTAGCGGTCTTTCTACACCATTCAAAATGTGTAGCCCAGTGACAAAGTTTTGTAGCCATATTCCATGATTAGATGCCTCATAGCATGCTACAAATTTTGTTGCCATGGTAGAAGAAGCTATGAATGTCTGCTTGGCACTCTTCCAAAAAATAGCTCCTTTAGCTAACAGATAAATATAATCTGATATGGATCTTCTACTGTCTTGGCATCTAGCAAAATCAGAATCGGAGTACCCTATGATCTCTAACTGATCCAATCTGATATAGGTGACTATGTAATCCTTTGTTCTCTTCAATACCTCATAACCCTTTTGGTTGCTTTCCAATGATCCATTCCAGGGTTGCTTAAATATCTGCCTAGCATTTCAACAATGAATCCTATTTCTGGACGTGTACAAACTTGAGTATACATAAGACTCCCAACAGCTGATGCATAGGAAATCTCCTGCATTTCCTTAACTTCAAGGTTATTTTGCGGGCATTGTTCGAGACTAAATTTGTCTCCTTTAACGACAGGGGTGTCACCTGATTTACAGTCATGCATGCCAAACCTCTTAAGTACTTTATCGATATAGGTCTTTTGTGACAATCCAAGAATATCTCGAGAGCGATCTCGATGTACCTGAATCCCTAATACAAAAGAAGCGTCACTAAGATATTTCATCTCAAAATTTCTTGATAAACATCTCTTGGTTTCCTGTAACATGCCTATATCATTAGTGGCAAGCAACATATCATCAACATACAAACCAAGAAAATATGCGTACTTCCACTAAATTTGTGATACACACAATCATCAACAGTATTTGTCTAAAAACCAAACGAGAAAATTACTTGATGAAATTTGTAGCATCATTGACGGGAAGTTTGCTTGAACCCATAGATGGATTTCTTTAATTTGCAAGCCATATTCTTCGGGTCTCGTGACACAAAGTTTTCTGATTGCACCATATAAATTGTCTCATCAATGTCACTATTGAGAAACGACGTCTTAAAATCCATCTGATGTCACGGTCAAGTGCGCAACAAGTGCCATAATTATCCTGAAAGAGTCTTTCGTTGAAACTGGAGAGAAAGTTTTTTTGAAGTCAATACCTTCCTTTTGCTTAAAGTTTTTAGCTACAAGCGAGCCTTATGTCTTTCCACATTACCTTTCGAATCCCTCTTGGTTTTAAAAATTCATTTGCAACCACTAGGTTTCGTACCTTCTGGTAATGTGACAAGATCCCAACTTTATTATCTTGCATAGACTTACTCCTCGTTCAAGGCATCAATCCACTTTTGCGAGTTAGAATCTTGCATGGCCTGACGGAAGTTGATTGGATCATCTTCCATCAATCCATTATTTTCTTCATATTCTTGGAGAAATACTATAAAATCATCCAAAATAACATTTTTCCTTTCTCTCATAGATCTCCTTAAAGGTATTGGCTCTTGAGGTTGTTGAGTTTGTACATCAAGAATAATTACCTCATTTTGAATAGAAGGTTCAACATTGTCTTTGTTGAGATTCTGGATATACTTCTTGATCAATGACATGTATAGGAACCTATACGTTGTCAAATTCCTCAACTTCTCCCTCAAAGTTAATGTCTCTAACCTTATTTGTCCCTCCAAACTCAACATCCTCAAAAAATATTGTAGTTCCCGTTTCAAAAATTGACTTAAGTGTGGGATCATAGAATTTATAGCCCATTGATCGCTCAAAATAACCAATAAAATAGCTGCTCACAGTTTTGGAGTCCAATTTATTTTCATGTGGCCTATAAGGTCTATCCTCAGTTAGACATCCCTAAATGAGAAAATGCTTTAGACCAGGCTTTCTACCTGTCTAAAGCTGACAAGGTGTTTTGGCAGCAGTCTTAGTTGGTACTCTGTTCAGAATATAAGCTGCAGTCTTTAATGCTTCTCCCCATAGTGATTTTGGTAAGGTGGAATGACTGATCATACTCCTTATCATATCTTTAAGAGTCATATTTCCTCTCTCAGCTACGCCATTCATGCTAGGCGATCCGACATGGTGTATTGTGGGATGATTCCACATTCCTCTAGGTATTTAGCAAATGGTTCTGGACCGTCATTTTTGTCATAGTACTCACCACCACGGTCAGGTCTAACGCTTTTTATCCTTTTGTTGAGTTGATTCTCAACCTCAGTTTTAAATACTTTGAACATGTCCGTGACTCGAACTTTTCATGAATAAGATATAGATACTTATAACGTGAGTAATCATCTATGAATGATATAAAATATTGTTGACCATTCCAAGAAGCCGTAGGGAATGGTCCACAAATATCAGTATGTATCAATTCTAAGACATCTGAAGTTCTGCTGGCACCTAATCTCTTAGTTTTGCTCTGTTTCCCTTGATACATTCAATACATACATCAAAATCTGTGAAGTCAAGGGAATCCAAAATACCATCTGACATAGATTGTTCAACTATAATTTTGAGATGTAACCTAAGCGCTTGTACCATAATTTTGCTGAATTTTCATTATTTAATTTCTGTTTAGTACCATGTGATTTCACATGCAAACTTTCATTATATGAGACAACAATATCAAGCAAATATAGGTTATCATATGTAGATAATAAACCAGTACCAATAATATTAAAATTTAAAGAAAGACTAAACTGATTGTTTGCAAATGAATAATAATAATCAAATTTCTCCAACAAAGAAATAGAAACCAAATTCCGTCTAAAAGACGGCACAACAAAAGTATCTTTCAAATCTAAATAATGACCAGTTTTCAACAATAACCGAAAAGTGCCATTACATCAACTTCCACTACTTGCTATCACCCACATAGATGTGTTTTTCACCACCATTTGACTTTCGGTAGCTCAGATAACCATGCATAGAAATATATATGTGAGTAATAGCACCAGAATCTAACCACAGTATTTCTAGGTACTGAAGCTAAATTAACCTCAGACAGACCAAAGTAAGATTTATACCTTTATTTGCAGTCGGCGTGGTATTTGATATAGTTCTTCTTCAAATGTCAAGTTTTGTTGCAAAAGAAACAGGTCTTTTTTTAGTGCTGAATCCTTAGGAGCAGCTTCATATTTCTTCATTCTTTTTTTGCCCTTATCTTTAGAAGTGCTTGCTAACTGAACATTTTCAGTTGTGTCTTGCTTCAACATTTTCTCCTTTTGCACACAATATGAAATGAGCTCATTTAGAGACCATTTCTCTTTCTGGAAATTATAACTGACCTTAAATTGACTGAATTGTGCATGAAGCAAGATCGATACCAAATATACGAGCAAGTCATCAGACAGCTCGAGCTTTAGTGCCTTAACTTTAGAAGCAATGTGAGACATCTCCATGAAATCAAGCATTGCAGAAGCGTGCTTATTTCAGCCTTATCGTTTTTCGCAAAACGTTTCTCAATTTCGGCAAGAAAATCCTTGGCATTAGTCACTTCTTCAAATACTATGCCTCTAAAGGCTTCCAGAATGCCGCGCTTAATAATCATTAGACTCATGCGATTTGAGAGATCCCACTTCTCAAATTTCTTCTTTTCATCATATGAACTTTCGACCGTAAGTGGAGTAGGTTGCTCAATTTGAATCGTAAGATCTAGATCCATGTAGCTAAGAAAAATTAAAACATTCTCTTTCCAATCCTTGAAGTTAGTCCCATTGAGCATGGAAATAGAATTAACATTTACAGATATGATAATAGCAGATGAATTAGCTGTAGAGAGAAGATGATGAATTATGCTCATATTAACATTAAGATTCAATAATCAATAAATTCAAATAATGGTAAGTCCCATCTCAAAATACATAGCACATCATTAATATCAAATCTTTGGACAGTAATATTAATTGTAAGTGGTACTCTTGTTGTAGCGATCAAACATTGACAATGACTCTTGTTAAATAATAAACCCATTTTTGGATTGATTTATTATTCACATGGAAACTTTATAGTTGTTACACATTTACCACCACAAGTGTGCATGCAATTCGGTCAAATATTAACCTTCCTTTGGGTCAGTTAATATCCGCATGAACTAGCATACACACGAAATCCTTCTAATATTTTAAGTTAGTTAATTTCCACAAAAGAGGTTGCTTGGACAACATATTGTTTCAATCAATTCACTTCGAATATTATATATACTCAAATGAGTCTTTATACCAAAATTTGAAAAGTAGAATACTTAATTTATGTATCTTGAAACTTTAAGGGTCTAAAGGTTAATAATTCAATACTTTAGGGGTCAAAATTAATTAATTCACAACTTTTGGGGTTAATTGTTAATAATTGGAAAGTTTAGGAGTCAAAAATCAATTAAGCGAAACTTTATGGGCCAAACTAAACCAATTATGAACATTCATGGGCTAAATTATTAAATTTAGAACTTAAATGGACCAAATTAATTCATTTCAAAACTTCAAGGGCTGAATTACCCATAACCTTAAGGCCTAATTAGGATTAACTTTAAACTTTAGGGGCTGAATAATAAATAATTCAACCCAAACCCTAATTTTTAATTGCAAGCAGAGACCCCAAAACTTCAAATTTGCAGCCTAAGCCCCGTCCCCAAAAATTTCCAAAACTGAAATTTTAATTACTCCATAAGTGAAAACTTTAATGAGATGCCCCTTCATCTCCTCTCCTTCAACCTTAGCGTCAGTGCCGCCAAGGCCCAAGTCGACAGCCCCGTGCCCACAACGACATGATGCGAGTCGTTGTAAAGAACCACGCCATAACGGGCGACCAGATCATCAGAACAAAAAATTTAAATATATTTTTTAATTTTTATAAAATTAAATATGAAAAAAAAAACTTTAATCTAGAAAAAAATCCGAATTTGTTAAGAAAACCTTTGAATATAATCATAATGACAGGTTTGAATCTATAATAACAAGCTAATTTCATGTATTAACATACCGAATTGAAGATCATAATATAATATGCTAGAATTTCATAAAATAACATGAAATTCAAATAGCCCATAAAAAGTCAAAATTAAAAACTTCAATTTCTTACGAATTTCAACTATGAATTGGCTCTGATACCACTTGATAGAAAAGCATAATAGGATTATCGATCAAAATAATAATTAAATCATTAATTGTCAATAATATAACCATAGATTCATCTATATGTTGAAATCTGAGAAAATAACAAAACATAAAACATACATGTATCCATAGTAATCTGATTCTTTGCATGAATATGTTAGGATCTTCCAATTGATTGGTGATCTTCACTTCAACTTTTGCTCTCTGTTGATGGGGATGTAGAGAAATTCAAGAACACCAACAAATGTGGACTATAACCATATAAAATACTAGTAGTAACTCAATAGTCACATCTTTCAATTGTTTCAAATTGGCCCCTCATCAATTTAAAACAACACTCCGGTCTCTACATTATAATTTCATGAAATTTAATACACATTGATTACAATACATCTTTATCGGATCACTTTAATTGACTAAATCCTTTAAATAATAGCACCACATATTTTAATATACAACTTGTGGCCTCATATATGTTGAAAATATCCAACACAATGACCTCTTACTGTATTCGGGCCTGCTATCAGTTACAATCTTGATTTTTAATTCTTAGATTATTTGACTCAATTGTAAGAACCAATAAGCAACAAGTCTTGTTAATAATTTTGTTGAACAATGTTCATGTTGTAGCAAGATAACAGTTTTTGCAATGTGCCGTTTAGTGATGGGTAATTCCTGATGATGTAACTTCATTAGGAAGAATATGAGTTGATTGGACCACTCTTACCCTCTATTCACAAAATTGTAAGTTCAGACTTTTTCTTTAAATACACCTCCTTAATGCAAGCTGCTATGTGCTGATCTGCAAGTTACGGGAATTATCATGTCACTGTTAGGAAAACTTGACGATTTAAAAAATTACAGCAAGCAAGCAATATAAACACATATATGCACTATATGCACTCTCTCTATTTATATATTTTAGATGCACATTTATTTTGTAACATGTTATATGTATTCTTTTTATATATATGATATATAAGTTATTATTTGAATTTGAATATATGCTTGGAAATTTGTTCCCAATTTTGCCTCTCAATCACACATGAATTATGATTTTAATTTTATCAAGTTGATGATTATGATTTTGTTGCATGATTATTATTTTGTGATTGAATTTTTTCATGGGCTTTAATATCCTTATTTTTCTATTAAGAGAAACATTTTGAAATAGAAGTTGGTGGTAGTTGCGAAAATGACACGCTCATTGTTATTTATTCATTCTTCTTTCTAAAAAAAGGATACTATCGCAATTTTTAAATTATTGCACACAATATCTTGTTCGAAAGTGTTATTATATTTGATGATTTGAAAAATGGTATGGGGTAGTTAACAATATTGCTTTGGTCTACAAATCTCTTTCTGCCTAAAGTTGATGATATTTCAAAAACCGATATGATTTTGTTAATTAACTTAATGATATGTTTTAAGAGTACCTTACAACATGTTATATTATTAAACCAAAGGTAACTTTATAATAATGCACTTAGGCTCTTACATAGTAAGGTTCATATAATTTTGAGTTTAATTATGGACTATCTAATTAATAGCCCATGTTAATTGAATGAATATGTTATCATCCATTGACTACATGCCTTATGTTTGGATGATATTAAATATATTATTTTATGTTTTCCATAGTTTTAAATGCCTTATCTATTTCAAGTCAATTGTCAGCTATTGAAACCTTGACTGGGAATAATTATGTGAGATGGAAACGAAACGTAGAAATAGGACTTGATCTTTTGGACATGGATTTTGCAATGGAAAAGTAGCCTTCAAAACCTACAGAAAAGAGCATTCCTGAATATGTGGCTAAGTATAAAAAATGGGAAAGGGCTAAAAGATTTTGTTTGAAGATTATCAAACGCTTCATATCTAACTCCATTATGGGTGCTATTACAGACAATGAAAATGTCAAAAGTTTTGCGGATGCCATAAGAGAGATTTGGTGAGTATGATAAAGCTAAAACTAAAAACCTGAAGGACAAACTAATGAATATGAGATATCATGATACAAGTGGGGTTAGGGAGCACGTAATGAAAATGATACATATATCATCTAGGATAAAGGCTCTTAAGATTCCGATCGCAGAGCCTTTTCTGGTCTATTATATTCTAAATAGTTTTCCTAACCAGTTTAATCAACTAAATGTTGATTATATTGCTCAACGGGATAAATGGGATTTGAATTACCTTATTACTATATTTTCCTAAGAGAAGTATACGATGCAGCCTGAGACTATTGAAATTATGCAATTAGCCTTTCAGTCACTACAGAACAGGGGTCTTCTTATAACCATACGTCTAAGTTCCATAAGGGCAATAAGGCACACCACAATCAACAGAATAAAATTTAGGAGGTTAGACTTCTGGTAGTCCTAAAGGAACTAAGAAGAAAAATGATCAATGCAAGTTTTGCAAAAATAAAGGTCATTAGCAGAAAGATAGTTTTAACTTTAAGGCTTAGTTAGAGAAGAAGAAGAAGAAGAAGAGTTCTGAAGGTATCTCTTTGGCTTTAGTTTGCTTTGAGTTTTCCTTTGTAGATGTGCCTTTGATTTCTTAGTGGATAGACTTAGGAGCTTCTATTCATATTTCGAAATTTTTGTAGGGGTTTATAAACAAACAGAGGCCAAGTGAGAATGAAGTAACCTTATGCGTTAGGTATGGAATTTAAGGGATGGTTGAGATTATAGGAGTAGTGAAGTTATCTTTGGAGTTTGATTTCTCTCTTATTTTAGATAATACAATTTTTGTACTGACAGTGACAAAAATTAATTTCTATATCCAAACTTAATGCTTCTGGTTCTTCCTTTAATTTTGGAAATGGAACAGTTGAATTGTTTACGATTCACGTTTGGTTGGATATGGCCTTTTATGTGATGGTTTACACAAATCATCTATGGTGCCTTTTGGTAAAGTCTCTTCTGTTACTAATGTGGCAATAGAAACGTCTATGATTTATGAATCATCATCTTTCACGTACAAGCGGTTATGGCATGATGAGTGCTCCACACTCACAATATTTATACCACTTAATTCGTTATTCTGTTATTCTTGAAAGAGTTTTAGATTTTATTTGTTTTTGTGTGTGTTTTGATGTTGTGATATAGGCTGATGAAATTGAAGAAAATAAGCAAAAGTTGACAAATTTGGAAAAAAATGGCTAAATTGTAAAAGTTCCAAAATACGGGGACCATAGCGCAAATACTCAAAAGTTGTGCCGAACCTCATGATAAAGATTTGATAGTGTTAATGGTCAATTGGATGAAGAAGGGTGTCAAAGGGATCAAATATAACCAAATAGTGATCACACATCAAATTTCAACCGAAAAAGTTTTGCTTTAAATTTTTAGTCTCATATTGAGACTCACTTTTGACATCGTAAACAATCGAATTGGAGGATAATGTCTGAAGCAAAGTTGTAGCCTTTTGCGTTATCTTTCCAATGCATCTTGAATCAACTCAATCGAATATCAGGGAAAAATGTTATGATAAAAATACTGAAATAATGTGCAGTCTGTCATTTTACCCGAATTGGGCGCCCTATTCTGAAAATCAGCAGCAAGCGCGGCGCTACAACGCCCAACCTGGGGGCCGAGTGGGAAGATTTCACAACGAATAGGTTTAGTTTTACCAATTTCAAATTTAAGATATTATGTTTAAAATTTAAAATTTCAGAATTTTTTAAATTTTATTTATAAATTAATTAATTAAACATATATTTTATTAATTAAATATATTAAGGTCACAATTCCGTATAATTTGGTCACAAATTCTATATAATTGGTTACATATTATTAATTTATCACAAATTTTATATGTCACAAATTATTTTACGATCACAATTCATAAATTTTATCGGTCATAATATGTTTATCAGTCACAAATAAAAAATTTAAACGTCACAAATTATTTTACGGTCATAATTCAAAAATTGTATATGTAACAATTTGTTCATCGATTACAAATCAGAAATTTTATAAGTCACAAATCATTTTAGGGTCACAAATCAAAAAATGTATAGGTCACAAATTATTTTACGGTCACAATTCTGAAATTTTATAAGTCACAATTTGTTCATCTGTCACAAATAAAAAATTAGATATCACAACTTATTCATCAGTCACAAATCATGAATATTATATAATTTATGATCACAATTATATAGTAGTCACAAGTACAAACATCACAATCACAAACTAAAAATTTTTATAGGTAACAATTAATTTTTCAATCACAAATTAAATAAATTAATTGGTCGCATATTATTTTTTATCACAAATTTTATGAGTTACAACTTATTTTATGATCACAAAATATCAAATTAATTAGTTATAAATTATTTTTAGGTCGCACATTATCAAATTATTGGTCACAACTTAAAAAAATTTTAGGTCTCACATTTTTTATTAATCACAAACCATCTATTTCATTACAGACTCACATATTAACCAATTTATTGGTCACAATCAACAAAATAATTTGTGACCATCACCATGACCACCACCACCTCACCACTGCCTCCAATGGCACCACAGCCAACACCAATGAAACCACGATGGCGATAGCCAACACCACTCCCAAATACAACCACGACGGCTGCCTGTATCAACCACCACCTCCGCCGCTTGTACGTCCTACACCTACTACAACAGCCCCATCAACAAAAAAATACCCAAACAAGCCATTGTCATTGTCATTGCCATTGCAATTGCCAATGTGCACTTGCACTTTAATAAACCACAATAGCCACCACCAACAACAAAGTTTCTGAACAAGCTACTGTCAATGCCACCATCGTCATCGCCGCCACAATACACAGCAAATCCACTCAAAAACTCCCGCCACCACAAAATCAAAAGAAGAAATAAACAAAGTCGGTTGCAAGAAGGCCTTGCAGGTGGACAACAATGAGCGGCGAATGCTCTGTTGTGCTGATCTCGCAGGTAGCGTCGCTTTCTTACAACGGCGTCTTCTCCCCACAACATGAACCAATAAAACACCACAAATTGGAGAAAATTTCATATCGCCGCACACACCGACTCAATTGGAAAGTACAATATCCTAGTACGGATCATCGCAAGGCAAGGAAAGGCAATGCAAGGTGAGGCGCTGAGCAGTTGCTGCGCCTCCGTGCGAAGAGGCTCTGATGCCGCGCCTCAATGCACTGAGTATCGTGTTGCTTTGTGAGGCGCTGCTTGTGGTAGAGAGAGATTGGAGATGATGAGAGAACAGAGTTGGCGACAAGATACAAAGAATATGTAGCGACCAAGAATTTTAAATTTTATAAAATTATTTTTCTCAAAAAACTTGTCGCTAAATTTTAAACTCTAACGTTAAAGTGAAAATGCATTTGTCTAGCCGTTATAAACGAATTTAAATTTTTCGAATCGAATTCATTTTCGAATAATTATAAGTACCATAATTTTATTTTTAGAATCCAATTTATTTAGCACATTTCAATTAAGTCCAATTTTAATAGTCCAATCCACCTAAACCCAATTGAAAAACCCTACAGCCCAAATGCTTGGCCCAACTATTTGGCCCAAACTGTTACCTAAAGAATTCTGCCCTAAATTTCACTATTTTATTCACCATCATTTCATTTCCTCCTCCACCATTCCCGCAGCCAGCACTCTGGATAAGGAAATTTCATTTGTTCTTCAATTCATTCCACTGGAAAATCATGTTGATGCACCAACAAGATATTGTTTCCAATCAGCTGCATCCTCAATAGCGAAGCTCACCATCACCAAACCGAAGCTCACCTCAAACCACCACCAACCAACATTGCCTGACACCCTTACGAGACCAAGCTCACCCCCAGACCACCAACTCCACTATCCAAAACCGAAACCACCAAGCCACCACCAAACCAACACCCAGTAGCCTGCACCACTACCAACTTCACTCAAAAACCGAAACCCAACTTCACCCACTGCTTTTTTGAGTCACCTACCACCATCACCATTTTTGCACACAACTCAACTGCTCAACACCGTAGCCAAAACACCAACCCACCAACGCACACAACTCAACTCATTAGCTCAAAATCGAGATCACCACCATACTCCGACACCAACCACCTCAAATCGCCATTGCCCAACACCACCTTAGCCCCAAAACACCACCATAAAAACACCCAATCAACCAAAAAATTAAGAAATAGGAAAAATCCATTACTCTACCTTGTATTTTGACCCATTTCTAGTTGAATGCCGCCAAGAATCCCAAGAACCCGAGCCCACCGTGCGTCAAACCACCCAGCCACTGCCACCTACGCACCGGCGCCACCTCGCGACGGTGGAGCCAACACCTGCCGCCCGGCCGGTGGTCAAAATCGGACGAAGGGGGGCTGATTCCTTCCCCTCCCGTCGATGCTCTCTCTCTGTAAAAGAGAGAGAGAGAGAGAGAGAGAGAGAGAGAGAGAGAGATATATATATATATATATATATATATATATATATATATATATATATATATATATATATATATATATATATATATATATTTGATGTTTTTATTTTTTTTTATTTTTTGAAAATTACCTTTAAGCCCTCAAGTTTTAAATTGATTTATTTCAATTCCAATGTTTTAAATATTTTTATTTCAGTCCCTAAGTTTTATTTTTAGTTTTAGTTAAGGTTCAATTAAGTCCCTAATTTATAAAAAGTCTATTTCAACCCTTTTAGTTTTTATTTTCAATTTTAATAGATTTACAATTTAGTCCCTGATTTCCAAAAGTTTAATTTCAGTCCTTAATCTTTATTTCCAGTTTTAATAGACTTTCAATTAAGTTCCTGATTTTCTTAAAAGTTCAATTTCAGTCCTTAAACTTTTATTTTCAGTTTCAATAGTTTTCAATTAAGTCCCTAGAGTTCTTATTTTTCACAGTTAGCCCCAACACTCTGAAAATGGTATTTTCAACCCTCAAATTGGGCAAATTCGGTTTTAATGAATATCCAATTAGGTCCCTAAACTTTAATTTATCGCTTTAAAACTTTAAAATTTCGAAATACTAATTCAAAACCTAATTTCTATTTTGGTTAGACAAAACGTACGGACGATTAGGAAATTGAGATTATTCCCCGTTCCACTTTTCACGAAACTCGAGATACTTGAGGTAGACTCGCCACCATTAATTAGTTTAAATTATAATTGCATGTATTATGTGAGTTTACGTGATTTATATGTTTTAATGCATGTGATGAGAATATGTCATATGAGATATATGATATTGTTATGATTGCCATAACTTATATGCTTTATTGCATGAGAAAAAGACGAGAATCTCTTATGAGATAAGATGAGAATGTTATGCATAACTTATATGTTTAAATGCACGAGACAAGACTACCCACACCCTATATTTTTAAAGAGCCTATGATTTTCAAGAAAATGAGCGTATGATGATGTCAAGATATGAATTGCATGATTACGTGTTCAATTATTCTGTAAATTAATTATCGACGATGAGTCTACTGAGTATTTCATCGAAAAACTCATTCCGTTATTTTAGCGATATTTGCAGATTTCGGAGACGGGCGAGTTTGGTGGGCAGTGTGGCAACGATTTGATGAATTTAGTTATTTACATTGAAAAACTTTGTATATGAACGTTATTAACGTACTTGTTATTTCAGTATTTCAAAAAACTCAAGATTTGAAGTTTAATCAAATTTCTTAAGTTAATCAAATGAGTTTTGTTATCATCGTGGTTTTACCGTTATAAATGCAACATTTCAAAATTTAGTTATTTTCCACAAAACGTTTTTAGTTTAATCAGTTACAAAAGACGATGATGTGGTAATCCGGGTTCACGGAACTCGGGGTGTTACAGAATATCTGGATAAGTAATTAGGGTTTGGGAGAGTAGATAGTAGTGGAGGTGGATATGTAAAATAATTTAACTTTTGTAATATTATTATTAATATTTATAATAATATATAATTATGTGATTTTTGTAGATAAAAACTTTCAATCTGATTTTTGAAGTTGAATCTTAAAAATTCTGTTTGGAGAAACTCTTGTAAATTTTATGTTTTATAAAACAGATTAGATGTATAGCTCATAATGATACTATAGTTAAGCCCAATATGTTTAGTGATCATTTAAGCCATTTTACACCTTAATTATATAGGGTTATATCATATGTAACGTGATAATTTACGTATATGGGCCAAAAAGATCTAATTAGGGTTGGAATCATTAATGTGAGGGTTCAATAAGTTTCTATATAAGAGGCTGAGGTCCCATTTCCTCTTACTCCATTGACGGTTAATACATTCGTGAGGAGTAAAGGGAAGAAGATTTAGCTACTAATATTTAATGCAAGATGTCTTCCGCAGATATATCTCTTAGACTATTAATTTAGAATTGTGATTTTTGTTTCTAAGCTTGACTATTATTAAATAAAACATTATCTTCAAGACCATTGTAATAACGATAGATATATAAAAATTGTATGGATATATAGTCTATGTTTTGTATGAATAAAAATTTAAATTTAAATCTATGCACTTATTTAACAAACATTAAAATAAGTTTTTTTTCTTTTTTTTGGAAAATGTCTGATTAAAAAGTATGAAAAAATTTTGAGTTTATGTTCAAAATATTTTATTGTGAGAATGTGTGATTGAAAATGAGTTTGAAGAAGAAATGAATTTTGTTTTAATGGCTGTCAAACGGGAGCTAAGTCAAAGTCAACAATTAATTTTAATCACATATTTTATAGGTCTAGCAAATTTTCAACTACACATTTCATCGATTTCTATCAAAATCTACTAAAAATCTGATTTAATTCCCATCAAACAGAGCATGGTGTTTAAATGAATGAATTTATAAGGATAATGTTAGAATGTAATGTGGATGATTATAATACTACTTCCGTCCCATAAAAATATGTTTGTTTCTATTTTCACAAAGATTAAGAAAATATAATTAACATAGTTGATAATATAATTTTTTCTTACATCTCTTCTAATATACCCTCATATTAAATAGTGATTTAAATATAATTAGTTTTTATTTGTTGATAATAAAGTACATCAAATGGGGACATAGTAGAAAATTAAAAAATATCTCTTTCAATAAGGAAAGTGGTCTATAATTTGGGACAAACGAAAATGAAATCAACTCTATTTTTATGGGACGGATGTAATATTATTTTTAAAAATTTAATTTTTAGTAAGGATTAGAGATGTCAAAAAGTAGGGTCGAGCCGGCTTGTGCACAACCAGGTCAAAAAAAAAAAAGCTCGAGCGTTTTTACTCCGAGGAGAGCCGAGCCGAGCCAAAGTCCTACAAGATTTGGAGGCTTGACTCAAGCTTTTGGCTTGGGCTTCACCGAGCAGAGTTGGCTCGCAATTTTTTTGATTTTAAATCATGAAGTATTCATGTAAAAAAAGTTCAACAAGTTCTCCTTCTCGACTACAATACAATAAAAAAAATATTCTTATAAATATGAAAATATATGAATTAGAGTACATTTTCAAGTGTATAATTATACTGATATTCATTTGTAGAATTAAAAAAATATGGAATAGAAAATAATTTTAAGTTTCAACACCGTAAGATAACAAATAATATATTAACTCATATATAATAAAATATGAGTGAGCATTGTCCAAGTTCGGTTCTTTCCGAATCCAAATTTTTGGGTATTTAGTAAATGGAACAGTCGGATCCAAATTTAATTATGGAATCATTTGGGTTCGGTTCCATTCGGTTTAGTTCGATTCGGTCCGGTTTTGTACTATTCGGTTCCCGAGTTTCGTACAATAATTAATTTTTTTATATTATAATAATGCTACATTAATTCAACTAGACAAGTTTAATTTTAACTCTTACAAAATAATGTATTCAAATTTCGTAATATCTTTTGCACATCTCTTTTTTGAGTTCGTCATAGATTTGACTGTTAAAATCACAAGAAGAGGAAGATGGTGAGTTCATAATAATAGAACGACAGAAATGACACTACGGTAAAATAAGGGTTTTTGGTAAAACTTAAGTCAATTTGATTAAGTTGGACTTGATTGGAAATTAGAAATAGTAAAATCATATTTTACATTTGAAATAAATTAATTAGTTAGCAAATTTAATAAAATAATAAAATAATTTGACTTATTTAAGGTTTAAAAAAGTTAGGGAGATTTGGTTCTTATTCGATATTTCGATTCTTCGTCTAGAACCTAAAATCGGATCAAACCCGTTGGTTCTCGACTCAAATACCCGCTCAAGTATTTAAGTTAAGAAGAACCGCATGATTCGATTCGATTTGGGTTCGGTTCGATCCGATTCTGCTCAGTTCGAGAGTTTTATCTAATCCTATAATAAAATTTAAAATTTATATCAATAAAATATAACAAGAATATTATTGAATATGATAATAAAATATAAAATACAGATATTTGTAACATAATTATGAATATTAATTATGTAAGTATATTTATATATAAGTTATACTTTATTGATTTAAATCTTAAATAAAATAAAAATTGAAATTTGGCAGCGAGCCGAACCAAGCGTGCAACACTGGCCATTTTCACTAGCCTGTCAAAGCTTGAGCCAAGTCCCTAGATTTGGGCTTGGCCCAATCCCCGAGTCGAACCATTTCAAGATTTTTTCAAACCGGGCCGCAAGTTGACAAGTTCATTTGCCTTCCCTATTTAGGATAAATTTAGCCCCTGTTTGTCTCCCATTATTGGAGAAAGAATGGAGTTTTGAATAGTATTTTTTGGAGAATGTGTGGTTAAAATTTATAGAAATTTTATTGATTTGTGTGTAAAATATTTTATTATTTGAATGTGTGGTGGAGAATGTTACTGTAGAAGACAATGTTTTCAAATAAAAGGAGACAAACAAGCCATTAGTCTTCATTTAGCCCTCATTAAAATTATAATTCATTTTTCACTATTTTTTTATAAATCATACATTTTTCAATAAAATGATATTACAAGTAATTTCAAAACTTACCAAGCATTTTCATAAAATCATAATTCGAACCATTAAAATTTCAAATAATGGGAACCATTAAAATTTCAAATAATGGGAGTCGAACGGGGGCTTAGAGACGGATACATATATAAAATGGTAGAAGAAAAGAATGGTTTTCTAAATATTCAACCTTAGCCGTCTATGTATATATAGTTGCCATATGCCCATACCATTCCATTTTGCAAAAAAATTGACAAACTAACTCCCGATTTCAACGCCCTATTGTTTTCATTTCTTGAATCTGTTCATCATATGTTGTTTGGCTGGAAGAATCCTAGAGAGAGAGAGAATTGTCATATTGTTTTCATTCGAATCTTTCCATCCAAAGTTTGTTGCCTGGAAAAATCCTAGAGGGAGAGGGAGAGGGAGAGGGAGATTCTTGAATAGGAATACTGGCATAGAAGAAGAAAACAATAAAAAGAGATAAGAAAGGGAAGAGGAAGAAGAAGAGGAAGAGGCAGAAGGGTGTGTTTGTTAACAAATGGAGGAAGAAAAGGAAGGAGATATTAGGGTTCCTCTTGTCTCTTCCCTATTCTGCCTCTGCCTAACAACCGGTGGAATCTTTCTTGTTCTCTATACTTACTTTCCTAATATATCCAAGCCTTGGTATCCCATTGCTGCATTAACCTTGATAGGCTCCCCATGGCTCTTCTGGTTCCTAGTCTACATATATTCCTGCATCAAGTGTTGCTGCTACGCCAACCGTGTCGACAACGCCCAGATTTCACGGCGTTACCCTGGATCCAGCCAGCCCAGAAACGATTCCAGAGCCAATTCTTCTCGGAATGGCGACTACGGTAATGGCGATAAAAGCCAGCAAGGCGGCAGAGAATCATCGGTGACCTCCTCCAAGGAATGCGAGACGCCATTGACGTATTCAGTCTAGTCTTGGTCGAAGGGTAAGTATTTGTTATTTCTCATTTTTGATATGAGGGCTCCGTAATCAACCTCCTTACATGCGATGGCTAAATCTATTGATTTTCTTCCAATTGGTTAGACCGTAGGTGCGACGATTTACTTCACAGGCAAGTCGCTAGTTCGGAGCTAAAATCCCGGAAATGAAAAATGCCAAAGTAGGAATAAGACTAAAAGATTAATCATTGTGTTCAAACAAATGTGAAATCTTCGATACAGTGGAAATTTGAGAAAACGAATATAGAAATTAAGTAGGGGGAATCTTGAGATTGTGGAAATTGCCACAAATCGTGATAATATTTGTAGACAGAGAAGATAAGATGTATAAAATTATTTGTCTAGTTTATAGTTGAGGAACAAAATTTCTTATAATCTTTCTGTTTATTGAATGTTTCATGGGATATCTTAAATCTTAAGCTCATTGGAAAGTATCATTGTTGTTCACATATTGTCCATTAATTTATCTGCAAATATATATACCAAGCAGTGGACCCATAGAATTTAAAAATTATTTATAAATGATCGGATTTCATTCTAAGTAGACATTTTAATGGACCCACAAATACTTTTAACTTATCAACTGCTCGTTTGTATATGTTTATAAGTTAAGCGATTAATAAATTCTTCCCAAACGGAGGCTAAAATTTGAGCAAGTGGGTTAACAACAAAATGTTGTATACTATTATTGGAACATCATTCCTGGTTACTTACAAGGAAATATATGTAAAAATAGATTCTTAATCGTTAATAGTCTCATTTGGCTGAGCTTGCATGGAGTTGCTTCCTTGTAGAGACAGGACCAAGTGTGCTCCAGAGAAACTAGGTTGCAATTGTATATGAGAGATGCTATTTGGCCCAGATCAAAGCCACGGAGGGTGCCAGGTGGCGCCCCATCATTGGTGATGATGGGGCGCCACCTCCACGCCCTGTTCTTGGCCCTGGCTCGGTCAGCCCCCCCAATGATGGGGCGCCACCTCGGCATCCTGTATTTGGCCCTAGCTTTGAGCCGGGCCAAGAAGAATAATTCATTGTATATCAATGAAGTTCAATCATATACAAGAAACTAATTTTTCAGTAGCGTGTCAAAAGTGTTTGTTTGTCTCTTTTAGCCTGACATATCGAACTCTCTCGTTTGCCTAGATAACACCATTTTGTCCATTGTCTGAACACACCCAGTAAAATAGTGTTACTTTCAATAATTTGTGATTTTTTTGTTGTTTTCTTTTAGCAAGAGTGAATTGAACTATCTTTTATTAAAGAGTAATGTTATTCATAGTGAAGATTACTCACCCAACTTGACATACATTTGGCATATTGTTATTTGATGCACAAGGCTCACATAGAGAGGGCAATTACTGGTAGTTTTCACTATGAATGGAATTATTCTTTATTAAAATTGAATTCAATAGCAAAAGACTACGTTTTCAGGACATGGTGCCTATCTAATTGGACAATACAAAACACCAAATTGTTATGGAGCATGTTGATAGATTATAATGGAGAAGAATGGATTTGACGACGGACAAATTAATCACATGTTTATCTTTTCTATTGTATATAATTTTGTCTAGTCAAGATCAATCGTATACTAAAATTGATCTTTCACTAACCAATGAAGTTCAATCATATACTAAAAATTAATCTTTCATAAATAATATCTGTTACATAAAATGAGTGTACCTTTTGAACTGCATTTTTTTATGAGAATCTATAAATTAAATTTGACAATTTGAGTGAGTATAAGATATGAAAATATTGTGTTATTGCGATTCTTACACACATTAATCATACTTTTAATGGAGATAAGTAGAAGTATATGTGTGTTTTGAGTCAGTTTATGAAATCAATGATAAAATACACTTGACAAAGTGATGCAAAATAGTGAACGTCTTGAAATCACTTAAGAAAATAACTCGAGAAAAACATCTGGAAAAGTCGAATTAAAAGTGAAGACAATTAGTCAATTTAAATCTTGACTAATTGTTTTATGAAATAAGTAGTAAGATCAAAATCGAGTAGGATGGGATTGAAACTCATCATAGAGATCCACAAATTATGGCAAATCCTACCCAATTATGATAAACATATTATATTTTCATTCTATAAGTGGACAATTTTCATCACTTTATTAAAATAATATGCTATCCTAGACTAAAGTTATGATTGTTAGGGTGGGAGCGACGAGTTTATTAAACTCTTAATGAAGTTTTAAGGTGCAGGCATCTCTAAGTATAATAAAGATATTGAAAGAACTTCGTCTATATGAATTCTGAGGTGGTGGCTGCTCAATTGAGAGTTGAAGCTTCTCTTATAAAAGTCCACAATCAACATTAACAGAAAGCCCTAAAGCGTTAAGTGAGATGTGTAGAACAAAGAACATTGATATTTATGTGTGTGGTGTTACCAATGTTGTCAAAAGGAATAACTGGTTCAAATTTTTATATTACCTGAAACTTTGACATCACTTTGTGAAATATATACTAAAGTAAAGATTCAAATTGAAATTTACACTTTTTACGTATAAGTACACTTATTTCTTAATCGAAACTTGTTCTAATTTGAACAAGTGAGGGATTATTGTAATTTGTTCAAATTACAAAAGCAAGAATAAAAATGACCATGGATACTTTCTAAGTAGGGAGCTGTAGAAAAAGGGACCGAAAAGACAAAGAAATGAAGTTTGGGAACGAGGTCAAATTACCTATGTTGCCCTGTGAAGAGGTGTGAAGCAACTATGCCCTTGTTTGGTTTAGATAAAAATTAGGGATAATTGCAGTAGCAGTACCAAATCTTTCACTTAGTAGTAGATTTTGCTCAAACCTTTCATTTGTACCATCCACGGTACAACACTTTTCATTTTTTCCGCCAATGTTACCGAACCTTTCAAAATGTCCGCAGCTGAAGTCCAAATGGATGGTTTCTGCTAGTTTGACCAAATAATTGACTTTGACAATAATGTTGATTGATTTTAAAATGTTAAAATTGTAGTTTTACATTTTTTAATAATAATATAACCAAAATCAAATAATTAAAATTAAAAACTCATTCCACCTTCTTCTCCACCGCCCCCCACCCCCCCACCCTTTGGGTTTGGAACTTTGAAAATGCTTCAACAAGCTCGGGAATGGAGTCCCCAGAACCGAATGTGCGTTATGCTGCAATGGCAATGGCTCTAAGGAACTCTGCATGTGTATTTAGCCCAAAACTTCATTTTGATTGACTATGGAATTAGAAATCCAAAACTTCATCTCAAACAGTCCATCTTCTTCTCCCTCCCACATTTACCCACCTTCACTCACCCAATCCTAACCAAACGAACCAAAATCAACCCACCACCACTGTGTCGACGATCGCAATACACCCACACACAGGCTGCAGTGAGCGCCACAATCGCCCCCGCAAATTAACAGCAAGAAATGGACCTTACCAGAAACTTGCTTAGAGTCATACAAAAAATCCCTAAGCCCTTTTCAATCTCTTATCTCTTCTTTTCCTCTTTAGTCAAGATAGTCTCTTCGACTGACTATTTTAGCGAAAATCCATATTTTTATCGAGGAGCTCCATTTCTGATCCGGCCTACGTAGATCTACATAGTTAGGCAACAGGTTTCTATGGGTTCGAGGATTCGAAAGGGTTTATTTTCCAGATTTGTGGAGTTGGGGTGTGGGTGATGTGAGTGGAGAAGAAGAAGGTGGAATAAGTTTTTAATTTTAATTATTTGATTATGGTTATTTTATTATTAAAAATGTAAAATTACCATTTTAACTTTTTAAAATTAGTCAACATTATTGTCAGAGTCAATTATTTGATCAATCAACTGTCAAACTAACATAAACCATCACTTTGGACTGTAGTTACCGATATTTTGAAAGATTTGGTTCCGTTGGTGGCAAAAATGAAAGGTTTGGTACCTTTGGTGGCACAAATGAAAGATTTGGGTAAAGTCTGTTACTAAATGAAAGGTTTGGTACCATTGCTACAAGTATTCTTAAAAATTAAATTGTTAGTATTTTTTTGATTAAAAAAATCATGGAATGTGTAATTGAAAAATTATGAATTCTATGAAATTTTTGGTTATAAATAATTATTGACTTTGACTTATATTTAAATTACATTTTTTAGATGAACAAAACAAAGGTTATATTTGGCAATTTTTTGTGTCTTTTCATCATATTAACTGTCCATTCGTTCACAAGGTGTTTCAATTTTTATGTATTGGTGCTGGTGTTGTTAGATGGAAATACAAGAGGGCTGACAAATATAACCAATTACAAAACTCCATATCATTCAAAATATTCATAAATTCTTCGAAGCACTCTTTTTGTTATAGGTGTTGGGTTGTGTGCCCATATAATATAGTTTTGTTGATGTAAAAATAATAATATTCTTATATTACATAAAATTGTTTATTTCGTTTATTGTATTTATGTAATTATTGAGCATTCGAACTAAATTGCCTATGATCGCTTGTGATAATATAAGTTGGGTACTTGCGTTGAGAAGTACAATATGATACATCTTATATTTTGATCATAAATAATTTGTTCACCACCAATGTATAAGGGTTAGCACCTTGTATTGGAATGTTGTAATGTTTTTCGATTCACTATTCGGGTTTGTGATTTGTCCTTGTCACCAAAATAGATAAACTAGTACACTTTGGAGTGTATTGAACAGGCCAGGTGTCGAGTTTAATTCTATAGCATGACCGTGCGGAGAATTAAATTCAAGTTGACCGCTGTGTATTTTATATAAGTCCCTTGACGGTGTTATGAATATCTTTTCTTGATTTTAATGGTTCGTTGATTCATTAATATGTGAGATCAATTTGATTAGTCAAATATCTCAATGAGTTGGGAACTTGAGAATTAGCGAAGTAGAAAATATGAATTTGTATCGGGAACCATCACCCTAAAAAATTGGTAGAGTGACTATTTAAGTATTTTCTATTAAACGGTTAAAATTGAGTTCAGTGTTTATGGATGGCTAAATTTTGACATCTTTGATTTGTTCATATGACCGTTGAAGATAATGGTACTTAAGTAAGTGAGAATAAATAAAGGGGCAAAACGGTCTTTTATGCTCATACCTAATTATCGAATCTCGGACGGGGATAATATACATACACTGCAGTTCATAGGAAAGTATTACATATTTATTGACTTCTGTGATCTTATATATTCCGAGAGTTTAATGTTTTGCCTTTAGTGGAAAAGGCAAAGACTAATAATTACAATGGGTGGTCTAGGGTCGATTAGACAGTATCTAATTATTGGAGATTGAAAAATATATGTCTGATTAGGTTCACGTCGTAACTCTATAAAGTAAGTGAATTTAATTACGGTAATTATAATAATTTTGGACTTATTGTAATTACAATAAAGTTTTGTACTTACTTGTAATTACTATAAAAGTTGTAAACTTAATTGTAATTGTAATTGTAATTGAAGTGCTAGGATTACACATCTAATTAAATGTAAACTAATTGGATTTGGACTTTAATTAAAATTTATACTTGGATTTTAATTAATACTTCTATGTGATATTGGAATTATTATTTTACATGAATTGAAACATCTTTTATCTCTATAAATAGAGATTGGGTGGACATAAAAATCCTACAGGAATCATAATACGTAATTCTATAATGTTCAAATTTGGAAAGAGAGAAAATGTGAGAAAAATAATATTTTCTTATTGTCCAATCCAATGATTAGCTTCTTGATTTAATTCAAAGAAGGTATCTACCCACCAGTGTAGTCTTGGCTTTGAAAAATACCATAAAAGATTTGGAGGTTTGAAACATCAAGTTCTTGCAATTAAAAGACTAGAACATTGTGGTCCAAAAAGCTGAAAATTTGTGATTCAGATCCAGTTCTAGAATTGATCATCGAATATATGTAAAAATTTGAATCCGTAATTCTTGTTATAGCATACGTGAACATTTAGACGATCTTGTTTATTGAATTAAAGAAACTTTTTAATTTCTGGATAATTTCGCTTCAGCATTCTAACAACTGGTATCAGAGCGATCTAGATCGTTCACGTGTCTATTATTTATGAATCTTGATTGCATGTTCTAGTCGAGAAATGTCTAGTAATATTTTATTATGTGATGATTGAACTATTTTAAACCGTGATCCAATTATTTATAACCAGTTCTTGACATAATAATTTATTTATAAACTGTAACAAGATAGGCGGATTACGACTCTATCATCTTGATTTGATTTTCTTTTCTATTAGATTCAAAATTGTGAGCCTACTGGACGTAAGAATTTTGTAATTCTTGTAATTGTTGAATTTTGAAAATTGATTGAAGATTGAAGACCTAGAAGACATAATGAAGAAGATCAAGAAATTACAGTAAAAAGATAGCAAAAAAATATATGCCTGCGAGGCGGAACTCTACCTGTGTGGCAGAACTCTGCTTGGAAAGCAGACTGTCGGTGTGGTAGAACTTTGCTTATCCAGGCAGACTGTCCGTGTGGCAGAAATGTGCCTGCATGGCAGATTCTGCCTGTGTGGCAACAGTTGAATTCATGTTGACTTTTGATTTGGGTTCGTATTTTTGAATTAGATCGGATCTAGATAAGTCAAAAATTCGAATTTTTTTACAGGTACGGTAAAGGAGTCCAATTGCTGTTTCGACTGCTATAGTTGGATCCTTGGAGATTTTTGGCCTGAAGATTTAGATTAAATATTGGGTTTGGGTCCAATTAATTTTTAATTTAATTATTGAGTCATTTAAGAGCCACAAATAATTGTTAATATATTGCTCATGTTTGCTTTAAATTATTGTTTGAAATATTATAATTTTAGATATCATGACATATAGATTTATTTGTGACATCGCTCGTGATACTAAGAATATGATGCATATCATAGAACTCCGATTTTTCCTTGATTAATTTAATTTAAATGAAATTTGTTTGGATGAAAAAATTGTAATAATTGAATTGTGTGTTAATATGATTAATGTGAACGGTTTGTAATTAAAATCCATTACTTAAAAATATTGAGTGGGAGAGGGTATTTATTTAAATAAAAAAACTCATGGTCTCCTTTGGCCAATTCATAAGCAAAGTAACAAGTTTGCCTCGTGCCGGTATTGCAACGGACTTCCTATAGGAGACCCGTGTTGTTCGAGTTGTTTGATTGAATTTCTTTATGATAAGTTCGTTTACATATAATATAATTTATGATAATCCTATAGATGACAAAATTATTTTCAAATATTTAGAGATTGAGACAAAGGTTCTACACTCAAATTGGAATTATCTATGAACATCCTATAGAGGTTCTCGTTTATAATTTTGGTAACCAAATGAAACGATACTAGGCTTAATATAGACATTTGTTGTCGATATAATTTGTCTAGTGGGAAGATCTCAATTTGATCGGTGGTCACAGTGACCTTTCCTATGGAGAGGTATGTTGGATCACAAGGATCGAGTTGTCGTTGCATTATTGTAATTAGACGGATCTACATATGTATTCATGCATCATATATTAAATTATTATTCACCACTCAATTTTAATATGCAATAAATGGTAATTTTTTGGCAATTTGTCTCTCAGTGCATTTTCCATTATTCTAAAACAATGGAAACATAATTTGATGTTTGTGTTTATTGCCGAAAAACTTGATTTTTTGCTCGAGGAGGAATGTCCTGAATAACCTACTAAGACAAAAGGAAAGGTCAAGAGGGTTGCATATGATAAGTGGATCGCATCTGACAAGATGACACGTTGCCAAACGTGTTACAACAAAAGCTTAAAAGTCAAGGCCTCTTATAACATACTAGAAAGCCTGAAGGGCATGTTTGGAGATCAAAGTAGGATGACTTGTTTTGAGGTCGTTCATACCTTGCAAACATCCGAATGAAACCCAAAATGCCTATGAAGGATCATATGTTAACTATGATTGCACACTTCAACATGACGAAGAGTTTGGGTACAACTTTTACTCTAAAAAACTCAAGTTGATATGGTATTGAATTCTTTATCTGATATGTTTTCACAGTTTACTATGGAATATCACTTGCACAAGATGGGTATGACATCAACTGAGTTGATGAATGAGTTCCAAAATGTGGAAAGTGGCCTTAGGGGTAAGAGTGGCCATGCTCATGCTGTAATTGCTAGTCCTCTAGTTCTAAGACAAAAGGCAGAGCTAGAAGGAAATGAAGATATCTAATAAGAAGCCAAGCAGAAACAAAAAGATCAAATCAGATAGAACGCCAAAAGGCAAGTGTTTCCGCTATGGTTGCAAAGGATACTAGAATAAAGATTGCCTTGATGCACTACATAAAAAGCAGGGTGCTGGTGAGTTTTTTATTAATAAGTCATATTTAGTGACTGATTCCGCAAATTCCTGGGTTGTAAACTCTGGAGCCACTAATCATATATGATTGTCTATGGAGGTGATTTAGGAGTATAGAAGACTCTATGAAAGCTTTATATTTTAAATAATAAAGCTCCTATTTGTATTGGACATTTGACTAATGGTCTTTACATTTTAAATTGTGCCACAAATGAAATAAATATTATTTGTGCACCATAAACAAATGTCTTACCATACTAATGATACATTTGGGGTATCTTAGGCTTGAACATATTAACCTTAATATGATACAAAGATTGGCTAGATATGGACATATCATTTCTAGCAAAAGGACATAGAGTCAAAGAAATATTGAACTTGTTCATTTTGATGTGTGTGGACCCATGAATTCACCTACGAGAGGGGGCTATGAGTATTCAAATACATCTACCAAATGGCTCGAAAGTTAGATGCTTTTGAAAAATTCAAAGAGTATTGAACTGATATCGAGAAACATTTGGGTAAGAGTATTAAGACACCTCGATCTGATCGAGGTGGCAAATATCTTTTGGGTGAATTCAGGGACTATTTGACAGAAAATGGTATTGTTTATCAACTAAGTGCGCCAGGTACACTCCAACAGAATGACGTTTCAAAAAAAAATAAAAAAATAAGACATTGTTAGACATGGTTAGGTCAATGATGAGTTTCGCAACTCTACTTATCTCGTTTTGGGAATATGTACTGGAAATAGCAGCATATGTTCTTAACTTAGTTCTTTCTAAGTATGTTCCTAAGACTCCCCCGAAATTGTAGAATGGACGGAAGTTTAGCTTATGTCACCTTCGAATTTGGGGATGTCCGACTCATGTGCTAAAAGTAAAGGCAAAAAAGTTGGAGTCTAGATCAGAGATATACCTATTTGCTAGATACCCTAAAGGTACCATGGGATATTATTTTTATAGTCCTCTAGATAGGAAGGTCTTGGTTAGCACAAATGCAACCTTCTTGGAGGATAAGTATATTAATGAACGTCAATCCAAGAGTAAAGTCGTGTTGGAAGAAATGAGTATGAGCAATTCCATCTCATCAATTCCTAAAACGTAACTTAGATATAAAACCTTTGGTGTCAGAAATACCTAAACAATGTGACTTGAGTGGGAAAGATGAGTCATTGTCTAATCTCATAGATCAAATAAATGTTGAAGGTATTGATGAGGTAATTGCATCACCTAATCGTGGTACCAACAATGATACAAACGTTACAATTCCAAGTGATGCCACAATCGGAGATCCACCGCCCCTTAGACAAAGTTAGAGGGTCATCAGACCACCTTCTACATACTTGTTAGTCGAAGAGTCAAACGAGGCGATCTCCACAAAACAAGTTGATGATCCAACTTCATATAAGGAGGCTATGAATGATGTGGATACAAATTTATGGTAACAAGCTATGAATACTGAAATGGAATTTATATATTCCAATTAGGTCTGGGAACGTGTGGATTCAACGACAGGGATAAAACGCATCGATTGGAAGTGGGTTTATAAGAGAAAAATAGGAGCAGAAAGAAAAGTTGAAACTTTCAAAGCAAGGCTAGTTGCTAAGGGCTTTACCTAACAAGAAGATGTCATTACAAGGAGACCTCTCGCATGTGGCTATGCTTAAGTCTATTCGAATTCTCTTATCCATTCCAGCTTATTTTGACTATGAGGTGAGGCAAATAAATGTCAAGCCGACATTTTTGAATAGTCATCTTAAGTAATGATCTATATGATACAATCAGATGGATTCATAGAACGTGGCCATGAAAGCAAAGTTAGCAAGCTTCAACGGTCCATTTATGGGTTGAAGGAGGCATTAAGATCATGGAACAAAAGATTCGACAAAGTGATTAAGTCATATGGTTTCCATCAGAACTTCGACGAACCATATCTCTATAAGAAGATACATAACAAAATTATAATTTCCCTGGTACTTTATGTTGATGATATTCTACTCATTGAAAATGATGCGGGAGCGTTATCATCAACAAAATCGTGGTTGGCCCAACTGCTTCATATGAAGGACTTAGGTGAACTTTGCTATATTTTAAACATTCAGATCTTAAAAGATCGAAAGAATGGGCAGATAGTTTTGTCTTAAGCTTCATATATTAACAAAATACTTGTTAGATTTGACATGCAAGATTCTAAGAAGGGTAATCTGCCTTTAGACATGAAATCCAACTCTCTAAGAATTAGTCCCCTACGATTCTTGAAGAGATGTAGCTCATGAGTAGGATAATTATGCATCGGCAGTTGATAGTTTCATGTATGTTATGTTGTGTACTAGACCTGACATTTGTTATATCATTAGTATGGTAAATCGATATCAATGTAATCTTAGATCGAAATATTAGGTGGCTGTAAAGCATATCCTTAAATACATTCAAATGACAAGGAAGTACAGGCTGATAAGGACTTTCGAAAGTCTACATCAGGATCACTATTTATACTTGGTGGTGGGGTGATTATTTGGAAAAATATCAAACAATCATGTATTGCTGATTCTGCCATAGAAGTTGAAAATGTGGCAACTTCTGAAGCCACTAAAGATTCGGTGTGGCTTAAACAAATCCTAACGGATATCGAGGTGGTGCCTCCATTTGCACAGCCCTTAACACTGTACTATGATAACAGTAGGGCAATGGCAAATGCTAAAGAACCAATGAGTCATCAGAGAGGTAAGCATATCAAACGAAAATATCATCTCTTAAGAAAGATAATTAGTATAGGAGAAGTGATTGTCAGTAAAATTGGCACTGAAGATAACCTCGTGGATCCATTTACCAAAAGCTTGTCAGCTAAGGTTTTCGATGGACATCTACAAGGCATGGGGTTAAAAGATATGACGCATATACTCTAGGACAAGTGGGAGACGTATTGGGTTGTGTGCCCATATAATATAGTTTTGTTGATCTAAAAATAACAATATTCTTATATTAAATAAAATTGTATTTATTTCATTTATTGTATTTATTTAATTATTGAGCATGTGAATTAAAGTGCCTTGATCACTTGTGATAATATAAGCTGAGAACTTGCGTTGAGAAATATAGTGTAACACAACTTATATTTTGATTATAAATAATTTGTTCACCACCATGTATAAGGGTTGGTACCTTGTACCAGATGGTTGTAGTATTGTCCAATTCACTATTCGAATTTGTGATTTGTCCTTATCACAGAAATAGTTAAAGGTAATCCTAGTACACTTGGAGTATATTGAACGGACCACATGTCAAGTTAACTCTATACAATGATTGTGCAGAGAATTAAATTCCACTTGACCGTTGTATATTTCATCTAAATCCCTTAACAGGGTTATGTATATCTTTTCGTGATTTTCATGATTCTTTGATTTATCAATGAGTGAGATCAATTTGATTGGTCAAATATCTTGATGAGTTGGGAACGTAAGAATGAGCGAAATAGAAAACATAAATTCGTATCGAGAACTGTCACCTAAAAAATGGTTAAGTATTTTCTATTTAGCGGTTAAAATTGAACTCAATATTTAGCAACGGCTAAATTTCAAAATCCGTGATTTGTTCATAGGACTGGTGAAGAAAATTGTACTTTAGTTAGTGAGAATAAATAGAGGGGCAAAATAGTCTTTTATGCTATACCTAATTATCAAATCTCGGATGGGGATAAAACATATATACGACATGTCGAATTATTGGTTTCTATGCTTATATATTTTGAGAGTTCGTTCTTTTGCCTTTAGTGAAAAAAGTAAAGACTAATAATTAGATTGGTTGATCTAGGGTCCTCTAGACATGATCTAATTTTTTGGGCTTGAAAAATATATGTCCAATTAGGTCCCTGTGATAGCTCTAAAAGTAATTGAACTTAATTACGCTAATTATAATAGTTTTAGACTTAATTGTAATTATAATAAAGTTTCGTACTTACTTGTAATTACTATAAAAGTTGTAAACTTAATTATAATTATAATTGAAGTTCTAAGTCTACACATGTAATTAAATGTAAACTAATTGGATTTGGACATTAATTATAAGTCTTACTTCGATTTTAACTAAGAGTCATATTTGATATTGGAATTATTATTTTACATGGATTGAAACATCTTTTACTATAAATAGATATTTGATGGATATAAAAATCCTATAAGAATCGTAAAACATAATTCCATAGTATTCAAATTTGGAGAGAGAGAGAAATAATATTTTCTTATTGTCTAATCCAAGAATTAGTTTATTGATTTAATTAAAAGAATGTGTCTAACTACCGGTTTAGTATTGACTTTGAAGAATATCATTGAAGACTTGGAGGTTTGAAGCGTCAAGTCCTTGCAATTAAAAGACTGAAAGTTAGTGATCAAAAAAGCTAAGAGTTCGTGATTCAGATCAAGTTCTAGAATTGATCATCAAATTTAGGTAAAAATTTGAATCCCTATTTCTTGTTATAACATACACGTCAACATCTAGATGATCTTATTTATTGAATTAAAGAAATAAATTTCTGGATAATTCCGCTTCCACATTCCAACAATAGGTTCTTGATTTTTGCTTCGTAATCAAATTTTGAGGCTTGTTTAATCCTTTGAGTTATTTGCCAGTGTAAGCAATTTCAAAAAATGTGAGAGAGCGAATATTTATTTAGAGGGAGTTTGATAGATATTATTAAGGAAAAAATGTATTTTAAATAGTGATATGATGAGAAATATGTGGTTAAAAAGTAGGGGAAAAATATTATTTTATTGAAAAATTTGTAGTTGAAAATGAGTTTTGAAAGAATATATTTTGGGAGAATGTGTGTCAAACAAGGATTTAGGACAAAGTATCATATACATGTTCAAACCTATCGAGTTTATTTTATCCTTTTGTGATTTAGGTGTACGTTGAATAAGAACTCTTCATTTGATAGGCGGTGTCTATTCCCTCACAAATTAAGCAAACTGTGTATGTTTTAGTAAGGTTTTAATTTCCTATTGAGGATAATTTGCCAAACGTTGACAACATCACCATTAATTTTTAGAGCTCTGCTACATATACAATTGATTGACAACCACTTACATGGGGGTTCACTTTCTTTTCTTTTCTTTCTTTTTTTTTTGCATTTTTTAAACATCCGTACGGATCCCTCATTTATGTGAGAGGTTGTCAATCGAGGTTGTACAAGTAGAATTTTCCTAATTTTTAAAGGTGATTGCATGAAATGAAGTAGCAATTTGGTATATAGTAGGATACTGACGAAGGTATGATGTTGTAATGAGATTTCCAACCGCATGTTTCGTGGATAACAATTCGTATTTGTACAAAAATCTCTGATCAAATATACGAAATCCATTTTGCATCATATTTAAGATATTCTTTGGTTCGGATTGAAAAATAATGTCACTAGATCGTTATCAAACTACTGCACTTTTTTTGTCTGAATCATTTTGTGGGAGAAAAATATCATTTTATAATAAAGGGATGAAAATTTAACATAATGAAAAATCGTGGCATAGAAAAGGCAGCAGAACTAAGTTAGAGATATTCAAACCATAGTCGCTTTGCCTATTTTGCAAGAGCAATAATAATTTAAAAGTAAAGCTAATATATAGATTTACACTACCAACATTAAAAGTGAAAGTCACGTCCTTTGCCAGCACGTCTTCACTGTAATGTCAAGAAAGAGTATAATATTTTTCTCACATTCCTTGTACACATGTAAATAGCCAGACCCATTTACGTCCTTTTCTCCAATGAAACAATCATGCTACAATTTTTGTAGTTTGATAGATTGTCAGACGGCACAATTTTATTAGATGTTGTCGTAGAGATGTCGCTCGTTCGGCCCTTAAAGTCATGAGCTCGGTTCGGCTTGTGGAGAAAAGAGCCATGAGCTCACGACCTGAGTATGCTCGGTTTGTGGCTCGTTAGTTTTTTTTTTTTTTTTTTTAAACTTTTCTAATTTTTTTTTTTTTTAATTTTTTTTCACAAGCCCACGAGCGCTCACCTCCCTAACGAGTCGAGCTTGCGAGCCGGCCCACTCGGCTCGTGCTCGGGCTCATTTTTTGACCAGCCCGAGCAACTTGTGGATCGCTACAGTACGAGCCGGCTCAGCTCAGCTCGATTGTCACCGCTAGATTTTGAACAAAATAACAAATTTAAATTAGTCAATCCATTATTGCCACATAATTATCTATAATGCTTCCTACACATTTCATCTGTATAAGAAGCTTAATTCATGTTAGCTGACCTAATACAAGTATATAAAACATTTAGGGGCCGTTCTCTTCGTGTTTCAATTTTCTGTTTTGAGTTTGAATTCGTTTTGTGTTTTGTATTTTGAGTGCCTGTTTTGAGATTTCTGAAAATGTGTTCTCCTTGCCATTTTGAAAACTGTTTCCGAAAACAAAAACATAGAAAACGCGTTTACTTTAAAATTTTGAGAATTGTTTTTAATAATATTTTATTCAAAAAAATGATAATTCAATGAATAATGCTATGTGTACACAAACTTTCACACAATCTTTTACACCCCCCTCACATGGAGGGAGGTCCACACATAATAAAATAATCGTGGGTCTCCCTCCATGTGAGGGGGGTGTAAAAGATTGTGTGAAAGTTTATGGGTACATGTAGCATCACCCTAATTCAATAACTTTAATGGTTTAATGTTAATATATTATTAAATAACATATAAATTTTGAAATTCGTGAAACATCAAATTCTTTTTCAAGATTTTAAAAACACAACCTAAATTACAAAATATGAAAAAGTTCAATTGATACAACTACAACTTTACGTGTCGAAAAACCAATATCTTTTGACATGAGTTGGAATGTAATTCAAAGGAAAGCCAACAGGAAGGTATTAGGCAAACTTTTCTCATTATTCAGCCTCAATAATGGTAACAATGGAGCAAAAAATGATCAAATCTATGTTTTGATTTTACAAGTCAAAGTTCATTTTACAGGATGATGTTGAGCTTTGACAAAAGCTTCCCCGTGATTGGTTGAAGCACAGTCCCAGATCGTGAAGATGCAACAATCCGAGAGCTATTACCCTGCTTTCCAAGTGTCTCTTCTAGAAGTACATTTATTACTGTAAAACCGTACGACATTTTTTAAACTTCTTGCTAAACTCTGTGAAAATTTTGAGGAACTACTCCTCTTCTCCACTGTCATCCCAGGGCTGCGCAATTCATGTACCTTCGAACTTCGTGGAATTATAATTTATGATGTTTGTTCCTGTTATTAAAAACAGAATTTGTATCAAATGACAGAAATTTTATGATAGTTAACTGCATAGTCACACATTTGTTCCCTACGTTAATAACTTCAAAAGCAAAAACCAGTCACACAATTGTTCCTCAGGTTAATAACTTCAGAAACAAAAATCAGCATCGAGCTTATCACATTTCTTCCCCAGGTTGATAACTGAAAAATCAAAAACCACTAACACATTGCCATAGTAAAAAACTAAAGCCAATTCAAACTCATAGCTAAAGCAAGTCACACATTGCCATAGTTTAAAACATGCAAATCCTACTAAAGAGAGGGTCCAGCTGAAGTGAACCATTTCTACAGCACAAGGTGGTGTACCAGGAGGAGCATTCACTAAATAATCCCATCAATTTATTGTGAAAATTTGAAAATAAGGCATGGTATAAGGATAAAGAAACATTATTTGTTAAGTTGAGCACTTTTGAGTTCAAAAACTATATAAACAAGGGAAATGCTACTATTCTTCAAATTAACTTCTATAACTCTTATCTGTATCTACATACAAGTTTCAAGCAGGAAAAGCAAAGTGGTTGGGATGCTAAATTTAGTGTTAAAAAATGCTAGCATAACCAACTCCAAAAACTGTACTAATACCAAGTTAGTAGGAAAATGGTGCTCCCCATTATCTAACTATGCAAGAGAGAACAAACATTTATTGTATTCAACTCTCTGTAGCAACACCTCTTAGTAGAGTACTTGAAAGGATTCAAAAGAAACATTAGCATTCAAATAATAAATAACATCCAAAGTTGAGAAAATATTTAAATAAACATTATACTTTGGCTCTACGTACCTTGTGCATTCGGAAAAAGAGTTGTCGTATGCAGAGAGTGAACTCTAAACTAAAATTCGAAGTCAAAATGTCAAAGCTTTTCCTAGTAAAATTTTAACATACAGCTGACTCGAAGAATGTGGCTGGAGTTGAATAAAATACCGCCTACTTAAAGCCCGGTTTCGGCGACGATAATGTGGAAGAAAATGCCCCCGGAGATGGAGAGTTATGGCTGAAAATGGGTACTTGAAGCCCGGTTGATGGAGAATATAGCTGGGATGGAAGCCCGGTTCCGACAACGATAATGTGGAAGCAAATGCCGCCGGAGATGGAAAGTTATGGCTGGAAATCGGTATTTGATTTGGGGGAAATGCCGACCAAAAAAATAAGCTGAACTGGAGAGAAATAGATTTCAAATCTTAAGCTACCTCTGGAGAGAAAGGAAGCTGAACTAGAGCAATTAAAAAGTCGAGCAAAGGGAACGAATATAGTCTCTTTTCTGGTGCCTTATCACCAAAATCAAGTATAGTTTCATAACACAAATCTGGATGAACTTCATTATTTGTATTTCATGTATAACAATTTTCATAACTTTCCCCAAATTGATAAATCTCCTAAATTTTCATAATTTCTCCCAAATTGACAAATCTCCTAAATTCTACCAGTCCGTTTCACATCAAGAACACAACCTACAATTCTGCCTCGACCACCAAACAGAGACCCTTCAAACATCAATAATAGCCAAGAAACGGCACCCATACATACACCCAACAAATTGAAGAACAGAGGCCAAACATTATCCAACAAATATGATATATAATAGCAAGCAAATAACCAAATATTATCACAAGAAAAGATTCAAAACCTTGATTTGAAGATGCCCAACCTTGCTTGAAACGACCGCAGAGAAGCCTTCGATTTGAGAAGAATAATCTCAATACCTTCATTTGAAGATCCCGTAAGCAACCCTTCGATTTGGATTGTGGGTTTGAGGGAGATGAAATTGATTTAACAGTTTGTCTTCGTTATGGGAGAGCCGGAGATGGCAGAGAGAGAGAGAGGAATGAGAAACGAGAGCCAGAGAGTGGTGTGAGAGAGAATTGGAAAACGCCATTTCCCGTGTTTTGGCCAGTTCCCGTATTTTGGCCAGAAAATTTTCAAAACGTGGTTTTACCCGTTTTCCATTTTCAGTGTTATTTTTAAGATTTTTTTGAGAAAAATATTATTATTCACAAATTCTCACATTTTTTACAATTTGTTTGAAATTTTATACTTTTAGAACATAGAAATAAAATACATATTCATTTTTACAAAATAAAAATTTATTGAGAATAATGTATGTGCTCAGACATACTTCTTGACCCTCAAATTTTGGCCCAAAATTTAATATTTATAGACCATTTTCAGAAACACGTTTTCGAAAATGGAAAAGAGAACGCGTTTTCACTATTTTCAAAAACTAAAAACAGAAAACGACTTGAAAACGACAAAGAGAACAGGGACTTAGCTTGTCTTTGAGCTCTATTTTCTTTCCAAATTAATTTTCAATAAAAAAAAATTCAATAAAATAATTTACCCATAAATCCAAAGTTTCTCTAATTTGTAATCATATATTCTCCATAAATCACTATTGCAAAATCTATAATCTCAAAAAATGTGGCTCAAATATTGATATAATGTTTTCAACAATAAAAAATATTTCAATATATTCTTGAAAATTTTGTGATCGATAAATATAAGGTTTTTTCAACTAATCTTGACACTAAATGTATAGAATATTGGAAGTATGATGAAAAGATCTTAGTCGATAAGTATTCTTCATAAATGAAATGGTTATGAAACAAACCTCCGTGCCCTCTCGAAGGTCCAAGGTGTTTCTGCTACTCGGATAAGCAAATATTACCTCCGAAATGAGGTTCGGGTTTTCTCCCTCGTTGTACCTCCGACGTGAGAATTAGTAGAGAATTTGTGAATGCAACGTAGGAAGAAAAGATAGAATGTGTATTTAGATAGACGAAATTTTTCAGATCCATACCTGTCTCGCCTTAGGAGTATTTATAGGTGATTGAAGCCATATAACTATTGGGTGATTATTGTGCCACGTGTCCCACGTAACATCTCCAACCACTCCCCCGTTTTGAGTAGAAGTAGGGCTGGGCAAAATGTCCGAACAGAACTGAATCGGACCAGAACCGAACCAAACCGAGCTGGTTTTCTTAACTTAAAAACCCGAAGAACCGACAACCGAAGAACCGAAAAATTTTGGTTCGGTTCTCGGTTCTAGACCTAGAACCGAAGAACCGAATGAGAACCGAATTTTTTTTGATAAATCAATTTATTTTATTTTTTCTAAACAAATTAACAATTTTTTGTTTTAACTATTTGATATATATATATATATATATATATATATATATATATATATATATATATATATATATATATATATATATATATATATATACCTTAACCTAACACGGGTTTAATTTTGGGCTAGTTTGTAGTTTTGTTTTTATTTCTTATTGAACTTAGTTTAGATTGGGTTTGATTTCAGTCTTGGGTTAGGCTTTAGTTGATATTTTAGCCATTCATGGTTGGGTTTAGGGTTTAGTTGCTAAGATCGAATTTCGTATTTATATCTACTTCTTGTTATTAAGCCCATGTTTGGCCAGCATTCTTGTGAAAAAAAAAATGAAGAATTGGACCATTTTTTTCAAATTAGTGGGCCCCTCCCTCTTACAAGTTGGTCAAATATTTCGGCTGGCCCCATGTCTAACGGTAAGAAAATTTCTAGAAATTGGAAAAAATGCCCTCCAAATAGAGGTTAATATTAGTATCTACTTTCAGGTGTATTTATGTAATATTATTTTAAATATTAAAAAATTTAATTATAGTACGGAACCGAACAGAACCGAATCGAACCGAGACGAACCCGAACGGTTCCAAAATTATATTTGGAACTGACGGTTCCATTTACTAAAGAACCGAAAATTTCTGGAACCGAAAAAAACCGAACCGAACCGACCCGCGCCCACCCCTAAGTAGAAGACATTCACTTATACAGTGGTTGGTTATGTCATGATAACTATTAAATGGTTCCCACCTAAGTCATGACAATTTTTATGGTTAAGTATTGTGTTGGTCTCATAGTGGTGTTGACATATGATTCAATATAACTCCATTTGTTTTTATTATAATAAACAAATCACTTATGTTTATAACAAGTTTTGTTTCTTGAATTTTTCGTGAATACATTTTCTTAAACATTCAAAAACTCAAATCGTCATCCGTTAAAGAACAAGCAATCAAATGAGACTCGAAGAGAACAAAAACGTTGAAGATTAAAGTTTAGAAGTAGTCTATCGGAACTTAAATGCAAAATTATTAACTTATCGACTCTTAACAAGTGTATAAAGCTCAAATTATTTTCATAATCCATCACTTGCATAAAAATGTTTTTCATTCATAATATGAAATATTGAAATGCAATTTTTAAAAAAAAAAAAATTCAACTTTTGGTCAACCGAAAATTCAAACTTTGGTCGATCAAAATGCAGAATTGGTCCAACGGTTTGATTTCTCAATGGCTGTACACTTTCGGGAAACCGAAAGTGACCGAGAGATTCCCTTTTGCTCTATAAATATTCATTCCTTTTGCATTCAATTTTCAACTACTTACAATAGATTTTTAAAGAGTTTATTTATTGAATATCGTTGAGTTTACTTGATTTTAAATTCTATTTAGTTTATTACAGAGAATTTCTTGATTGATCGAACTAATTTTCATCTATCTCATCAAGATTTCCTTTCGCAAAGAAATTTTCTCAATCTCATCTATTCTTCATTCTTGATAGAAGTTTTCTTTGCCAACACTTATATTTATGTGTAAATCTCTTTTCATACTTAACTTGTATTATTTGTTAAGAGAGATCATAGGTTGAAAATTTTGATACAAATATACAAATTATTTCAATATTCATTATTTATCAAAGTTTACAACACAAACACTTGAGCTTTATTATTTGCGATCTATTGAAGTGTTATCACAACTCTCTAAATACTTGATTATATCATTTGTTAAGAGAGCTATTTCAATTGTAAAACTATTATTTATACTTTAGTGGTTTCGAGAGACTTGTGAAAACTCGATTGTTGTTAAGGAAAAGTGCTCCTTGTTGAAAGTCACTTAATGATAGGTGCTCCTTGTTGTAAATTACTTAAGGATCGGTACTCCTTATTTGCAAGTTACCATTATAGTGCATTTGGCCTTACTCGTAATGGAGAGTTTGGTAACGGGGACGTAGAACACATTGTGTATCAAAGCCCATTAAATTGGTTTATTATCTTTACATTATCGTACTTTATTTTATATTGTACTATATTCATACTTGAAATAAGTTATCGAATTTGCATATTTAATTCTAGTATTATACTTTGCGTTCATATATTGTGTATTATATTGTTTTGAGACTAAGTGTCGAAAAAGTTTCAAAAATCAATTCACCCCCTCCTGGTTAGTTATTCTTGGGTTATCAAGTGGTAGATGGCTTCATAACGAACGTAGAGGCCCTCATAGTGGTAGATGTCCTAATATAAATGTAGAGAACCCCATAATGGTTGACGATTTCATAATGGTAGACAGTCTAGTGTGAGCTAGAAGGCTTTATAGAAGTAGACGACCTAGTATAAACGTAGATGGCCTCATAGTGATAGACGGCCTAGTAGAACGTAAATGACCTCACAGTAGTAGACTACCTAATATGAATGTAGATGACCTCATAATGGTAGACGTCCTAGAATGAATGTAGAAGGTTCAAAATGTGATAGACAGCCTAGTGTGAACGTAGAGAGCCTCCGTAGTGTGAACATAGAGAGCCTCGTAGTGGTTGACAACTTCATAATGGTAGACGACCTACTATGAACGTAGAGGGCCTCATAGTGGTAGATGGCCTAGTCTGAACGTAGAGAGCCTCATAGCGGTAGACAGTTTAGTATGAATGTAGAGGGCCTCATAGTAGTAGACGACCTAGTATGAATGTAGATGGCTTCATAGTGGTAGATGACCTACTATAAACGTAGAGGTCTCATAGTGGTAGATGACCTAGTATGAACGTAGAAAGCCTAATAGTGGTAGACGGCCTAATATAAATGTAGCTGACCTCATAGTGGTCGACAGTCTCATAGTAGTAGACAGTCTAGTATGAACGTAAAGGGTTTCATAGTGGTAGACGGCTTAGTATGAACATAGAGGCCTCGTAGTGGTAGACGACATAATATGAACGTAGATGACTTCATAATGGTAGACAACCTAATATGAATGTAGAGGATCTCATAGTGGTCGATAGTTTCATAGTAGTAGACGACCTGTATGAATGTAGAGAGTCTCATGGTAGTCGACGACCTCATTATAGTAAACGTCCTAGTATGAACGTAGAGGGTCCCATAGTAATAGACAGCCTAATGTGAACATAGAGATCCTCATAGTTGTCAACAACCTCATAATGATAAACGGCCTAATATGAATGTAGAGGGCCTCATAGTGGTCGACGGTCTCGTAGTGATAGACAACCTAATATGAATGTAGGGGTCTCGTAGTGGTAGATGACCTAGTATGAATGTAGAGGGTCTCACAGTGGTAGACGATTTAGTAGAACGTAGAGAGCTCAATAGTGGTCAACAGTCTAAAATGTGGTGCTCTACGTAGAGTGTCAATTGAGGAGTTTTCACCTTGTTGACTATCGTGATAATTATTGATGTCATATAATATCAATAAAGAACATTGGTATTTATCTCTGTTTGGTAGATATTTAAATCGAATTTTTAATAGGTTTTGATAAAAGTTAATGGAATGCTTGGTTGAAAAGTTGTGAGTTTATAAAATATACGTTTAAAATTAATTATTGATTTTAATTTAGATTTTAATCAGATTTTTTAACGATACAAAACATAAATTAATTTCTTATTACTACCACGCAATTCAAAAGAAATATTGTTCACGAGAATCGAAAATTAGTTGATATCATAAATATTTGTCTTGAACCAGGAAAGTCGATATTCTAACATATAAAGTTGCATCATTCATTGCACTTTCTAACAAATCGTGAGTTATACCTTTGTCTTACTTTCTTTTAAGACACTCCACTCCAATAATAAAAAGTATGTATGATTCTTGCATTTTTTATTACCTAACCTGCTCCCACTATAATCATAATATGGCCCAGTAAAAAGGATTTTTGGATTATTTGATAGAGATTTTGATAAAAGTAAATAAAATATTTATTGAAAATAAAAATTTTGATTCTAATGAATTGAACAAAACTCATAAAAAAAATTTAGCAGTTTTATCAAATATACACTAGGAAGTAAGCAAAATAGATACCTGCTAACTCCATTTCTATATATACAGGCCTATTTGCCATTGTAGAATCACGAACAATATGAATATATCCGCTAAAAAACCCTGCAAATTATACAATGAAGAAAATGACCAGAAAATGGAGGTAGAATTTGAGTCCGTTCTACTTCCAGGCTTGCCAAATCATCTTGCTCAGATTTGTCTTTCCACTCTCCATCCTTCTGTTCTCTACAGGGTGTGCCATTCATGGCGGCGTTTAATTTACTCCCCTTCTTTTCCTCCATTTTCCTCTCTTTACACGGTTCTTTCGCGTCCAGATTCTGTTGATTTCTGCTGTTTTGATCCTATTTCGTCCACCTGGAAGGAGCTGCCAAGTCCTCCATCGGAACCACCTCTGTGCCTCCTCCGCCGGCATCCCTCTTTCATATCAAGATCTCTTCCTATTCAGTCTCTAGCAGTTTCAGGGCGCTTAGTTTTGATATCCGCCACCACTCATAAGTTTCTTCCAGCGTTAAGCCATCCATTAGTCTTCGACCCTTTATCCAGTAACTGGACTTTTGGCCCTCCACTGTCTAATCCACGCCGCTGGTGCGTAGCGGGTTCTGCACAGGGTGCAGTATACATAGCAAGTGGCGTTGGTGCGCAGTACCACAGCGATGTAGCACGGTCTGTCGAGAAATGGGACATGAACAAGAAGGAAATGGACTGGAACTGGGAAAATATGGCTTCACTTAAAGACGGGAGGTTCAGTAGAGAAGCTGTGGAAGCACTTGGGTACAGAAACAAGCTTTACATGGTAAATGTAAACGGAAAAGCCCCTAAAGACGGGATTGTTTATGATTTCTTGACGAATCAGTGGGAAGAAATGCCGCGGGGGATGCTTGCCGGATGGATCGGCCCGGCTGCCGTGGATGGTGATTTTATATACGAGGTAGATCAGGAAAATGGTTCTCTTAGCAAGTATAATGCAGAAAATGATTGCTGGGAGAATCTGATCGAGTTCTCGGAGCATCTAAAAGGTGCTGAATATATAGCTGCAGGCGGAGGAAGAGTTTGTGCTGTTTGTGCCGGTGGTGGAGAGATTCTCGTGGTTGACATTTTAGCGACACCAGCTAAGATTTGGGCGGTGGCTCCACCACCTGAATCGGAAGTTGTAGCTATTCATATACTGCCAAGGATGACTCATTTTGAGAACTAATCCTCAAAAGTTTATTTCCTACAAATGCCCAGATTATGTAATATGGAAATATATCTAGTAATATTATTTATCTTAAGCAGCAATTATGTGTTATTAATTTTGTGAAGAATGTTATCATAAGCTCATGACAGTTCAAGAGTATATATCGTCCAGTTTCATAGAAATTAAAATTTATATTTTCACGGAATTCAAAATTAACAATTAACTTTACTATGAGACAAACAATTTTTAATCAAAAATTTCATTCATTTTTATCAAAATATGCTAAAAATATGATTTTAATCTCCATCAAACAGAAGCCTAACGATCTTATGTTAACCAATTTTTTTTCATTTGTTGTGTTTGATGAAGAATGTTCTTTTATATTGAACATTTGCACTTAAGAGTGACGAATTCCTCTTGAATCAAGTAAGAGCTTGTTTATGACAAATTGCACTTATTGATCTTATCTTAATCATCTTATTCAAGAATCGAAACGAATTCTAAATTATGAAACAGAATCGAAACGAATATATTTACGTTTGTAACTAATGATTCAATTTATAAGATTCTTATTGGTTTCGATTGTTTAGTTCTCTCCAAAACTGATAGTTTCATTTGTCTCCTGCCCCTATTATGTTAGCGTCGTCCCCTCTGTAACAATAAGGTTAGTAAGTCCATTAGTATTCTCATTACCATTTTAAAAGTTTCCAAGCAACCTTGCCATGGGAGTGTCGTTTTAGTATTTAACCATCTTTTACAACTTGATGATTTTCTTTTGATTAATAAAAACGGTTGAATTTCAACTTTGAGGGTCCCCCACAGCCCTGTCCATAGAGCATTGTGGAGGAGGTAAATCATGGAATGTGCCTCAGTAGGCCCGTATAAAATATATCATACTGATACCCACAAAGAGTTCAATTACATACCTTGTAAGAGGCAAGAATTGAACCCTCACACTGCGACTGTCAGCTCAGTTGAGATTACCACACTTATGTCCTTTACACCACCAAACTATGCTCCAGGGGGCTTCTTTTGGATAATATTATCTAGTAATAGTGGTGCTAGAGCACCAATGTATATAATATTATGTGGTATATATTTAATTAAAAGTGAAATTAAGTAAATTATTTAATTATACATTTTATTCAATGATATTTAATGTCATCTAAATTAGTGTAGTAACATCAATAATGCTACTCAGTGATAGAAAACAGAGTTTTAGACAGGTGCTGTATTGGCATTGCCTGCATGGATAAGTTTTTTTTTTTTGGGCCACGTAACCCCTTTTTTTAATCCTCGTCACTGAACATGTTTGTGTAGCATGATTAAAATAACATTACTGTTTTCTTTCTTCAATTATATTATTTGTAAAATCATACTTAATAACAATGATTGATAATGTTGGTGTTGTCAAAACTCGAATCATTGATTTAAAAAGTAAATTTTTGAAATGGATGAATGTCATGTCAAATGAAAATTGTCAAATTAAATTGTAAACGTGACTTGATTCTCCATCCTTTAGAATAAAAGAACACACGACAACCTAGGAGTCGCACGTTGAATACACTATCTTTTGTTAGCCGAGATTTAGACAAAAAGTAGTACAGTGTATGATCCTTGCTTTTACAACATCAACCCCGTTTTTTGGGCTGGACCAAAAAAGTCACATCTATTAAAAAATAAAAAGTTTCGTAATTCACAAAACTCAATTTGTGTACACGTGGTGTGTTTAGATAAGACCATAGGCTTGACGCTTGAAAGCAAAAGATTAAGTTTCTGTTTAATTTTAATATCCAATCAAAATTAATCATATTTTTTTATGAGATTCTTAATTTTTTTAACCATACGTTTAATTAACTTTTATCAAAACCTCCAAAAAATTTAATTTTTATCTACACCTAATAGTGGCTAAGAGAATATTGTTAGATAGTTCGAATATCCTTAAACGAAAACTATAAGAAAATCATATATGCCGTAAGGCGTATTCTTCTAGTATAAAAACCATGTTCTTGATCTATGGTCAGTATTCTTGTATTGTGAGTATTCTAAAAAATATATATATATATATATATATATATATATATATTTGTCTTTTTAATCTCAGTTAGAAACGTTATACCACGTTTACTTAAACAAGACTTCAAAAAGATAGATATATAAGACGAAACACTTGAATCACATAGTACGATTACATGTGAGCACATGGACATGCATGTACATGAACTATAAGTCTAATGTACATGAGTGTAAAAATAAATATGTTCCATTTCGTCGATGAAAGAGTATAGGATCTTATTAAAGTAAAAATTACCAACTATGTTTATTCCATCAAAGATACGTAAATAAATGAGAAGATTTTAAAAGAATTCTTCGTCTATAATTCGTCACAAGCCTAAGAAGAAATGCTTCTGGGTTAAAGGAGGGTTTTAAAAAGGAGAATTTAAAACCAACCTAAAAGCAAATTAAAGCAATAAAAGTCATGATTAAAGAGGTTGTTCGTATAATATAAATAAAGGAGAGGCGTGTATCCCACTCATTAATAAATGCTGAGAAAACTTGCAGTAGAGTCATCATTCACTTGGTAATTATTAAAAGTTGAACCACAACCTTAAGGGTCCCTCACCACCCCATCCTAAGGTATAAGAATTGTCATATTAGTACCTACAAAGAGTTCAATTTTATACCTTGTAAGAAGCAGGAATTGAACCATCACACTGCAGCTGCTAGCTCAACTGAGACTACCTCACTCATGTCCTTTGCACTACTGAACTATGCCCCATGAAGCTTATCATTCACTGGGTAATTATTGATTGCACGAGAATAACCGGGGAGCACGCAGATCCTAAAAACGCAAATCTCCACTCATTAAAAAAGTAAAAATAAATAAATTCCAAAGTAAAACTTAGTTTATATTTTTTAAAAGGAACTCAAGAAATTTTCGTATTGAATGGTTGGTTGGTTAGTTTGCGTTTACTAAAAGTGCTATTTTCCCTTTTTCAAGTCAATTTAAAAGGATCCTCTTTATATCAATTTCTTCCCTTCTCCGTAACAAAGGTAATACGATACACTTATTAATACTGTTGGAACATGGATTACTCAATTTCTTCACACTGTTGCAACATTTCTTATTTCTTTAATCTTATGAATCAATCAGTAACAGTGGAATAAGTTTCGACAAATTACAAACTAATAAATTTTATATTGTTGAACATATATATATATATATATATATATGATCTAATGAGCACCGGTGCTCATCTTATCCTAAGCACCGATGAGTTGGCACATTAATTCATTGGTGGATAAAAATTTTGTGAGTTCCAATCCACCAATGATTTAATTTCCCAACTCATATGTTCTTATGTTAATATGAGCACCGGTGCTCACCGGTGCTCATTAGATCATTTCTGTATATATATATATATATATATATATATATATATATATATATATATATATATATATATTTTTTTTTTTTTTTTTTTTTTTTTTTTTGATATACAGGTATCCTAACTTAAACCAGACTATGTCCTGGTCCACCCATCCTCGACCCCTCAGTGATGAGTGGAGGTTAATCGCGGGATATGCCCAAGTTGACCAAGGTTTGTGCACCTTTTATACTCTTGGCCCCAAGGGAGCCTTCCTCCATAGATATTACATCAACAAACTGCTCCACCCAAATTGAGTATTATAACACGCACTGCTCCATCCAGGAATCGAACTCCCCACCCTGAGATTGCAAGTCCAGCAATGCCCATCCTTTGCCAACTTGGATGTGCCCCGGGGGGCATATATATGACATATTTGAATTTATTTTGAATGGGTGGTATGCAAATTTAATTATATATTGTTGTTAAAATCAATTTAAACAGTTTATACATATTTATTTTTTTACCTGCGGTTTGATATCGGTTCGATCCCCGGTTAAACCTTTTGACTCTTGACCTTTTTTCGATTCAATGTTGGGTTGGGTTTCAAAACACTGCTCCTATATCATTCCTACTTAACTCATTCACCTTTTTTATTTCTGTGTTGCTCTCTTTCCCTCTCCTTGTATCCCTTCGTCTATTGTAGCCCCTTCCTTACCCATAGTCTTTAGCACCCCTTAAGTATATGAAAGTCCAATTGACCACATCCCAATGTTGTCGTCCTGAAGTTGCCAAAAACTTGCCCACCACACTAACAATTTGTGTCAATTACGATCTTGTACAAACCCTAGCATGCATTAGACAACCTATTGCACTAACGTATGAAACCTGTGACACATTTTCATCCTCATAGTGATGGCAAAAAGCTCGCCGTCTCTGCTCGAGCCCGGGCCGGCCCATGGCCTGGGCGAGCCTGCCCATTATTATATATATATATAAATTTAAATGAAATTTTTTTTAAAGAGACACATTGCGGCGGCAACAACTTGCTTTATTCTTGCACATTGCGAGTAACGACGAATAAAAAATCCAAGAAACCCGAGCTGGCTTGGTCCGAGCCTGCCTCATTTTTTTGGCGGTGCTTTGCTCGGCTCGGCACGGGCCCAAAAAAGATCGGGTTCAGCTCGTTGACATAGCTACATCCTCAGCAAATATCTTTGGGCACTGAGCGATAGACAATCTAAAATTATTCGTCAAAGGTGTACTCACTTATTTTGCATTACCCATAATGAACCTCTCTAACACCTTCACAACATAATTATACTAAAATGTTACGAAAAACGAGAATTGACAATATGAAAAATAAGAACAAGAATACAAAATTTACGTGAAAACCGAACTTGAGAGAAACCACGGATACAGAATGTGAATAATTCTCTACGTCAAAGAAGATTGATTACAATAGTTGTAGTTAATTCCAATATATAATACAATGAAGAGTCTAAAATATAGTGAAATCCTAATATAACAAGCCTAACATATAATGGAGTCCAAGGGTGGCCAATGAGTAGTGTATCCTCCTTCTTGATTTTCTTGAGTTGTCTTTGACCTCTTTGACTCCTTCAACATGATATCGTCTTTGATGATGGTTTTTATCCACATATTATGTTAGCGTACTTTGAAATTAAAGGCAGATTTTTTTTTCTAACTTTTATGCTTAATTTGTATTATGCTCATAAGTATTCAACTTGTTAAATTACGATAATTAAAAGTTTAAGTTGTTAAATGAAAAAATAAAAATAAAAATTCGTAGACGTCTCTTTCAACTTTTATCAAATGATCGTTCACTCGACAATAGAAGTAAATGCAATAGAAATATGTGTGTGAAACTCAAAGATTCGGGCAGCGTATCCAATAAAATCTTCTGAAGAATAAACATGAAATTGACGAGGGAATTGCGAACATGAAAGCGATAAGAATTCAAGAAAAATGCCAAGACGAAAGCTTTTTTGTTAGAACATGACGAGACAAGTGTGGTATTATTTATTGTGAACAACTTCACTACATACTTTTCAACCACTTGAGATTTATATATTCCACCTCAAACCACTCTTACCATTTTATAATTATTAAAATGCTATATATCTATAAAGTTGCACATTCAAAATCTCTACTATCTTGTTTTTTCTGCGTCATTTCATCATCAATTGAAAGGCGGTGGAAGAATGTTTGAAACTAAGCACGCCTTTTTAGCCTCATTATCTAAAAATTCATTTTTTTTTTAATTTTTAAGTAAGCAATTTTCACATAAAATAATTTTACACGTAAATTCAAAACATTTTCCTACATTTTAACTATACACTCTCCTAAAAATCACTTTTAAAACCTCATTTTCTCAAAAAATAAAAATAAAAATAGAAAATGAAGCTCAAATATAGCCCAAGTATGGTATTGATTATTAGAAAAAATATATATATTATTTTTAATATTTTCTTCATTAATATGGTTTAATATTGTACAAATTATCTTAAAAATTAGCACAAACTTTTAAGAATAAGTGCTTCATATTTTACATTATATACCTGAGAGATATTCGCATGTCAAACTAAATCCTTACTCCTATAAAAGAGAGGATATGAAAAATACTGTTCATTTGTGCACTTCCGTTTTCACACCACTGTAGCGAAACCCGTTATGCACTGTTCATCCAGACAAATAAAATTAATGTAGCCTACATTGTTGACTTCAATTCAACGATTATCTCAAATCTGTGCTGGGATATTTTAAAAGCCATTTAACTGATCTTCCCTGCACCGCCTCCAGTCCAGACGGAAGAAGCTGCAAAATACTAAAGAAGCTGCACCGCCTCCGATCCCAGGCGAAGAAGCTGCGCCGCAATGAAATCGCGACGGAAGGTCCGACACTCCGATCGAACCTCTGTCCTCCTCCAGAAATTTGCAAAATGAAAAGCGGGTCAGGCCAATTCTCCACCGTCTGGCTTGCCTACGACACTCGATCATCCGTGCGTCTTTTTTCTTCTAATTCCGCATTTTTATTTATGTATATTCATTAGAGATCACTGTGAGTTTTATATTTATTTTAATTTAATGATTGAACTAATGGTTTATGAACAATTTGATTTAAATTACTGCTGTATATTTCATTTCATTTTGGCTTATGATTTTCTTTATTATGTATCATACTCGCATTTTTTTATTTATTCAGTTTTGCGAACTGGTATTATATTTCAGTCAGATTACTTGCTTGGGTAGTATAAGCCTTTACCTGATCTCAACAAGGCTGCAAACTATTTCTTTACATGACAATAAATAAAATAAATATATAATATGCCTTTCAGTGCCTCAATTTTTTCGGAAAAGATTATGGAACTACATTATAGTTTGGCAGTGTGCTATTTTTGTGATGCTTGTTGGATCCAATTTTCTAACACTAACCTGCCTCTGAGAAGCTGAAAGACTTTGTTTGAAGCCTTAAATTCAGGTACATAGTGGTGTTCATCCTAATCTTGAATTTTGTAACTCTTATTATTGAGACAATGGTATGACTTTTAGTCAAGTAGTTCGAAATAGTAGTTAAACCATATACTATTATATTTCAGAAGATTTAATGGTTTCTTGAACATAAACTCAATGACATTATGCGTATGTTTGACTTATGAATTATATAGCGCTATTAAATATTTATGTAGTTTTAGATGCTATTATTTAATAATTCTTATTTTAAAATTCAGAAAGTCATTCAAATTCATGAACAGTAAAGAACATTGTTGGGATTGTTGAGAATTGATTGACTAAATGATTTATTAACCTATGTTAATACTATCTTTTCATATGCTGACACGTTGATCTGGTTTCAATTTGCTATTGAGAATAATTCTGCAAAAGAGGCTTCGGAAAATCACCATTGTCAAATCTCTATTTGCTGCACAATTATTTCGATCTTTCGCACTATTTTAGTCTCTTCGTCAGCAATCCAATTCCATCCAGATAGAAAATGAAGCTACCATGACATTTATCGTGATCATACTTGGGATTTCATGGCTAAATGGGGTTTATATTTCATTTGTTATATTTAGGCATTCAATTGATTTTCTTAACTTCGGATTTCAAATCCTGTGAATTTTGTACTCATTTTTTATTTGTTTTTGTGGCTACAATTTTCTATTTTTAGCTGGTGGATTCGAGAGTTGTAGTACTTTGTACTTCTTGAGTTGTTCTAAAATTCTTCAAGAAGAAGAAAACCAAACATAGATAAAACATTGTGACCTTAAGTATGTTGATCTCATATTAGATTTGCTGCAGATGACTTTGTGATGTCGGTTCAATTTGCGTTTCTCTTTGTTCAAATTAGGTTTTTTTTTGTTTTATAAGTGCTTTTTTAAGCTGGCGTTTGTTGATGGCTTGAACTTCAAATGTTGCATGTTTTTAAGTTACTTTCATCTCCCTGTTTCTTGCTGTGAAGTTAAATAACTTGGCAAACTTACTAGGAATAACTTACAGAGAAGCAGGAGAAAACACGAAAAAAGTGATAAAAAAACCTCACAAGGTCGGTGAAAGATTGTTTTGGGAATACCTTTGCTATCATACGCTATAAATTGGATTAAAATAATTGGATTGTGTGAGGAAGGAGGTGGCATAACTGGCTTTTATGGGAGTAGATGTATTAATACTAAAGTGGCTGCAAATGTTCAAATATCCTTTTGATTTGGAATGTTAAATAGATTATGTATGCTATTCTGGTAAAATTCCAATTGATTGAGGTTTGTTTCTTTGATATTGGTATCAATAGATATTTCTCATATAAAAATTAAGATATCACTTCCAATGTCGTTAAAGTAGCTTGGAGTGGTAAACAAATATTTTTGGTAAGTGTTTCTTAAACTTTAATTGAACAGTTCTGTGAGTGAAAAATGGAAATGAATAGTAAATCTAAAACTCTCTTATATAAATTCCAAACCAAAGGAAACCCTCTCATCAGGAAGCAAGAACAAGATTATACCTGTTTAGAAAATGATAAGAATCATTCCAAAACTTCAAATTTCATATAATTTGAAGTAATACCCAATGAAGAAACCTTTGATGCATAAATGTATAAGAGGATCTCATGAAGAAGACTAATAATTATTACATTTCAACTTTATTTTTCACATTTTGTTGAAAGGTATGATCAAAATAACAAGACATCAAACACACCCTTACTAAGCTATGGTATGGATAACAAGTACAATGCCCAAAATAAACTTGTAGTGGACGACATACATATTTTTTGCCAATCAATCAGAGGAAAGCTACCTTTTCTAAAAAGATTCGAGGAAATCAAATATTTTGCAACCACCCAATTTTCGCCTCTCTCTTATAACATGACTATAATATTGTGTAATTCTTGTGAATGGAAGATGCTTCAAATTTGAGCAAGATATGATAACTATCTAAGACATCCTTTCCTCATTTTATCCTCACTTTCTGCTAGCTCCACTTATTAGATTATAACCCCATTTTTTATTGGATTTTAATGTGACTAAGCATCCATCTTAATCAATTCAATTCTGATTATTTTTTCAGCATTTTGCCCTTTAATATCCCAACTTCCAATAGCAAAACACAAATCCCAGTCCCTTCCACAAAAAGTTTGTGATGAGAAATGTATAGTGAGTTTATCATGCAAGAACAACAATAGAAGTGCCTTATTTAGTATGTCTTACATGGACATGAAACTTTTTCTGTTTCCAAATAGCAAAAGCATAATATTTCATCCCAAAATTCATCATTTTAGATTGATGGGAGATATTTTGTATTGTATAACATGCCATCTTTTACTTCCGAAGAGGGCCACCAGCTTGTTGACATGGAGATTGTGCAAAGTAGGATCAATAGCATTGTGGAGATAAACTTAGTTTGCATTAGTTTTGGAGGATAAATCATCAAAATTAGAAATTTGGAAAACCATTTTCTGATTTAATTAAAACTCTACTAAAAGCTAATTGCGAGCACCAAATTTGGTGCGAACAAACCTAGCCTTAATGTTTCTTTGCTTATACAAAAGTATGGCTCTGGAGGAATAAGAGGAACTATTATTGCCACATCGCAAAACCAAGCTTTCAGTTTGCTGCTAAATATCATGACTTGGTTGTTTTGATTAACCTTTCAGGTATTCTTTCGTAATTGAATTCAACTCCTTGGATTGCATGCAATGTTGCTTGGTTGATTGGTTGGGTGTTAATATTGGAATACACTATTGGAGGGTCTGCAGTTGCTCGTGGCATATCTCCAAATTTGGTGCTGTACATTTCTCTTATATTTAGCCATTTTATTAGGTCTCTTCATGTGTGTGTGAGGATTCATCTTTTATTTTATTTAAGGACATAAATAAGCTAGAATTTGCTTTTCTTTGCCTTCCATAATCTCAGCTTCTGTCTTCCATACATCAATCTATATTTGGTACTACATATCTTCTTCTGCATAATGATGTTGTTATTGGCCAACTTCCAAGCCTTTGAATCTTAATCATCCATTTATGATATCCAGTGAAGTCATTTGCCTTCATTTATAATGCTTAGTTTAGCCCTGTTTGCCAGTTGATTTTATTGGAATTAAGAAATGTCTACCGATCACTGCATTTATATATATACTATTCTCCCAACAGGCCTTACTTTTTGGAGGTCCAGATAGTCTCCCTTCTTTTCTAGCTCATTAGACTATCCCAGGGCTTGATATTGTGGTGGACCCATATGGAGCTATCTTGGTGTTTGTAGTCACCGGGCTTTTGTGTGGGGGAATCAAGGAGGTATCTTTTCTCAACATGTTTGTTTCATTGAAAAAAATGTTCATCTCTCTGACTTTGTCTTCATTTGTAAATCTCGCAACGTAATACACGCATATTTACTCTATTTACGGCGCCTAAGTATATAGATATAAATTATCTTTGTGAACGCGTGGCTATAGTTTTGGACCTGCAGCAGATCTGACTAAAATTGAAAAATACCATAGAAATTCTAATGAAAGAAAAGATATCCTTTCCTCCTCTATAAAATTTTTCAAGCTTTCGCGGTGAAATTTGCCGACTTATTTAAAAAAAAAAAAAAAAATTCTGCAACTGACTTACTCGTATTTTGCCACTTTCTACCCTATATATATAACATGCAAATGCACTAAGTGCAATTGCAATCACACAGTGTGAAGTGGCAGCACAATCTCTTCAAGGTAGATTTATATTCATTGTTGTTATATTTTTGCCTTTTCATTTCAATGTTTTTTTTTTTTGCAGCATGGTTTACGTTTTTCCATTTTTGTTTAGTTTTATATTTTTGTTGTTCCCTGTCTTCCGAGAGTTGAAATCATTTTTTTTTTTGCTACCGCCTTCCAGTTTTGTCATTTTTGTTTAGTATATATTATTTGCCGTCTTTCTTTGTTGCGTTATAAATTATTTTCTTGCCTGATAGTATGTAGGTTTAAAATTTTATACACGGGGAGTTTCACAGTGAGTTATTTTTTCTCCGGTTAATTCGATTTTTTTTAAAAACCTAAAAAAACGAAATTCTATTATTCATGAAACACGGAGCGTTTCAAATTTTTAAGTAAGAAGAACAAAATAGACATCCACTTAATTAAAACAAAAAAAAAATCGTTTTGTCAATTTCCGGTCCATTTCCTCTTCAAACTCTAACGTCCTACATCAATATATTTGATGAAAGTGATTATTAATTGTTAACAATTTTTTTTTTTCTACAGTTGTAAAAAAAAAAAAAAAAATTACACTTAAACTTCCCGTGCGTGCACGGGGAGCATCAAACTCCCCGTGTGCGCACGGGGAGATTGCAATAAAAAAAATTTTTGTTTTTGTTTTTTTTTATCAAATTCCAAAAAAAATTCAATAATATTCATAATCCACTTACCAAATTTACAACTACAATAGTTTAGTTAATTCAATTAGGATTCACCTTTCACCCTTAAGTTTTAAAATTTTATCGTGTTGATATTCAAGCAAGAAGTATAGTTTTTTGAAATGTGAATGTTAAACAGAAGGAAGAAAAAAAATTTAAATAAAATGGTTTGGTGAACTCCCCGTGAGCGCACGGGGAGAAACTAACTCCCCGTGCGCACACGGGAAGATTGCAATAAAAAAAAATTTTGTTTTTTTTTTTTTATCAAATTCCAAAAAAACATTAAATAATATTCATAATCTACCTACCAAACTTACAACTACAATAGTTTAGTTAATTCAATTAAGATTCACCTTTAATCCTTAAGTTTTTAAATTTTGTCGTGTTGTTATTCAGACGAGAAGTATAGTTTTTTGAAATGTGAATATTAAACAGAAGGAAGAAAAAAAAATTTAAATAAAATGGTTTGGTGAACTCCCCATGCGCGCACGGGGAGACACCAACTCCCCGTACGCGCACGGGGAGTTCACTTCTCCCCGTGGCGCACTGTCACGGACTTGCTGTTTTCCTCAAGCACCGTGCGGCACTTAGTGTCTCGAACTTCCGCCCCTGCGGTTTTTACACTAAGTCAGCCTCCCAACTAGCGTCGAGGTCTTAGAAAGGCACCAAGTAGAACACTTAGGCAAGAACTTAAAGAAGGAACACAAGTGTTTATAAATAAAGCTTTATATTGAACAAAGAGGCTTTACAATGCATATAGCTTTACAACTTCACTCTCTTCGAGCAAATGAATGAACCTACCTATCTATTTATAGTTAAAGCCATTCATAATGGATGACTAGGATCAATTTGATCCAACGGTCTATATTTCCTCTCTAGAATTCTCTACAATTATCCATACTAAGATATTTACAAAGAATTAACTAGGAGTCTCTAGAATAATCTACAAGTGTTAGACTTGCTAATTATCTAGAATCATCCATGATCTTCTAGGTGGTTTCATGTTCCATCCTTATCTAGAACCTTCCGGATTAGTCTCAAGACACCCTTGTTCTAGATAATTCCACCATCTTTGTTATGAAACGAGCGGGTCGTGACACTCTCCCCCGCCTAATTAGGCGACGTCCTCGTCGCCGTGTAGTGCTTCAGTTTGTCTTCGAACTGCCACAAGTCTTCTTGTGCCTCCCAGGTTGCTTCGGACTCGGGCAATCCTTTCCATTTGATTAAGTATTGTTTGCAAGGAGGTACTCCACGCCTCCGAACCACGCGGTCCGCCAAAATCTCATCAACCTCCTTGTCAAAGGACTTAGTCACAATCGGGGGTGCCCGTTGCGACTCGCTTCGGCTAGGGTCTTTCATGTCCTCATGGAATGGCTTCAACATACTTACATGAAAGACCGGATGAATCTTCAAAGTGCTAGGTAGGTCAAGGCGATAGGAGACCTTGCCAACCTTAGCAACAATCGGGAACGGCCCTTCATACCTCCGCACCAAGCCTTTGTGAACACTTCGGTATGCTTTGAACTGTTGCGGCAATATTTTCACGAGGACTTGGTCACCAACCTTGAACTCCAACGGCCGTCTCTTCTTATCTGCCCACTTTTTCATTCGTCTCCGGGCCTTGTCCAAGCAGGAACGAGCTAAGTCGGCATGCTCCTCCCAAGACTTAGCCATTTTATAGGCTCCAGGACTTTTCCCTCCTTCAATGGAAGTGGACAAAGTGTGGGGCGTTAGTGGTTGTTGCCCGGTTGCCAACTCGAATGGACTCCGCCCCGTAGCCTCACTCCTTTGTAAGTTGTAGGAAAATTGAGCAACGTCTAGAAGCTTGGCCCAATCTCTTTGATTGGCACTTACAAAGTGCCGAAGATAGCACTCCAACAAAGCATTCACCCTCTCAGTTTGCCCATCCGTCTGTGGGTGAAAGCTTGTAGAGAAGTGTAAGTCTGAGCCCAGGAGTTTGAACAACTCTGTCCATAGCCGTCCAGTGAAACGGGGGTCACGATCACTTATTATGCTTCTTGGTAACCCCCAATATTTTACCACATTCTTGAAAAATAACCTTGCCGCTTCTTCCGCCGTGCAATCCTTAGTGGCCGGAATGAATGTGCCATACTTCGAAAATCGATCAACCACCACCATGATTGACCCGAACCCTTCGGATTTAGGCAAGGCGCTAATGAAGTCCATAGTGATGGAATCCCATGGACGCTCCGGGATGGGTAAAGGCTCCAACAAACCCGCCGGTGATTTGGTCTCTACCTTGTCTTGTTGACATACAAGACAAGTCTTCACATAAAGCTCAACCATATCCTTCATTTGCGGCCAATAGTAAGCTCTCTCAAGTAATGCCAAGGTGCGTTTTTGGCCGGGGTGTCCGGCCCACTTGGTATCATGGCATTCCTTGATAATGTCCCTCCGTAAGTTGTTCCACTTAGGAACATAAACGCGATGTCTTGTGGTGTAGAGTAGGCCATCCTCTACCCAGAATTTCCGCGTCCTTCCTTCTTCGGCAGCTTTTATCAATTCCTTAGCCAAAGGATCATGGTCCATGCCTTCCCTGATTAAATCAAGTAACGTCCCTTTGGCCTGACTTATAGCTGCAAACTCCGCTTTCCTGCTTAGAGCATCGGCAACAACATTGTCCTTGCCGGGCTTGTACTCCAACACATAGTCGAACTCCGCCAAGAAATCTTGCCAACGTGCTTGCTTGGGAGTCAACTTCTTTTGTGTTTGGAAGTAGCTGGTGGCAACGTTGTCTGTCTTGATGATAAACTTAGAGCCCAACAAGTAATGACGCCATACCCGTAAGCAATGAACAATAGCCGTCATCTCCTTTTCTTGTACCGTGTAACGACGCTCGGTGTCATTGAGCTTGCGGCTTTCAAAAGCAATAGGATGCCCTTCTTGCATTAGAACTCCCCCGATAGCAAAGTCCGAGGCATCCGTTTGAACTTCAAAGGTCTTGGTGAAATCCGGCAATGCCAAGACCGGTTCCTCCATTATGGCCATCTTCAAATCATCAAAGGCCATTTGACATTTCTCGGACCAATCCCACGCCTTATTTTTCTTTAATAGGTCCGTCAATGGGGCTGCCCTTGCCGAGTAGCCTTGTATGAACCGCCGATAGTAATTGACTAGCCCAAGGAAAGAACGAAGTTCTGTTACCTTGGTTGGTGCTTCCCACTCTTTGATTGCCTTAATCTTTGCCTCATCCATCATTAGGCGCCCATGGCCAATGATATGACCAAGAAAGTGCACCTCCTCCTTGGCGAAGGAGCATTTCTCCTTCTTTATGTATAGCTCATTCTCCCGCAATGCCTTGAACACAGTCCGTAGATGTTTAGCGTGATCCTCCAAGTTATTGCTATAAATGACAATGTCATCAAGATAGACCACCACGAACTTGTCCAAGTATGGCTGGAAAATCTTGTTCATTAACGTGCAAAATGTGGCCGGGGCGTTGGTTAGGCCGAAAGGCATCACCAACCATTCGAACGAACCATATCGAGTAATACATGCCGTCTTAGGTTCGTCCCCTTCCGCTATTCGGACTTGGTAGTAGCCTTTTTGTAGATCAACCTTCGTATAGTACTTTGCACCACCAAGCCTATCAAATAAGTCAGCAATCAAAGGAATAGGATACTTGTTTTTGATTGTTACCTTATTAAGCGCCCGATAATCCACGCACATCCTCAACGAACCATCATGCTTCTTTTGGAACAAAACCGGTGCGCCATAAGGTGCTTTCGACGGCCGTATCTTCCCTGTGTCAAGTAGCTCCGTCAATTGTCTTCGAAGTTCTTCCAGCTCAGGCGGTGCCATCCGATAGGGTGCCATGGCCGGTGGTTTAGCACCCTGCTCAAGCTCGATCTGGTGATCCACCTCTCTTCTAGGTGGTAATTTCTTAGGCAACTCCGGCGGCATTACGTCCTTATTTTCCTCTAGGACTTCCTGGATAACTTTGGGTAAGTCATCTCCAAGCTGTCCCTTCGCAGCTTCGTCTTGGTCCTCCATTTTTAAGGCTGCTAAGTATGTCGCCTCACCCTTCTTCAGGCCCTTTGCTAACTGCATGGCTGAAAGCTGCCCCTTAGCTTTCGTCCTAGACACCGTAGGTACCATGCATGAAGACCCCTTCTCCAAGATGCAAACTGAGCCGAAGGAAGGTATAGGAATAGCATTGACCTTCCTCATGAAATCCAACCCGAGAACCAAGCTAAAATCATCCATCGTTGCTACTGAAAGATCAATTTGGCCACGCCAAGTCCCTAACTGAACTTCTGCCCCTTGAATCGATCCACCAAGGGGTGTGGTAGGAGAATTCACCGCCTTCATGAAGCCAACACCTTTAGTGATTTTGAGGCCCAATCGTCTAGCTTCATCCTCCGTAATGAAGTTGTTGGTGGCTCCTGTATCAACCATCGCTATAACGGGTCGACCATTCACTTGGGCTTCCACATACATCAATCCTTTTTCATTATGGGAAACCGGGGTAACCTTAGCATTGAGGGCACTAAGTAGTTGCAGTGAACTGAAATGTTCCGCCTTTTGATCTTGGCTAGAGGTTGAATCTCGCTCCTCCGCTATAGCTGCTAACGTACCAAGCTTAGGGCATTCACGCATAGGATGCGGCCCCTTGCACACGAAGCACCCACCACGAGGCCCCGATGGAGCATTCTTCCTTTCCTCATAATTACCTCGAGAAGTCGACGGTTTATGAGCATTGCCCCCTTTGTAGAATGATGGCTTCTTGGTGTTATCTTTCTTCTCTCCCCCGCCTTTAGCCGAGTTACCTTTGGAGCTTTTAGAATATTTTGACGAATCCGTGCTCCTTTGGAACTCAGTTAAAGATTCAGCCACCACAATCGCATCATCTACTGTCTTCACATCCCGACGTTGTAACTCTTGTTTAGCCCAATTTTGTAAGCCGTCGGTAAAGTGAAACAGTAGATCTTCATCCGACATGCTTGGGATTTGAAGCACAAGAGTTGTAAATTCTTTGACATACTCCCGAATAGTGCCCTTGTGTTTCAACTCCCGAAGCTTTTTACGGGCCTCATAGACTACATTCTCTGGATAAAATTGGCGTTTTAATTCCTTTTTAAAATCATCCCAACTATCTATCCTACAAACACCCTTTTCTATGTCAGCGTGCTTACGTCGCCACCATAGAGCCGCGGTGTCCGTAAGATACATAGTTGAGGTACGTACCTTAATTGCCTCATCAAGAATGTTCATGCCCTCGAAGTATATCTCCAACCGCCATAGGAAGTCATCCAGTTCCTTCGCGTCCCGTTTGCCATCAAACTCCTTTGGCTTAGGGTAGTCGACCCTTGGAGCTGCCACAACTGTGCTTGTTCCCGCACTACTGGAGGCCTTTTTGCAGGCATCAAGGCCACTTTGCAAATCATCGCAAAGCTTATTCACCTGGTTCTGGATCGCCGTGATGGCATCCATCACCTTGATCTCCAACCTCGTTAACTCATTCCTTAGAGAACCTTGGTCCTCCTTGATGGCATCAAACTGTTCCAAGGTGTGGGACTCTAAGGTCGAGAGTGAATTTTCCACCGTCTCAATGCGTTCCCCCATATTAACGAAAACTTCTTCGAGTGGCCAGACAGGGGGAGCCGGTGGGCGACTTCTGCTCCGACCATGCTTAGCCTTCTTACCGGTAGTAGAAGGTTCCGTCTCTCGCCCCCTATCTTCATGTTCCATCTCTGTGGTACCGGAACCCGCAACCTCTCGATCCGCCATGCCAACGGTAGTAAATGAGCCGAACCTGGCTCTGATACCAACTGTCACGGACTTGCTGTTTTCTTCAAGCACCGTGCGGCACTTAGTGTCTCGAACTTCCGCCCCTGCGGTTTTTACACTAAGTCAGCCTCCCAACTAGCGTCGAGGTCTTAGAAAGGCACCAAGTAGAACACTTAGGCAAGAACTTAAAGAAGGAACACAAGTGTTTATAAAGAAAGCTTTATATTGAACAAAGAGGCTTTACAATGCATATAGCTTTACAACTTCACTCTCTTCGAGCAAATGAATGAACCTACCTATCTATTTATAGGTAAAGCCATTCATAATGGATGACTAGGATCAATTTGATCCAACGGTCTATATTTCCTCTCTAGAATTCTCTACAATTATCCATACTAAGATATTTACAAAGAATTAACTAGGAGTCTCTAGAATAATCTACAAGTGTTAGACTTGCTAATTATCTAGAATCATCCATGATCTTCTAGGTGGTTTCATGTTCCATCCTTATCTAGAACCTTCCGGATTAGTCTCAAGACACCCTTGTTCTAGATAATTCCACCATCTTTGTTATGAAACGAGCGGGTCGTGACAGCACGGACTCTTTCTCCCCCAATTTTAAAATCCCGATTTCAATAGATATCTCACACCAAAACCCTGTCTGTTGCAATCTAATATCTTAGTTTTCGCTTCTCTCATGAATTTGGCATCTGAAGAACCAATGTCGGTTTTCCCATATCGAAGGCAAGCTATCAATACCTGCATATCCTACGTTTTTTCTTATTCCCGGGCGATGCGAACCAAATCCTAAACTTCTTCACCTCCTTTATTTTTGGATTTCTTCTTCGTTATCATAATTCGAATTTCATTTTTGCTGTCACGTTGAAGGTCATCTGATTTTGGGGACCCAAATCCATTGAAATTGGTACGCACAGTTTTTTTTTTTTAATATATTTGTGCACTTTTAGCAATATTGAGCATTTTATTACCTAGATTTGTATTTTTGTTTGCGAATTGAAGGATAAATATATACTCAAATACTGAATTTCACACAAATCCTAATTCGCCCCCCAATTCTCCCTCTGTAAGGGTGCTTCTCAATGTGGGTGCTTGACATTTGGAGAATTTCACGAGTTTGGAGGAGGTTTCGATGGCAAAGGGAGAGATCTTGAGAGATGCAAAGGTTTTAATTTTAAATTTTTGGTGTTGATTGGTATTCTTGGTTGTGTTAAATTTTTTGGGTCAGACTTTAGCTTTTAGTTTGATTAAGATTGGCCTTTATCAATAATTGCAATACCAATTTTTAGGAAGCATTTCTTTGGAATTATGTATTGCTTATGATGCTGGAAAAAAAATAAAAAATAAAACTAATAAACTTGGTGCAGACATTTCTGCGGATGAATTGATGGATTAAATCCTTTGAGTTTCAATTATATTCTGCAATTGATGCAAGTTTTTGTTATTTTTTTCGAGTTTTGAAATCTTCGTTATGGTTGCTTTTTTCAGCTTGGGAAGAAATTGTCAGACGAAATTGTTTTAGTGGAAAGAAATCAGAAGGAATTGATTCATTTTGACGGTTATTAAAATTTTCCTTCGCTTCGTTTTGGAAGGAAACCGACAAATTTGGTAAGCCATTTTATTTTGTCTGCACAAGCCTTTTAATTTGTTAATCTTACTTTGGGTGCTATTTCTCCATAATTTTCGATTGCAACTCATTCCCAGACGTTTTTCTCAACCATATAAATCTTCTTTATGTTTTTTCTCTAAAAAACATAGATGTGGTGGACAGATTTAGGGAGAGTGGAAGGGAACCAGAAAGTGATATTGATTGTCTTTTGGGCATTTCATCAAAGATGTGGCGGACAGATTTCAAAGTTTTCTTGGGTCAAAGAATTAATTTGAAAGGCGTTCCTTCTTCTGTGGGAATTTTGTCCAAAGACAAGCAATTGGCAATCCCACATGTTTCTGTGCCTGATATACGGTATGTTGATTGGGGTGAATTGTAGAAAAGAGGGTTTAAAGGTGTGGTCTTTGATAAGGATAATACTATTACCCTTCCTTACTCTTTGAGCTTGTGGGCGCACCTTGGATCATCCATAGAGCAGTGTAAATCATTGTTTGGTAATGACATTGCAGTGTTCAGTAACTCTGCAGGTAATTTTGATGAAACCTATTTAGAATTTTTGGCTAATTTTATTGTTTTGAAGGGTTGTTAGTGTTGTTTAATCAATTGTCTGATTTTTTTATTACATTGTGAACTTTTAGGATTTTATGAGTATGACCCTGATGTTACAAAAGCTAAAGCTCTTGAGGATGCAATCGGGATAAAAGTGAAGTAAGTTTTTTTCGATTCATCAGCTACAAAGCTGTCATTTAACTTGTCTTATTTCCCGAATTTCTTGTGTTTTGGGTATGCATTTGATTTGGTGGACTCTGTTAAATATATCAATCAAGATTAGGGTAATGCTCACATTTAGACACTGGAATAGTATTAATTAAGTGTTTTCTTTGATTATTTGTCCAATCTAGGGGTTAAGAAACCAGTTGAAACTGCTGAAGAAATTGAAAAGCACTTTGGTTCTGAGTCTTCAAGAATTATCATGATAATGAGATTTGTATAGATGATCAATCTATGCTCTTGTTATTTTTTCTATTTTGTCTTTTAGTTTAATTATTTTATTGCACAATAAACTTGTTATGTAAATGATAGGTGGGTAATCGGCCCTTCACGGATATTGTTTATGGAAATAGAAATGGTTTTTCCACTATATTGACTGAACCACTTAGTCTTGAGGGGGAGCCGATGATCGTATAGCAGGTTGGTTTTTCTCAGCTTTTTCTTTCTGTCTTTGCTGAGCAACCCTTTTCACCTTTAATATAGTACCATTGAACAGAATCGTGGATATGGCAATCTTAGTCTCCAGGTTGACAATCTCCCTGGTGGATCAAAATGTTTTGAGTTAGTTTTAAAGTTCTGTTATAGTTGGAAGGTCAATCTTACAGCAACAAATGTTGCTCCACTTTATTGTGCCGCTCATTTCTTGGAAATGAGTTATAATCTTGAACAAGGAAATCTGATTTCCAAAACTGAGGACTTTTTGAGTTATATAATTGTTTCATCGTGAAAAGATACATTTAGAATCTTCAAAAGCTGTGAATCCATCTCTTCCTGGGCCCGAGACTTGTATTTGAATGTTTTGTCTCAAAGCATAAATCAAATGGATACCAACAATTTATCAGATGGGTGGTGGTTTGAAGATATTTCATTTCTTCGAAAGATCATTAATTTGAAGTAATTGAATCAATCAAAAGAAAAAAGGTTCAGCCTAATCTTGTGGGTTCATGTATCACTCACTGGACAATAAAGTGGCTTTCTGAACTTACGTTACGGCACAACAATCTGAATCAAAAAAATCTGACTGTCCAAATGCATAAGGTTACGACTGAATGTTTGATAAAGATACTGCCTGCTGAAACAAATTCGGACCGTTACATTCAAAAATATGGGGCCCACTGTAAAACAATGAAGTCAACAATGGCGGCCTAACGGTTGGAATTCTCATTTTTTTCCTGGAAATAATGCTGCTCAAACCCAGGTTATGTGTGATTGTTTATATGTGTTGTAATTTTCTTTCAGCTGCCTTTTTATCTCACATTAATTCCTACTAAATATCTTTATGAATGTAGGAAGCTCTCTTTGATTATAATGCACCATCTGGTGGATGCACACATTGCGTTACAATGGTCCGAAATAATCAACTTTTTGTGCAAATGCTGGAGACTCCTATTGTGTTCTTTCTCGAGGGGTCAAGTGAAGTTTTCTTTTACTTTCCAAGGGGTAATATTAAATTTTGTTCTTTGAAAATACGCTTAGATTTCTTCCAAAACCTGCTGGTGGACTTCCAGTTTGCCATTAAACTACTGTTGGTAAACTTCTAGGTTTGCGATTAAACTATTTAATTAACTTAGCATTATATTTCTCACCATATTGCATAAGCATGATTTTATCACTACATTTTCGTATAGTAGATAAATGCGAGGCATTTATTATATAAGCCGCTAAAAGTTAAAGAATTTTTGCTTGCAGGTCTATTGTTGACTCTTGCTGGCATAAGAGGTGTAGGAGTTCTGTAAGTGTTGGTTTGATTCAGTGCATCTCATAAAAATACATCATTAAGATTTGAACATTAATTTATGAAATCATAATTTTCTTCTTAACTATTCTAAAGATCGATGTATGGGGTCCCTCAGATCTCAAGTATCTGATTGATGCAATCAAATCAATGTATGAGGATTTATATTTGTATTTCAGTTAAAATTGATTTGTTTAAATTACATATTTGTGTATTATTTATCAATATTTGTTTTGTCGTCTCAGGATCTTGTGCCTGACATTGATGAAACCGTTTCGCCGGGTAATCTTCTCAAGGTATGAACAGTTATCTAAATCCATTAATTTCCTAGAATGACTATAAAAACAACCCTGAAAGGTTTGAGAAAATCATAATTTCCATATTCATTTTGAAAATGACAAAGACATATCAAATTTAATTCCATAAAGGATCAGAAGTTCTCTATGGCCAAAGTTTGGTCTAGCACTACAAACCAATGAGATAATGCGAAAACGAATTCTTTATGTTTTTAGGTTTATTTTGAACGTTTATATATTAAATATTTTTCTTGCTCCACCTTTCATTTATTTTTTTATTTTTTTTTGTTTCAATATTTGGCATTTGATTCCATTCATTTTGCACGGATTGATTATCAAGATAGAGCAAATAGGATGCAGATAAATATGTTGAACTTATATGGTAGGCTTCCAAGACATTTGACTTCTCTTCTCAGGTTATGATTTAAATTGGTGGTTTGTACACATTCTCTCTGTTATGAATGGTTTGAAATTTAGGCACCGTTTGGTAACCATTATTCTAGAAAAAATGTATTCTTTGTGTCAAATCACACCTTTTTTGTGGTTGAAAATGAAGGAAAAGGTATTGATGTGATGGAAAATATTATTTTATTGATGAATGTGTGGTTGAAAATTAGTAGAAGAATGAGAATGAAAAAAAGAATGGTTACCAAACGGTGCCTAAGATGGCATCCAACTCATCAAAGTTATACTTCTCTGATTTATTCTATGATAAAAATAAGAGTTTTCGATAGTATGACATTTTTAAGATGCTATTGGCTTCTGTGATTTCATCATTCTTCCTTAATTTTTTATTATAGAATTAACTGCCCATCTCTGTTTCTCTCAGAGACACATTCAAAGAGTTCCCTTTACAACTTTTGCATTTGTGATTTTTTTTTTTACCAATTCAATATATTTTACTTTTACTGATCGGCATCAAGTGATTTGAACCAAAACTTCATTCTTCCATTTGATGCTGCCAATCAAGAATTTTTAGAAGGTTAGCTGAATGAAATATTTATATTCCGTTAGTTTTTAGCTCTCAAAATCTTTATCCAAAGACATTATATGCATTGTCATTGAAGTTTATTTCGTAGGAATTTCTTCTCTACCCAATTGCACCTTTTATCCCTTGTGTTCTATTTACTTTTTAATAAATCTCTTCTTTTATGCATTTTGCATTAGGCTGAGTTTGTGCATATTTTTCATCAAAATGGATTAAGTTGTTGAACCTGCTAGCATGCAAATGACCAGTTCTCCAAAACTCCATTTTCATATTTATAATATTTTCATTCTTCTGTTATTTTCACTCTAGGATGATAGATGTTAACATAAAGCAAGGATTTTGAATGGCTAGGTTCCTTTTTTTGTTTACCACATGGCTTAATTTTAGATTTGTGATATTATAAAATGATGATGTTTGGTTTATTTATGGAATACGCAATTCCTTTAATTGTATGTTAATTCACTATTAATGTAGGATAGGGATGGATAATACGTGGAAAGGGTAGCTTGGAATTGATAACTCAGAAATACAGTAGATGAGCATCTAAGCAATAGCATGAACATGATTAAACGAAGGATCGGTTATAGTTTCTTTGTCAACTATGATTGTAGTAGATAATTTTCATATGTTCTTCAATCCTCAGCATACAAATAACAGAAATTTTCACAATAAGATTAGGCTTCCAATATTTCCTTGATGTTGAAACTAGAAACAAGGTCTACACCTACAAGTTAGGCTTTGTAGATAGCATTGTAATACTGGGCAAATTAAAATGATACCTTCGAAATTAATTTACCCTAACCTTCGTTTGACAACCATTAAAAGCAATTGAATAGTGATTTTTTTGAGACTGTCGATTAAAAAATTGGAAAAAGTTTTGAATTTATGTGGAAAATATTTTATTGTGGTGCAAAGCAGTCGGATGTGAAGAAATCGCCAGAGGCGGTGGTAGAAAAAGATTTTTCGATAACTATATGTGTTTTTTTCCTCTACTCGTGCTTTGACTTGATTTAGTTGCTGGTTTTTTCTTTGCTTTTTGTACATTTTTAAATTATATTTACCATTTTCTACTTTTTTGGTCGTACATGTAGGTGCTTCTGTATCTGATGTCGAGGAACCAAAATTGAATGGACCAATAGGGAATCGAGGAAAGAAGGGGCAACTGAAATCACTTGCTGGGGATGCATGGGGGAAACTTATTTCTCAGTCCTCGTAGGTAGATTGACAAATTTCACTTAGTTTCATCACTTACATCAGTAAAACATTATTTTTTTTGTGGTACCAAGTTGTTACAATAACAATAGCAAGCTGATCTCTGTCTAGATGAATCGCACTGCCAAATTTTTTTCTGCTATTTTGTTTGAGTACAACTATATAATTTGCTAAAATTGTTGAATTTATATGTAAATGTATAGATTTGAAGGTCAACTTTATTGAAATTTTTTTGAAACGCTAACATTACCTTCGAAATTACATTGCCCGTGCATTGCACGGGCAATAAACTAGTGTGTGAAAAAGGCTGTATCTTGCACTAGCCAAGTTACGGGTATTTTTATTTATTATTAAAACCTTTGTTTGGGAAGAATTTATAAACGCCTTATGAAATAATCACAAAATTTACCTCCACTATGATGATGACGTGTGGGGTGTTCCAGTTGCACAAATCAACGAATGTTACCTGCAAAATGAGGTCGGGGCTTTGTCCCCCGTTGTACCTCCGGCGTGAGAATTAGTAGTCGGTTTTAAGGAGTAAACAGAGAGTATATGAGCATTCAATAAGTTCGAGTCCCAAGAGGAAACTACCTTTCTCACCTTGGAGGTATTTATAGGCACCTGTTGCTACGCATTCGGCTGTTGCTGGTGCCATGTGTCCTACGTAAACCTTCCCACTTTCCCCACGTTCTATGGTGGTAACCTCCACTCGTCATTCAGTTGATTATGCCCCACGTTTGTCGTTGGGTGGTTTCCGTCTTACTCATTGCTATTTGAATTGTTAAGTATAGCATTGGCCGCATGGTAGTTGCTACATGTGTGAACGTAGAAGGCCTCATGGGGGTCGACGGCCGCGTAGTGGTAGACGGCCTAGGTGAGCATTGAGGGCCTCATAGGTGATAGGTGGTCTATCATGAGAACGTAGAGCACCCCTTGGTGGTAGGTGGTCTATTATGAGAACGTAGAGTACCCCCCATGATGGTAGACGGTCTATCATGAGAACGTAGAACACCCCCATGGTGGTAGGCGGTCTATCATGAGAACGTAGAGCACCCCTTGGTGGTAGACGGTCTATCATGAGAACGTAGAGCACCCCCCATGGTGGTAGTCGGTCTATCATGAGAACGTAGAGCACCCCTTGGTGGTAGGCGGTCTATCATGAGAACGTAGAGCACCCCATGGTAGTAGGCGGTCTATCATTGGAACGTAGAGCGCCCCCCTTGGTGGTAGGCAGTCTATTATGAGAACGTAGATCACTCCACATGGTGGTAGGCGGTCTATCATGAGAACGTAGAGCACCCCCCATGGTGGTAGTCGGTCTATCATGAGAACGTAGAGCACCCCTTGGTGGTAGGCGGTCTATCATGAGAACGTAGAGCACCCCTTGGTGGTAGGCGGTCTATCATGAGAACGTAGAGCACCCCCTATGGTGGTAGTCGGTCTATCATGAGAACGTAGAGCACCCCTTGGTGGTAGGCGGTCTATCATGAGAACGTAGAGCACCCCATGGTAGTAGGCAATCTTATCATTAGAACGTAGAGCACCCCATGGTGGTCGACGGCCTCTGACGTGGTACTTTACAGGGGGGGTGCGTATTAAGTAACCCTTACTTCGATCCCATCATATCAAGTTGTCCTCACCTACCGGTTACAATCACCCGCGTACGCGGTTAATTATTGATGTCATCCTATATTATTAGCCCCTCTACCCCTTGTTGATGTTATCGACGGGGGTAGCCTCTTTGCCTCTTCCATGTTGGTGAAAGATTTTATTCTCACCTTATTTCATCATCATTCATTCTCCTTCAAAGTAATTTCTCTCTTTTTCGTCCTTCATTTCGTGTTTCATAATTTATAAAACTTTCAGTTCTTCATCTTCCGGCGAAAGCGAGGGTGAGGGGGCGAGAGGATCGTTCGACCCACCTTTGGATGGGTCGAGGCCGACCAGCTTTGCTGGTCGACGGTTGGCGTCGACCAGCAATGCTGGTCGACGGTCGATGTCGACCAGCTTTGGAACTGGTCGACCATCGACCAGCTGTAAAGCTGGTCGACCATCAACCCTGCTGGTCGACGGTCGACCAGCCGTACTGGTCGACCCCCGTCGACCAGCCCTATGGCTGGTCATGTGTCACTCGTCGATGGTGTCCTGCCTCGCGCTCCGATCCCTTTCGAGTCAAATATTTTGATTCATTCTGCTGAATTTCAAAATTTCCAACCGATTTTCACAAAACGTCATGTTGGGTCAGCTAAATCTTCAAACCAAAATGTAGAAATTGAGCGAGATGCCGCGGGCAAGGAGGTACTTCTTGAGATTCCAAAGTGTCCTAGCTTATATAACTTCCCATTTGAGTTAGAAAAGTCACTTAACCATTTTTGGTTTTGAAAGCTCACCACTAGCCCCTAGCGATTTTGAGTTAGTCAAGTTTTTGACTTTTTTGCTCACCACTATGTATCGAGCGATGTTGATCATCGGGCTTGGTGATTTTGAGCCTTAACCATTTTTTATTTTGAAAACTCACTACCAGCCCCTAGCGATTTTGAGTTAGTCAAGTTTTTAACTTTTTTGCTCATTGCTATGCATCGAGCGATGTTGATCACCAGACTTGGTGATTTTGAGCCTTAACCATTTTTGGTTTTGAGAGCTCACCACCAGCTGCTAGCGATTTTTGAGCTAGTCAAGTTTTTGACTTTTTTGCTCACCGCTATGCGTCGAGCGATGTTGATCACCGGGCTTCGTGATTTTGAGCCTTAGCCATTTTTGGTTTTGAGAGCTCACCACCAGCCCCTACCGATTTTGCGCTAGTCAAGTTTTTGACTTTTTTGCTCACCGCTATGTGTCGAGCTGTCTTGGATCGTCGAGGTCGAGGTCAGGTGATTTTGAGCCTTAACCATTTCAGGTTTTGAGAGCTCACCACCATCCCCTAGCGATTTCGAGCTAGCCAATTTTTAGGCTTTTTTGCTCACCGCTATATGTCAAGCTGCCTTGGATCATCGAGGTCGAGGTCTAGTGATTTTGAGTCTTAACCATTTTTGGTTTTGAAGAACTCACCACCAGCCCCTAGCGATTTTGAGCTAGTCAAGTTTTTGACTTTTTTGCTCACCGCTATGCGTCAAGCGATGTTGATCACCGGGCTTCGTGATTTTGAGCTTTAGCCATTTTTGGTTTTGAGAGCTCACCACCAGCTCCTACCGATTTTGCGCTAGTCAAGTTTTTGACTTTTTTGCTCACCGCTATGTGTCGAGCTGTCTTGGATTGTCGAGGTCGAGGTCAGGTGATTTTGAGCCTTAACCATTTCAGGTTTTGAGAGCTCACCACCATCCCCTAATGATTTCGAGCTAGCCAATTTTTAAGCTTTTTTGCTCATCGCTATATGTCAAGCTGCCTTGGATCATCGAGGTCGAGGTCTAATGATTTTGAGCCTTAACCATTTCAGGTTTTGAGAGCTCACAACCATCCCCTAGCGATTTCGAGCCAGCTAATTTTTAGGCTTTTTGCTCACCGCTTGTAGTCTTTATTTCAATCAATTATGGACAACACTCCTTGCAGAATTTAATTTGCCAAGATTTGAGGACTTGGTAGGCGCACCGGGACGTCTCAGATAGGCTGACCCTTCTATAGCACCCTCATCATCTGCCGCCACTTAACATTTTCACTAAACAATTTTCAATCAAGTGTGCCTTAGCAGACATTACATCATGAAAATCCTAGCTTCAATATTTACATGTGATCATTACATCAGAAAGAAGAAATAAAAACTCCCCTAGCGACTATATTCGCAGGTAGGCATCATGCATTCATGCTGCTCAAATTTCATGCTCGTCTCTGCTTAACCAACTGGTCCTGAGGGTACCCTCGACTTGAACGCTCATTCATCCGCTTGTCCTTATCACCCAATTTTTGCACGTCACCTATCTTTCGCTTATGGCTCCCCGTCTCCCATCCCTCTCTAAGATTTTTCGTGATCTTCTCAGCTTCTTCGGCGTCAACATACTTGTCACCCTTCTTCAACAGGTCATGCATTGACTCCGGTGGATTTTTGGAGAGCGACATCTTGAAGGCTCGATTTCGCGTCCTGTTCATTAATGTTGTCACTACTGCAGACATTTGAAGTTCCCTTATACCAAGGGTTGCTCGGCTGAACCTACCCAAGTACTCTTGCAAAGATTCCTCCTTCTCCTGTACCACCTGCATCAATCCAATGGCCGTCTTTCGTTTTCTCTTACTACTCATAAAGTATGCCATGAAGCTCCTGGAGAGTTCATCAAAAGTCCTTACAGACCTGGGCGCCAGTGTGGCTACCCAGTCTCTTGCTTCCCTCCTAAGTGTTGGGGGGAACGACCTACACATCACTGCGTCTGAGGCTGCATAGAGCCTCATTAAATCGACGAAAGTTCGCAAATGGTCCAGCGGGTCCGTGACTCCATCGTACGCTTCTATCATTGGCTGTTTGAAGCCCCTCGGCAAAGGGACGGCCATTATTTCTGGGGCGAACGGGTCCTCTTCCAGAACCATTTACCTACGCCTGTCCTTCCTCCTAGTCAAGGCATCATCTATCTTCTGGGTCATCATCTCCTGTATCTTCTTTTCCAAGTCTGTCACGGGTTGGGAAATCCGTGGAAACACAAAATCGGAAGCCCCCATGTCTCCCATTGTTGGCTGAGTAGCAGGCGGGGTAACCGTCTGCGCCACATGGGGTGGTTGCTCGCGTACGGCTTCCGACGAACTCTGCGGTGGGGTTGCAATTTTCTGTGTTTGGTTCTGCAAGAGGGTCATCATGGCCGCCAATTGTCTCTCCAAAGCATTAAATTGGCCTTGCGATACGTACTGCGGTAGCGGTGGCGGATCATGATCCCTCGCAACAGACTCGGATTCCGCATCCGCCATGTTTCCGACCAAGCGTGTTTCACTTCGTGTTCGTCTTCTTGACATAGCTTTTTTGTTCAATGGATTCCCACAGACGACGCCAATGAAATAATCACAAAATTTACCTCCATGATGATGATGACGTGTGGGGTGTTCCGGTTGCTCAAATCAACGAATGTTACCTGCAAAATGAGGTCGGGGCTTTGTCCCCCGTTGTACCTCCGGCGTGAGAATTAGTAGTCGGTTTTAGGGAGTAAACAGAGAGTATATGAGCATTCAATAAGTTCGAGTCCTAAGAGGAAACTACCTTTCTCACCTTGGAGGTATTTATAGGTACCTGTTGCTACGCATTCGGCGGTTGCTGGTGCCACGTGTCCTACGTAAACCTTCCCACTTTTCCCACGTTCTATGGTGGTAACCTCCACTCGTCATTCAGTTGATTATGCCCCACGTTCGTCGTTGGGTGGTTTTCGTCTTGCTCATTGCTATTTGTATGGTTAAGTATAGCATTGGCCGCATGGTGGTTGCTACATGTGTGAACGTAGAAGGCCTCATGGGGGTCGACGGTCGCGTAGTGGTAGACGGCCTAGGTGAGCATTGAGGGTCTCATAGGTGATATGTGGTCTATCATGAGAACGTAGAGCACCCCTTGGTGGTAGGCGGTCTATTATGAGAACGTAGAACACCCCCCATGGTAGTAGACTGTCTATCATGAGAACGTAGAGCACCCCCATGGTGGTAGGCGGTCTATCATGAGAACGTAGAGCACCCCTTGGTGGTAGACGGTCTATCATGAGAACGTAGAGCACCCCCCATGGTGGTAGTCGGTCTATCATGAGAACGTAGAGCACCCCTTGGTGGTAGGCGGTCTATCATGAGAACGTAGAGCACCCCCATGGTGGTAGTCGGTCTATCATGAGAACGTAGAGCACCCCTTGGTGGTAGGCGGTCTATCATGAGAACGTAGAGCACCCCCATGGTGGTAGGCGGTCTATCATGAGAACGTAGAGCACCCCTTGGTGGTAGGCGGTCTATCATGAGAACGTAGAGCACCCCATGGTAGTAGGCGGTCTATCATTAGAACGTAGAGCACCCCCCTTGGTGGTAGGCAGTCTATCATGAGAACGTAGATCACTCCACATGGTGGTAGGCGGTCTATCATGAGAACGTAGAGCACCCCCCATGGTGGTAGGCGGTCTATCATGAGAACGTAGAGCACCCCATGGTAGTAGGCGATCTTATCATTAGAACGTAGAGAACCCCATGGTGGTCGACAGCCTCTGACGTAATACTTTACAGGGGTGCATATCAAGTAACCCTTACTTCGATCCCATCATATCAAGTTGTCCTCACCTACCGGTTACAATCACCCGCGTACGCGGTTAATTATTGATGTCATCCTATATCACCTTAGTTTATAAAAAGGTAGAAATAAGTTGTAGAGACTAAGTATAGGGCACATATGTTTTAAGTCTTGCGGCAAAATTACTTTTCATCCTTGCGATTGCAGTGTTACTCCATTCAACTACCTATTCATTATGCACATCCTCATCGAGGATCACAACTCTAGTGGTTTCTGCTTAGCAAGCTTGCAAGCATCTCATGCACAACATAGGGCTTTTTTAAAACAATATAGGAAGCTCCGTTGGAAGTGTTGGGGGACATTTTCATGCCCCACAATACAATCCTTGCGATCGTCAATTTTTATGGACATTTTAAGTCATTACATGTTGTAATGCCCTTCATCAATGCTTTGCCCAAGTAGAGTCATCCGACAATCCATGACTAAAGTAAGTACTTTCAAGAATACTCATTCTCACAATATCGCATAGTGCCTCATTTACCCAACCATGGGCATCATCCCACCATCGTATTTCTAACCAACAGACGTGTGGCAAGGCTAGAACATATAGACAATACACTCGAGTTAGCATACAAGATCTTTAGAATTCTCTCCTCAATAGCGCAATTAGCCTAAGGCGTTGTATCCTTTGGTAGCCCTCGGAGCATAACAATGCTCTATCTGTAAACTTAGACATTATTCGAGTTCCCAATGAAGGCCACAAAGGCCAATCTGTTGATCTCGATTTCTACACAAATGATGTGGTCCACAACCGGCTCCACTCACGTCCATGTTGTTAAACTTCTGCACATTTGGACAAACCGTTAGGAACACGTGGCTTTCTCCTAAAGTAGGGGAGGCAATCGCATACATTCGATAGTCAAGTCAGTCACAAGAGTGTTTGAATATTGGTGATTAGGGTAGAACCAATGTAGAAAGTAAAATGAGAGAGAGTGATGTTATAATTGAGTGTGTAAAATCATATCACCTTCAAATGACACTAATTATAATTTTTTATAATAGAGAATGAGAAATTATAACCGTGTGGATGAAGAGACATGTGATCTCGTCTTAATGATCGAGGCAACTTGTCAAAAGCATCAATCCATCAGTGCTAGGCTCAGTGATATTTAACCCCATGTTTGGTAGAAATTAAAATTTAGATTTTAATCTAATTCAAATTCAACAATTAATTTTTAATCACATATTTTTTAAGAGATCTATCACTTTTAACTACACACTTTATCAACTTTTATCAAAATTTATTAAAATTTTGATTTTAATCCACACCAAACAGTAGCCTTGACTGAATAGCATTTACTCTTTCATTAATTATATATGAAACCACCGTTTAAATTAATTTTTTTAAACCAACACTGATTTTCATTCTCACTCTCTAAAATAAATCACAATTCTCAGTCTTTCATAAACTTTTTTTTTTATATATCTTCAACTACATATTCTTAACAAAATCATTTTCAAAAGATCAACTCACTCCAGGTCAAAGTAATTTTACTTCAACAAATCCCATGTTCGAACCTCGTTAGTTAAAAAAGAATTTTGAGTCATACATTCTCTCGATGAAATATTTTTATATGTAAATTTAAAATGTTTTCTACTTTTTAATCATATATTTTTCAAAAATAAATTTTAAAAAAAAATCACTATTACAAAATTCATTCTTCCAAAGTTTAAACAAATAAAAAATCAACTTCATTCCAGGTCAAAGTGATTTTACATTTCATGAACTTGTCAACGTTCAAATATTAGTTGTTGAAACGGATGAAACAGTAAAAAGTACGTATAGAATCTCGTCGTGGATTGATTATCTAGAACTAGAACAAGTCATCACAATTGTGACTATGAAAAGACGTTTCACAGTGAACCATAAATGTCATTAATTATGTGAAGTAATTTTTTGGAAAAAATGTTTGACTTTTAATGAACATGTCACGTGAATAGGAAAAAGCCATTTTTACGGCCATTGTTTGCCAGCCTAACTTGTAAAATTATGATTGGAGGGTTGACCCAATTGTTAATGAAATTCTGCCATGTGTTATCTGCAAAGAAAAAATATGTGAATTTACTAGCTGTACCTTGCAGCTACTCCCTGCAATTTAGCTCTATAACTTCCTTAAAAAAATCATCAACAATGTTACATGTACACTTTTTTGACATTAAATTTGACATTGTGTCACATGTTACAGTATAAGTGGCCAATTTTAAAACAAAACACACATTCCCGTCCATTCATTTTAGAATTTGTACACAATATCATCCCCCATTATCATCTATCAAATGTACGAGAAGTTTTATTCAAAAATCATTTTGTGCTAACCTCATCGCTATCACCATTTCCATCTCAGTCACCCTCGGAATAGGCCCCGAATTATTCTTGAATTAATCTTCAATAACTTGTTTTTGCCAACAAAACTTCTCTATTTGCCTGATTCTGAACGCCGGTGTCTTTAGAGAGTTGTGGAGCATGGTTTGTTGTGCTTTGATCATTTTCAAGAAATTTTTTAAATATAAGATACTCTATATTTTAAAGAGTTAATATTTACAATTATAGGGATGACAAAAAAATTCGTTTAACCAGAAACACGTGGGCCTCACCTCAAACGAGGCGGAAATCACCTACGTAATTGGGTAAACAGAGGGTGGTGGTCTGCCTTGAAGTGAGTACGAGACGGGTACGGGAATCATAGTTTTCACCCAGCTACTCGTCCCGTTTAAAATTAATTGTAAATTTAAATTTTGTATCAAACAAAAATAATAGATTTATCATATTTTCAAAGAGAATATAAGTTGTTTATAATAAATTGGTAAAAAGTAATAATATTAACTAAGTAAATACATAAAAAATAAAAGTAAAATAAATAAATAATAAAAAGAAAAAAAATAAATGGGACTATAAATGGGGCAGGAGACTTACCCCGCCCCGCCCCGCCTCTATCCCTCTCCGAACCCACGATGTCCCGCTTTAAAAGAGTATGATGATGGAGTAAGGTAACAAAAATATTCGATGGGACGAGAGTGAGAATGATCGACCCGTCTCATACCCGTCTCATTACCATCTTTATAAAATTATGCCTTAAAAGACTCTTTAAATTCACATATTCAAAATATTTCAATTTTTAATGAAAGAAAATAATATAATAATTTAAATCAAAGTAAGTGAAAATAAAAGATATGAAAAAATAATAAATATTTTTTTAGAGTAACAAAAATGATACGTTGAAGTAATTAAAAATTTTTACTCTTTAAATTCATAAATGCTATGCCTTACAAAATAAAGAATTTCTTAAATATATTCTTACAAAACACCTTTTTCCTACATATATAAAAAGAGTGAAACCTTATCCTACTGTAGAAACTCTTGTCCAAAACGACGTCGTTTTGGCTTGGATTTTTTTTCCCCTACTTTTCAGACTTCAGTCCACACGGTCATTTCTTCTCTTCCTCTTCTCATGCGAGCTCCAAACCAAACCCTAGAATTTTTGTGATTTCAACCGATGTCCGCCCTAAATTTTGTCGCCGACAACCGCGGCGTGGTGGCTCTGTTGCGGTCCGCACAGAGACACCAATGCGAGACCCGGAGGCACCGCTGCGGTCCACCAGCGAGACACGGCCGGTGTCTCTGTGAGACACGAAGTCACCGCCCTTAGCGGTACCTCTTTGCCAGAGAATTTCACAGTGCCCTAGGCTATGAAATGCACCGGAGTTGAACGAATGGAGACCCAACAGGAAAATTCTACAAGCCTTGCATTTGATCCTCCCAAAATCGATCCTCAATTGCTTTAGAATATGGAATATGACGCCCTCTTATGGAGTTCCCTTCACGGGCTTCTTGTTGGACTTCTTGTTGGAGACACGAATTCACAGGTCAGTTTAGAGTATATAATTGAATAGAGTTAATTTTACTTATGGCCTCTGAACTTTAGTTTGTTTCGTCAGGCCACACTTTGTAGTGCGCCATCAGTGAAATTAACGGAAATGAAATATAAAATTCATGTATTTCAATTCTTTTCTGCTTTTATAAAATTGAAAAAAAAAATCAGTTTCTGTGGTATATTGTCTTGTTTAAATTTTTATGATCAATATAAATGTGAGTAAAGTAGGATTTATATTATGTACAATATCCTTTTTGATTTACAGTGTCTACTATTTTGATGAATGTTACCCAAAGAAAGATGGTGAATGTTAGAACTAAATGGTAAAACACGGATTTGATAATATGCCTTTCTTTCCAGAAGTTTTATCAATACTTACCCTGATGCAAAATTTGATTTGTTTCATAGCAATGATGAATTTTCGAACTAAATGTTATAAACATTTGATTGAAATGAAAATCTTTTGATGTATGGTGATGAATTGAATTTATAGTGTTGACATTCAGTTTCCAGCATGTCAAACTTGCAGAGATCAGGAAGAGTGCCTTGTGTGGGCATGGTTCATGCGCCGTTTTCTTTGTTGCCCATGCCATTTCCTGAATGTATTGGAAACAAGCTTGCCAAATAGCTCCCATTTTCAATGAACTTGTAGATCGTGTGAGTTCGAATGGAAAATTCCTGTAGGACTCGTTATCCAAGTTAAGTGACTCGTACTTCTACTTGTTAAAACATTGTGCACGTGAACATCCCAGTCACCCATGGACAACAAACTTATGTGTTATAACGAGGTTCACCATCATCATTTTTGAACCTTTTTTTTTCCGTAAAAGAAACTGCGAATAGCTGCCTGATGTTATTTTCACTTGTACAGGCCCTGCAGGTTGTAGCTTATGTCCTACACTCCTACTCAACTCTTGAACTTTTTCTTTCCTTCATTTTCTCTCGATTTTCAATTTGCTTCTTTTTCCCAGCATTGTCTTAATTCGGCTTAATTCAAATTTCAACTCTCTCTTGCAGAACCAAGAAAGTAGACGCTTTTACATCCAGACTCTTGTGGAAATTCATTCCAAGATGTTAGATGTCTACAAAAAAGAGGTATATGTCAATATATATTCAGTTGGCTTGTTCATGATGTGTTTAAAAATTGGAGACAATTTGTTTATCTCAATTTAATAGAAACTTAGCCCAATTAGTTGGGGTTCGATACTAAACATTATGGCAATAAAGCTGTATATGGTACATACTACATATATTCCTTGAATGTTGTAACTCTTGTGGTCTTTCCTTTACTTGGCCCTGTGTTAATTCTTTAAGCCCAACTAACTTTTTCGAATTCACTTGTGTTTTTTATTTTATATCTGTAGTTTGCTTGATAATATAATTCTCATGGAAGGTTGGAATGAGTTTGTTTTGAATCATTGGCATGAAAACTGAAACACTATGTTTGGAGAATCTCCTTTATTCACAGAGTTTGTGCTCCATAGAATTATTATCCTAATTTTTTTATAAGGGTCTACCTATTAGGTGTTAATAAATTTTCAGCTTACTTTCATTCTCAATTCTGGGAAAAAAAATATTAGTGCATCCTAATTTGGATGCTTTAACTAATGAAGTGTTGATTATCATTGCTATGGATTATTATTTAGATTTCCTTTTTTTTGTGAGAATAAGTGTTGCGTTGTCCTGTATATTAACAACTTGTAGATGGTGTATATGTTTCTATCAATGAATTTATTGCTTCTTACTATAGAGCCAAGAAGCTGCTCTAATCATCTGTAAAAAAAATTTCCCTTTTTAGTTTTTTCTTTCCTTGTTAGAAGCAGGATGCTTGATGTGTTTTTGAATGATTTCTTAAAATTGGTTGATTTGTTGTGTTGTTTTTGTCAGTCTTTGAACAACACATATTCCTTCGAAATAGAAAATCCAATTTTTACGATCTTCCAATTTGTTTCAATGTTTTCTTCGATATAATATGTTTGTTTGATGGTTCTCCTTGTAGGTTCTTTCATCTTCGTTCTCTTCTCTATTGTGCTCCCAGGTAAAAACATTGTTTTTTTTGGTTTTTCCCCCTTGTTTTTCGTTTTGCAATAATAGTAATCATGGTAATTTTGAATGATTTCTTAAAATTTGTGAATTTATTGTGTCATTTTTATTAGTGATGATGTGTCACTTGAGGGGCTATAGCAAGCACTAGAAGATTGCAAAACTGATTAGAGAGGGGATTTGAATAAACAGAGAGGGGATTTTATGTTTTTTTTTGCAATCAAATTTGGATTAAATTGACTGCTTTCATAAAAATAATAAAATAATATTCTTCAAATATATATTCATTTGCAAATTCCTGCTTCTTTTCCACACTGTATACCTATATGTCATTCGCCAATGCTATTACATTTTTAAGGTAAGACTAATGATTTTCATTGTAAATTTGATTTTTTTGGTTAAGGGGAATGTAATTGTTGAGCCTATGTTGATTTAAGTAATAAGATTTGGATTATGATATGATATGATATGATTGTAGAGAATGGATGCCTTTTTCTTACCCACCAAGGTCCATAAGGTTTGCTTGTCAAAAAGAGAGTAATAATTCCAAGGGAAAAGATGTAATAGGTGGGATTACCTTGCCTCAGTTTTCTGCTGCTACCTTTCCTAAGGCACGTTACATAATAACTTTGCAAAAAATGAAAGCAGTGAAGATTTTTGGAGTGAAATAAATAATGTCTGACTGAATTATTTTGAAATGCAGGAGGCACAGAATGGGGGAATGGTTTCAGGTTCTGAATCTAGGTAGGTTGAGGAATTGGATTGAGAATTCTCTGCAATTGCATGAGATATTCACTTTAAATTCCTTCTTTATTCTTCTCAGTCAGTTTCTTTCTTTTATTTGGGAGAGGGTATGGTTGCTTCATTCATGAAATGCATTTACAGAATTGTTCTCTTCTTTTGTGGTGAAAATGTATTATCAGTTAGAATAAAATGTCTAGAGTTCTCAACACTTATTCCTTCACTATTTTTTGTTTTTTGAATGCTTATTCCTTCTTATTTATCCATCTGATGGAATGTCAGTGAACGAATATGAGAAGAAAATTGGTCAGTTATCTGTTCTTTTAGTGTTGTCTTTGTCATGTTTGGATGTCAAAAAAAAAAAAAAAAAAAAAAACAAAGAACTTTTATTAAGAACTCTTCAGTTGGCCTAATCAACAATAATTTTAATTTTCATTGAACGGCAGGCCAATTACCCATTTTATGGAATTGATGGCTAATTTGTTTTTAGAAGTTTAGTTGACGTAGGACAATTGGCCTTAGAGTTTGAAGAAGAATTGGACCGAAAATTAATGGCTAATTTGTTTTCAATGAACCATGCCTTTTGCCCTTGCATATCTTTTTTGGTGTAAATTTTGTTTAATTGGTAGTCTAATGTTAATTTAGAGCTTGAAACTAATTAATACTTTCTGTCCAATGATCTTAACTTGATGAAAGATGAAAACTTAAAAGGCTTGATAGTTGCAGACTACAACTATATTGTGTTATGCAATATGCATTATTGATGCCTGCAATTTTGTTCAAGTGTTTCGCCAGTATTTATTTGACGATGGGTTTGTTTTAATCCAGGCTTACACACACCTGTTTCAACAAGTGCATTGAGAAAAAGTATGCATCATGCACCTCATTTTAGTGAAATTACTCATTTAAGCATAAATATGAATTACTGAGTTCTAGAAATCTGGCAGTTTAGAACACTTCCTTTATCAGAATAATGATATTTATATTCAGTTGGTGTTTAAAGGGATTTTACTTCATCCATATTCAGGTACAAGGAATCTGAGTTCAATATGGGTGAAAACAGTTGCATTGACCGTTGTGTGTCAAAATATTGGCAGGTGAATGGACAAACTTCTTCTTCATCAGGCATTCTTATTGAATCGACAAAAGGGTTCGTCATCGAAGACATGGTTAGCTATAACATGTTTATTTTACTTCAGTGCTTAATGAGTCACTCTCAATGGTGTGCAGAAGAAAGTGTATATTTCCCTTTTCTTTTATTCTTTTCCTTTATGTGAGACACAATACGTTCAAGTGCATGCTCTAAGATGTGTTATGTCGAGTAGTTTTTAATTAATGAATGTACCAGAAGTGTACTCTGTTCTTGCATTTCCTTTTCTGGCTATACAAGAAGGGGTGTTAGGTTTTAACTTTTTAATTTTGCTTCATTTGTGACAAATGCCTCTAAACTAGCATAAAAAGCTCTGCAGGTATCTCTTCTTACTAATTTTGATTTCCATGCTTTAATGGAGGGAAAGCAGACATAATGACTGGGATTTTGTTCTTCTATGAGCAGGTAATTTGAGGATTCCCTGTTTTCCTGACAAACAGTATGTTGTTAGCGTAATCCATTTCGTTCTGGTTAAAATATTAACGAAGGTCTTTATTATAACTTATTTCTCAATTGCTTGGTTCTGAGCATATAGTTTATTTCACTTGCATGGAATCAATTGTGTACAAGCCCATGACTCTCATTTATGCCTAATATGCCTTCAAATCACTCCACGCTATTAAATACCCAATTAAAATGTAGCACGTGCATCGCACGTGCGTAAACTAGTAAGACAAAAAGGCGTGAATTTCTCGTCAGTGATTTGGAAGCCTTGATTCTAAGATTTTTCATGCCCTTTTTAGTCTGTCCATAGCTGGATGAATATGGTGCGATTCTCAAGTCTGACAAGTCTGTGATTATGTGAAGTGTCGGATGATGGCATGGCATGGCATCTAACTTCTTGCACATGAAATAGATATGTGCTATGCCACTTTGTGAATAATAAGTGGTTGACAGACAAAATGTAATTTGATGAAAAAGTTGATCGTGTTTAAAATAATCAAACGATAATGTATTATGTTAATCATTATATCAATAATTATGTGATTGTAGCGTTATTCGATAAATGATCAAGCTATACGTACATAATTTTGTACATAATGGATTACCGAATCGAACAGTGGCGACCCCCTATTTGGGTGATGCCTAGGCCCACAGGCGCCCCCCAAATAGGGGGCCGCCACTTGTCGATTCGATAAAATATTATGTAAAAAATTATGTACAACAAGAATAATCCATTCGGTAAATATTGAATCTTTTCATTTGACATCTTTGACATTTCTTTGTCCAACAACCCTTTTAGGTAATAAATTGCTGCACTCACCATTTTACTTGTTTGGAATTAGATTTATGCTGAAAGTACATGGAATATTTTACAGAAATTCAACAAATTTTCGAATTTTCAATCACATGGGGCCCGCACCATGTATAAATATTAAAATATATATATATATATATATATATATATATATATATATATATATATATATATATATATATATCTTCCCTTCCTTGAATGTGAGTGTTTGGTAAGTACTTATAGCTCGACTCTTGGAATTATATTTTCATGGTTGTTCTTGTTTGCATTGATAAGTAAAATATTAATCATCAACTAGTGTATGCATGTTTGAATGTAAATTATTATTTCGGTACTTCACGAAAATAGACGTTACAATTGCATTGGAGATGTTGCAGCCATAACAATAAGGGAAAGGTAATAAACGAAATTATTCTACTTAGAAAAATCAATTCTTACCAAAACTTAAGAGAAATCAATTTTATTATTTTCTCATTATTATTATTATTATTATTATTATTATTATTATTATTATTATTATTATTATTATTATTATTATTATTATTATTATATTTTTTGTTGTGTATTGAGTCCTAAAATGTATTACACATGTCTGAAAAACATTTCACAAGTCCAAAATATTTAGGAATAAACCATATGTACAGAAATAATTTTCATAGATGTTTTACACCCACTCACATGTGTGGGGCCCATCGAAAATAAAAAATGGAAAAAAAAAACCCACCCCTTCCTAAATTTGTGAGTATCTATGAAATCAACCACGCACTTGCTTAAAAGTTTCAGAAATTTATTACCAGTGGCAAAAAAAAGTTTCACAGTGTAGCATTGTTCAAAATTTTATTACCATGCACTTGCTTAAAAGTTTCAGAAATCTTAATGTGGACGAAGAATTATGAAATAAAAAAAACATTGTACATCCATTTTCATATAATGAGAATTTAAATTCACATCTACCTAGAATTATTATATATTTTGAAATTGTATAATATTATAGGGAGAATTGTTGTGGACACTGAAGAAAAATCCATCACATCATAAGATTTCAAACTTGGTATAGGCATATCAGGACCCCACCATCTAATTCAATTAGAATGTTTTTTATTTGTTGTTCTACATAAGAATTAAAAATCGTACTTACTACAATTTCACTCTTATCAAGGGAATGAATTTTTTTTTCGATTTTTATAGTTAGTAGTTCTAGTCAAAATTGGTCTAATAAAATCAACATTAGTAGTGATACTATTGGTCTTTGACAATAACATTGGTGTAACAAAATCAATGAGTATAAGCAAGATTGGGAAGAATTTCTTAGAAACAATCTTTGATTAATGTAGGTGTTCTAAAGAGTGAGGACAAAATTGTCCATTCACAATAGTTGGAGGACGAACGGTCTCTTTTTGAACATATGGAGATCAAATTGCCTCTTCTAAATACTCAGAGGGGGATCACTATATTCGTGCCTTGTGAATCGTTAAGGAAACAACTTGCTTCTTCTGAATACTCAGAGGACCCGTTTGCATAATTTAATTCGTTGGAGGACTAAGTTGAGCACTCTAAGTAGCTTAAGGGGCAACTTGTGCATTCTGAAAAGAAAGATGACCTATGATCTACTTCCTAGTATTTGGAGGATGAAATTGCTCCTTTTGAATAGATAGAGATAAACATGAGAGTTCTCAATCGTTGGAAGACAAACTTGCATTTTCTCAATAGTTAAAGGACTTGAGTTCACATTCTGAATAGTTGGGGGACCAACATGCTCATTTTACAAGGTTGGAGCACTAACTGATTAGCTCTAACGGTTATGTTACATGCACATAATAGATTACATAATGATTTACATACACATGATGTGTTGATATATGATTGGGTAATATTTTTTTCAATAAAATAATAATAATAAAAACTTGGGAAAAAATCAAAATTCAGGTGCCTACTTTACCCCAATTCAAAATTGAGGTGCCTACTTTATAAATTCAGAATTCAGGTGTATATATATATATATATCCGGCCAAAAACGCAAGTCACACGTTGCATAAATTCTATTCACCCTATTACATCATATCCATATATGTGATTAATGTGCGTACTCAGATTTACTAAGTTAATTTTCTGTGACCTGCTATTAGATATTATTTATCATGCATGATCGTCCTGTGACATGCTTTTATTGATATGCAAAGTGAAAATACGTATGCGACCGTGACTGAACAACTAAGAACTAGCAAATAACAAAATGTGACCAAATTGCGACCACATAAGAACTGTCACATGATAATAGCTATCTCTGACAATGCATGATCGACTTGTGACTTGCAAATATTGAAATGTGACCTTAACATGCGTATATGTAACCATGAATGAACATGTAAGAGCTTGCAAATAACAGGATGTGCTCAAATATTGAAAAGTATAGTAAGTGACTTTCATCATCACATTACATCCCATTACATACTGAGTATTGTTAGAAGTTTGGCAAGCGCACTGTCAGGACATTAATTTTGGTAATATGTTTCTTGATTGAGAATGTGACCATAATGTCACATCACTAAAATAGATAACGGTTGTAGATGAACGTGACCTGTGCGGCTCCCAATGTTACCTTCAATTTTTTGTCATATATGACTTATTTGGAGATGTGCCTTTATTTTAATTCATGAATGCCTTTATTAACTGATGAATTTGAAGTCGCAGAAATGGTGTATTTGCATGTATGTCTGTTGCATGGAGCTCAATCATTATTGGCATTGATAGATCGTAGATGCAACTATGTAAACCTTGTTGACACGGTTATGACAGAATTTAGTTTTGATCCGACGAGGGTGGTAGTGTCGTTGACGTATTTACTGAATGATAATTTGCCGTCATTCTCGATAAAAAATGACAGAAATGTGCAATCATACCTTCTGTTGAAGGAAATGGACCATGAACCTACTGAATACCCAATAATTGTTGATGTGACTGTTGTAGAAATAGAAAAACCTTCTAATACGGTTCCGATTAACCCTTCTCCTAGTGGTGAGCTTTGTACATTGCAGGATATGGCAACAGACATATGTAGAACAGTAATTGAAAAATCAGGTCACATTTAGGACAACGAAATCACAGTTGTATCTGCTGCAGGTGCTAGAGAGGTCGAAGAAGGAAGGATTTTTCGGGATAAAGAAATTTTAAAATTGTGCCTTTCCTTTTTTGCCATACAGAACATGTTTGAGTTTATGATTGAACGGTCTGACAAGAAAGAATATGTTGTGAAGTGTTCACAAGAAGGTTGTAGCTGATTTGCAGATCGTCAAAATTGGGTAAAACAAATCTATTTAAGATTCAAAAGGTGGGTAGTCACACATGTGCATCGAATGTCGTGTTGGGGTCACACGGGCAAGTATCAACTACATTTGTGTCTTCTAGCATCAAGTATAAGTACAGATCATCCAGTACCATATATACACCAAATGATATATGCAGTGATATGTTTCAGATTTATGGTGTTTATTTGAATTATTTGAAAGCATGGAGATCCCGCGAGCATACTTTAAAGATGGTTAGCGGTGATCCAACCGATTCATTCGGTAAGATACCAAGCTTCTTCCACATGCTTCTACAAAAGAATCATGGTACGGTCATAGAGTTGGAGGTTGATAGTCACAGTAGATTCAAGTATTGTTTTATGGCACTTGGTGCATCAATAAGTGGATGGAAGCATTATCGGCTTGTAATCGTGGTCAATGGTACATACTTGAATGGTCACTACGGTGGTACCCTTTTCACAGCATGTACACAGGATGTAAATAATAGTATATTCGTTCTTGCTTTTGGAATTGGGGATATTGAGAACGACAAGTCTTGGAGATGGTTTTTGGAGAACCTGAAAAAGACATATGGTCACAGAGAAGGAATGTGTTTTGTGTCAGATCGTCATACCAGTGTAAAGAATGCAATAGAGCATGTTTATCCGAGAACATATCATGGTATTTGATTGCATCATTTGTTGTAAAATTTGAAGTTATATTTTGGAAAATCAAGACAGAATATTACACATGCTATCAACTTAGCTGTCCGCACTTACACGTTGGAAGAATTTGAATATAACATGAGACGTTTGGACACAATGAACGAGAAGATTCGTAGATACCTGGTATTGAATTGCATCCGAATACATTGTCACATATATTGAAATGGTCACATGTTAATTATATGGTTTTAATTTATAGTGTACATTTTACAGGTTGATGTTGGACCTGAAAAGTGGTCACGAATCCATATGCAGGCAAACGGATATTCCACAATGACATCAAACATTGTAGAATCAGTCAACACGGTCACAAAGGCAGGGAAAAATTACCCAATTGTATCCTTGCTAGAGTCATTGCGATAGACTGTACAAAATTGGTTATGTAAACATAGAGATGATGCACATGGAACGTTCACGAGATTGTCCACCAAGTATGAGAAAGCAATGAGGAGAATGAGTGTAGAGTTAAGGAACTTGAGGGTAGCTTATTTACTTTACTGCTGATATTTATGAATACGACCTGTCTAACTACATGTGATCTAAAATGTACACTGTGAAAACATATTTATAATGTGACAACATATATGTGTGCATGAATCTTGTATATTTGACCTAGACAACATTTTATCCAGGGGCGGACCCAGAGCATTTGTGTTGTGGGGTCGAAAATGAGATTTCGAAAATATTTAGAACGACATATCGTTAACAAAAATAAGTCAACGCGCTATTACAACTGTAGCCTACGCATTTTCATACTCTGAAAACGTCATATAATTACATCGTTATCAATATTGTTTAGTACATCGTTTTCAATATATGCAACCAAATTATCACTTAACCATTAATTCTTCCCATATCTGATTCTTCCGGACCATATTTTTCTTTTTCAACACTCCTTTCAACAATAATTTTCCTCCATACTCGAACGTACGGATTTTCGTTTAACATATTTCTCCATGTCTATTAAAAAAAAACTCAATTCAATCTCAATTAACTAATAACCAGACTGCAAAATTCAATTCAATGATTTCAATCTATTATTCTAAATTCTAATCTACACAATTGAACCTAAATATGTGCATCTTATAATAAAAAATCACAAATATGCATTCAAAATCACTTCTAATTGCATTCCGGGTTCACAGCACTTCACGCAGCAAGCCAGCAACTACCGCAATAACTAATAATCGAAAGACCCAAGCTAGTTACAGACTTACAGTAGGTTACTGCTGCGGATTGTCGAAGGATGAAGAAGATTCGAAGAAGAATGGCCGACTGCCGACTGGTCTAGGGCTCGACTCTACGTCTCTACGGAACTGCAGGCTGGGCTGCTGAAGTTACATCTAAGCTGCTGGATGACCTGTGAGTCAGAGGCGGAGGTAGAGCGGCGGAGGTCGCTGGATGAGGAGAGGGCTGTGGCTGTGAGTGAGTGAGTGAATGTGTTTTTTATTTCTTGGATTGGGTAGTGTAATTGGGCCAATGGATTGGGCTGCTTGGTGGTAAGTGTTAGTTTAAAAAAAAAACTCAAAAAAAAAAAAAAAAAAACTGTGGGGTCATCTGACCCCACATGACCCCATGTGGGTCCGCCCCTGATTTTATCCTCGATGTAAGTGTCAGTGACCTAAACTCATCTGTTGCAAAAAACATATCTGTGATCTTGAATGTAGAGTGTGATAAGATATATATGTGTCTGCTGTTGTATATGTAACCTGAACCGAATGTATGGGATTTATTATTTTGCTACTTGTATTCACAACAGTCATTCTTGATTTTGCTTTTTCGTAGGAATCTCATTCCAACCAGTCAGAGTTCTTTGTCAGCGATGAAAAGTCCACCTTTTTTTGTTGATATTGAACAACGTACATACACATGTAGGATGCTACAGGTCGATTTGTTACCATGCCCGCACGCCTTGGCCGTAATTGCAAATACAAAGGGGGATCCATATGCTTACTGTTCTTACAAGAAATGCATATGTGAATGCGTATGAAGATTCTATATGTCCTGTTGGAAATCCAGACGAATGGAAAGTGTCTGATAAGTGCAATACGAAGTTGTCTTAGCTCCAAACTAGAAACGAAGTTCTGTTCGACCAACTGAGAAAAGAAAGAGATCTTCTAGAGAAGGGAAACTAAAAGTGAGATGGTGGACATGATCACAACTATAGGAGATGCTCAAGTTTGATGTCATTGCATTGAGAAGATAGGGAGAATAACACTTTGTAATCGGAAAACAACAAATAGAGGATACAGATACAGCAAATGTTATATCACATTATCTTATTTGAAACATTTATTTGAATATCAAACGTCGAAATCATAATCCAAGGTTACATTTAATATTGTGTAAATGTGATTTGGTGTGTTAAAAGTGCGGTGTGAATTACACAGTGAAATCTATGTGACCACATTTTCCCAAATGCTTATTCTTTTTTGCTATGTGACCTGGGTTTTAAACAAATATATGTGACTTGATTTTCACAAACTCATGAACATCCAGCATATTAAATGTCAGGGAAGTGTTTTTAAGCATGTGTAATATGTGACATCTGAACGCTAATTGTTCATGACCTATATGTGTTATGTGTCCAGTATAGTACAAAAAAATGAGTTCGTAAGTACCGTTGTGACAACATTTTTTTGTTGTGTCACCACATAAGCAATGACATTATCTGCTTGCTTCTGAATGTCTTTAGAATGTAAAACATCAGGTTGTGAATATTCGATTCCCAAATCAAATGAAGGTAGTTGAAGACTATAGGGAAAGCCAATATCATCGCTCGAGTACATCTTCTCCTTCCCTTTCCTGTCCACCAATGGTTCCACATTTTCCACCTGTATTTTAAATTACAAAAAGTGTGATATGTCAAATGTAACCATTTTCATTGAAATAAAGTGCGAACATTTCATGTTCCTCCTCTGTCTTATCGAATCCTCCAGCAGCGTGAGTTCCTTTGTCTCCTGCTCCATCAGCATGATAACTTATTTTTTCATTAAATCGTCTTATAATCTCATCCATTGAACTAAAAATCATTGTCATCATAGATTCGGACAGAAATTGCATATTTGTCCGAACCTCCATCAAGTCATTTCTTATTTGTCCTTACACTTCGACGACGTCATCCAATTTTTTTGTCTGCTTAGCGTTGAGGTTTGATATCTGTGACTTGATGTCATCAATCTCTAATGTCAGTACTTTATTACTTGATTTGAGATCAGAGATTTGTTGAGTCAATTCCTCAAAAACCTGAAAACATAAAAGACCATTCAATTAAATGTGACCTTCAAATATGTATATGTGACCATGCATTAACTATATGTGACCTGTAATAGTGAACTATGAGCAGAAAATAAGTATATGTGATCACAAATGAGTGACCCGTGACCTGAAAATAATGAAATGTGATTAGATATCTGACTTACATCACCCCAATGTGTCCCTTTAGATGGTGGTTCATTTAGAGAACAAGGGGCAACTGACGTGCCTTTATCAGTATGGGGTTTTCCATAGGGAGATGACTCCTGACATCTTGGTAGAAGATCTACAAAATTATCATCATCGTCTGTGACTCGATCCTGGCCAATACTATTATCTGCTAGCAGTATCAGTGAGTTTCCACTCATCCCAGCACGGTTAGCTGACTTCTCTATGTTCCCCTTTTTACTGCTGAATCCACGGGAAAACTCCGGTTGATTTAGCTTGTTGTAGTGGACACCATCCATGTAAGACATAGCTATTTCAATTTCTGATGGTTTAAGGTAACAAATTTTGGTATGTATAATAGTATATATTAGTAGAATAAAATATCGACAACGCACTATATCGCAGTTAAAAATTGACTGAAGATTTACATTAGGGTTGGTGAAGTAGTCAATTCCCTCCAACTTGGTAGCAGATGGTTGCTCCTGTGTGGTCCAGTTTTTGATTCGGGGATACATCCTTGATATCCGTGTCACAACAATTCCATCTAAACTAGGAAATGTCTCGTAGATCCATACTTGAAAGGCTAGCAGCATACCTTGTAGCCTATAGTGTGTTGTCCTCTTACTCAGTCTATCCCTCAATGCACCCAAAGTAATATCAAATAGTAACTTGCCTCATGGGAACCGGTTCAATGCGGAGAAGTCCTCAAGGAGAACAAACAAGTAGTGGTCAACCACCTTCTTGTAATCTCTAGGGAAGAGATAAGCGATAATGAAATACAAAATTCTCATCATAGCAATATCATTATTTGGAAGAGTTTCAACGAGATCCAAATCCGGCATTTTGCACGCTGTTAAAAATGTTGACTTCACATCTTCGTATGTTATACTATCTACTTGAGCATAGTACTTTGTCTTCATCTGTGATGGTCTATCCTCAAACACCTGTGTGTCACTATCTCTATCACATCTCAGTCCTGGGACTAGTCAGAACTCGGATATAGAGAATCTGACATATCGCCCGCCACATAAAACCACATTTCTTCCGCATTAGATTGATAAACCTGCCTTAAGAGAAAGTAGTGAATCAACTGTGGTTGTATCACAATTTCAGGGCACTCCAGGAAATAGGCAAAGCATGTTTCCATCATTATACACTTTTGTCTTTGGCTTAAGTTCGTTTGAATAGTGGTAAGAACACCCTTACTCACTGAGGTTGTTATCTTTCCTGGGAACCAACTCTTCTCTGTTATAACGAATTTTCAGACCAACAATAAGAATATAGAGTGACATAATGTTAATTCTTACCACTATTCAAACGAACTTAAGGTCACAGACTTGGGAAACTCTGGACAGATGATGACTCATAAGGTCACAGACACCGGACATCTTGGACATATGATGAATCTTAAGTCACAGACTTCAAAAATCTTGGTCACATTAATTCTCATGAGGTCACATACTTCAAAAAACAATCAATTTCCAACAATTACAGACGAATATTGGTCACATATGTCAAATGCATTATCAATGCTTCTAAAACAACTGTTAACTACGTATGCATCACTAATCCATGCTTTTATAGATTATTATTCACATACAATAGCATGAGGTCACATATCTATGAAACTTTGGACAGATGGTGACTCATACAGCCACAGACACCGGACATCTTGGACACATGATGAATCTTAAGTCACAGACTTCAAAAAGCTTGGTAACGTGAATTTCCATGAGGTCACATACTTCAAAAAAAAAAAAACAATCAATTTCCTTAACGCCATATTAATGGTACCCAGAACCCTAATCCAACAATTACAGACGAATATTGGTCACAGATGTCAAATGCATGATCAATACTTCAAAAACAATTATTCTCCTATTTATGCATCACTACAATTGTTACACAATACCGTAAAAATGAAAAAACCTTTTTCGATTTCCCTTTTCGCGCGGTCACAGGAGCTGCGTGCTTTTTCATTGGGGTTTTTTTCCAAGCTCGCCTCTGACTTTCTCTTGCTTCTTTTTGCACTAGTGTCTTTGGCATTGACAACACTTTCTGCACCCTTTGGTTTACCCATTTCAATTCGATTTTTATTCACAATACAATGGGTGAAATGTCAAAGACAAAAAGCTGGACGATTTTTATGGAACCTGAAGCAGAATGGAGCTTGGTGGGAAGATTTTTATGAAGCATGGAATTTGGGATTTTTGAGTAGAGTAGTGGTGAAGAGAGATAGAGAGAGAAAGAAAGAGATGAACTGCTTTTATGGAAGAGGTGTTAATTGAGATTTGAAATATGAAAATTACGGGAACCCCCCATCAGTTACTATAGATAAACAGTATAATTATTTTACGATAATTACAATATTTAAAATTTAATAAATAAAACAAATACCTGAAGTTTGAATAAAAAACTTCTCATACTGATTTTTGTACTAGTATCTTTGAAAGCCTGGATTTATATAATTTCCTTTAAACTTAAATTAAAATCCAGCCCAATAGTGAATTCAAACCCAAACTAAAGCCTATCCGTACATTGAAGTCAAACCGAACTAAAATAAAAAACCCAGCCCAATGCTAAACTCAATTCCGAACAACCTAACAGTGAGAACAAACCCAAAATAAAAATTAGGCCCAATACTGAACCTAAACTCAACCCAAACTGAAACCCAACCCATCAAACCTATATGCACTCAAATCCAAACTGAAAACCCCTTTGAAACTAAACACAAACCCAAACTAACAACCTTGTCCCATGACTTAACGAAACCCAACCCAAACTCTTACATCTGAAAGAAAGCCCAACTCAACCTAAATCTATCCAAAATCCAAAACCCAGACATGACCCAATATTGAACCCAAATCAAAGCTCAACTCAAACCTGACCCCAAAGCCCACCAAACCTAAGACCCAAGCTCAACTAAAACTAAGCCCAAGACTGAACATAAATTAATGGGAAGAGTTCACAAATCAGGTATTAAGTTTCACAATTGCAAAAATCAGGTATTAAGTTCAAAAAAATACAAAACTCAAGTATTTAGTTAATTAATTAAAAATCATTATTATTTAAATATAATAGATTTACAATTATACAATTAATGGTCACCACAATTTATTTATTGATCATATATTATTAAATTAATTGGTCACAAATTATTTTGAGGTCACAAATCAAAATTTTTATACGTCACAATTTATTTCATTGGTCACAGATAAAAAAAATTATAGGTCACAATTTATTTATCGATCACATATTTTCAAATTTGTTAGTCACAAATTATTTTTTAGTCACAAATTAATGAATTTTAAGGTCACAGTTTAATAGTTAGTTACATACACCAAACACCATACCCCCGATCCCGATCCACCACCAATACTTGGTCACAAATTAACCAAATAATTGGTCACAAATGTTATCACAAAAGTGGGGGTATAATCCAATCGATGGAGTTAATAGAAAATACTTGCAATTGCTTGTGGAGTTTGATTGCGGACCAATCAATCAACTTGATGATTTTCAACCATTGAAGAAGAGCTCAAAGTTAATGATAATTTATTCACAATGGAACCAAGCGAAGGCATGAAAATCAATGAGGATGAAAGTAACATATAATTCTTTCGGCTTCATGAATTGCTCGAAAATTGATTTTGTGATTAAATCGAATGAAGAGTTCGAAGTCTTCATGGTTGAATTTGAATTGTATGGAATAGGCAAGTCCTCTTGTATGAAAACGGGCAATGTAGAGTTTTGGAAATCAAATGAAGAGTGAAGCAAATTCGAAAGAATAAAAATGTAAAAGGCATCTAAAACCTTCTTTAAATACCCATGATTCAATTGTCAAAGTCGAACTAAAAGCTTTAAAATTTCACTTGTTGGGAGACAACCCAATTTTTTAATTTTTAATCTTTTTATTTACTTTTATGTATTTTCATGCTTTTATATGATTATATGTCTTTATTTTTGTAGGTAATTTTTTTGAAGTCCTAGTTACTTATGGTTCCTAACAAGTTTGGGGGTAAATTGGTATATAGAAGGTCACTTGCCCAAGCTTATCAAAAGCATCACAAGTCCAATTCAAGCTTTGGTAGTTCTTCACAAATATTAAACTGGGGAAGTTTTGTTATCTTCTTTTCTTTTATCTTGTTCTTTTTCACATTGAGAACAATGCATAATTTAAGTTTAGGTGTGATTGTGCTTAAATTGGTGATTTCTCGTTGACATGTTAGATATTCGTTGAATTGTTTTGATTTTTAAAATTTTATTGATTCATGAGATATGATCAAATATGCTATTTGTGTCTAAAATTTTAAAAATTTTTTTGTCCATGTGAGATCTCAAATTACTCTGAGCACAATAGTCTTGACAAATCTCGACTCGATGTGGAAATTTTTTATTGATGGTATGATCTTGAATGGGTAAGAATTAGGTTGTGGGTTGTGAGTTGTGCATAAATTTATATCAATTTTATATTTACTTCTCTTTCACTTAACCATATTGCAAGTTAAGTGGGGGTGGTCGAGTCGGGAAATGATATTATCTAGAAGTGTATTGATTCCATGCATATTGATAATATTTGTGTGGAATGTCTTATTCTAAGTATAAGCTATGTAATGACCAGACATGTGCTAGGAGTTTAAGCCCTATATGTTATGTTGTGCTTAAAAGAAGAGCATTGCACTTGTTGAATTCTTGCCTAACTTCGTAGCCTTTTTTACTCGAGTTATTAAGTCCATAAGAATATTTCGAAACATGGTAACCTTTGGCCTAATAAAAAAAATCGGAGAGTTATGAACCTAAAGCTCGCTATGTAGGTCAAGAATAAAGATTAAGAGTGTGAGGATCAATCACGAGCTTTAATTGAAAACATTGATTTTGCGCAATTGTATTTAATGTTTGGGCTTAGATACTAGTGTGTTTGGATTACTTAGTGTAAGCTTAAATATTGAAATACTCATTAGTGGAGAATCATCACATGACAATATGTTGAAATTGTTGACTAGGCCCAACAGACAAGAGCGGGAAAATAAAAAAGTGAATGGGGACAACCTTTAGATTTACACCCGAGGAAAGAATGTAAATATATATTTAAGGAGTGTGAATCTCACAGTGGAAAATGAAATATTTGACCACAAAGGGTCGGTTTGGAGCCAATTTGAAATTTTTTTCGTTTGACAATTTTTTCCTAATTTAGATGATTGAAAGTGACTATACACACATATACCGATCGGACATTGGATAAAGCTTAAATGATTTTTGCTAGCATTATTTGTTACACACTTGTGAATTGATTATACAATTTTACGCACTTGGATATATTGTGGCAAGCTATCTAATGTTGTTAATCTTTATCATGTATTATTTGATTGTATTTGTAGATAATCTTTATTGGGACGAGCAAGAATTTAATAGAGGAGCTCCAATTTTCTTGGAATTTTTTTCGGTGAGATAAACTTTGCAGCTACTTCGATTTACCATCTCACGTCACTTCAATGCATTCTGTACCTCATGGATCTCTTCTACTAGTCTTCGAATATTCATCGTAAGGTGTCGGATTATGTGCCAATGTCATTGCCGATGAATCATCTTCCTGGATCCGGAAATGTCCATCTGCGCAATTTTCACTTCAGCAATCGTGGTGCCAAATGCTGCGGATGTACAGCCTTCGATTCAAGGGCAGCCAATCAGAGAGAGCCATGTTTCTTTGGGGGGAACAGAAAATATCCCGCCTCGATCAGCCATTTTCTCTTGGCTATTCCAAACCAAGTTTAGGATAGTAGGTACTCTCAAGTGATCACCAGAGGCACCTTTCTCGTGCAATTTGGGGATTGAAGTGTCCTTTGCTTTGTATTCTTCTGCATAAGATGCATAGAAGAATTGTCAACCTCTCAAGCTGGGCTGATTTGTGAACGTAAATTGAACATAGCTAAAGAGCTAGTAAAAACTAATTATTAAAAATCTCGTGTCTCCTGTAAGTGATATGAAGACGATTTTACAAGTAAATAATTTACAATTTATTAGCCGCTAGCTAAGCAGTCAAAATTTAAACCAGTAATTTATCATTAGACTAGTAGAAAAATGAATCCAATAAATCAAATGAAAATATTAGCCACTATTAATTAAAATAATCGAGGTGCATATATCATTTCCAATGCTTGCCATACTTCCCATGCTAGAACTTCCCGTGCTTGCCATGGTGATGGCCATGATATCCACCGTAGTGATGGCTATGACATCCACCGTGGTGATGGCCATGATGCCCCCCGTGCAACAAATGGTGCCCTCCATAAGCAGCAGCTGCTAATGAAGCACCCCCAGCTATAACTGCTCCCATATGAGATCCATGGCCTGTAAGAATAGTTTATCACAAATATTAGCAATGCACTGGTAAATCATCACAAGACACTAACTCAGGTGAAATTGCACTTAAAGAAAGCCATTCACTTTCATGAAGAATGCAGATGGAAATAATGCAGTTCCTTGCAAAGGAGGAAGAAATGAACAAATTACCTGTGTGTATATGAAAATCTTTTGGAGGATGGAAATAAATTATAAATTGAGTAGCAAAAAGTTCTACTTGTCGTAGTCAACTAAGTTTGTCTTCATGCACTAAAAAATTTTATGCACCCGAGGAGTACAAATATCTTGATCACTTATCTTCTATTTTAAAAGGAAGAAGGATACAATGCCAAAGAGCGAAACAATTTTGAAGAAAAAGATGTTTGCTCAAGGCAACACAGGCTAAATTGGGTCATAAGGCAATCCAGCTGAATTTTGACCCTTGCATGTTAATTAGTGATATTATTCAAAGAAACGAACTCTCAACATTGGTCAAAGGATTCCAAGCTTGAATTGTTTCAATTAAAATTAGCAATCATCATTATCCTTCATATTTAGATTTGCTGAATAATATATGTTTGTCAAGTGAATTCATAATGATACACCGCGAAGAAGATGATTCTAGCTTCAAAAAGGCAATAATATATATGATAGTCTAAGAGGTAACAAAAAATAATACCTGAATAGGATGGACCGGGATAACCAGCTGGAGGGTATCCACCCGGGGGTGGATATGCAGCTGGAGGATATCCTGCAGGTGGAGGATAACCATGGGGAGGATATCCAGCCAGAGGAGGATAGCCATGTGATGGGTATCCTTGCGGGGGGTATCCTTGCAGAGGGTATGCCCCATGATGCGGAGGGTAATGTCCAGCACCAGAGGCATATGCAACAAGATTAGAGAACATCCCTTTATCCTCACTGTCATGTATGCCCTTCTCATCTCCCATTTTCTTTAATTTGAATCACAATTACGCTAACTGTAAGCAAAAGAGAAGAAGTATGCATCAAGAAGTTGTGTGCGGTTAAATAAAATAATCATCTCTGGTTATGATAATGAAGGCATCCTTGGTTCCACTGGCATTAATTAAGTGATAACACATTCCCACCATTCAAGCAAGTTTGGTACACAATAGTGAACAGCACTACACGCAGAGACGGGTTTGGGGGGGGACTGGGGCGGGCTGTACCTTACACCCCCCCCCCCCCCCCCCCGGTTTTAGTGTAAAAAGAATCTTGAATTTTTTTTTTTATGTGTAAATTAATTTTTTTTACATATTAGCCCGACTTGTAGTCCGATTCTGGATCCGTCCCTCTACACGTTTCACAGTATAACAAACAAGATTTAACTATTTTTTCTTCCAAACCCTACCAAAGTTCAAATCCAACACACCAAAAATGACTATTGCATTCAAGAGAAACACAAAATTTACGCTTCATTTTGAAACATATAATTCCATCTTGTTGAATCCTATACAATATGCATCATCTTGTACAAGATCCGAAAATGATTCCTATAACCTTTATTTTCTCAAGGATACATACGGGGTCAAATTTCTTGTGTCATATTTCAGGAAAAAATTTCCTAACGAAGGAAAACAACTGTATTTAACATAAAAGACTCTGATCACCACCCCACCCCACCCCACCCCACCCCATCCATTTCAATTTGTGAATATCCAGTTCTATAGCGAGAAAAAGGGATCAATTTTACCAATATTTTACAGAAATAATCAGGAAAATAACTATGAGAAATCTCTTTCTTGTGTGCATTAATCTTTACATGAAATATATAACAGCGTGTGTAATCATCTTCTTGATTAAAGCAAGAAGAAACATAGATACGCGGACGCATGCATCAAGATAATAAAATAAGATTGATTTCATAAACAAAACAGACGGACTAAAATCAAGAAACAGGAAAAATCCAATATTATAAACGAAAACAAGAAATCATTGCAATTGAATCAAGAAAAAGAGAGAGAATTTTACCGAATTAAAATTGATGTGGGATTTCCAGGAATAAGTTTTTTGTTCAACAAAAGCCAAATTTGAGTTCTTAAGCTGCAATCAAAGATATTGAAGCATTAAAGTGTTAACACGTTTTTATATATAAAATTATTTTAGTTCACGCGGTTGCTTATACGCGTATAATGTCTTTTGAGTCGAACCCACCCTCCACTTGATAAAATTCCTTTTTATAAGTCTCTTGTTGAAAGTTTGGCATTAGGATAGAGTTTGGAGTTAAATCTCATTTGCAAAATAATAATAATAATGAAGCTGAAATATATATATATATATATATATATATATATATATATATATATATATATATATATATATAAAGAAGGATTTGACGATTTCTTATAGTATTAATAAACAGTAGAATTGATCTCCCAACTCCTAGTGAGCACGATAAAAACCTTTTACTGTTGATGTGGCTTAAATGAGGATCACTGAATTTGATTTTTTTTAGACCCAACATTCCATGAGATCGAAAATTCAAGAAATTGGCAAATTGGATGAGAGCTTACTAATTCTTGACCCCAACTTTTTAAATATCACATTCAAGTTACCGCATCACGTAGTTTTCAAATTCAATAAAAGAAACGTTATGACATGCAAAGGTATAATCTTTCCAGCCAAATCATGGTTAAAATATTTAAGTCGATACTCCGTAACAAGACACTATTCCTTACACATTCACTTGTCCAAAGTGGACTTCAAATTTTTTTTTTTTTTTTTTTTCCGAGTAACTCCAAAACTCAAGTACGCATATCCACAAAATAAAACAATAAATTTACAAAATGGGCCTCTAAGCTGCAAAGTATAATCTTTTTCAAGCTGAAAGAATTACATTTTCTTGGCCTCTTATATATACAACATATTGTGGCCAGTTTTTTAACCACTCCAACATCGAGTAATCCACGAATCAGATATCCATAAAAGCATATATGAGAAAGAAAGATGAAAAAGATTTTGTAGCATGCCTGAACATAATCTCGATTCAAGAATTATTATTTGAGAAGCAGAATTTTCAATATAGTCAAGCTTGAATCACCTTGCATCTTCATGCTCACAATATGCATTTTATTGCACTCATGTGGGTATCAGAATAGAAGGAAATTGTCATCCACAATCAAAGAAAGTACCAAGATTTGTGAATTTTTATGCCAAAAATATGGTTTTCGAGCTTTTTCACAGAGGGATGATTATATACCTTACGAATGCGCTTGCTGCGCACAGCTTCAATCAAATAGTACCCATCAGCTAGCTTCCGCCTCTCTGCCTCCACGACGAGTTGTTCTTTCGAGTTTTCCAACTACTCATAATCTTCCTCTTTTCCTCCTCTTCCTCCTTCAAAAGCAGCTTCAAATCTCTCACTTTCCTCTGGATTTTTCACCACCGCCACCACCATATCGTCGCGACCATTGACGGTCGCGAAGGCAGAGCGTGGAATCTGAGGTTTTGGGGATTTCCCTTCCCACATCGAACGTTTAGTGAAACATAAACTCATTTATATATTAATTTGAAGGAAAAGTCGTCGTGTTGATTGCAAGGAGGGATGGTTGGCATCTCCCTCGACAGGAACGGGAATGGCTTTTGGGCTTTAACTGTTTCCATACACATCTGGTTAAGGCTATCTACTTCTGTAGATCTCTAACCCAATTTTTTGTCTCTTTTTTTTGCCAAACTCTAAGACGAATTTTGATCAATTTAAAATCTGAAGACCGAGACCATGGGTTGACTGCAACAACAAACCTTAGAAGTAATAATTTTTTATTTTTAATTTAATTAAGAAAATATAATTTTCAAATTTATTTATTCCCTTCGTGTTGTATTATATGGTTGAAAATGTATGGAATTTATTTGATCAAAAAATCAAAGAATATTATCTACTTCAATCTATAAAAAATATCATTAGTGTAGTTTTTAATTATTATAACTTTATTCTATATTTCTTTTACTGCATAAATGCCAAAAGGAAACTATAAGATTTTGTTGTTTCTCATGTTGATAAAATTCGCACTATCGTCATTAGACATCTACAAAATACACTTTCAAATTTTCCTTTTTCAATTATATATTAAGCCTTTATTTGGTGTAGATTAAAATCAAATTCTTAGTAAATTTTGATAAAAAATGATGAAACGTGTGATTAAAAAATTATGGATCTAATTAAATGTATTGTTAATATTAATTGTTGACTTTTACTTGAAATTTTTATCAACTTTTAATCTACACCAGATATGAACTAAATATCCTTCTGTCAAAAACTAAGTCGACTTAGGCATTCGAGGGGCACGGAGAAATACCTATATTTCAGTTGTCAGCGAAGAGGAAAGAATAGTGATGGCCATAACAATTTTAATAATACACAGGAATTTATAGGATAAGAGCATTTTCAAGTTACAAGTATCCATATGAGAGTGCTCAAATTTATCCACAATTCATTACAGTTAAGAGCATTCAGAAGCTGAACGTAACAACTCAAGGATACACTGCAAGCAACTAAAAAAGTTTCTTTCTTGGTATCCAAATCACAACAATTTCTAAGAAAGTTTAACATTGTATTCATCACAAATAAAAACCTGCCACCTAAGCTAACTATCAATTTGCCCAAGCAAAACAGGTAGGATTTCACTGTGAGTTGGATATTGACATCAGCTTAGATCTATATTTCTCGTCTCCAATGTGTTTGGACAACTTTCTCATTGTCCAATTTTTTAGGTGACTGTTCATCGATAATTTCTGTTTTCGATAGTCGGTAAGAGATGGCAATCAATGACTCGCGAGTCACATCTTCAGAAACCTCCTTGCAGGGTTCTTTCTTATCCATAAAATGATGATCTTTGTCCTACAGAATATGGTTGTGTTTGAGTCATATTATTTTAGAAAAATGTACTTTAGAATAGTGGATTGATGGAGAATGTATGGTTGAAAAAGAAAGAAAAGCTATTGATGTAATAGAAAATATTATTTTATTGAAAAATATGTGGTTGACAGTGAGTAGAAGAATAAGAATGAAAAAAATAATATAACTCAAATTGAGTTTATAATTGTGAAGGATCAACTAGAAAAGAAAGTTGTAAAATAGTATTTAAAATAACCTATTTATTCGAGCCCAACTTAGATACGAATTCGATATTACATATTGACAATTACTCACCATCAATAATATCTTCACAATAATAACTATTCGAACAAGAAGAGAAAATAAGAAAAAAGAGGCCAGAGAGAAAATCTAGAGACCCAGAAAATCAGAAAAGCCAAGAAAGTGAAATGAATCGGGCATAACCAAAAGTCATATTTACCAAGAATTATTTTCAGCCCTTGATCAGATCCAATGGTCAAGGGCCATCATGAAGAAGAACAATCTTTGTATCAATCAGTCTGACAATGCGAAGTTGTCATGTAGGCCGTCCAGTCCAACAAGGCAGCAATGAAAATTTACCAAAAGTGCCTCAATTTTACGTTGTATTTGTGACACACGATTTCTTCACAAGGATTATCGAATGAGAAGTGTATATCTAAAGGGAATTGAACGAGGCGGGTTGCCTCATATAACGACAATACTCAACAAATTATATATTTTGCTATATTCGGAGTTTTCAACTGGAATGACGGTCAAGTCATGTGATTCGAAAATTAAAATGTTAATCATTGTAAACCTAATATTAAATTTTATATGATGAGGCAGTGTGCTACTGTAGTGCCTTTTTTTTTTTTTTAAAGAATTTGAAAAAAAAAAAATAAAAAAAAAAAGAAAAAAAAATTAGTAACAATAGAAAGCAGAAAAAGAATCGTTTTTGCAAGATCAGTGTTACGCAAAAATCTCGCAAGCGTACGAGTTCGTTGTACAAGTAATAATCGTGATGAGTGAGTTATCGTCCCACGAGGAATAAGGCTCAATTTTAGTGTATTCGATATATCTAAATTCGCAAAAGTAATAAAAAATTGTGATTTGTATTTAACTATGTTCTATAAGTACGAAAGCAATGAAAAAATAGTTTTAAATCAAATGTGGGTGAGTGTATTAGATTTCCGACTCCATTAATCAATTCTTAGTTTCAATTCTCAACCAGTGATAATTAACCTAATTCATGCAATTGAAACGGTCGATAATTCCCCTTTTATTTACTATTCTTTCCCAAGATATAATAAACCTATGATTGCCACGAGACGATCATATTTCTAGTCCGAATTCATATGACAAGCAAGCATTGACGTTTAGAATTATCATGCATGACCGCACACGCCATAAATATTATTCCTAATATTTATTGCCTGTGTGTTCCATAAACAGTGTTCTGCCTATCGTGAGTTTTTCAACACTACGATTAAGCAACTAATTGTCCTAATGGTGCGCAAACATTAAAACAATATATTTAAACATATTTATGAAATCACCACACAAGAATTAAACTAAAAACACTTGGTCTCGAATTAAAAACTAAAAATCAAATAGCTTCATCATCCATCCAATACAAGAGAATTTAGCCTAGCATATTATCGAGATTAAACACATAGAAGTGGAACGACATCACCTATAAAATTGATGAACACGATTAATTTCCCAGATTACAGCGGCTGTGGTCGTCTTTCCTTCCAAAATTCTCTTTTTCCTTCCTGCCGAAAGTTGCCGTCCAATGCCTGTTCTCTTTGCTCCCTCGTATATTTATATATACAATCTACAAAATTCAGCACTAAATTTTCCTAATTCAGCCCAATGTGCCGCCCAATTTATGCATATAAACACTATTATAATGCTGCCAAATTGTGTATAATCTGGGGAAAAAATTACAGCTCAGGTATAATCTATTCCAAATTTAAAATTCAGGTCCCAAAGTTTAAAATTGTAAAAATCAGGTTTTTTTGAATTAATTAATTATATTTTTGAATTATTATATTAAATTAAACATTTAACTATAGTATAATAAAATTAACCCACCCCACCCCACCACCCCCATTGCTCCGACTACTACTCCGGTGACCGGCGACCACTCCGGCCTCCGGTCATCGGTGACCACTCCGGCGACTTTTTTGAGGCCACAGAGCAAAAAAATTGCAGGTCACGGATTATTTAGAGGTCACAGATAAAAAATTTTGTAGATCGCAGATTATTTCGAGATCACAGATTTAAAATTTTATAGATCACAGATTAATTCGAGGTCACAGATCGAAAAAATTAAGGTCACATATCAATACTGATAAAAAAGTTACAGGTCACAGTTAACTTCGTAGGTCACAAATCAAGAATTTTAAGGTCACAGGTAATTTTTCATAGGTCACAGACTAAAAAATTCAAAACTTGTACGGGTCACAGCTCTATTTCAGCGAGTCACAATCCCAATTTCTAGGTCACGGACACCCACCTAGGTCACACCTAGGTCACAGATTGAAGAAATTCAGTGAGTCACAGTCACCATTCCTAGGTCACAGACACCCGTGACTGATTCAGCGAGTCACAGTTACCATTCCTAGGTCAGACATTCGCGATCGCTACCAACCACCATCAAAATATTACATCCACGTAACAACCACCACCAACAAAATCACTGCACGACCACCGCAAAACAAACATCCAAAATCTGCACAATCATCCCCACCACCAAAATCTGCACAATAACCGCCACCACCGTTTACAAAACACCAACTACCAAAACTCACCTCCACCACCGCATCCACCATCGCCAACAAGGCAACAACCCCAACCACCGCACGCACAGCAGGTCAACACCATTAATTATACTACTGCAACAAATTGATTCAATAGTAGATGTAGAAAATGCCAACTTACCTACTGATCGTTCCTCAATATCGGCCATTTTCATACAAATTTGGGAAGGGCAACGTAGCGACTGAGAGCTTCTGTAGGCAGAGAACCAGCAGCAGCGTCGCTGCTGTGACCCAGTCGCTGCTGTGCCGCTGCTGGGGGAGGGTAAGGTGAGGGAAGGGAAGGGGAGAGGGAGAGATGGCAAGGAAGGGGGAGAGGGAAATGACGCAGGGGAGGGGAGGAGAGGGGAATAGGGTTTGGGAATTGGGGGTGGGTATATTTATTTTAATTTAAAATATTATTATTAATAATAATCGCGAAATTAAAACCTGATTATTGATTAAATAACCTATAAACCTGATTTTCAAAAACATCAAACTAAACACCTGGTTTAGTCTAATTTTCCCTATAATCTGGCTATATTTCAGCCCACTTATTCTGCCGCCACTATATGCATAATCTCCCTTTAATTCAGCCCCTAATCACCCTTTTAAAGTGTGTATAGATGATAAAATATGGAAGCCACCGAATTCTGATTCCTTTCAATTAATCTCTCCCGGCTGCTCACTTCTTCCGTCTGTCTGTATAAATATATATATGCATGGATACACCTTAGGTACCAATGGGCTGGTCTATTTAGAAAGTCAAGTTGGGCCCAATTGATTTGTATTTCTCCAATTTATCCACTCTTTCGAATTAATACAATTTAGTCCTTCAACTTCTACTTTGATCCTCGTACTTTGAGTTTTTTCCATTTTTCGACACATTTTGCTTCTTTTCTTCAATTTTTCATCAAACATTGAGTTTTACCTGCGAGATGCAATATAACACAATTTAGGTCGTATTTTGTCAAAAAAATAATAAAATTCTATAGTTTCAAGCCTCGAATAAGTGTAGAAACTACACTTATCAATCGGCCTTCAACCATCTCAATTGATTACCATTTGGTGTCAACAAACCGAATGAATACAACCAAAGTTTCCATACTGGATTCCTTAGCTATGGAACTTTCAAGTATCAACCGGTTGAATTGTAATCCTCAGCTTCTGAAGTAGGCAGAGCAACTATTACTTATGTTTGATTCTAAGCTACATCACATGGCAACAAATATATTTTCAAAATTGGAATAAAAAAATGAAAAATAGACGTGAAGCTATTCTTTTTTTTTTTGATACCCAGGTATCCCAACTTACACCAGACTATATCCTGGACCACCCAGAACCGGTGCCTCAACTCTGGGCGAAGGTAAATCGCGGGTTATGCCCAATCAAGTCAGTGTCCATGCGAGTTTTATACTCTTGGCCCCAAAGGAGCCCTCCTGCGCCGACTTTTACAACACCAAGCTGCTCCATCACATGGTTTGGGTATTACAACACTTGACTGCTCTGTCCGTGATTCGAACTCCCCACACTATATACTTTGGTGGACTACCCTCATACATTAGGGTGTGACCCACTAATTAAAAATGGCACCCCTCTAATGATTGTACATATAGCATTGTTCAAGTAACTAAGACGGCGACTCTTTATATATATATATATATATATATATATATATATATATATATATATATATATATATATATATGCAAATAGCGAATACAAATTTTAGGGAAAAATTGAACGTAACTTTTATGGTTTGCAATTTACCGAGCTTTGGAAATTTCGAGACATCTTTTTTGGGAGGTGAAAGTTGAGAAATCAGTGGTGAGCAAGTCAGAGATGTAAAGAGTCGCCGTCTTAGTTACTTGAACAATGCTATATGTACAATCATTAGAGGGGTGCCATTTTTAATTAGTGGGTCACACCCTAATGTATGAGGGGTGTAAATTTACACCCTCTAATGACTATACAAATGGGTTTTCCCTAATTACTTCGGGGGTGTGATAATTCACGAAACGTCCATATTATTGTGTGTATTTATGAAAGTTCACGTGAATTAAGAATGGGAATTAAACAAATGAAAGGTACAAACTATAAATTGTCATCTAATTACATACAAAAATAAATTGGTAATCTCGGATCTTTCTATGTACCCTCTTGAGTTATTATGCCTAATATCTTTCACTAATACCAAATCTCTTTCTATGTACCCTCTTGAGTTATTATGTCTAATATCTTTCACTAATACCAAATCAAACTAAGAGTTTTGGAAGAACAGAAAGCCTTTTCGTATACCAAAACGTGATAGTGGGGGCAAATAGACAAACTGGAACAGATGCTTTACGATTATAGCATATTCTTTCAAGAATTGGAGAAATATAAGAAGATAAACTACCTACTTAGGTCTCTAAAAAGAGTATCCTACTGGGATGACAGGGCTTACGCTATTAGGGAACTCCTTTCAGATGAGATAGTTGGACTTGTAGGTAAAACCTGTAGTCAAAGCTTGCCAAAATGACTACGAGTCGATATACAATTGTGCGGGTTTTTGAGTACGAGTTATCCACAACCATCTGGGTGGAATTGCCAATTAACCTACCTCTGTACCTATCTATCATGACGGGGAGAACCAGCCAAACTCGATCATTTGAATCTTCTTCAACCATTATACTTCAAAAGAAAACACAAGGAAAAAGGTAGTTTTTTTTTTTTGACTTGCAACTGAAAAATAACCTCACTTTCTAATTTTTTGGTACATAATTTAAATCCCATCTAATGAAATCAAATGCCAATTGCACTTTGAATTCATATTTTACCGGATAAGTCCATGAAATATCCTTTTTTATTCCATATTTAATCAAACCCCAAAGTTTAATGTATTAGGCCATTTGGGAAGTAGAAATGAGTGATAAATAAGACATTGTCTGGCCTTTATTTTAATTAGACCTTGGGAAAAATATATTTTTGAATAGTAATTTTTTGAAAAATGTACGGGTAGAAAAGAAGAATTTTTTTAAAAAAATCTATATGCAATATTATTTTATTTGAGAACGTAAGATTGATAAAAAGAGAGAAAAAAATGAATTATAAATTTAATTGAGCCCAAACAAGGGCTAAATAAATAGCACTTATGAATTTATTATGTATGATAAAAATAAAATTTGACAATTTATAAATAATTTTGTTGACCCCAAAAATGTTGCCAACAGATGCCGGGCCCACTCGTGCACACGCAAGCTTAATCCGACACGTTAATGCCGATAGTCGGTTATGATGGCTCCACGTAATGGGCGTGAGAGTGGCTCAAAGGCACAAGACGTTTCCGTTCAGGCCACCGGCATAAAGACGTAGCACGATTGTATAAGAAACCAATCGATAAATAACAAGATTCGTAGTTATAATTTTCATGGCAATAAGAGAGCAATATGTTTCCAAATATTTTGTTTTCCTTTGGAATTTTGCATTAGCCTTTATTGTATTACATGGTTGGGGTATTTATAGTGTTACAATTCAAATTGTGACCTTTGGATCAATTTACACGTGGCACCATCTCCTCGGCCAAAACATCAAGTTCTAGCAATCAAGTTGACTCTCCTAGCCTTACGAAACATTAAGTGTTCTTACATTGACAAGACAAGACGTAAACAAACCTTACACAAGAGTCACATCAATCATTTGTTAAAGATTTTCATCATGAGTGAATCTCCGCGAGTGGTCCTTTAATGAGCCTCGGACGTTAGCAGCAAGGGGCCTCAGAGCGCTAGCAAGGGCCTCGGGATAATAGTGAGGGCCTCGGAACCCACGGCTGAAGCTAGAGAATCGTAACCTAATTTAATCAAGCTGGTCCCACCGTCGACACGTGGCGCCACGTGTTGATTCTGTTTATTGACCCGTAACAACAGTCCCCAAAGTCCATGTGTGGTTATTTATGCCAGGCGTGGACTTTCAGAGTCTGTGTATCCTGTACTTCACACCATTTCTAAGAAAGTTGCCTGTAAAACTGAAGTTTAGGAGACATGCCAAGATGCGAGTTCATATTCGAGCTAGCCGAAGCGGAATTCTTTTTAGACGAGGCGAGTTCATATTCGAACTGGCCGAAGCTGAATTCCTTTAAGTTGAAGCGAGTTCATATTCGAACTGGCCGAAGCAGAATTCCTTTAAGTTGAGGCGAGTTCATATTCGAACTGGCCGAAGCTGAATTCCTTTAAGTTGAGGCGAGTTCATATTCGAACTGGCCGAAACTGAATTCCTTTAAGTTGAGGCGAGTTCATATTCGAACTGGCCGAAGCGGAATTCCTTTTCAAAGAGGCGAGGCGAGGAGATGTCCATATGCATCAGTGCCTGTGATATGACGGTTTCTTATGTTTCCAAGGCACATTAACTGCATCGAGACGAATTTCAATAGCCGTACAGTTGTTTTTATTTAATCCGCAATGATGGCTAATTATTAGGACGCATGGTTTTAAGGATAGGTCCACGCGCGAGCCAATGTTGGTTCGTGCACGCATAGATCTGGAGCGTTGGTGCAGAGAAAACGTTTGATTTCAAGGGTTAAGATTTGTGCATTTTTTAACGCCTCAGATTAACTGAGATTTGATCCAACGGCTAGGGCTGAATCCTTCACTAGTATAAAAGCCAGGACTTTGTCATTTTCAAACTTTACTTTTGCAAAACACTCTGAAATTTCTGAAACTCTCCTGCTGCCAGATATTTTCCGGCGAACTTCCGGCGATCTCTCTGAGTCTCTTCTTCATTTTAGGTATTTTCTCCTTATGTAGTTGTCTTCTTTCCTCCTTTAGACACCTTTTCCTGTGTTGTTCATCACCTTCCTCCAACTGCAATGTCTTCCGAAGCGTCTTTAGCTATGACAGTATTAAGGAGTGGGGAGGAGTCAGTATCTGGGGCCTCTGGCGAGTGGTATAGTATGACCGAAGAGCCCATAGATTATGAGGCGGGATGGGGGGCAGCCAAAATCCAATCCAATATCACTTCTGCCAAACTAGACGAACTTAGGCAGACCTATAACATCCCCCATTACGTCAAACTCTTAGTCCCTGATGCTCACGAGAGAGCTTGTTTCCCGAGGCCCAATTGTGTAGCCTTCAGTGAGCACCTGTTTAAGGCAGGTGTGCGTCTGCCTCTGCACCCCTTCTTCAGGGTGGTGCTGAGGACCTTCATGTTGTCCCCCACCCAAATCCTTCCTAACGGGTGGAGCCAAGTCGTGGGGACCTACTTCCTGTAGAAGGAAGTGTCTCTGCGCGAGGACCTCCCACTTCATGCTTTCGAGTCCCTCTTCCATGCTAGGGTCGTGGGAAAAGATGACTCAAAGGGGTGGTATTACATCACCCCTGGGGTTCCCACGCCCCTTTGTGGTTGGGCTCCCCTCCTCCATAAAGGGGTGGAAGGAGTCGTGGTTCTGGGTGACGGGTAGGTGGCAGATGGTGGAGGGAGACGCTGTCCCAGCTATTACCGCGCCAACCCAGTACTACGAGGCTTGTGAGTGTCACCTTAAGTTCTTATAGCTTCGTCTTGACTTTCTGATACTGATATCTGTTTGTTGATTGCAGATTGTAGCACGAGGTACGAGCTTTTCGAGGCTGAGTGGGCCATTGTCGAAGACATTTATCAACGATCTCCGAGGCTCTGAAGTTTCTCCCATTTGATCGAAAGAAGCAGATACTTCATAGACTTCGGACTGATGGCCCCCAAGGGTAAGAGGTGGCCTTCAACCAACTGCCACTGAAATGACTGAAACTGACTCCTATCTTTTCTTAATTGCAGACAAGTTCACCAAGAAGGAGTATGCTTTGCCTGATATGGCCAGCATAATGAGAGCCACGTCGACTGCTGGGGCAAAGGCCTTGAAGTTTGGATCTTCTGGGGCAAAGCAAGTGAAGTCCAAGTTGGACCGCCTCAGCAAGAACAAGAATGATAAAGAGGCTGAGGAGGAGGTACCAAAAGAGGCTCCTAAGGGAGGCAAGCCACCGGCTGCGAAGGGGAAAGGCGTGGCCGAAGAGCCTCAGAAAAAGAGAAAGTTGGGCCCAGGTGGGGGGTCATCAAGTTTTGGGACCACTGTGTCCTTTCCAGAGAAGGGTGCTTCGAAGCAGCCGAAGCTCCTCCAGTCTTCAATCGATGCTGCGTTGGTGGCCCAGTCAAGGAAAATTGTACTGGATGATGTGGTGAGGGCATCAGAGGCCACCCAAAAGAAAACTGTGGAAAGGACCCCAGGCAAGTCTGGGAACTTCCCGGGGGGCAGGGATGATAAGATTGCCCCTGCCGTGATAGAGATGCTGCCTCCCGAAGTGCGGGCTGCCACGGAGGGCTTCAATAAGTTCTGGACGGAGAGGTGGCAGAATTATGTGGCCACCTGTGATGCGGTGGACCTCACCACCACCTTGGTGAGCCAAACTGCCAGAGCCTTTGGCGTGGCCTTGGAGTGCCAAACTGTTTTGGCAGATATCCAGTCAAGGAATCGAGCCTCGCGCGACGAACTGGAGAAAGTAAAGGCAGAACTAGCGGAAAAGAAAGAAGCCAACATCGAACTGAGGATTCAGATAGATGTTGATGATTCAAAACGTGATGCTCTCCTGGCCGAGATTGAGGCCTTAAAGAAGGAGGTTCATGAGAGCCAGTGTGAGGTAGCTGCCCTCACTAAAAAGGTGGAGATTTCTGACAACCACCAGAAGGTCACTGCCGAAGCATTGGAGAAGGCAAACCTTGAACTAGCTGGGGCTAGGGATGCCGGGCAGTTTATGGAGAAGGAACTGAGGTGGCTGGAGGCCGAAGTTAAAAAATACGAAGCTGACGTGGTCGAGGCGGGCGATATTGCAGTGAGGAATTACATAGCCAACTTCCATCACACTGAAGAGTATCGCCGCTTCGGCCTATATTGGAGCAGAGTGGCCTACCAGGAGGTCTTTGAGAGGTTGGGAGAGGCGCATCCAGAGCTCGATGTTTCTGAATTGAGAGCTGAGTTCTTGGAGGAGGAGGTTCCTCAGACACCTGCTGAAGAAGGTGAAGTGGTGGAACTTGATCCTGAGGATGTGCCTACTGAAGAGCCTCAACCTGTTGAAGCGCCTCAAATAGCAGATGCTCCAGCTCCCCCACCCCATGCCCCTTGATGCATTTTTGTAATTTTAATTCATTGCTATGTAATTTCTTCAGCACATTAATGGAACACATTTTGCTTTATTGTTGTACCGCAACCTATTTTTTTCCGCAGTCAATTGTATTGAGCTTTACAACATAACTTTTGAGAATAACATTCGAACTTAACTTAATGCAACCGCATCAAAGCCTTGTTATACAAACAATTAACCCAAAAGGACGAAACTGAGTAAACCATGTAACTTAACCGAAGCCCCTTTATAAAACTCTTGACAGCCTCAAAACAATTCCTAATCTCACGTTCCCAAGTGTTATGAAATTGTTCTTACCTTCTTGCTTGGTGGATGGTCCATCCAAGCAGAGGCTCCTCTTTTTGACATTCAGCTTCATCAAAAGGAGGCTTGTGGGGTACGCTTGGGTTCGAATGAGGTAACCTACTTTTAAGGTTCCATCCTCTCCTTCGAAGCTCCCACGCTTCCCCACTTGGTGGATGGTTCATCCAAGCAGAGGCTTCTCCCTTTGACGTTCAGCTTCATCAAAGGGAGGCTTGTGACGTACGCTTAAGAGTTCGAACGAGGTGGCCTTCGTTTAAGGTTCCATCCTCTCCTCCAAAGCTCCCACGCTTCCCCACTTGGTGGATGGTTCATCCAAGCAGAGGCTTCTCCCTTTGACGTTCAGCTTCATCAAAGGGAGGCTTGTGACGTACGCTTAAGAGTTCAAACGAGGTGGCCTTCGTTTAAGGTTCCATCCTCTCCTCCGAAGCTCCCACGCTTCCCCACTTGGTGGATGGTTCATCCAAGTAGAGGCTTCTCCCTTTGACGTTCAGTTTCATCAAAGGGAGGCTTGTGACGTACGCTTAAGAGTTCGAACGAGGTGGCCTTCGTTTAAGGTTCCATCCTCTCCTTCGAAGCTCCCACGCTTCCCCGCTTGGTGGATGGTTCATCCAAGCAGAGGCTTCTCCCTTTGACGTCCAGCTTCATCAAAGGGAGGCTTGTGATGTACACTTAAGAGTTCGAACGAGGTGGCCTTCGTTTAAGGTTCCATCCTCTCCTTCGAAGCTCCCACGCTTCCCCACTTGGTGGATGGTTCATCCAAGCAGAGGCTTCTCCCTTTGACGTTCAGCTTCATCAAAGGTAGGCTTGTGACGTACGCTTAAGAGTTCGAATGAGGTGGCCTTCGTTTAAGGTTCCATCCTCTCCTCCGAAGCTCCCACGCTTCCCCACTTGGTGGATGGTTCATCCAAGTAGAGGCTTCTCCCTTTGACGTTTAACTTCATCAAAGGGAGGCTTGTGACGTACGCTTAAGAGTTCGAACGAGGTGGCCTTCGTTTAATGTTCCATCCTCTCCTCCAAAGCTCCCACGCATCCCTACTTGGTGGATGGTTCATCCAAGCAGAGGCTTCTCCCTTTGACGTTCAGCTTCATCAAAGGGAGGCTTGTGACGTACGCTTAAGAGTTCGAACGAGGTGGCCTTCGTTTAAGGTTCCATCCTCTCCTCCGAAGCGCCCGCGCTTATTTGATAATTTGATAGTTGACGAAGACTGGAGAAAATTCGTTTATTTATAAAGGCTAGGAAGTAACATCCGGCTACTGATTACATTCATTGATAATACATCCTCAGATGCTCAACATTCCACGGGTGAGGTTGAATTCTGCCATCCATGTCTTTTACCCAGTAAGTGCCAGGCCGAATTTCCCTTTCGATTCGATAGAGTCCTTCCCAATTGGGTCCTAGGGTGCCCATCCCCGGTTCCTTCGTGGATAAGAAGACCCTGCGAAGGACCAAGTCGTTCATGCGGAAGGTCCTCCTTTTCATCTTCGAGTTGTAGTACCGGCTCATTTTCCTCTGGTAGACAACGAGTCTCAGCTGGGAATCATTCCTCCTTTCTTCGAGGAAATCAAGTTCACACCTCCGAAGTTCATCGTTGGATATCTCATTGAAGCTCACTCTCCTAGGAGAGGGTAATCCTACCTCCACTGGGCTCATTGCCTCAGCACCATAGGTCATGGAGAAAGGAGTTTCCCCTGTGGGAGTCCTACTTGTCGTTCGTATCGCCCATAGTACCTGGGGTAGTTCGTCTACCCAGACTCCTTTAGCTGTGTCAAGCCTCTTTTTCAGAACGTGTTTGACAGTCTTGTTGACAGCTTTCACTTGGCCATTGGCCTGAGGGTGATGAGGCGTGGAGAAGTGTTTTTTAATCCCAAGTTCTTCACAAAGGTCCCGGACCTTACGGTTGTCAAATTGTTTGCCATTATCAGAGACAATCGAGTAAGGGATGCCGAAGCGACAAATGACATTTTTCCACAGAAATTTGGAAGTATTGGTTTCAGTGATCTTTGCCAGAGGTTCAGCTTCTACCCACTTTGTGAAATAATCAATAGCCACTATGGCGAAACTGGCGCCTCCCCTGCCCTTGGGTAATGGGCCAATGAGGTCCACGCCCCACTTGCTAAAGGGCCATGGGCTGGATACTATAATAAGCTCCTCAGAGGGTCGCCTCTGCACGTTGGAAAAACGTTGGCACTTGTCACATTTGCGAACAAATTGGAGGGCATCTTTCTTCATTGTAGGCCAGCAGTATCCCTGCCTCAGTGCTTTATTGGCCAAGGCTAGTCCTCCGGAGTGATTGCCACAAATGCCCTCATGAATTTCCCTAAGCACATAATTAGCCTCTTCTTCTCCTACGCACCGAAGGAGAGGTGCAGAGAATCCACGCTTATATAGGATATCGTCAACTAGCATGAAATGGGCGGACCTTCTACGTATTTTGTAGACCTCTTCCTTACTGTCAGGCAATGACTGATCCTTGAGGTAAGATATGAGGGGTTGCATCCACGTTGGGGTACCTTCTACCCACATTATCACTTCTGCGGAGGTGGATGGCCTTAGGAGGTGCTCAATTGGGACCACTGCCAATAACTCAGAATCCTTGCTGCTGGCCAGCTTAGATAAAGTATCGGCGTGTGCATTTTCGAGGCGTGGTATCTGACTTAACTCGAATTTCTCAAAGGAAGGGAGTAGGCTCATTACCAATTTGAGATATGAGACCATGGCTTTATCCCTAGCCACAAAGTTACCGTTCACTTGTCCCACTATAAGTTGGGAATCGCTGCTGATGTGAAGCTACTTTACTTGCATTTCCTTGGCTAGCCTGAGGCCAGCGAGGAGGGCCTCATATTCTGCGGCATTGTTGGTGACCTTAAAGCCAAACCGTACTGCACTATTCAACGTATGACCTTCAGGACTTATAAGAACTATACCAGCTCCGGAGCCCGTCTCCCCTGCCGATCCGTCTACGAACAAATTCTACGTTGGAGGCTCGGGAGGCTCTGCCTCCAGGCCAATTGCGGGGGCGTTGGTGAATTCTGCCACAAAGTCTGCCAAAGCTTGCCCTTTGATGGCAGTTCTAGCTTTAAAGAGGATCTCGAATTCACTTAATTCCACTGCCCATTTCAGTAGTCTACCCGAGGCGTCTGGTTTTTGTAGAACTTGTCTGAGTGGAAAGTTCGTCAGTACATGAATGGTGTGAGCCTGAAAATAGGGTCTCAATTTGCGAGATGCAATGCCAAGGCTAGTTTTTCCATGTCTGGATATCGCGTCTCAGGAGGTATCAAAGCCTTGCTGATATAATAAACTGGCATCTGAGTTGAATTTTCTTCCCTCAATAGTACAACACTTATAGCCTCGAGGGAAACTGCTAAGTAAAGTTGTAGCACCTCGCCAAGCTTGGGTTTTGATAGGAGGGGGGCCCGACCCAGGTGCCTTTTGAGCTCCTGGAAAGCCTCTTCACACTCCTCAGTCTACTGAAACCTCTGTCCTCCTTTTAATATTTTGAAGAACAGAAGACATTTGTCGGTGGATTTAGATATGAAGCGGCTCAAAGCAGCCATGCGACGTCAGACTTTGTACTTCTTTTGGTTTCTGGGGGGATTTCATCTCGATCAACGCTTGAATCTTTTCAGGATTTGCTTCGATGCCTCGTTGATTGACCATGTATCCTAAGAACTTGCCTGATGCTACCCCAAATGCACATTTAAGGGGATTCAACTTCATGCGGTATTTTCGCAGAACTTCAAAGGCCTCATGGAGGTGGGATATGTGATCATCCACTTTCAAACTCTTAACAAGCATGTCATCCACATAGACCTCCATTGTCTTCCCCAGTAAATTGGCAAACATCTTGTTTACTAGCCTCTGGTAAGTTGCTCCAGCATTCTTTAATCCAAAAGGCATCATTTTGTAACAATAGAGGCCTCGGTCCGTGATGAACGAGGTGTGCTCCTCATCGCCCGGGTACATGGGGATTTGGTTGTAACTAGAATAGGCATCCATGAAACTCAGGGACTCGTGTCCAGCAGTGGAGTCCACCAACTGATCAATTCTGGGAAGTGGGAAGCTGTCCTTTGGGCACGCCTTGTTGAGATCAGAAAAATCAATGCATACTCTCCACTTCCCATTGTGCTTTTTCACCAATACCGGATTGGATATCCATTTTGGGTAGAGGGCCTCTCTGATAAAGCCGTTGTTAATGAGCTTCTGCACTTCCTCTTTCAAGGCCTCATACCTTTCTGGGTTAAGAGCTCGCCTCTTCTGTCTATACGGGGCAAATTTGGGATCAATTCTTAGGTGGTGGCAACTGACTCCAGGGTCAATGCCTACCATATCCTCATGCCTCCAAGCAAAGACATCGTGATTCTTACACAAGAATTCTTTAAGCTCCCCTTTGAATCTCGGGGCTAAACTCTTACCAACCTGCAGCAGCTTGGTCGGTTCCCTTGGATCGATAGAGAAGCTTTCCAACTCTTCCATAGGGGCTGCCTGGGAATCAGTCTCGGTCATTCGTGGATCGAGTTCATCGAGTGCTGGCAATTTGAGGCTACTGGTGCCTATCACCATGTGTATATCCCTAGGCTCAGCCTTCCTTACGGAGTTAAGGTAGCATTCCCTTGCCCCTCTTTGGTCTCCTTTAACTGTTGCCACCCCCTATCTGTTTGAAACTTCATGCATAGGTGATGAATGGAGGTGATAGCTCCCAAATCCTTCAGCGCAGGTCTCCCCAATACCCCATGATAGGCTGACCTACTGTCCACTATCAAAAATTCCATAAAACATGTGGTTGATAGGGGAGGCTCTCCCATCTCCAAAGCTAGGGTGATTTTGCCCCTTGGGATGATACTATCCCCAGTGAAGCCATATAAGGGAGTGTTGGTAGGGGTTAACTCATGGTCCAAGATCATTTTATCGAAAGTAGATCCAAATAGGATGTTGACAGAACTTCCGTTATCTACCAGCATTCGCCTCAATCCATTCCTGGCCACCACAGCTCTTACTACTAAAGCATCACAGTGAGGGTAGTGAATACCTTCAGAATCTTCGTGTGTAAACACAATCAGAGGCGATTGACTCCTCCGTGAACTGCTGCCCACAATGTAGCTAGTCAATAGAGGACCCCTTGCCTCTCGCACATAGTTCCTTTGGGAGTTTCTGGTGCTTCCACCAACATAAGGGCCTCCAAAAATAGTGTCAATCTCGTGAACTGGAACGTCATCAGGCCTACCTCGATGGTCCCTGCGTTGCTGTTCGTTCGAGTTTCTATTCCTTTCTCGTTCTCTTCCACGAGGAGATGCTTCCCTGTGATGGGAAGGGGCCTCGCCTCGCCTAGATCGTGAATCCTGTCTTGGCGGGGGTCTGCTCCTCGATCTTGATGCGTTCTGGTTGTTGCCTCTAGAACTCGAATTTCTGGGATGCAAAGCTATGTCTCTACAGTCAGCAGTCGCGTGGCTGTAAGAATGGTGATAAGTGCAATACCCTTGGGAGTTGCCTCTGCCTCGATTCGAACCTCTTCCCCGGCCTCGTCCTCCATGGGGGGCCTGTTGTGTTCGTGGGTTTTCATGGGTACCTGTAGTTGGTACGTCCTCGTAGGCCAAAGTTGGCACAACATTCAACGTGGCTGCGGCAAGTGCCTGACCTGAGCCTTCAACAACTTCCGCATTGGGTTGACCCCAATGCTGATCCATCAGATGGGAGGTTGGTCCTCTGCCGCGTTGCCTTTGTTGGGGTTGGAGACCCCTACTTGCCCTGTTTCGATAGTCTATCAGTTCCTCGTTGATGATTTCGCGTCGCATCATCTCCAACAAAGCATCGTAAGTTGGGGGATCTTGATTCTACACATCTCTCCAAAACAGGGTATTCATGTTGAGGCCTCCCCTAAGGGCGGATAGAGCCTCGCGATCAGTGACTTGAACACAACAAGTCATTTCATCCGTAAAGCGGGACAGAAAACTTTTCAAAGTTTCTTCAGGTTGTTGTCTCGTATCCTGGAGGCGTTGGATTGGGGATTCGCCCTCTTTGCTTACAGCAAATCTTTTCAAAAACGTAGTTTTGAATTCTGGCCAGCTTCGAATGCTCCCAGGCGGCAACCTGCTATACCAAATCTCAGCAGCTCCGCTTAGAATCAAATGGAAAGCTCTGCATTTAACAGCTGGAGTAGCGCCTCTCAGGCTCATGTGCGTTTTGTAGCTGTTCAAGTGCTTTGCCGGGTCGCCTCTCCCATCATATTTGGGTATCTTGGGCATAGTGTAATGATTTGGGACCTGGGCATTCCTTAATTCCCTTGAGAATGGCAGATTGTCATCATCATCCTCTAAATCGCAGGATCTTTGGGGACCGTCCGAATCATAATTAGCCCCAGCCTCATACCTAGGCTGTTGTGTGGATGGTCCCGCCTGGTTGAGATCCTCCTCATCCCTCCTGAGACGCTCATGATGATGCGGCGCAGCGCGGGGGGCACGTTCTTGCCTTTCCTCCGGCTGCCGAACCTCAGGAGGTGGGGGCTGTGGTCTACTTGTAGGAGCATATGTTGCATTTCTTTGCCTACGCCTCTGACCTATCGGGCTGAGCCTATCAAAACACCGCGGACCTGGGGCCTCGGTGCTGGCTCATATTCGGGAGGGAAATTATCCTCCATGTTGAACGGGGCCTCGGAGGGTCGACCGGAAGCATAATTGGAGGAGATATCGACTCCCACTTCCCTTTCTACTGGGCTTACTCCCCTATGCTGCCTGGAGGAATAAGCTCTTTGACTTTGAACCTCGTCGGGTTGATACGGCCCTTGTGGAACAAAGGAGGGAGGTGGGGGACCTCCCTGGCCTTGCATTTGCCTCAACAGCTCTTGCATCGCCAGGTTTTGGTTGGTAATGTTCCTCATATTGGCTGCCATGGTTGCCATTTCCCTAGTAAGCTGGGCTACCAACCTCCTACCACCTCGCCTGTGATGGTGGTGGGGTCGGCGTCGGACCGCAGGGGCCTCATTGTCAGCTTCTCTAGTTCGCCTGGGGGGAGCCTCTTCTCCCGAGCTCATATCTTTTGAGACTTAAAACTGTAAATATTTTCCTTTAGGGGCTTCCTCTTACTCTTTTTTCAAGAATAAATCCTTTTTAAAGGGGGATGCCCCAAAATATCTTAGAAAGCCTTCTTCCACGGGTTGCTCGTGGTTATAATATCGCTTCCCACAGACGGCGCCAATCTGTTGACCCCAAAAATGTTGCCAACAGATGCCGGGCCCACTCGTGCACACGCAAGCTTAATCCGACACGCTAATGCCGATAGTCGGTCATGATGGCTCCACGTAATGGGCGTGAGAGTGGCTCAAAGGCACGAGACGTTTCCGTTCAGGCCACCGGCGTAAAGACGTAGCACGATTGTATAAGAAACCAATCGATAAATAACAAGATTCGTAGTTATAATTTTCGTGGCAATAAGAGAGCAATATGTTTCCAAATATTTTGTTTTCCTTTGGAATTTTGCATTAGCCTTTATTGTATTACATGGTTGGGGTATTTATAGTATTACAACTCAAATTGTGACATTTGGATCAATTTACACGTGGCACCATCTCCTCGGCCAAAACATCAAGTCCTAGCAATCAAGTTGACCCTCCTAGCCTTACGAAGCATTAAGTGTTCTTACATTGACAAGACAAGACGTAACAAACTTTACACAAGAGTCACATCAATCATTTGTTAAAGATTTTCATCATGAGTGAATCCCCGCGAGTGGTCCTTTAATGAGCCTCAGACGTTAGCAGCAAGGGGCCTCAGAGCGCTAGCAAGGGCCTCGGGATAATAGTGAGGGCCTCGGAACCCACGGCTGAAGCTAGAGAATCGTAACTTAATTTAATCAAGCTGGTCCCACCGTCGACACGTGGCGCCACGTGTTGATTCTGTTTATTGACCCGTAACAAATTTAGTAATTTTACCAAATAGATGCTTAGATTTGCAAGAGAAAATAAGAAATATGGTTTCCAAGGTAAAAGAGGTAGAAATGATAAAACAATTATGCTATTTGTACAATCATAATAATTGACAATGTTGGTGTTGTCAAAATTCGAATCATTAATTTGAAAAACAATTTTTGCAATGGATGAATGTAATGTTGTCAAGTATGAATTGTCAACCAATATTTTATATGTAGCACGATTCGATGAAATGATACTTGATTGTGGAAGTGGATGTTCAAGTACAAGTTAGATTTAGAATATAGATTTAAAAGAAAATAAATTACAATTCAATTGGAGTACTATAAAGAGGATCTCCAATTAAATCAAGAATCACAAAGCATGTCAAGAAATTAAAAAAAAAAAAGCTATAAGATTATGAAATAGTGCGTAATTATATTGGAATCCAACCCCCCCTCCCCTCAGGGGGTTGGGTTTAGTGATGGCAATCGAGCCGAGCGGCTCGTCGGCTCGTACTGTATCGATCCACGAGGCGCTCGGGCTCGTCAAAAGACGAGCCCGAGCTCGAGCCGAGCGGACCCGTCAATAGACGAGTCGAGCCGAGCTCGGCTCGTCAAGACACGAGCGCTCGTGGGGCACGAGCCCACGAGCCAAGCTCGTGGGCTCGTGAAAAACATTTAAAAAAAAAAAACTAAGAAAAAAAAAAATTTGACGAGCCACGAGCCGAGCCGAGCCGAGCCGGCTCGGCTCGTAGCTCGTGAATCACGAGCTCGTGGGCCGAGCCGAGCTCGCCCACGAGCAAACGAGCCGAGCAGAAGCTCGGCTCGTTTGTAACGAGCCACGAGCTCGGCTCGTAGGGCAACGAGCCGAGCTCGTGGGGCAATGGGCCGAGCCGGCTCGGCTCGGCCCATTGCCACCACTAGTTGGGTTGCGTTCAAAACTCAACTAAGTCAAATTAGATGTAAAAACAACACTCGTAATGAAGGAAAGAAAAAATACTAGCAATGAAAGTATGTAACGTCAAATCAAGTTTGCGAACAGGTAAACAAGCAAGTAAAAACAAGTTTTACTTCGAGAATCGTCAAGCTCTCACGCTATTTCCCATCTTTCCTATGAAATACCTAGCAACATAGACTCTAGTTTAGTCTTCAACTACCAAAAACAACTCTCTTATGTTTAACAAATAGAAAGATTAGTATCATCAAACCTGTAAGCAGCTACGAAAATTACAGAATTTAATGAATAGAAAGATTCGTGAACACGTATACTTCTTGACAACCTAAATATTGCAAAATTAAACAAGCTAGAATGCAATCTAAAAAGGAAAAGGATCTGAAGACAATACTAATCTAATTTGATCTTTGAGTTCACTCCGAAGAACATTCGGATATTTTTGGAAACAACACACATCTTAATTATTCTCAACGCTAAACATTTAGAGCATGGTTGGCAAAGCTTTTTCAAGCTTATAAGTCAGTCAAACATCATTTTTAACCACACATTCCTGAGAACCTACAACTACTTTGCAACCACTAGAGGTGTCAATCCGGGTAGTCCGGGTCGGGTCGACCCGCCAACATATGAGTCCAGTAACGGCCCGCATGAAAAAGAGTCCGTTCGCTACGGATTCCTGGCCGGTTCCAAATCGGCCCAAAAATTTTGGACTACAACCCTACCCGCCCGCTGACCCATGCAGGCCACGGGTCGTGCAGGTCGCAGTTTGTTTCGATTTAGCTCGTATTATTGTATAAATAAAATTATAAAAATATAGAATTTTTCATATTTATACCAAAAAATATTTTTTTTTGTTAAATGTAAACTAAGAATTGAACAAAATGATAAAGAAAAATGCTAAATGTACATAATTATTGTACATAAGAGTGTATATAACCTTCACAAGGGGTGTGGTTCACAAAAACGTGGGCTCCACCCCATGTGAGGGTTATGGATACCCCTATGTACAATAATTATGTACACCAAGCAAAATCCAATGATAAATTCATATTTTTATCAAGAAATGTTTACATAGAATTCAAATTTAATGTTACATGAATTATTTATAACTTTGCAAAATTAAATTTAAGTTAAACAAACAACAACTAAATGCATTTTTAATTATTATTTTCAAATATTTATAGCATAAGTTACATCCCAACTGAGTTGGCACCTACGATTTTAACATTAATAGCATTAGTATAGCCAACAAACGATTTTAACATTAAAAAAGTTGAACTCCATCTATTGAGAACATCATCAACAAATTTTCTTCCCTCCATTTTTTTCAAATTAAAAAATAAAAATAAAAATTTACAGGCCAGCGGGTTAACCGTGGCCCATGAAGGTTCTACCCGCGAAGCCCGCGGGTTACATTTTCTTGACCCGTGAACCGCCCGCTAGAGTCACGGGTCGGCCCGCCATCCCGAGTCGATCCGGGAAGGTTTTCACAGGTCTGGTCGGCCCGCCCGTCTTGACACCTCTAGCAACCACAAGCAAGGACTTAATACATCGAAAAACATTTACACGATTGTTTCACGCCGATAAACAACAATTGGGCTTCAAATAATTTTGAAGAGGCAAAAACCTTTTCAAGAAAGGTGAGTTGGTGACAATATGAACGGTCATGAAGCCAAAAGTTTCAAAATTGAGACTAAACACAATGCTTATCCAAACCCAAGTAATAGCTCGACCTGTTTTGCATGTAAAGATTCATGTGCCACATTTGTCAAAAGTACAACAGAATATATATTACTTTCCTAAGTATATCATAATAGTTACTAATCTCTGTTAAAGCTCAATTTTTCAAGAGAATTATAAGGTTATTTTTTTTTTATAAAATTTAAATATAAACAATACCAAAATGACGTTGTAAGCTGTTCGGGCCACACTTCACATAGTTCTTGTAACGCTCCGAGTTCCGTAAATCCGGAGTGCCACGTCATCCTCATTTGTCCTGTATTAACTAAAAAGATTTGTGAAAAATAACTAAATTTTAAACTTCACATTTATAATTGTAAAACTTTGTCGGCAATAGAATTCATTTGATTAATTTAAGAAAATTGATTAAACCTTAAATCTCAAGTTTTTTTGAAATAACTGAAATGACAAGTACGTTAACAACGTTCAAATACGTAAATTTCAAAAGTAATAACGTCATCTATTAAATCGTTGCCACCACTGCCCATCAAACCCCCATCGTCTCCAAAATCTGCAAATGTCGTTAAAATAACAGAATGAGTATTTCGAAGTAGACTCATCATCAATAATTTATTTATAAAATAATTGAATACGTAATCATGCAATTTATACCGTGACATCGTAGTCATCATCATAGGCTCTTTAAAATCGTAAGGTGTGGGTAGTGTCGTCTCATGCATTTAAGGACATAAGTTATGCATAACATTTTCATCTTATCTCATAAAAGATACTCGTCATTCTCATGCATTAAAACATATATGTTATGACAATCATAAAAGTGTCATATATCTCATAAGAAATATTCTCATCTTATGCATTAAAGCATATAAATCACGTAGATTCACATAATACATACAATTATAATTTAAATTAATTAATGGTGGTAAGTCTACCTCAATTTATCTCGAGTCATGTAAAAAGTGGAACGTGAAGTAACCTCAATTTCCTAATCGACTGTACGTCTCGTTTAGCCAAAATAGAAAATAAATTTTGAATTAATATTCCGAAAATTCAAGGTTTTAAAGTGATAAAATAAAGTTTAGGAACCTAATTGGATTTAGGTTAAAACTGAAATTTAACAAGTCTAAGGACTAAAAATAAGATTTTCAAATAGTAGCTAATCGTAGGAAACAAGAACTCCTGAGACTGATTTACTAATTACTGAAACTTTGGGACTGAAATAAATAACTTAAAATGATATAAATAAAGTTCAGGGGCTTAATTTGAAATTTATGAAACTGAAATTATTAAGTTCACCGGCCGAACAGTCGGTGGCAGCGCCACCGTCGCCTGGTGGCGCCGGTGCGAGGTGGAGGCTGTTGGATGGTTTTGGCGCACGAGGCGAAGGGCTCGGGTTCTTGGGATTTCTTGGTAGGAATCAGGCTGGAAATGGGTCGAAGAAGGAGGTAAGTTTATGGGTTTTGACTTTTCTTGGTTTTTGTGGTTGTTTGATGTAGATTTTGGGTTGAAAATGGCGGCAGTTTGGTGTTGATTAGGGTAAAGTGTGGCGATCGATTGGGGTGGAGTAATGGCTATTCGCGTGGTAGTTTTGTGGCCGGTGGTTTGAAGTTGGGTTTTCAGCCGGGATTTTCAGTCGATTATGGTGAAACTCAATGGGCTGCAGTGTCGATTTTGGGTGGTGGATTGTAGCTTGTGTGGCGTTAGAAATTGTTGATGGTTTGCGGCTCGCGAGTTTCCTGTTGATGCTATAAATCGATGTTCTAGCATCAATAGTGAATTCACTGTAAAATGGATTGAGGAATAATTTTGGGGAAGATGCAATTTCTTTACCAAATTTGGTTGGCTGCGTGAGTGTGAAGAGAAGGAGGAAATGAGAGTGCTATATGAACAGTAATTTATGGCACAAAATTCAAGGAGTTAAATGGGTCAAGAATTTGGTTTGTAAGGATTTTTCCTAATTGGGCTTAAGTGACTTGGACCAAGAAAATCGAGATTGGCTAACAAAATGTTGGACTCTAAATAATAAAATATGGGAGCAATACATAAATAAGGTATTTAAGTATCACTATTTCAAAATTAAGGTTTAATGTTTTAAATTTCAAAAATTAGGTTTTCATTAAAATTTATTTATAATTTAATGAATTAATTATATATTTTATTAATAAATATATAAAGGTCACAGATCTATGCAATTTGGTCACAATTCAAAATTTTAAGGTCACAATTAAAATTTTTTATAAGTCACAGTTCGTTCATCGGTCACAAATTAAAAATTTATAAGTCACAATTTGTTCATTGGTCACAAATCACAAAATTTAAGTCACAACTTTTATTATGGTCACAAAACATCAAATTATATGTCACATATTACTTTTATTGGTCACAAATTAATAAATTTGTAGGTCACACAGCATTTATTGGTCACAATTTATTTTTTATTGGTCACACACTAACCATTTTACTGGTCACAATCAACAAATGATTTGTGACCACCACCAACACAACACAACCGTCGCCTTCGCCGCCACCACCAACTCCATAGAAACGCACCATCGTCGCCAACACCAACACTTCCAAGCAACAAAATCACCATTTCAAATCTCGCAGACAACGTTTTCACCGCTACCACTACACCAAACCGTCAACATTACCACCACCACCACCCCCACCCAAACACCACTAAAACCACCGGACCACCACACCACCACTACCACCAACACCCATCCAACCAAAAAAAAAAAAAAACTACAGATCACCCCTTCGCGCAGATCTCTGGGTGGGAAGCAAAACTACATATCGCCCCTTCACCGTATAAAACAAAACTACAGATCCTAGAGGTGGCGTACTTGTTTAGAGAGTGGGCCAGAGGCGGAGAGCTCTTCACGGACAAAATCTCTAGTGGCGATGTGGGGGACACCGAGCAAGACGGAGGGACGGCTGGTGAAGGTACCATTTCCAACGCCCGGGCATCCCAGGAACACCCACTGAATATTTTTGTCCTTAGTATCTATCAAGGGAGTGTAGGATTCGAATTTCAAGGGTGCAGCGGACGATGATGCCACCATGGATAGAGACCTTCGAATAAAAGAATTAGTGAAGATGGATGAGGATGACGAGGATCTGGAAGCTCGGATCACGGCCGCCATGTTTGTGGTGGGGGAAAGGAATTGGCAGCGGCGGCAGATGATAATGGGGAAGATGGAGAGGAAATGTGACGGGGAGAGAGGGGGAGAGAAAATGAAATTAGGGTTTGAAATTGAGTAGAATTGATTTAAATAAAAATTAATTTAAAAAAAATTAATTAAAACCTGATTTATGTATTATTAAAGTTGATTTTGGATTTTTGAAAATGATAACTTAAAACCTTTGTGGGTGTAATTTCTTCATAAAATATTGCACTTAAAGTTGTTAAAATTTGGTTTCAAAATGATAAGGAATTGAATACTTAGAATTACTCGAAATTGGACTCGACTTGAATAGTTTTAAATTAGTTTAACAACGACTAGACAAACACGCTTTTAACTTTAAAATTTGGGGTTAAAGCCTAGAGACACGTTTTTCAAGATAATAATTTTATATTATTTAAAATTTCTCGGTTGCTCTTTTTTTCCAGAAATATAATATTCTAACTAGCAGGTAGTTACAGTCAAATTTTATATCTTCCTCTAGATAAGATTTACAAATATGTAGGCAGCATGCATGTACAATTTTTTCAATGCATCATTGCATACCGAGTTATGGCACTTATTGTGAATTTCTGCAATTTATAATCGAAATTAAATTATCTGAGCAATATCTCCTTTTACCTTATTTACCCAAAAGACACTAATATGGTACAACCACTTCTCACTATTTTCCTTTTTTTTTTTTTACCCTTTCAAATTTCTGTACACAAGAAATACCACAAAAGGCCAATGCCAACAATATCATTGTCACGTATAGTTGAAACAGTTGGTCTAAAAGATATCTTTACAGCCTCCTATTGTTTTATCCAATATAGATCGCAGCCAATACCAAGAAATGTAGATTGTATGACTGAACACTATTTCCAATTAGTAACTACTCTTTCTAACTCTCAACTTCACAAAATACCATTCACAAGCTTTCATTCTTTTATGGATTTAATGGCACATTTTAAAATACTAATGGACGCACGTGCAATGCACGTGTTTCAGTTTAGTTGGATACTTAATAGTGTGGCGTTGATTGATTTTTAGTTATTTTTGGTAATGTTTGTAATCTTAGTTATGTACGGCTCCCATTATTCTTCCAGCTTAATGCCTGAAAATCTGTTATTCTCTCACTTGGTTGACAGCACGGCTTATTATTCTTTCTGCAGTTTCCTGGGAGAAAGACCCCTTCTTCTGCTTGAATGGGTTGGCTTCAAAATAAGTAATTTTACTTCCTATCAGTAGATAAATTAAACCATCTAAACATATTTGAAAACATAAATTTACTTCGTTAAGTTTATTGTAATTTCAGGCAAAACGTTCACTGTGTGTCTTGTTGAAGAGTTCTTTCAACCAATTCCTTCAGCCTTTCTATTCTTGTCTTTGTCCAAACTTTGATCATGTTGGCTATTGCACCTTCAGCTTCATAAGGAGGCATCTCACGAATGATGGCCTTCGCACCATCATCACTATCCACTGAATCTTCAACAGCAATATTGACACGATCTTTTTCCAACTTATCAGCAGCTCTCAGTATTTGTACAGCATCTGGTGTCAACTCTGTTATACCTGCAATAAATTGCTTCAGCTCATTCCCATAGCATGTATGTAGTGTGGCAACAGCAATACCTGCAGCAAAAGGGTGCCATCTCTTCAAGATAGGACTGAATATGTCATTTTCTTTCATTGCAAGATCCCCAACATCCTTTGCAAGATTAGCAAGAATAGCTAGGGCAGGAAGGGAATTCAGCTGGTTCCTTGATGATCTTCTGCTTGAATCTGCCTTCTCCATTCTCTGCAAGTCCAAAATTTATACATTACCCAACTATAGTTTAACTATTATTCCTTATTCTGGTAGCATGTTTACGTAGACCAAGAAATGAAAGCACTGTCTCTAACTTGAGAGTTTTCAACTTAAAAGAAGATCAAGTGGAAATGACACCAACTATATGCATGCATGTTAACAAACCACTTTAATTTCATAACATGCCTGAGAGGAACCAGCTCACAATTTTAGTTATATCTCTATAAATACATTCACATCTTCAACATGAAGGATGGATTTTGAAGGAAAATGACTTGTTTGCTAGAATTGCCATAAAAGTTATGAAAGCCCAATGATGTGCATGTGTTGGCCAAATAGTATTACCATCTCTATAAACAGAGATATAATTGCGATGTTCTTGCACATGAATTTTTTAATACCGCTCCATTCATAGGTCTACAAGTTTAGATTAATGCCTTTAAGATCAATTTCATATAGTTTGCTACTGATGGCAATAGGGATGGCAAAAAAACCCGACAAACCCGATACCCGCGGGGACCCGCCCCGAACGGGGAGAGGAAAACCCGCTTAAACGGGTAACGGGGCGGGGATGGGGCGGGGAATTATTCCCCGAGGCGGGGACGGGGCGGGGACGGGTAACGGGGTCCCCGCCCCGCCCCGCCCCGCCCCGTTAAAAAAAAAAAAATTTTTTTTTTTTTTTTTTTTTAAGAATTCAATACTTTAAGTGAACATTTTCGTTAGTTCTAATAGAAAATAGCAACTAAAATTATTTGTTTAAATATAATGAATATTAACAATAAAAATAAATTATCAAAAACTAAAAAAAAAAAAAATTTAAACGGGAAATTAAACGGGGAATAAACCCACCCCCGCCCCGCCCCGCCCCGCCCCGCCTTAAACGGGGAACGGGGCGGGGACGGGGAATGAATTTCTTAACGGGGCGGGGGACGGGGAGGGCATCCCCGCCCCCGCCCCGCCCCGTTGCCATCCCTAGATGGCAACACCATTTCTCCATCCTAAGTTCCCAAATTTTCTCTTGTAGTGCATCCTGCACTCTTCAGCGGCAGAACTTATGTACCCATAGGCATCATTACAATCACTTGGTCTCAACTTCATTGAAGCTTAGATTTTAAATTGTTAAATGAGAATTTAAAGACTGAGGAACTTACCTGAGCAAAAGCCGTGCGGAGTGAAGACCTGATGTAAGTGTCAATCCTGCTGCGTACCACATCAGTTTCATTTTTTCTTCTTCGACGATACTCATTTGATATATCTTCAACTAAGATTTTGGCAACTGATACCCCAATAGAAACAATGCTTTGCATGGAATCAATTTTTCCACTATCAAAAGTTTCATGATATGCCAGGAATCTTTTCTCAGCCCAACCCAACATGGCAGTCAATGTAGAACTCAAGATCTTAGAGTAAACAGGATCCTTCGTCACCTTTGCACCTTTTGCAACTTCAGCAAGCTGATTGTCAGCAGCATATAGCAGATCGTTTTCAACTTGCCCAGTAACAACATATTGGTTGAACAGAACCCATGTAAAGCAAATATTGTGCAGCATTTGATTCAGCCCTAGGATCCCCCAAGTTTTCTTAATGAGTTCCATAAGCTCATCAACTTCATCTATAATGGAAATTTCATCATTAGTATCAAAGCATGCTTCTAGAAGCATTTCATAGAGCCGGAGATTCAATGGGATACCATCTGCCCAATGGCAGGACTCCAACAGAGATCCATCAGATGATCTGCTAGCAAGTGCCATTACTGTAGTGCGAAGGACTTGCATCGACTCGATGTTCCTCCCAGTTTCCATTGGCCTCTCTAAGGCTGATTGAATTATTTGGCGAAGCGTTGAGCAGCAGTATTGACCTTATCTAGTGGCATGTGTGGATGTAAAAGGAGTCCAGCCTCGAGCATTTTAAGGTTTCTCTTTTGCCATGCTTGATATTCTTCTTGATCAGTAAAATCTGAAGCTTTGAATTGTTGTAATAGCTCTAGTGGGAGAACCATGGACTCCATTCTTCTCCCAACCTATATCAAGAATATATGGGGAAAAAAGGAATTCTGTTATCAATGTCTCTATAAAGTATAAAATAATATCAAGCATTAACCATAATCACATTCAAATGTAAAGAAATCTTTGAACTCAGAAACATTTACCTACTTTTAAAAAAATTTAGCTCCATTTATGGAAATTTGAGTTTTAAACTTAAATTCAGGATATATCAGAACTTTGCCAAGAACTTGATATCATCCAAGAAATTAATGCATCATTCTATTTGTAACAAGACAGCAGTAACAATCCAATTCGACAAAGTCAACAAAACAGAAGAGTAGAAATTGACATATTTGTTAGTGGGTGGTTGACAAAAAATTAGTTATCTCATGGCTTAATGCCGCGTAAACAAAAATAGAAAAACTAAAAAACAAATCTAAACACAGCAGCCAAACAAAATCACCTCGCAAAATTCAACAAGTGCGTCACCTTCAAGAAAATTAAGACACTGGAAAATCTCACAATATTTTCAAAACAAAGCTTTGCTAGCATTTTAGAATTTAGTGAAATAAATTTGCATAACCAATTCTAAATCGAACTCAACACAGTTCCAGGAAAAGATTCAGTCTTTAGCGAAATAAATCCCAGAATCCACCAAAAAAGTCACAATTCCACCCCCACAACCAAACTAAACATAACCAAAAAAAAAAAAAAACTATAAATTCCTGTTTAATCAGACTAAGACATTTAGATCCAGATTGTGTCTTTCCTATTATGATGCACTCCATTCCCAGCTCTATGCCCATTCGCGTTTGACTTTACAGGCTTCTCTTTGCTTACACAAATCCTCATTTTCTCTCTTCCAATCCCTCAATTTGATCCTTACAACACAAAAAAAGAGTCAACAACCAAAACCCAGATGGAAATTCACAAAAATACTGAAGAATCTAATCAAATCAGAGGCTATTTAATTGGGTTCTAATTGAATCATCCATGTATAGAAAGTAGATTTCTTCTTGTAGAAGACTCAGAAAAAGTCTAAAATTGAAGAAGCAACAAGGAAATTAGACTTGAAGTTGATTAAGGTAATGAATGACTTGAATTAAATTAAAGACTACCTCAAAAGATTTATTCTATTGATTTTTGGGGGAGCTGGGACACAGCTCCCAGCTCCGTGCATCACGGAGCTGGGAGCTCCCAGCTCCGCACGGGAGGACTCTCCATGCTGAACGGAGAGTTACTTTCCCTCTCTGTTCAGCACGGAGAGTTCGAACCTCTCCGTGCTGGACGGAGATGGACTCTTCCTCTCCGTTCAGCATCTCTCGGCCAAATTTTCTTTTCGTTTTTTTCATTCATTTTTTAAATTCCCTCAACTCAAACTTATTCTTCTTCTTACACACATTCATTACCTCCCCAACGCTCTTCTCAATTTCTTGCTAGATTCCTCCTGCGAGGCATCAATCAACAATCTGGAGTATGCCTCCAAGTGAAAAGGATCCTTTTTTAGAGAGAAGAAGTGCAGCAAAAATCTCAAAGCCAGAAGCCTAAAAAATATAGAGAAGAAAGCGCTTACAGACGTGAGGCGGAGGTAGTGTTGGTTACAGGCGTGAGCATCACAGAGGCAGTGGCGGAGGTAGTCCGGAGAGATTGCGATAGAGAGGGTTGCGATATTGGATGCTTAACCCCGATAAATCAGGGAACACGCATTATGAAAACAAATGGGACGTCGTTGTTTTGGTTGACGATGGGAGAATTCGACGCGTGGCAAAAGAAAACTGCCTCTTTTAATATTGTTAGGATATTGCATCCCCCCAAAGAGAAGGTCATGCATGCTAACTTTAGTGTCTGGGATTCACTTTATGTAATGCATATAATTCACCAGTTAAACATGAACTAAGAAAGTTCAAGTAAGATCACAAACCTCACAGCATCAAAGGCTACTAAAAAGTCTAAAACCTCTTCAAAGTTGTTTGAAATGGAAATTTGATAGCTTATAGGCTTGATGATCCGAGCAATAGTAGTACCCAGCTTTCTGGAATCCTCAAGCTGACTCTTACAATTCATAATTTTCCCCAGAAAGTCAGGACTTCGAACACCTCTTGGTTCAGCCACAGAACATGTTGCAATCGCATTTTGTGCATCATCCATAGTGTACGATCCTTGACCATTCTTGAACCTGTTGACAGAACCAGATTTCCTCTTTTTAGCTCCAACGCATTGACTCGACGGAGCTGATTCTACAACATCAGCCGTTTGCAACCCATTTACAAAGGCATCTCCTCTTGTCACTTGGCCTACTTGAGAAGGCATAGCAAGGCTTTCCATATTACACTCACTTGTTATCACAGCTCCCTTTAGTTCACATAGCTTCAAATCCAACTCAATTTTTTGTTTCTTCCTTCAGAAACAAGTTTTAGACCATTTTCATTTACTTTCTTGGACGTTTCAACACTGTTCACAACAACATCATGAGTCTTTCCACTGTCATTTGCAGCACCAGAGTCATTATCTGGGAACTGTGTGAGGGTACATTGTAAGTTGCAGCCACAGGAGATTGCTGTTGATGATTTTTCTTGGTATGGGTGAAAGTTAAACCACTCCTGCGCTTTCGCTTAAGCGTTGACTGACTTTTCCCTGCTTTCAAACTTCAAATCCAATAAAACAACGAAACAACAAAGAAAAAATGTCACAACTAGGCATTCATACATACATTATAAGTATCCTCAAACAATAATAACATTCATTACACTAGTAACATTGATAAAACAAAGTCAAAACAGAAACAATAACTAAACCTTTCTTCAAATGCATCAATGACATCTGAACATTGCAGTAGATTATCCAGAGGCTCCCTTGTATTTTCCGCCTCCGACCTGCCTCGCCTTTCCAAAAACATCCGTTTCATTAATGAACACAAAATCAATTTCGGGACATTTAAACAATAACATACTGTTATTCTCTCCAAATTTCACATCATACGGTATATGCATATTGATTTCTTTCTGGATTACATACCATTTAATCAGATACTGCACTTTGCCCTGTATTATCGCCGCATTCCAAAGAACCCACAAAAATAAGAGAGAGCCACAAATCAATAAATCATCATAAATAAAAGTAAATTTCAACAAACCTTACCCATTAGTCCTTCATTTCTTACTCCAAGTAGACAAACAAAACTAACAACAAGAACAATACGGAGAGGCCACAGTGGGATGATTATATACCTTATGAAGTGCTTGCTGCGCACAGATGCAATCAAATAGTACCCATCAGCTAGCTTCCGCCTCTCTGCCTCCACCTCGAGTTCTTCGTTCGAGTTTTCCAACTGCTGATAATCTTCCTCTTTTCCTCCTCCTTCAAAAGCAGCTTCAGTAGCTTCAAATCTCTTACTTTCCTCTGGATATTTCACCACCCCCACCACCATATCGTCGCGACCATCGACGGTCTTGGCGAAGGCAGAGCGTGGAATTCGAGGGTTTTGGGGGTTTGCCTTTTCCAGTTATCCCACATCGGACCTTTAGTAAGGAATACACTCCTTCATAAAGTAAATTCTAAGGATGGAGGTTGTGTTCATAGAAAGGAGAGATGGTTGGCATCTCCCCCGACAGGGACGGGAACGGCCTTCGGGCTTTACCTGTTACCATACACATCCGGTTAAGGCTACCCACTTCGGTGGATCTCTAACCCAAATTTTTTTTTGTTTTTAATGAGAATAGCGATAAAAGGACCTTTGACCCGGTTGAAAGTGGCCAAATTTTATATTTAAAAAAGGGTAATTATATTACCATCACTTAATTTACTTACTGCATCCCAATTAAAATTTTTTTTTTTTAATAGATACATCACAATAAATTTACAACTATACTCCTAATCAAATAAATCTTAAAAAAATATAATCGAGATTTGTTGCGAATTGACCATGTCTCTCAATTTTGACAGGATTCCCATTTTCCACCGTTTTGGTTATAGAATCATTTTATTGTTTCTTGATATATTGCATTGTTATTGGTGAATTGAAAGAGCAACCGAGTTCAAATTGTTGTGTTGCCATTCGTACAGTCACAAGAGTTGTTTGCGGATGTCTGCAAAATCGAATAATTGGCTTGAAGAAGACAAAGCCACTGTTTGGCTCCCATTATTTTGCATTTTTTATGATTGAAAATTTTTGGAATAGTAATTGATGGGAGAATGTGTGGTGGAAGTAATGAAAAGTTTTAGATTTGTGTGTAATGTTATTTTATTTGATGCATATGTGGTTGTAATGAAGATAGAGAAAAATTTAATGTAATGTAATTTATCTTAATGGGGGCCAAACAGGGGCTAAAATGTAAAAGAACGTGATTGTGATGTATCCTTATAAAAATGTTAATGTTAAGAATTTATATAAAACTGTGGATATTAAGTAATTCTACTTAAGGTGATTTTAAGTAAATAAAAAATTGATTAAAATTGTGGTGTAACAAGTAAATTTTTATAATTACCCTTTAAAAAAATATGAACAAAATATTAGTATTGCTATTTCCTCTTTTACCCTTCAAAACCTATCAAATAAATCAATCTCCATAGTGCTCTTCCTCGTGTTCTCCCGATTCTTCCCATCTCTTCTATTAGAAAATCAAACTATTCCAAAGCTAAGCATTTATAAAAATCAAATAGAAGAAATCCCAAATCAAAATAATTTTCTCCTCATATTACAATTGAGTAGGGATTTTCATCCTTGAGGAGAAGAAATTCAATATCATAAGCGCTTGTTTGTTGTAAAAAAAAAAAAAAAAAAAAATCCGTGTTGCTTCATTCCTTTCACTTTGAGGTAAATTATATCTACGTTCTTCACTTTCAAGAAGCTAATATGGGTTTCTAATATTGGTTTTATAAAATTTGTTTTTTTATGGTTTAAGTTTCTTTTGCATTTTTATTTTTCTTTCCCTTGATTGGATTCTTGTAATTGACAGACCTATTTAAATTTGCTCATTGACAATTATACATGAATAATGGTACAATCGTTAATTGGTTATTTGATTGGTTTTATATCTCATTTATGGCTGCAAAGTTAAACTAGTTGCTTTTATATGGGTATGAAACTTGATAATGAGGAAATTATGGAATTTAATTCTTATGTTTTGGTTGGATATGTCGTGACATAATTTTTCAAGTGAATGCAGTAAAATTGAAATTTTGCTATCTGCCATATTTCAATAATGGAACCATCATGGTGTTTTCTTGACCACTGATTTAAACTTGATTGGCTAATGACTTCGTTTTCTTGTTACAACTGAAATGAATCTGATCGTTTTAAACGACTGTAGTCGTTTTAAGAGAAAAAAGTCTGCGGTATTTTAAACTTCATGAGTCGTTTTTCATTCATCATTTGTTATATGTAATAAAAGAACATGAAAAAAAAAATGTCCAGCATTCATAAAGCACAAAATAAGTATCAAACACGACAAAAACTCACAACATAGAGCATACATTTTAATATACATGAGATTGTGCTCCACTACACATTGTTCGAGTATACCACATTCGATTTTTAGGTATACGACTTACAATTGATTTCGATAAATTAAAATGAAAGAGCCAATTGAACTTATAACCTTTTAAAATGTGTTTGATTTCTACATATTTCGTTAAAAATGTATAGGAAGACGGACTTTGTTATATACAACTCATCATGCTCAACTATACAATATTCAAATATATATCTTACATTTGATTTTGATAAGTTAAAATATCATTTATAATGAAAGACGTACCAATCAAATTTTTAACCTTTTAGACCGTGTTTGATTTCAACCTACTTTGTTTAAAAACGTATAGGAATGTGAACTTCATCATCATGTTCCACTACACACTGTTCAAGTATATTATATTCAATTTTTATGTATAAGACTTATAATTTGATTTTGATAAAGTAAATCATCATGTATAATGAATGAGATATCTATCAAACTTCTAAACTTTCAAATTGTGTTGGATTTCAACCTATTCCATTTAAAAACGCATAGGAAGACGAATGTCATTCTATACAATTCATCATGCTTCACTGCACACAATTCAAGTACACCGTATTCGATTTTTAAATACATGACTTACAATTGATTTTGAATAAGTTAAACCATCATTTATAATGAAAGACAAGATGTCTTTCAATTTTCTAACATTTTAGTATATGCTTGATTTCAACCTATTTCGTTTAAAAACATATAGGAAGGGGAACTCCATTATTGTACTCCACTACACATTGATCAAGAATATCATATCAGTTTTTAAGCATACGGCTTTCAGTTGGTTTCGGAAAGTTCATGTATAATGAAAGACGATAGTGTAATTAAATATGTAACATTTTAGACCGTATATGAAATTCAATCTATTTTGTTTTAAAACGTATTAGAAGGTGAAGTTCGTTATATGCAATTCATCCAGTTCATCGTACTCCACTGCACATTGTTTAAGTATATTGTTTTCGATTTTAAGTACATGACTTACAGTTAATTTTAAATAAGTTAAACTATTACGTATAATAAAAGGCGAGATATCATTCATACTCAAAAATGATAAATGAAAAATGACTGTAGTCATTTAAAATGATTGAAGTTATTTTTCTTTCTGAAAAAAAGTTTCTAATTGTAATCTAAATGGATTTTCTGTTTACCAAGGGTTGGCTGAGAATATACAAATCACAACTAGAGGCTTTTATGAAATGAAAACGACTCTAGTCTTTTTATACGACTGCAATCGTATTACGCATAAACAATTACAGTCGTTTAAAACAACTAGAGTTGTTTTAACACAAAAGAGGCCTAAAAAAATTATTTGGAGTAAGTTAGGCCTCAAAAAATTTTGAAGTATTTGATTAAGCCTTTTGTAAAAATTCCCCTTTTTGTTTTCTTTCTCTCTCTTTTTTTTTTTCCAACTCTAAGACGAATTTTGATCAATCTAGAATCTACAGACCGAGACCATGGGTTGACTGCAACAACAAACCGTAGGAATAATATTTTTTTTATTTTTAATTAAGAAAATATAATTTTCAAATTTATTTATTCCCTTCGTATTATATTGTATGGTTGATAATGTATGAAATTATTTGATCAAATAATCAAAGAATATTTTCTACTTCAATCTATAAAAAATACCATTAGTCCAGTATTTAATTATTATAACTTTATTCTATATTTCTTTTACTGGATAAATGCCAAAAGGAAACTATAAGGTTTTGCTATTTCTACCATTTTTATTTCGTTAGACATCTACAAAATACACTTTCAAATTTTCCTTTTTCAACTATATATTTAGTCCCTATTTGGTGTAGATTAAAATCAGTTTTTTAGTAAATTTTAATAAAAGTTAATGAAATGTATCACTAAAAAATTGTGGATCAAATTAAATGTGTTTTTAATATTAATTATTGACTTTCACTTGAAATTTTTATTAACTTTTAATCTACACTAGATGTGAACTAAATATCCTACTGTCATCGACTTAGGCATTCGAGGGGCACAGAGAAATACCCATATTTCAGTTATCAGCGGGGAGGAAAGAATAGTGATACCAATTTTTTGCCATAACAATTTTCATATCACACAGGAATTTATAAGATTAGAGCATTTTCCAGTTACAAGTATCCATATGAGAGTGTTCAAATTTATTCACAATTCATTACAGTAAGAGCATTCAGAAGCTGAATGCAACAACTAAAAAGGTTTCTTTCTTGGTATCCAAATCCCAACAATTTATAAGAAAGTTTTACATTGTATTCATCACAAATAAAAACCTTCCACCTAAGCTAACCACCAATTTGCCCAGGTAGGATTTTCCTGTCTGGTGACTGTGAGTTGGATATTGACATCAGCTTAGACCTATATTTCTCGTCTCCATCGTGTTTGAGAGGTTGGACATTTTTCTCATTGTCCAATTCTTTAGGTGACTGTTCACCGATGAGCTCTGTCTCCGATAGTCGGTAAGAGATAGCAATCAATGACTCGTGAGTCACATCTTCGGAAACCTCCTTGCAGGCTTCTTTTTTATCCATAAAATGATGATCTTTGTCATAGAAAATAAAGTCGTAAAATAGTATTCAAAATAACCTATTTATTCGAGCCCAACTTAGATACAAATTCGATATTACATATTGACAATTACTCACCATAAAAAAGTTGATTTACATAGTTTATGAGCATGTTTGGCAAAGCTTAAAATCTAATTAAAATTGAAAATATAGTCGTTATTGGGTCTCACTCATCTAATAAAAGTCAACAATAACGGCTAGTTTTTCAATTTTAATCCGATTTTAATCTCTACCGAACACACCCTATACCTAGTTAACAAAAGAGAAATGAAAAATGGGCGCTGAATTCTTGACAGCATGATGGGCAATCTGAGTTCATAGTTCTGATGAAGGATTCTCTGATATCAATATCAGCCAAATAATTATTATTCTTCTTAATTTTTACCCTAATTATATTCAAGAAGAGCATCATGACGATGATTGGTCTAACTGCCATTTTGATTGATCAGCATAACTCTTTCAAGAATTTTTTTCATCATCAACTCCATGTGTATGTATATGCATCGAAGAGATAGAAATCTAATAAAATTATATAATGTTGAGCAATGAATTTTTAATCCAAATCCAAGGCTCCCATTTTATTCAAACCTGTAGCAATTAATCGCTCAACACTTGATAGTGACCATTTAAAGGTGTATCTGAGTGGTAGATGATCCAGCGTACCAAGCAAAGCTAATAGATGGAGAGTTTATTTTGTAGCAAGTGACAAAGAGGAGATTCTATGTCATCTAATGCAAAGGTGCAATTCTTGATTTAGAAAGGTTTGGAAGAACTTCCGTCACAAAAGCAAAACCACTCGACACTTCAAAAATAGGTTATTGCACAAATTAAGTTGCATCATTATGTAATTAGAACATAGTCACATTCGACAGTTCAAACATCAAAGGGGACAAAATAAGATTGGGATTTGAGTTAAAGGTCTCAATCGTGCTTTTACCCTGTACAAGTAGCCAGGGAGACTGTCCTGTACAAGTGGCATAATTCTAACTAATGTCACATGTTGGAATCTATAATGTTGATAGCTTATCCACCTATCTGATATGATGTATAACCGAATAAGCATATCAGCTGGGATTTGGAATATCTCATAAGGAAGCAAGCTTATCAGCTCACTCCATTCTCGTGTCATGTGCACATGGTTAGGTGCAATTAGATTCCAATTTGTTAGAGTTTGTTAGGTAGTCTTTTTACTCTTTTATCCCTTTCTTCTCTCTATATATTTGTACCAGCAATGAGTATGTCAATTAAGTGGAATTTACTGATTCAATATCATTCGATCAGTCCATCTTCTTCAGTCACATTATTCCTTTCTTATCTTCAAAATCTTACATGGTATTAGAGCAATGACAACTATTGCCGAAATGAATTCTACCACCAATGAAGACTCTACCGCTGCCCAGACTCCTGACCTTTCCGACCATTACAAGTTGGAGAACTCAGACAACCCAGGAACTGTTCTGGTGACAGAATTATTGACTACAGAAAATTGTCCTACCTGGTCGAGGGCACTCTGGAGAGCCATCAGAGCCAAAAACAAGCTTGGCTTTCTCACTGGAGCTTTGTCGAAACCTGAACCAGGGAGAACCTCCTTTGATTCTTGGGAGAGATGTAATGACATGATAGTATCATGGATCCAAAATGCCATATCACCATCACTCAGATCCAGCGTTGCTTTCATAGATGAAGCAAGTGAGGTTTGGTCTGAACTAGAGGATCGGTTTACTCAACTAAATGGACCGAGAATATATGAGTTAAAGAAGGCCTTAGCTGATCTGGAACAAGAAGGGGATCCTGTGAGTATTTACTATGGTAAGTTGAAAACTATTTGGGATGAACTTTCAGTCTATGATCCCATCCCTGAATGCAGTTGTGGACAATTGAAAGGGCTGGTAGACAGACACCAACGTGATTGTGTGATTAAATTCCTCATGGGGGTAAATGAGGCCTATGACAACACAAGGGCTCAAGTGATGATGCTTGACCCTCTTCTACCTGTGAATAAGGTATTCTCCTTTATACAGCAACAGGAAAGACAAAAACAACTCACCACTACTGCCGTGACCAACGAATCAATTGCAGTGATAACCAGAAAAGGTTATGGAGCCGCTAACTATGGAAGGTAGAACTTCACTGGCAAAAAAGGACAGGACATATTGCACACATTGTAAAATCCCAGGTCATAGCCTGGATAAATGTTTTAAAGTAGGAAACATTGAGCCTCCTATCTGCACACATTGCCACATGATGGGACATACTTTGGAGAAATGCTACAAGTTACATGGTTATCCCCCAAATCATAAATTGTATAAAGGCCAAATAAGAGACGGGAGTTTTGCAAATCAGTCAAGTGTGATGGAGGAAGACAATGAGAGACCATTTTCTTTAACTAAGGGAGAATATCAAGAGTTCATTGCTTTACTTCGATCTAAGGAGAATCCACAGACCAATCACTCTGCCAATCACGTGAAGACCATCTATCACTCAAAAGTTAATTCACAAACTGACTTATCTGGTAATGCCACTTGTTTACTTATCTCTACTAGTATTCCATGGATCATAGATACTGGCGCAACAGATCATATGATCTGTGCTGCCATTCTTTTTACCTCCAAAAAATAAGAGCCACTCTCTCAGTTAAAGTACCCACTAGAGAAGTGGTTCCAGCTACATACTTTGGAGAAGTCCAAGTAACTGACTCTATACTTCTGAGGGATGTATTATTTGTCCCTAACTTTCATTTTAACCTATTATCTGTCAAAAAAAAAACCCAACAAATATCTTGTTGCCTGATTTTTATGCCTAATGCTTGCTTTGTACAGGACCTTTTGTCTTGGAGGACGATTGGGAAGGGTGAAGCCTGGAATGGATTATATCGGCTCAGATTGAACAAAGTCTCATCTACGGCCTTAGTAACCAACCTTCCAAACCTCAATCTCAAACAACATTTTATAGCTACTTCTGTCACTAAATCTGATGTTCATCATATTCAGCCACACCTATGGCACTATCGACTAGGACATCTATCTGATTCTAGAATGAAACTTATTGCTGATACTTCTGTTATTTCCCATTTCAAGAATGATAATAGACCTCCTTGTATTGTGTGTCCTTTGGCGAAGCAGCACAAGAGTCCTTTTCCCATCAGTTTACACAAAACTAGACAGATTTTTGATGAAAATCATTGTGATATTTGGGGGCCATGCCCCACAGAAGCTCATGATGAATCCAAGTATTTCCTTTCAATAGTAGATGATTTTTCAAGAGCTACGTGGGTATATTTACTTAAAAGAAAATCTGATGTTTGTCATTCAATCAAGGCTTTCATTCAAATGGTGGAAAATCAGTTTCAAACTAAAATTAAAATATTGAGAAGTGACAATGGACCCGAGTTTAAGCTGACTGAATTTTACAATCAAAAGGGGATTATCCACCACAAAAGTTGTGTTGAGACTCCTCAACAAAACGGCTTAGTTGAAAGAAAACATCAACATTTATTGAACGTTGCATGAGCCTTGAAATATCAATCAGGATTGCCACTGCTTTACTGGAATGATTTCATTCTCACAGCCACATATTTGATAAACAGAATTCCTACGCCACTATTGCAAAACAGGTCGCCATTTGAAATCTTGTTCAAAAGAGCCCCTACATACTCACATCTTCAAATTTTTGGGTGTCTCTGTTTTGCTTCCACCTTAACACATGGAAGGAAGAAATTTGATCCTAGAGGTCGCCAATGTGTCTTCTTGGGATATCCTTTTGGGGTGAAGGGATACAAGGTGATGGATTTACAAACTAAAACCATTTTTATATCTGGAAATGTTGCTTTTCATGAAGATCATTTCCCTTATAAAAATTCTGATAAACTTACTGATAGCACTCAATTCGTGTTTACCAAATCACTTCCTGATGAACCAACATCTGATGAAGTGTCTAACTTATCCAGTCCGAATTCACCTGATCGAATCATTCCTGAAATTGATAGCAATTCCCAGACATCACCTATTATTCCTGAAATTTATAACAATCCTCAGACATCACCTATCATCCCTGAAATTGATAATAATCCCCAGACATTACCTATCATTCGAAAATCCACAAGGGTAAAGAAAGCACCTCAATATTTGCAGGATTTCCACTGTCATCAGGCTACATCAAGTCAACAATCCCAATCTTCCCTCAAGGCAAGGTCTTCAGTAACTGCAGGTAAGGCATTCTCTATTACTAATACAGTCTCCTACCATAAATTATCACCTCAATTCGAAGCCTTTTCAACCTCCATTTGTACTCATTCTGAACCTAACACTTACCATCAAGCTGTGATTGATCCTAATTGGTGCAAAGCAATGGATTCAGAGATAGAGGCCCTTGAGTTAAATAAAACTTGGACCTTCACTGATCTCCCACCTGGAAAGACAACGATTGGATGTAGATGGGTGTACAAATTAAAGTACAATTCAAATGGGAGCATAGAAAGGCACAAAGCAAGACTTGTGGCCAAAGGATACAACCAAAGGGAATGAATAGATTATAGTGAAACATTTTTCCCTATCGTAAAACTTGTAACAGTCAGATGTCTGCTGGGAATAGCTGCAGTAAAAAATTGGCACTTAAAACAATTCGATGTAAGTAATGCCTTCTTACATGGAATTCTACAAGAAGAGGTTTACATGCAAAGGCCTCAAGGCTACACAAAAGGAACCTCTATCCAAGTTTGCAAGCTTTTGAGAAGCATCTATGGTCTGAAACAAGCCTCAAGACAATGGTATTCTACCTTCTCTGCAGCACTCATTGATTTTCGGTTCTCTCAATCGAAGGCTGATTACAGTCTTTTACTATGACTACAAGTCATTCCTTCACAGCCTTACTAGTCTATGTAGATGACATTGTAGTGGCTGGATCTAATTTGGAGCAAATAAACACGGTTCAGAAGTTTCTCAGTAGCAAATTTAAAATCAGAGCACTAGGTGACTTAAAGTATTTTCTAGGACTGGAAGTTGCAAGATCAAGTAAGGGGATTGTGATATCTCAACAGAAATATACCTTGGATTTATTGGCAGATGCAGGGATACTTGGAGCTAAACCTGTAAAGATACCTATGGACCAGAATCTAAGGCTGAGAAAGGATGTATGAAAGGCTCTCCCTGATGCAACACTTTACAGAAAATTGATAGGAAAATTGATGTACTTATCATTGACTAGACCTGATATATGCTATACCATTCAGAACCTCAGTTAGTACATGGAAACGCCTACTTACACACATCTTGCTGCAGTCCTCAAAGTGATTAAGTATCTGAAGCTTGCTCCAGGACAAGGTATCCTATTTTCTTCTTCATCTCCGTTGATACTTCGAGCCTATTGTGACTCTGATTGGGTGGCTTGTCCTGATTCTCGAAGATCAGTAATTGGTTACTGTGTATTCCTTAGTGATTCGTTGGTCTCATGGAAGTCTAAAAAATAGACCGTAGCGTCTCGTTCATCAGCTGAGGCAGAGTATAGATTGATGGCTAGCAATTGCTGTGAAATTACATGGCTGAAGTATATCCTAAAAGACCTCCAAGTTCATCACCCACTACCTGTAACCTTGCATTGTGATAATCAGGCTGCATTGCACATTGCTTCCAACCCCGTATTCCATGAAAGGACTAAGCATATAGAGCTGGATTGTCACTTGATCAGAGATCAGATTGAATTTGGATACATTTCTACGACTTACTTTGCACTCAATCACAACTTGCTGATATGTTCACCAAGGCATTGTCTTCTATCACCTTACGGTCCCACTTGTCCAAGATGGGAATAGAAAATATCTATTCTCCACCTTGAGGGGGGGAGGGGGGCTGTTGGAATCTATAATGTTGATAGCTTATCCACCTATCTGATATGATGTATAACCGAATAAGCATATCAGCTGGGATTTGGAATATCTCATAAGGAAGCAAGCTTATCAGCTCACTCCATTCTCGTGTCATGTGCACATGGTTAGGTACAATTAGATTACAATTTGTTAGAGTTTGTTAGGTAGTCTTTTTACTCTTTTATCCCTTTCTTCTCTCTATATATTTGTACCAACAATGAGTATGTCAATTAAGTGGAATTTACTGATTCAATATCATTCGATCAGTCCATCTTCTTCAGTCACATTATTCATTTCTTATCTTCAAAATCTTACATCACATGTAGTTAGAGTAAGTACATCTCGCTGCAGCTCAATTTTTTACGGGCTCTGAGAAAATTTTCATAATGAATATAAAGAAGAGATCATTAAAAAGATGGGACATAACTTATAAGAGGAAAGCAAGACAATTATAAAGCAGCTTTAATAATGAACTAATTTGCAATTTATCATTATTTATCATCCTAAAGATGCGGATAAATGATGTTTGTCAATGAAATTTACCAATATGCTTTACTTATAAACTTCCTTGAAATCAACAGTAAGTCGCTGTAATAACATACCAGCAACTTAATTTTTTCTCTTATTATTCATCTCTTCTATTCACTTGACTTTCCCCCATAAAAAAAATTCTCTCTCCAATCAAAATCCTCCACAGAATTCTATCTCCTGAGGAATACTTTATACACTGAATATGTTGTGGAAAGACATTACAAGATATCTGGTCTAGTGGTAAGCTCAATCATTTTCAGACTGTACATATGTAGATGAAATCACATATAAGCGGCATCATGAAGTTTTGTTTCAAAAGATTTTTGAGGTTTTCTTAACGAATTTGAGTTCACTTAGGAGGAATAACGTAGATTGATGTTTGAAATTAAAACGTATTGCCGGTATTATTCATATATCATTTCGAATTTTGTTTCTTTTATTTAGTTTTATAAATAGTTACAGGATTCTATGGATTTGTTTGTTATTCAGCACTCTTTGTCTTGGGATGTATAGCATGCTGGCAAATGATAAGTTTAAAATTCATGGACTAGGATCTTAGGACTCCTCTATGAATACTTCGACACCAATCTTATTGAGTGAATTGTTTCTGGTTTAAATCAAAGTAGCTGATGCTACTTATTCTAATCATTCTACAACTATCTTCTCTCCTCTCAAACCTTCTTTTGTAGGGATGGCAAAAAAATCCGTTAAACCCGATATTCTCAGGGCCCTATCCCGAATGGGGCGGGAACGTGACGAGTGTCATTGCCCCGAAATGGGTATGGGATGGATACGGGAAACATAGTCCGCACCCCGTTTAAAGTTAATTTCAAATTTATGTTTTTTTATCAAACAAAATAATAGATTTATCATCATTTTTAAAGAGAACATAAATTATATTTAATAAATTGGTAAAAATGTAATAACATCTACTAACTAAAGACATAAAAAGTTAAAAGAAAAAAATAAAATAAATAAATAAATAAAAAGAAAAGATAAATGGGGCAGGAGACTTGCCTCATCCCACCTCGAACCCGCCCCGTCCCGCTTTAATCAGGTATGAGAATGGGACAATTATGTCTAAGGCTTGTCATTCTTTTCTTCCTTAGTGTCATTAATCTTCTTCAATTATAGTCATTCTACCTTTCATTCTTCATCCTTTATAATATCTACTAACCTTGACAACAAATAATAGTTTAAAGTTGGAATTTTTCTCTCTTTCTTCTTCATGCCTTCTTACCTTGAACTAAGAAAACAATTCAAATAACAAGATTTATAACCCTTAATTACTTAAGTGCTAAAACCAAGGGATTCAACAATTGCTTGAGGATACCACTACAACACCACCTTTGCTTACACAAAACAGTGCTACTATAGCGGCCTAATGTAGTAAGTGATTGTTTCTTGCGGTTTGTCGCTAACAATTAAAAAGAGTTCAGACAATTGTGTAAGGAACAAACATCTTGAGACAAAGTCCAAAAAATGTGTGTTTTATTAATGAATGTTACAATTGAAAATAAATAGAATGCCTCCAAGAGGCGCAAGCACACGAGTACTAAAAAGAGATGATTTAAAGTTAAACTAAAAAATTGAAATTACATATTCTTTGTTTGAGAGTGTTTGATACGGGGTCCTTTTCTCTATGTCTTCTCTTCCTTTTTATACTCCCTTGATAATTTCTTTGTGACAAATCGCTTAGAAACTGCTTGATTGCTCTATAAGTACCCACTTTCTTGATGGTGGCTGACTTGTCGTGGAACTGCCGTCTCTAACTGTTGCCATTACTCTTGTTGTTTCAATTTCCTACAATTGAGATCCTTGGATCATGGGGTGTGATAAGGTTGCTCAATAATTGCTTCGATAAGTACTGTATTGGATAACCATAATACCTTAGATTCGCTCAATTCCTGGGCGACTAGAGGGTTTGGGTGAGAATGGATTCATCGCTTTGGGCGACTGTAAGGCACTTCATTTGTTCATATTCTGGGTGTCTTGCAAGTTTGGGCGATGATGTTACTTTGTTCGTGGGCCTCCACTGCATTCATTAACTGTCTTATTTAGGCATTATCCTGGACTTCCCAACTGGGCTTCATTCCTTGGGCTATCTAATTTGGGCTATACTTTTTGTATGTTAACAATTACCCCTCAATATGGCAAAATGAATATCAAATATTAATCTTTGCTATATTCTTCTTTTGTATTTTTTGGCAATATTTGAAATTCCTAAGAATTTCAATCATTATTTCCTTCTATAGCCTGAAAAGTTGCAACATTACAAACCCCTATAAACCCAAAAGACACGCCACTTCATTGCGCCATTACCTTCACGTCCTTACATCGTGCGTTCTATAAAGGTCACTATTCATTGTCTTGCTTCCTTACTACACTTCTCAAGAAACCTTCACGGCACCTGTACTTCGCATCAAATGGCGACTTCACAAACTCATTCCGATGATTTCTTCAGTTTTGAGGATTTCCAAAACCTTCTTGCTAGGCCATATATAGATTCACACTTTCTTTCAAAAATCAGTGCTGATCTCCATGAATTCTATCTAGGCCAGTCATTCAATGATGCTGAAGCTGTGGACGAGTGTCGGTGGGTCAATTATTCTCTTGCACTGAAGACCTTCATTTTCTAAACTCCCTGGATTTTCCAGAAAGGTTCAGCTCTCCCTTCGAAGGCTCTGATCTTAGCAGCTCCTGCTCCATCACCTTTTGCTGAAGCTGCTTCATCCAAATCAGTTGATGAAGGGGCCATGCTTAAAGAGAAATTCTTTGTCCCAAAATCTTCATCTCAGCCAGTCGAAGAGCTACCATCTTCCTAGGGCATTGACCCCCCAAGTGTCGAATCGGAAGGTACTACACATTTTAGTATTTTTACCTTTATTTGTGTTGCTGGGTTTCGATTCATTGCTTCTTGAAGATTCTTTGATGATAAACTTGGCTACAGAGATGAAGAAACTTCAAGCAAAAATGGATGACTGCAGGTCTAGGATGGCTAGCAAAAAACGCAATGCTTTACAAGGAATAGAGCGAACCAAATCTTTGGTTGAACGTTACGAAAGCTGAAGGTTGATGATGACGTTGTAACTGAAATAAGCACCACCTCTTCTAGACAGAACGAGGATTGGATAAGGCTTAGGAAACAAATACGTTGAGCTTGGGGCAAATTGTAATTAAGACATCGAATGCCTTTATTTCCTTTTGTAATTTCGCACTAACTACTATTGCTAATTTTGAATGTAACAGCATCCATCGTTATTAATGAATGATTGTTTTATTCACTTGCACATTAATTGACGTTTTCCTTAATCGTCAACCCCCCAAGCATTTAATTGCCTCATGCTAAAATTCATGTACATTCCTCCTTGATAGTCACATCTCTTTTTTCAAGACTTCAGGCCATTTAATTTCAGTTACTATGCACATATGTGGCCGTTCGTATTCTGTCATTTCATCTTCACGTCTCTATAAATGCGTATGTGTTCTGTACTTATCATCTTCATTTCCTTTCTTTTCTTCCAAGAACTAACTTCCTACCATCATTTGGCTTCTCATACAATTGACCAAACACTTCCCTCAATGATAGAAATGGATCAATTGATTTACCCATTTCGCTATCTGTCATGATGTCACCCTTTGTATAGGAGATATAGGAAATGCTTTTTGGCCAACAAAGGTCTTCTTAGCGTCTTCATGTTCTCCATAAGGAGTTCAATGATGGAAGGCTATTTGAGGATGCCTTTCAGGCCACTTAGCTTGCTGAGAGTGCTTCTCAGTCTCCTTACCTATTATTGCAACAATGCAATTAGGAAGGCGGTTTGCAAGTGCTTTTCAGCCTTTTGCCTGCTGAGAGTGCTTCTCAGCCTCTCTGCCTGTCATTGTAGCAGTGCGATCAGGGCAGCTACCAAGGCTAGTGTACCTTCTTACTTGGTGATCGACCGAAGGAATAGTCTGCTCCCAATTGTAGCTTATAGAGCATATAGTACTTTGTATCTCACAATTTGTAACGAGTATTTGATAATAAATGAATTTATTTGAACGTACTTCGTTCTTGTATTATTTATTTATAATTGCTCAACATAATTATATAGATTATACTTTTATTCGTTCACTTTCCCAGAAAGAAAGGAACATACTTCTTCAGGTATTTACCATTAATGAATCTCATGTGCTTGTACCATCTATATCTTCTAAATAATAGGCTCCATTAGGCAATACACTATTTACTTTATATAGCCTTTCCCAATTGGACGATCACTTGCCATACTTTGGATCTTTGCTATCCAAAGGGAGTATTGTTTTCTAAATCAATTCGCCTAGCCTAAAAGACTTGACTATAACTTTTTTATTATAAAACTTAGCTACCCTTTGTTTTTGGATTTGCAATCTATCTAGGACGTCAATTTTAATTCGTCCAACTCCAATAAGTTTTGAACTAGTGACTCGGCATACTCACCATCACTTAACTTATGTTGCAAACATACTATAATCTATTGCACATTGATTTCCATAGGTAAAACAGCATCACGTCCATAAGTAAGTTGGAAAGGAGTAACTTTGGTACTTGACCAAGGCGACGTCCTATAAGCCCATAAGGCATTGTTTAGACATTCATGCCAATTTCTAGTATTTTCATCTATCATTTTCCTTATGATATTTTTTAGAATCTTATTAGAAGATTCTGCCTGTTCAATACGGCGTGGAGTTTACTAACTTAACTCCGAATTCGCTGAAGAATTCCTTCACTTGATCTCAATTCAAGGAAGTTCCGTGATCCACCATCAAAGTTTGTGGAATTCCAAATCTATAAATAATATAATCACGGATAAATTCTACGATATTCTTTTGGGTAATCTCCTTTAAAGGTATCGCTTCTACCCACTTAGTGAAGAAATCTGTTGCAACTATAACAAATGTATGTTGCTTGGACGATGGAGAGTAGATCTTCCCTATCAAGTCTATCGCCCAACCCTTGAATGGCCAGGGTCTGATAATGGGTGTTATTTCTCTTGCTGGCGCTCTTTGTATTGGACCATGCTTTTGGCACGCTAGAAAACTCTTCGCATATTGAACACATGATTCTCCCATCTTGGGCCAGAAATATCCATTCCTAATAATTACCCATTTCATCATTTGCCAGCTTGATGAGCTCCACATATCCCTTCATGCACTTCAGCCATGATTGTTCTTGCTTCTCGCAAACTTACACATTTTATTAATATACCATAAGAGCATTTCTTAAATAACTCTTCATCTATTAATGTATAATTTAGCCAGCGCAATTTCATTTTTTCTACTACTTTCCTTATTAGGTTCTTTGAAGAACCTTTTAATATCCACTCTTCAATCTATTACATCTCCATCTTGTATGCATTGAATTTCGATTTTTCTCGCCCTTCTTTGGACTACGGGCAATATTACTCCATATTCACAAGTAAATTCTCAATTTAAAGCCTTTGAATACGCTGAGGCCATTAGGATCAACTCATTTTCTATGTTGTTGTATATCCTATTAACACATTGAAGCTCTACTTGGTCTAATTCTTCCAACAATTCTTGGAAGATTTCATATTGACTTACAATGGAATCACTTTGGTATTTAAAATCACCAATCAATTGGTGAATTACCAATTGAGAATCGCCTCTAATAATCACATTCATTCTTTCCATATCTTTCATTAATTCTAAACCCACAATTAAGGCTTCGTATTCAGCTTGATTGTTGGTACACATCCTATCCAAAGTGAATGCGAATTTATAACAAATCCCTAAATGATTTATCAATGCTACTCCCATCCCTGCACCTTTAGAGGTTTTTGATCTATCGAAGTACAAGACCCAAGGTTTTAATTCGAATGAATCAATTTCTAATTCAATCTCTTCAGGCATATCAAAGCATGGATGATCGGCCAGAAAATTAGCCAAAGCCTGCTTTTTAACTGCTTTTTGGGGTATGTACTGGATTTCGAATTCTGACAATGCTAAAGTTCAAAGGTCTACTCTTTGGTGTAAAATAGGGCGAGAGAACATATACTTAAACAAATTTAATTTAGAAATCAAATAAAAGGTTACATGCCGTAAATAGGCCCTTAGTTTTGTACATGTGAAATATAATGGAAGACATAATTTTTCAATAGCAGAATAATTACATTCACATTTTGTTAGCCATCTACTTAAATAGAAATCACCATTTCTTCACCAAATTGGCCTTCTTGTGCGACCATCCCAACTATCGATTCTTGTTCAGCCGATATATGCAATTCCATTGGCCGTCCTTGGATTGGTGACACCAACACTGATGGACTTGCTAAATATGTCTTTAGGCTTTCAAAAGCCTTTAAATGCTCTTCTTTCCAGACGAATTTGTTTTGATTTTTCAACTTTAAAAGAGGCGAAAAAGCTTTAGTTCGCCCTGCATAATTAGAAATAAAGCGTCTTAAAAAGTTTATTTGGTCTAAAAACTTTTGTAACTCTTTTTTGTTGTTAGGTGGTTTGGCCTCTAAAATGGCATTTATTTTATTTTTATCGAGTTCAATCCACATTTTGTGCACCAGAAAACCAAGGAAATTTCCTACATTAACACCAAATGCACATTTCAAAGGATTCAATTTTAGTTTATATTGCCTCATTCACTCAAATGAACATCCCAGTTGTTCAAAATGGTCTTCTTCTTTAATGGATTTGACCACATATCATCTATATACACTTCAACAAATTTGCCTATCATATCATGAAAAATGAAGTTCATCGCTCTTTGATAAGTTTCCCTTGCATTCTTCAGACCGAAAGGCATAACTACCCACTCAAAACATCCTAAAGATCTAGAGTATCTAAAGGAAGTTTTGTGTATGTCTTTTTTAGCTATGTAAATTTGATTGTATCCTGAATACCCATCCATAAAGGAATACATTACGTGTCCGGTAGTTGAGTCTACTAAAGAATCTACCATAGGCATTGGATATTCATCTTTGGGCGTGGCTAAGTTTAAGTTTCTAAAATCTATACATACCCTTAATTTACCATTCTTTTTTAGTACTAACACTATATTAGACAACCATTCAACATATCTGGCCATTCTAATAAAACCTACTTTTAATAATCGCTCTATTTCTTTCTTAATTTGGCTTAGTTGGCAATCTATGTTCTACCAAATTTATATCTAAATCAGGTATATGTTCATATTCCCAAACAAAACAATCCCTATACTCTTTTAGTAAAGCGATTAATTTATTACTAACCTCTTGATCGAGCATCTGGCTGACAAATGTTCTGACAAATGTTGGGCGATCTTCCCCTTCATCACCAATATTCACTTTAATCAGAGAGTCTTGTACTTGAGCATATCCAGACTTTGTAATCCCCATTACTTCATCATCCATAGCTTTTATAGGCACTTCCTCTTATAAATAATCCAACTTGTTGACTTCTTGGCCAATACTCTGCTCCAACTTGGACACTGCCAATTTATTTCCTAATGCTTTTAATGTTTCTTCTTCTTTCACCTTATCTTTACATTCTTTATTGAAAGCCATTAACTTGTCTTTAAAGGCCTGAATGTCGGCCATTTGCTTTTGTTGTTGAAAACTCATCTAAAGTTCTCTGACTAGCCTTTTGCCAATCACTGGCTCTTCCAGGGCCACTAAGTTTGGCCTCATTTGAATGAACATTTCGGTAAGTGCATCCACTGAAAAAGGCTCTTCACTCTGTGCAACAATTTGAATTTCTTCTCCATCTTGGACCACCTTGACAGGTCCATAATTTCCTTCGTACATGAACCTTTCCACTGAGTTTGCTTCTGCCATAAATGGTCTATGTTCTGCCTGCACCACTTCTGCTTCACCCTTGTCATTCCAGAAAACCAGGCATTGGTGGAGCGATGAAGGTATACAGCGACTCTAGTGTATCCAATCCCTTCCAAGTAACACGTTGTAACTAGTAGGACCATCTATTACGAAGAAGACTGTAGTCCTAGTAGTTGTCCCTACAGTTATATCCAGTGGTATAACTCATTTAGTTAAAGTTGCTCCTCCATTGAAACTTGTGAGGATGACTTATGTTGGAATCATATCACTTTCTGTCTTTACAAACTTCATCATCATTCTAGATGGGATAGTGTTTATAGCTGCTTCGTTATCAATGAGTACCTTTGCCACATATATACCGTTGACCAATGCCTTCACATACAATGGCCTTAAGTGCTTAGTCAATTTCACGGCTAGTTTTCTAAAGATAACCTTCTCAGCAGCATCTATTTCCACTTCCTGTTTGTCCTCCATTGAATCATTTCCTTGTGATTATGTCACATTGAGCTTCTTCTTCTCGAGTTTTCTCCTTACTACTCTCCAAAGTTTCTTTTCCAATTGCACAACCTGTGGGAGAAGGCAATATTCTTGGAGGCGACCCATACTTTTCAGAGCAAGGTACTCACTTCTTTCTATTGGGTGTCCCATACAATACATAGTAATCAAAGGAACGCCCAGATGGTTCTCCCAACAAGTCCACTTCCCGAACACCTTTTCGATATAGTTGCTTCAATAGGGTATTGAACGATACTCCTCTCTTTCTTCTTTCTATTTCCAAATCAATTTCTTCTTCAACATCAGTCATACTATTATCATCTTCCTCATTGTATGCCCCTCTAAATGTTTGGCCTTCTTCACATTCCAGTACACATGCTTCCTTTTATTATCCTCCATTTCTTCATCTTCTTTCTCTTTGTTCTTGAACTCATTGGCCAGTAAATAATTATTAGCCATGATAGGAGGTAATGTACCGAACTGAATAGTAAGGTGTTGATCTGGATCTTCTTCATCCCTTTCGTCTCGCTCAAACTTTGATCTCTCAGAAGAACTTTCTGGCAATTCTTCCATTGATTCACCTAGTGGTGTCAAATGAGCCGAGCGGCTCGTCGGCTCGCCCGCTCGGCTCGGGCTCGTCAAAAAATGAGCCCGAGCATGAGTCGAGCGGGCTAGTGGGCTAGACGAGCCGAGCTCGCTGGCTCGTCACTATTAACGAGCGGCTAAGCAGGCAAAATGTTGGGACCATTTCAAATTGGTTAACACTGGTCATGTGATCGATGGACTTCCAGAAATGAAAGTAGTATGTAAATACTGTCAACAACGACTGACATGGCAAAAAGGCATTGGAACCACTCACCTCAACCATCATTACAAAGCATGTGCGGCCAAACATGGGCTTCTTGAACGTGGACAAACGCAACTACAGTTTGGTACTAGTAGAGCCGGTGCTACTACTGCGCCACTTTCTACGTGGATGTATTCGGAGGACGAAGCACGAAAGGGAATGGTGAACTTCGTTGTCGCGGCGGAGCTGCCACTAGCAATAGTGGACAACGAACATTTCGTAAACTACGTCAAACAATATCTTCAACCAAGGTAAGTTGGGGTAAGTCGAAATACTCTTCGTTCTAATACAATTGAATATTTTCTGAATGCAAAGCAATTATTGATTGGGGATTTAGAAAAATACGGGAGTGTCATATCTTTAACTTCGGATTTATGGGAAGGGATTAATAAGAGAGGTTATATAGCTGCAACTGCACACTATATAGACCCACTTTGGGTTATGCATAAAAAAATTATTGCTTTTAAAATTGTTTAGTATCCTCATAATGCTAACACTATATTTAATGCAATTATGTTAATAATTAAAGAATATAAATGCGAGAGTAAAATTCGTTCTTTTACTTTTGACAATGCTTCTGTAAATAAAGTAGTTATCGATAAATTGCATAGAGTACTTCAACCCGATTTTGGTGGTTATTTATTCCATATTCGATGTGTGTGCCATATTTTTAATTTAATTGTACAAGACGGTTTAAAACATGTGAAGGACGAAATTAGTCGAATTAGGAATGCACTTACGTATATCACGATTACACCTAGTAGAAAACAAGCATTTGAAGAATTTTGTGAACAAGTTGGGAACTCGAATACAAAAACTTTTATTACTGACGTAGGTCATAGGTGGAATTCAACTTACTTATTATTAAAATCCTGTGAAGGTTTTGAACCGTTTATCACTGAATTTTATAACAGTAGGCATATTAGAGACGAAGACGATGATATCTTAAATGAATCCGATTGGAATACAGTTTTTAAAATTAAGAAATTTTTGGAAAGTTTTTATACGTCTACGAATATATTTTTTGGTGTTTATTATCCAACTAGTTGCATGGTTCTTGAACGTCTTTATATAACTGCTAGGGCTTTTAATAGATATCAATATGACCCTGATTTTCATGCGGTTATATATGCTATGGAATTAAAATTTAGAAAATATTGGGAAGAATTACCTATGTTATTTCCTTTAGCATGCGTCATGGACCCCCGATATAATTTATCGGGTATTAAATTTATAATTGACCAAATTTCAAATGCTTTAACTTTTAATATGCCTATTACTTATAGGAATTTGGAACAAACGTTAACTGAAATGTATGAATTATATGCTTCAAGAATAGGTACACAAGTTACTCGTGTACCCACTCCTCCTCCCACTAATATAAACGATGACGACGCTGAAGTAATTAATTTATTAGAAAACATAGACTCAATTAGATATGATTCAACTGCATATGCATATGGTTCCTCTAGTAGTAGTAGTATGTGTTCCACTGCATGTACTCAAACTTCGAGTATTAGTCCAAATGCGTTGCCATCTGAATTAACTGATTACTTTCGTTATACTATACCTAGTAACAAATCAGTTAAGAAAAGTTCAGAAGATGTAATCGAATTCTGGCGAAATAATGAACGTCGATGGCCAATTGTCTCTGCAATTGCAAAAGATCTACTAACACCTCCGGTTAGCACTGTAGCTTCGGAGTCTGCTTTTAGTGCAGGGAAGAGGGTTCTCTCTGATATTCGAAGTCGACTAAAAGAATATATTTTGGAAGCTTTAATGTGCGTGAAGGATTGGGAAGACGCTAATTATCGAATTCAATATAAATATGCCGAAATTGCATGCAATCAAGTAAGTGATATTTAATTTCAATACATTCATTACAAAATTTTATTTTCATACATTTATAATTTTTCAAAAAAATTGTACACGTAAAAAGTTTTTCGTGTACAATTTTAACTCCGCCTACACGAAATTGAAGTAGCCGGTCCCAAGCCCGGATAAAGGAGGAGGGTTTATCTTTTTTTTTTCAAATAAATGTATATTTACTATTTTAAAAATTATAAATGTTTTGACTTTTGACGAGCCCCGATAAATGTTTTGAAAAATATATATTTAAAAAAAATAGACTTGTAGTACTAGTAGCATTATTAAAAAAAAAAAAAGAAGCCGAGCCGCTCGCTTTGGGCGAGCTCGGGCAAGAGCCGAGCTCGCCCAAAAGGCAACGAGCCGAGCTCAAGCTCGGCTCGTTGCCAACGAGCCACGAGCTCGGCTTGTGCGAGCACGAGCCGAGCTCGTGCGACAATGGGCCGAGCCGAAACACCACTAGATTCACCCGTACCAGTATCTTCACTATCCTCGAGAGCGTTTTGATTGGCCACTTCGAGTATTTTAGGCGCTTTAGGACATGGCACTCCTTGTTGTTGCCTCATCATTCGTCCATAATTCTGTTGAAAATACATTTGTTAGGTTCTAGTCATCTCAATGAAGGGTATAACTCTTCTCGTATTATACAGGAATGAATGCCATACATTTTGTTGGCGAGGTTGCGGCCTGAATGTTCTCCCATTATTTATCTTTTGATCCTCTATAGAATGATGTACCTCGCCCCCTAACAGGCTGAGCGTTTGGAACAAAATCAGGGGCAATGGTGATGCTATCATATCCCTGGTTTCTCTGTATTTGCACTCACTTCTTCTTTACATCTTACACACAAGACGTCTTGATCCTTTTTAGGCTCATTCTCTTTGATACATTCAAAGACACTTGGGTGTGGCCCAGGGTCCTCTTCTCCATCATCTATGACCAACTTGAATCTTGGCAACTTGTTTTTAAAACCAGTCGTCACCATGTTCACCCTTAGTGGTTGTGGAAAAGGATTTTCATCCACTGCAATTTTCTTCTTATCTTCAAATGTGATTCATCCCGATTCAATAGCATCCTATAATACATGAAGAAAGACCAAGCAATTATTAGTTAAATATGACCATGCATTATGCCACTTACAATATTTTTTACCCTTGATTTGTTCAGGGCTTGATGATTTATGTTTATTGCTCAATTTTATCTGTTTATCCTTATACAATTTGTCAAATATAAGGTTAGCTTTAGTCACATCGAATGAGAACGTCCTAGCATGTGTGCTTTCATCTTTTATAGGCTCGTTCCTGCCCGACACTCTAGGTTTGGCCATTATAGGACTAGCATAAGCATCACCTTTAATTAATTCTGCCAAACATATTTCAGTTTGATCGTAATACTCATCTTTAATGGTATGAACATCAAAATTTGGGTCTCTATAATAAATCCCTTTACTAGAGTTTTTCATTTGTTCTTCTTCTTTTATCAATCGTTCATACCTAACCACGTTCGCGCTAAGTTCGAAAAGGTCAGGGAATTCCCTGTCTTGAAATTTTTTTTTTCAAATCATAGTTTAAACAACTTTGAGCCATTCTGACAAACTCCTTTTCGGGTAAAGGTACAAAACATTTACTTCTTGCTGTTTTGAACCTTTGAAGGAAACCTTCTGCCTATTCGTTTGGCATTTGACGTAAATTCGTCAAATCGGCCAAGGTAACTTTAGATTCAGTCTTATAAAATTGAGCATGGAATAATTGTTCCAGTTGTTGCCATGTTTGAATAGAGTTCGCTGGCAAATTAATGAACTAAGAGAAAGATACCCCTGTTAACGAACTAGAAAACAACCTCATTTTATGATAGTAAATCACTTCACCACTTTGCAGCGTGAATCGCCCTGTATATTTTAGAGTAGACACTTCTCCTAAACTAGTGAATAATGAAAATTCTGGTACTTTGTACCCTCTAGGCCATGGATATACTTGATCTACCCAATTAGGATATGGCTTTGTCTAAGTCGGCCTAATGACAGGACGTATTCCAAGAGCCATTTGATCATGTACTATCTCCATGATTTGATTCCTTAACATGACATTGAGATCATATATGGGATTCCTACAAGTTGGTTTACTGGTTGATTTGCTTGAGGCCTAATATTTGGTCCTTGGTTGGCAAAGAAATTGCCATTGTTTGGGCCATTATTTCCGTTGGCATGAGTATTTACTCCATCATTAATACGCGGGACGTTCAGTCCATAATTCAAGACATTGTCCCTTATATCTGGATTACCCCCAGGTTTGTAATCTCATTACCACCATTCAAGTTTGGAGTTCCATTACCCCCTTGATTTGAAGTAGACGGACCAAAGGGTGGTTCTAATCCTTGATTTAAGTTCAAACCAGGATAATTATGTGGTGAATTATGCCCCCACAATCGTCATGGTTTGAAAGTGGTTTGCAATAGGTATAACTGGCTGACACATTTGTCCTACTAACTTATTCATTATATCATTTAATGTATTCAGTTGTTTAGCCATGTTGTCATAATGTGCATTCCCACTTTGGGTAAATCTTTCCATATTATGAATATTTCGTAGATTTACCTATTCAGGGACATCCCGTGTGAGTTCTCCAAGCAATGCACACATAGTTCGAGGACTAAACTTTGTCATTGGTTCGTAACGACTGTGAATGCTCTGACTCTGTCCCTCTATTCGTGGAGAGCTTTGCTGCTCCTCATATTACTCGATCACAGACTGGACTACTCCCTGACTTTATGGTTCCTTATCAGAATTCTTATGAGGCATTATGTTTTACTTTTTTGTATCTTCAAACACCAAATACCAATTGTCCCACTGGATGTGCCAAATTGTTTCGCGTGAGTTTGTCGCTAACAGTTAAAAAGGGTTCAAAGGATTGTGTAAGGAACAAATCTATTGAAACAAAGTCCCAAAAATGGGTGTTTTATTGAGGAAGGTTACAATTGAAAATAAACAGAATGCCTCCACGGGGTGCAAGTAGACGAGTACTAAAAAGAGATGATTTAAAGTTAAACTAAGAAATTGAAATTACATATTTTCTGTTTGAGAATGTTTGATTCGGGGTCATTTTCTCTATGTCTTCTCTTCCTTTTTATACTCCTTTAATCATTTTTTGTGACAAATCGCTTGGAAACTGCTTGATTGCTCTATAACTACCCACTTTCTTCATGGTCGCTGACTTGTCGTGGAACTGCCATTTCTAACTGTTGCCATTACTCTTGTCGTTTCAACCACCTATAATTGGGATCCTTGGATTGTGGGGTGTGATAAGGTTGCTCAATAACTGCTTTGATAACTGCTATATTGGATAACCATAATACCTTAGATTCGCTCAATTCTTGGGCAACTAGAGGGTTTGGGTGAGAACGGGTTCGTTGCTCTGGGCGACTGTACGACACTTCATTCGTTCAGATTTTGAGAGTCTTGCAAGCTTGGGCGATGATATTACTTTGTTCGTGGGCCTCCACTGTATTTATTAATGGTGCTATTTGGGCATTTATCCTGGACTTTCCAACTGCACTTCATTCCTTGGGCTATCTAATTTAGGCTACACATTTTGTATGTCAACAGTAATATATACCTCTTTGTCAATTGTTTTCCACAACCACAAAACAAAATTGATTAACAATTCTAACAAGTTCATCTTAAATTATACAACAACAGGGTTGTTAAACGATTCAACAAAGCATAGATGCTATCAAATTATAAACTAAGTGCATGTTTGGCTAAGCTAGTTGAAAACATTTTTCATCCACAATCTATGCACCCCACAACTTATTACCCACTTTTTATATACACATTCGGTGGGACTTACCTGGCTTCGAGGGGTTGATTAAATCGTAGGATAGTTTTTTAAAAGAATACACTTTTTCGATCAACATTTTTTGAATTTGCACACAATGTACACCATAATGTAATCCATTAAACGTACACTTAATATAATTCAACCTCAAATATTTTTTACCATAGCTAAACAACACAAAACTCTCCTACTTATTGAACAAATTGGCGAAAACCCTCTTATCTTTTGGAAATAGTCCAAAACATCTTTGTTTGAAATGTTTAGTGTAGAATATTCCCTTATAAAATAACAAATATATCATTCTATTTAAATAAGATAAAAAAAGGGAAGAAAAAAATAATAAATTAATTTCAACTATTACTTCAAATTTTTTAAAAGAACATTGCTACACTTACAGAAGGGGTGGGGGGGTGGTTGGCTTTACAGACTCTCACAAACGCAGGAAGGAGTGGGTTTTTTTTTTCATTTTTTATTTCCGATGGGCCCCACACATGTGAGTGAGTGTAAAACATATGTGAAATTTTTTTCTGTATGCATGGTTTATTCCTTTTTAAAAAAGAACTAACAAGCCCAAACAAATTATTAAAAAAATTAAAATTGAAGTTAAAAAATGAATTTCTCATCCTCGTCATCATCCCCTTCCCCTTCCCACCACCATCAACGCCTCCTCTACCGCCTGCGGTGGTTCTAGATCGAATAAACAAGAAAAACGACGAAATACATGCTCATTATGTGAAGAATTTGGCTATACTGAAGTATGCTGGTTTTCCATTTGAGTTGGAAATGGGCAAACCACCATCAGGCTAGGTAACCACTGCAAGAGTCCATTCCTTAGGTGTTTTAGTTTCCTGCCTACCATGAATCATCATCTAGTGGTCGTTTTTCACTTCTCCCCAAAAAGATTCCATATCCATGAAATTCCCCATCTATTTCTTGACGATTAATTACAGATCTCTTAGGAAAAGATCCAGTTATTGAGTAGTGCCCCTACAAGAAGTGTGTGCAACACCCAGTTCTTCCCCCACGGATGGAGCTTTCAGAACATCGGAGAGGCTGTTTGGTTCGTGTCTTTGATGAGATAAGGCATTAAGAGCCGAACAATCAACGGGCACATCTATGACCTGGACCCCCATGGGTGGAGATAGGGGTGGGCTACAGCCCACCCTTGCCCAAGCCCAGCCTTTGAACCAAAAAAAAACGTGGTGTCTTTGTGTGTTTGAATGTGGCTGTGGGGATTGAATTGGTATGTTTGAATGTGGGGATTGAATTTGTAACAGGTTGAATTTGTGTGTTTGAATGTGCCTTACTGCCTTGAGGTCAGTAATTAATTATTTTCTTTGTTTTTCTTTTAATACAAACAAATATATAGAAGGTTAAAAGTTAAAATTGAAAACCGAGTCTTTGATGTGCGAATTTATGGACGTATTAGGGGAATCAAGGGATTCATTCAAGGAAATATCTCTTAGACCGTTGCACTTCAGAACTTGAGAATAGAGATGGGATTTTGGGAATCAAGGGATAAGGATTGATGTGTGCTGTGTGCTTAGCTCTAATTATTTTTAAGTGTTGCTTAACTTTAATTATTTTTATCAAAGTTATTAATTAATTAGAGCATAGAGATGGAATTGACGTGTTAACTCTTCAGGGTCCTGATATCTCATCCCTTCCACAATAAAAAAGGTAGTGGATAGCCAAATGATACACATAAAGCTGTTTTTTTTTTTTTTTTTTGCTTTGTAATAGGAATTAAGATTTCCATTGTAATCGATGTTACAATGAGATAGTGCATATACGTATTCAGTTACTTTTACATTTTCCCCAATTTAATTTTTAGATCTTTCTACTGATCTTTCAACCTTCTATACATTCTTGTAGGTCATTGGATCGAGTTTAGACAAGGAGAGTATCCATGGGATTGATATTTCTTTGGATGATGGGGATAAATGGATGTTTGCAAGCCACAAAGTGCTCGTGATGGCAACTCCTGGTCATACCCGAGGTTTTGGCTAAAGTCTTTATAATATGTTTATTTTTAGTTTGAAATCATGGAAATAGATCATTTACTGTCTTCTATATTAGGTGCTCTATTGTTGGAAATCAATTCTCTTCCTGTAATTGTTTTGCCACTTCAGGATACCTATTGCATATTTGTGAAGTAAATTTGGTCAATGCAGGATTGTTCTCTAACTTTTGAATTGGGATTTTTGGACATGCATACAGCTATGCTTTGATATTCTTCTGCTTGAACTTTAGAATCACTCAAATCCTCTTTCATTCCAGAATTCTAAAGTATGTTTAAGTGGGAAATTATAAGTATTTTTCCATCGTTCATGGATCAGATCTAGGCAGTTAATACCCATAATAAAGCAAATAGCATTACATTCTCCTTTTTAATTGTGATTGTTTGGCTTGTGATCAATCACATGGTAAGTGGGTTAGGAATCAAGTGTATCTGGCTGGTTTGGGGTAAATTCTTTAGAAACAAGGCTTTATGTAGAAATTGGCATTTCTTTCCAATTCCATCTCACTACCATCTTATAGATGGGCATTTATTAGAGTTCAGAAAGGGAAAAAAAAATATTGATATTTAGTAGCAAAAGCTTGACATATCTATGTGACACAACCTGTCTAGGGGTAATGCATAGCATGGTTTCCATACATGGATATGTCATATCTAGAACTAAATATTTCCGTGCATTGCCAACCCAAAAATAAATAAATAAATAAATAAATTTATTAATTATATATAAATTTTATACGTACATTACATTTTAAAAATTTTAGCCCCCCATACAATGAATTCTTGGCTCCGCCCCTGTGGACCCTAGAATCTTTAGCAAGTATGCTCTCATTAATGGTATCCGGCTCAAACTTTGAACCCCTAATTGCCAACGAAGAACGATTTTTAGTGGAAACATTTGCAAATTTGTAGTATCTCATCATGTCAACGTTGTTATCGCTTGCTAAACTGCCGTCCTGTGAAGAAGCTGTGACTTCCATATTATTGACATGTTTTTGCTCGAAATTGTTATCATTTCCAAAACACCCTTGAGTAATAATTTTTTGCCATTTTTTTGATAGTTTCTTGAATTTGAATCAATTTAACCCTACAAGAAAACTGATGAAATGGGCCCCTTTAAAATGGGTTCGAGTTCTTGTTGGATTAGATCTGGAACCACTGGTGATGGCTATGGCGGTGGGAAGAGGATGTAGGTAGTGGAAGGTGAAGGTGAAGGTGAAGGTGAAGGAGAAGAGGATGATTTTATTTTATTTTTATTTTTTTAATAATTTATTGGATCTCTCCTCCTGAAGCAATCTGGAGGATTTATAGATTTACTATGTATAAAATGAGTCAAGCTGTTATTTCATTATAGTTACATGTAGAAAATAAGCAGTTAGTTACATATAAAAATATTGACCATCTTCCCAAAGTTATTCAACGAGATTTTTTTCAAAAATCAATGCTAACTAAATTCTTTAAATAAAAGCTACAAATGAAGAAGCAAGAAAACTGTTATATAAAGAATTTCCTGAACATTTTGTATGAGATGCATAGCGTAAGTGTTGGACTATTAGAAAAAGAAAGAATGGTTCTGTGGTTGGAAGGATTGTGGCACATGTCCTCATGAAGGTGAAAGATATTACTTGCGAATGTTGATAAATCATGTTAGGGGACCGTTATCTTTTGAAGATCTAAAATTTGTTAATGGAGTTTTTGTAAAAACTTTTCGTGAGGTTACATTATTACGAGGTTTGCTTAGATGGGATAATAATTGTGAGTTATGCTTGCAAGAAGTTGTAATTATCAGATGCCGAAGTCGTTACGTCACTTGTTTGCAACTATTTTAGCATTTTGTTGTCCCGATGACCCAAAAAAAATTGTGGGATTAGTTTAAAGAATTCATGTTTGAAGATTATTTATGGAAGAACGTGATTTTATGTGATGCAGAACTAAAAACATTACAGTCTATAAATTCATTTTTAGAACCACTTGGCAAATCTTTGAGTGACTATGGGTTAGCTATTTATGATATCAATGTCCAACAAGACGAAATATTAGAAAGAATGGTTAATGAAGAGTTAGGAATAATAATATCTGAAGTTGATATTTCATATGCAGATACCCTTAACCAAGAGCAAAGAGCTGCTTATGATGCAATCTTAAGTAAAATTTTTGATAATGTTGGTCATATGTATTTTGTTGATGGTCCAGGTGGAATAGGGAAAACCTTTTTATATCGTGCATTGCTTGTAGCAGTTAGATCAAGAAACTTAGTTGCTTTAGCAACTGCATCTTCAGGAGTGGCTGCTAGTTTATTACTTGAGGGTCGATCATCACATTCAAGGTTTAAAATTCCACTTCATGTTCATAATGATAGTATACGTTCTGTAAGTAAGCAATCTGCTCTAGCTGATTTGTTTAGGATGACACTGGTAATCTTATGGGATGAGGTTCCAATGATAAATTATCGAGCTGTAGAAGCTTTAGACAAAATGTTAAGAGATATACGTGATATTGAATTGCCATTTAGTGGAAAAATAATAGTTTTAGGTGGGAATTTTCGTCAAATTTTACCCGTTGTCCAACGAGGGAGCAAGGATGAGATAATGGCGTCAAGTTTTGTTAATTCTTATCTGTGGCCTCTTTTTACAAAAGTAAAATTAGTTCAAAATATATGAGCTCTCTTAGATCCTCCTTTTTGTGAATATTTACTTCAGATTGGCAATGGAACAGAAAAACAACATTCTTGTAGCATGATTAAACTTTTGTCTGATATAACATTAGATTATGAAGAAGACAACAATTCATTACATAAATTAATTGATGTTGTATTTCCTAAAATAAGCGACTATTCAAATAACCTCCAACATATGATTAATTGAGTTATTTTAGCCCCAAAAAATGAGCATGTTGATGACATGAATAGTATTCTAATAGAACGTTTCCCAGGTGATGCTATTACTTATTATAGCTTTGACGAATCATTAGATACAACTGAACAATACATGTGAGAAGATTTTTTTCAATTCTTTAACCCAAAATGTTATACCACCACACGAATTAGTGCTGAAAATTGATTGTCCTATAATATTAATTTGGAATATTAATCCCATAGAAGGATTGTGTAATGGAACGAGATTGGTATGCAAAAATTTAGAACGGAATGTCATTCAGGCAGAAATTGCTACCGGAAAGTATAGTGACAATAAAGTCTTTTTACCTCATATCACTTTTATTCCGCTTGATTCCGATAAAACTGTATTTCCATTTAAGAGAACACAATTTCCAATACGTCCATATTTTGTAATGACTATAAACAAATCTCAGGGACAAACTTTAGAATATGTTGGAATATATCTCCCACAACTCGTATTTTCACATGGACAGTTATATGTTGCGTTATCGAGAGCAAAAACGAGTAGATGTATTAAAGTTCTTGCCAAACCAATATTTGATGATAAAATCCATGCTAAATGTACCAAAAATGTTGTTTACTCTGAAGTTTTATCATTAGTTACATGATTATGTATTTACTCTTTGTTTATATATTTAATTAATACACTCGAATTTCCATCAATGAAGCCAGTAGTCTTGTTAATTTATATTTAAAGTTTAATTATGTGGCATCCCAATTCTAAGCTTCCATACAGAGTATTCAATGGAGTTGTTTGCTTTTTCAAATGTGAATTTGGTTAACTATACATAATCTTTTTTGTTGGGTGGATGAGACTTAAACTTGAGAATTAGAATGAAGATGAAGATAATTATCCATTCGTACCCAACAAGGGTTCATAGGAAGTGTTGGTATTTGATCAATTTATAGGAGGTGTGCAAGATTTTACTTGTGGGCAAATATAAAGGTTTCTCTTTGCTCTTTCAAACCTCTATGTTTGGATTCTTCAAATAATTTTTTATACTGCTTTTGTATTACTTTGACATTCAAAGCATTTGTAATGGGTGAAGGCAAAATAGATGACCAAGCTAGAACTTTTTTTACAGTTATAGGTTTAACTTATTATTGTGTAGATTTTCAGATTTCTTTTATCTTGGATTTTTCCTTTATTGCAAATTGCAATTTGAGGTTACAGGAAGTTTACCCTAATGTGGAGAATAAAGATACATTTGGCCCAGATAACATGGATGGTTTTCCATCTGACTTAGCAAATGCAATTTTTCATTCCTTACTTCACTTGAGGTTGTCTGGATTCCAAATTGGCTTATGAAAATTAATTTTACTGCAAAACATTCCACCTAGATGAATCTAGTTAGAGACAATATGCCATGTGCGGGAAGGAAATAATATTTTCAAATCGTCACCTTTTCTACTTTAGTCTCTTCCCATTTCTTGACTCTGTTGAATTTGTTGCGGCAGGGTATCCATTGTGTATGCATTGCTTGGAGACATTCACACGAGTACATGGATTTTAGAGGTATGGGGTGCATAAATTGTGTTAAAAGATATCAGAAATTCATTCCATGTGATCAATACAGGTAATTTAGTCATTTCAATTTACGACCAACAAGAATTATTTTCCAATGATGCTATGCATGTGCGAATTAGAGGATTACTTTTCTGTAGGCCATGCATTTCTTTCTGTATTTCATGCATTTATTTTTATAAAGTAATACAATTTAGTTGATAATAATATAATTGAAAGTTAGAAAAAGATAACATGTTGGAAGTTGAACGACAGCTTCTTTGACAAAGCTTCAGAAAAATAAAGTTATTGACCAGAAAAAGTAAAATTGATTTCCTACTTGAAACTAAAAAAAAAAAAAAAAGGCAGTTTGAAAACCTCAAAGATGTTTGGCAAAAAAATTTACTTAACTTTTCAGCTTAGCCAAATTTGCTTTAGCTTGTAGACTATGCTTAGCATAGTCAATAACATTGCTCTTCACTCACATATAGATCATTTATGTGGATGGCAAGTTAAATATTAGATCACATGGTTCCATCCTTCTATCCCTAGAATTTTCTGGATTTCCATCTCATCCCCTATTCGAATATCATTCTTTAGTGCATTGTAATACATTTCGAATTTTATTTTCAAGAGCCATATTGTTGTTCTTATATAATTGTAAAACATTCCAACATATCCATGGTGATGAGATTCCTAATGCTACATTCGTCGCAAATGGTACTGGAGCTATTTATTCCATGGTTGTTGAAAATCGAAAGGATGATGATAATTTTATGTTGGGATTTTGACTTTGATCTAAAACTCTTTTAAGAGAGCCCTTAACATTTTTGATTTTGTGTATGGAGGAGTGTATTGAAGACTTAACAAAAAATGAATTGTATACCGGTTAATGCATAGCTTACCGGTCTTTTTACAAGCATAAAATATAAGAAAAACATATGAATTTATGCATATACTCTGCTGTCCTTGAAGAACAGATCAGAGGAGGAATGAGTTTTGCATTTCTACATTGTTAAAGATGGTTTTTCTATAACAAATCCTTCATTTATTCCAACATATTTTTCTCTTACAAATTAGCTCTATTTACAGCCAAACTTACTAGATATTCTACAAGATATTTAGAGATATTTTCTACCTCTTGACTATCCACTTGCAAGTAGTAGCTTTCAACTTTGCTACTAGAACTTACTTTACTTGTAGAATGGTTTACTACTTTGTGTTGTACTAGTTATAATCTAGTCTAACTTAACATCAACATAGATAGACATTTCAACTAAACTAGCTACAAACTAGATTACAATAAAAATACAATTCTTCATGTGATAACAAAATGTCACAACTCCAACACTCCCTCATGACATTTTGGTTGGAACCTTCAAATCATTTCTTCTTCATACTTCAGCCATGATTGCAATTTGTGATTCTTTGCTTTCCATTTGATTTTTACTCTTTTTGTTGCTACTCTTCAACATAGTTATCAACACTTTTAGTCAATGATCAACCACATACAAAGAAATCCTCCCTTTGCATCATCAAATTTTTTTTGGTACCTTCAACTGTTGTTTTTCTTCAAATTTCTGCCCTTCTGATTTTGTGACTGCAAGTCTTTGAAGTCTTTGTTTTTTATTTGATCCAAGCTCCCATGGTTGCAACTCTTCTTTCATAGTTGATCAACTTTCTTTAGCATAGGATCAATCTCACTCAAAGAACTTTCTCTTCGTACATCTTCTCATCAGATTTTTAAGGACAGATGCCGATTCTTTTTCTTCAATCAAACTGGATTGACTACAAGCCTTGAAGTTTTTGTTTTCTATTTGATCAAGGCCTTCTTTGGTTGCAATCCTACATCATAGGTGTCAACTCTTTCTACCTAAGATTAACCTCATCCAAAAAACTTTTTCTTGCATCATTCATTCAGTTTGTAAGTGATTTGCAAGTCTTAAGATTCTTTGTTTTCTATCTGCTCAAAGGCCTTCTTTGGTTGCAATCCTATATCATAGGTGTCAACTCTTCTACCTAAGATCAACCTCATCCAAAGATCTTTTTACTTGAATCATCACATCAGATTTTTGGTTGAAGATTTCTGCCGAATCATCTCCTCCTTTATGTACAAGGTTTGCTTTTGCAAAAAACTAAGCATATTTTTGGATATGATGATTTATCAGACATTTGACGCCTGTTTATAAACCATTTCAAAATTTCTTCAGCATCTTTACTTCATCCATATTCCACAGCAACTTAAGGTTCTTCTGGTTTTCTCAGACTTCAGCATCAGAATTTTTTGCAAACTGGTTCACTCCTTTTTCTCAGCCACTTTCATCACCATCTGAGACATTCATTTCCCAAGTTTTGCTGCTGATTTTTGAGCTTTCCAGGTTTGTCTTTCATCATGTTTTCTGGCACCCTTTTAAAGGTCATTTGAAGCTCCCTCTTTATGGTAATTCTCTTCAAATTTTTGTTGAAGTCTGCAGCTGATTTCATCATTCTGGTTTTGCTTCATTTCTTCAGTAACTTCTTCATTTTTTTCATCATTACCAGCATCTTCTTTTCAGCTTAACAACAGCTTTCTTTTCATCTGAGAGAGTCATTCCTAGGTTTTGTTTATTTTTGAACTTCATCAGATTCTATGAAATATTCAGTTTTATCTTCAGAGTTTCATCCATGATTGCCCTCTTTGAAATTTCTTGTTTTTCATTTTTTTCAAGCTCTCTTGATTGCAATTTCTACATATTTGTCAATCCTTTTTAGCCTTGAAATCAACTACATACAAGTAAACTTTCATTTTGAATCATTGGATTTTTGAAATATTCAAATTCATTTTCAGAAATTTGATTTTTGTTGAAATGAAGAAAGCTTCTATTCTGATTTTCATTGAGAAGTAGAAGTTTACAGTTGAATTTTGAAATTACTGGTTATATATTGATCTTTATCGGATTCACCTCTTGCTTACCGTTTTTACAGTTAATCAAAAATATTTGAATTGACCGGATTTGAATCAACTTATCGGATTTACATTTGCATACTGTATATGGCATATACCGGATTTACATGAAGCATACCGTATATGCAAGGCCCGTACCGTATATGCACAAAACTAACCGGATTTGCAAGGGTCTTACTGGTTTTTTAAAAAATAGGGCACTTACCGGATTTGCAAGGAGCTCACCATATTTGCAATAATCTTACCGTATATACATGAACTCACCGGATTTGACAAAGGAATGCTCTGTTTTTGCTCTATTTTTCAGCCTTTTTCAGCACTTTTTCAGCTGATTTTCTTCAATTGTTTGATGCTAATGATTTAGTTTTTCAGCTCTAATCTTCAAAGATTAGTTTTTCAACTCTAAATCCTTGCAAAAACATACCAGATTCAACCACTTCTCAGCTTCATTTTCCACCAGATTTCTCTGTTTTTTCAGCTTTTCCCAGTTTTTTTTTCCAGCTTCTTTAACAACTTCTTCTTCTTTTTTCAACCTCAAGTCCCTTTCCAAGATCATTTATGCTCTGATACCATGTTGGGATTTTGACTTTGATCTAAGACTCTTTTAAGAGAGCCCTTAACATCTTTGATTTTGTGTATGGAGGAGTGTATTGAAGACTTAACAAAATATGAATTTTATACCGGTTAATGCATAGCTTACCGGTCTTTTTACAAGCATAAAACATAAGAAAAACATATGAATTTATGCATATACTCTGCTGTCCTTGAAGAACAGATCAGAGGAGGAAGGAGCTTTGAATTTCTACATTGTTAAAGATGGTTTTTCTATAACAAATCCTTCATTTATTCCCACATATTTTTCTCTTACAAATTGGCTCTATTTATAGCCAAACTTACTAGATATTCTACAAGATATTTAGAGATATTTTCTACCTCTTGACTATCCACTTGCAAGTAGTAGCTTTCAACTTTGCTACTAGAACTTACTTTACTTGTAGAATGGTTTACTACTTTGTGTTGTACTAGTTATAATCTAGTCTAACTTAACATCAACATAGATAGACATTTCAACTAAACTAGCTACAAACTAGATTACAATAAAAATACAATTCTTTATGTGACAAAAAAATGTCACAACTCCAACATTTTAGTTCTGAGAGGCTTCTGCAATTAGCAAAGATTACGGATGCAAGTAAAAATTGGACAACTCTCCCACTTTCATCAAGATGGTTTAAATATAGCCTTTGCCATAGCCAAAAGTACATGCTTTAGGAATCTATCTCAGAAGTTAATTGGCTCTTCTGCATTTATGAGAACAAACAATGGGAGGCAAATACTCGAGGCTAAAGAATTGTATGAACATCTGAATCATCATTCTCTAAATTTCTCTTTTAGCCTTTCTTTAACTACTCCAAAACACATTGAAAGAAATCAAGTAAGCCTCAGAGGCCAATAGCAAGGAAAATTTTGCCAAACACTACATAATCTTAATGAAGGTACGTATTACTATTACGCGATGTTTCTTTGTAACTTTCAGTTCACTGTCAATTAATTTTTTTTCTTCTTTTATATGAACGTCTCAATTTTTAGGAAGCTTCGAAAGGTAAAGCTAGACAACATCTTCACTGGAGCAAATGATTCAATATGCAAGGTGTTAAGGGTGATTAATCTCTACATTTTCAATGTTGTAGTTTGGCTCCATAACTATTCTACATTCAGAATTTGATATTCTGGTTAGTTATATGAAATAGTGTGATGGTTTTTGGTCTTTATTATATTTTTGGTTGATGTTTGTGTCCACTTATCTCTATTGTGTAATTTGTACAGCTTCTAATTCATAAGAAAAGAACATTTTCAAAATAGATTCTTATGATTGCTCTAAATGTTTCTAACATTTTAACCTGATTCAATTGTTTGCAAGCTAGATAAGGATTTCTCTCTTTCTTATTGAAGAATCAATATGATAGAATTTTTCATATTTCAATATTAGAACATATATAGTTCAATGGTTGCTTTAACCAACTAATGTGCAACGTACGTATGCCTCACTAGTCATTCAAAAAAGGTTGACACAACCTCCAATTAATTTTTTCTTTCCTTTTAAGCTGCCCTAAATAGATTCAATCATTCAAGAACAACCAACCTTCTCAAACCTCATCTACATTGTAATCCTAAAACTCACAGCTGTACTTTCTCCGACTCCAAAGGCAAATCCTCCATTTTCGTTAGATTTTTCCTATTCTCTCCAATTGTTTGGATGTTTTGTCCAATTTTTTTATGTTCATAGTCGTAATCATTTCTATTTTCTTCATAAGATTTCATTTTTCTGTAAATTAGAATTGCAGAAGGAAAATGACATTCAGACAACTCACTTGCACCTATGCTTGTTTGATTCTTCATGATGATGGCATCACCGTCACTGTAACTTTTCTTTCAACCCTATGTATTTGTTTATATATAAACATCAACTATGAATAATGGTTTTTCTCTGTGAATCTTATTGGTCTCTTTAATTTTTAGATTTTAGGTGGTTAAAATTGTGACACTGGTTAAGGTCGCGAATGAGTCAATGGAATCTTATGTCATGGCTTGGGCCATTCTTATATGGGAAAATTACACTAAACTAGGTGTTTAAAGTTTCAAATTCAAAAATCAGGTGATATATAAGAAACCTAACCCTAATTTTTCACTCTGCATCCCCTCTTCTCTCTTATCTCTTTCTCGCCTCCCCTTTCCTCCCATCGCCTTTCTCTCTTTCCCATCCCCCTCCCTTCTGTTGTGAATCGCAGTAGCATCACAGCGACGCTGCTGCGAATCATGAATCGTAACAGCGCGATTCGCAGCAGCAGATGCTGTAGAATCGCGAATCGCAGCAGCAGCGGCAGAAAAGCCAGCCACCAGAATCGCACGCTGTAGAATCGCAAATCGCAGCAGTGGGAGGGGTTTTTGGGGATTTTTTTGAGTCAATCGTCGACTTGTACCAACTGGTGCCGATGCTGCACCACCACACAACTGCCTCCTGCAGGTAATAGTTTTGGGTTGTTTGGTTGTGGTGTGGTGCAGGCGGTGGTTGTGTAGTGGTGGTACTTTTTGTTATTTGGAGATGGTTGTGGCGATGGCGATTTTTGTGGTGGCGTGGTGCAGGTAGTGATTATGGTGGTTGATTTTTGTTGCATTGCAGGCGGCCGATGCGATGTTTTTGTTGGTGATGCGGTGTAGGCAATGGTGTGGTGGTCGTGTGGTGCAGGTGGCGGTTGTTGGTGGTTTTGGTAGTGTTGTGTAGGTGGCAGTTGTTGATGGTCGGCGGTGGTTGGTGCAGGCGGCGGTGGTTGTGGTCATTTTCATTGGGTGGTGGTGGTGGTTGTTAGGGGATGGTGTTGGTGGTGTCGAGGCTTTTTTCTGGTGGTGGTAGTGAGGTCGTTTTCATTGGGTGGGGCGGTGGTGGTGGTTGCTGGGGTGTTTGTGGTGGCAGCGGCTTTGGTTTATGTGGTGGCGGTAGTGTATATCTATGGTGTTGGCGGTGGAGACGACGGTGGTGTTGTGTTGGTGGTGGTCACAGATGGTTTGTTGATTGTGACCAATAAATTGGTTGGTGTGTGACCAATAAAGAATAAATTGTGATCAATAAATATTGTGTGACCTACAAATTTATTAATTTGTGACCTATAATTTATGTTTTGTGACCATAAAATAAGTTGTGTGACTTATAAATTTTGTGATTTGTGACCGATAAACAAACCGTGACATATAAATTTTTTGAATCGTGACCTTAAATTTTTGAAATATGTGACCGTAAAAAATTTGTGACCAACTAATTTGGAAATTTGTGACCGTGTGACCTATAAATTTTGATATGTGACTAACTAATTTTGAAATCTGTGACCAACAAATTAAATGTGACCTATAAAATTTTTGAACTGTGACCATTAAATAATCTGTGACGCATAAAAATTAGTATTTGTGACTGAAGAATAATATGTGAGTAATTCAATTATAAATCTGTGACCGGAATGATTGATGGAATAGTCGCTCGAATGGTCGTCGGAGAAGAGTGGTCGCCGGAATAGTCTCCGGAGTGGTAGAGGTGGTGCATGTGGGGTGGGTTTATTATATCATATTATATTATATTAGAATTAAAAAAAAAACCTGATTTTTGAATTTTCAAACTATAAATATGATTTTTGAATTGGAATAAACTAAACACCTTATTAATGAATTTTTCCCTTCTTATATTATCTAGTTGGGCTTGTATAGTGAGCTAGCCCAAAGCCCTGTTTTGTTTCTTATAGGGTTGAGGCTGGAAAAATGAAGATCGTGAATTGAATAGTGGTTGTTGCCAATGCCTCTCCTGTTTCATATAGGGGACTGTCGATCTAGGTAAGACCTTCAAAATCGTTACCAGCAAACAGGAGGCCATAATGGATTCCTGGTATGCTGTCGTAGGCACCCAAAAATAGTCCTTAAAACTTTAAAACTAATGTAGTAATGGAAGTAAGAGTCGATCCCACGAAGAGTGTGTAATACAATATTTATGCTTCGTACAATGATTGGGGAGATTTTCTATTCAAACAATTATAAATAACTCAATTAATAGCAATGCCAATTAAATTAATGAAAACAACTAAATGACTAACCTTGGTTTAAGTCCACATCCACCATCGAAAATCCACAATTGATCATAGATACAAGGATAATTCAATTCATATTCGAATATTCATCGTTGGAATTGATTCCTATTTCTCCTTAATTTTAGTTAATTAGAAACCAGCGTTCTAATTAACCCTAATTATTAAATAACCCCAGACCAGCGCTCAAGATTCAATTTAACAACAGCTTTACATAATAGAAAAATCGATGAATTAGATAATACAAATACCAACAGTTTCATTCAATCTATTTAAACATTCTTCTTAAGATTCAATAACCTCTATCGCAGAAAATAATCAAATCCTAGTGCTTCAGAAGTTAAATGGATCAAACAATTACGGATTTGATGTTTAACTTAATGGTAGATTGTTACAATCAATAAACTAGCGGGCCCTCTAGCAATTAAGCGCAACAAATCATAGAAATAAATGCAGAAGAACATTCAATACTCAAAATATAAATCAAACAATAAGAAAAACTATTTAGATCTCACAATATGTGGTTCTGAGGCTTCCGTTTCCTTCAACCAAATGTAAAAGTTTAGTTACAATTCATGAATCTAAGAGAAAAATCGAGAAGAATGAAGTTGGAGGCGTTCTGGTGTGTTTTGGGGTCTTTTTAGGGTTGAAATGTAGTGCAAGATATGTTGCCAAAGGAGTTTGAGTCAATTTAGGAAACTTGTGATTCGGCATCATGGAACAACCATGCGATCGCAAGGTATTAAGTCATGCTGTCGCAAGGAACAAATGAATTCAACCCTCAGACTCTCGGTGATGGCCTGTGCAATCACGCGGAATTAAAGCCATGCGATCGCATTACAGAACTTCCTCCGCACAGCCTTCAGTATTTTGGCCGTAACTTTCTCTCCCGATGCCCGATTGAGGTGATTCAAGATCATTGGAAAGCTAACTCAAAGAGCTACAAATTTTAGTCAGATGATATCTTTGAATTCGATTGTTTGACATGTCAAAAAACTAGTCTCAATATGAGGCTAAAAATCGGTGCAAAACTTTTCAGCTTGAAAGTTGATATATGATAATGTCTTGGCTATATTTCACCCCTTTGACTTCTTTCTTCATCCAATTGGCCTCTAGCACTCTCAAGTCTTCATTGTGAGATTCGATACAACTTTTGAATATTTGCACTTTGATTCCTGAACTTTCGCTTTCTTTCATTTTGGTCTTTTTCCCCTCATTTCTTCCAAATTATGCCATATCCATCGAATTGCCAGCTAAACCAAAATATGAGAATATTAAGTACATTTAGGCATAAAATAGTCATATGAGCGCATTAAATAAAGATGTAAAATGTGTATTTTATATTCCTATCAAATTCCCCCACACTTAACTTTTGCTCGTCTTTGGACAAAACTGAAATTTAATTCTCCAAAGACACCAAGTCGTAATGCCAAGAACATAGAACCATCAAACTTTTTCAAAACACATAAAATATCATGAATAAACATTCCACACAACTCATAATCAATTAGCAAGCATTTTCATGTAAAGATGAAGTAAACTAAACATGTAAACCTTCACGGACATAAGCACTCAACTCTCATGTGTTTAAAAGGGTAAGTGTTTCGCTCAAATTCATTCCAATTGAGATGTTCTACCATATGTTTGCATATCTTCTCATTCGCTACCACTTAGATCACATACCTTACAAGAATCATAAGGACTTTTCAAAGGTTGTAATGTGGCTTATGGTCAAGGTGAGAAATATTTGGGTATGTGATTCAAGAGCCATCGAAACTAGTGGAGTAAAGATAAATAGACTTAGCTCAAACATATACTTAAGACATGTAAAACAACCACTCCACATGATAGTTTCATCATTTTTGCATCTATCCCACACAAATCGAACTCTTTCTTGAGATGTAGGAAAAGTTATGAATATAAATTTTTTTCACATTAAAATCACTCTCCTTCATCACTTATTTTTTTTTTCTTTTCTTTTCCTCAATAATTCATTTTTTTCTTCATCTTGTGTTTTTCTTGCACAATGTAAACTTCAAATTATACATCAACAATGGAACTCTCTGAATTGACATAGAAAATTTGTTCCAATTCACCAATAATAGCACTACTATAAATTTTGATACCCCCACACTTATTTTCTTGTATATTCACACTTTTCATGACATTCAACAATACTCCACTATCTCTAAGGCTTGGGTAAAGACATTATTTTTCCAGTTCAAAACTTGTAATGTGAGTTTATACAAAGAAAGGGTAATAAGGCTCAAATGGGCTCAACAATAGAAAATTCAATTACAGGGTCGGCTATTTGGCTAAGGTGGCTAATTTATGTAACAAAGATGACCTTAAACATGTTCGTGCATGCATATATCAATGTGATCTTGAAGAAAATCAAGGCAAATTCTAGAGAGGCAAAACCATGGAAGAATATCACACATGAAAAAAAAATAATGAGACTGTTATGGATATATCAGTCTAAAGGCTCAAAAATCTCACCGGCTTTTGTCCACATAATTTAGTTACTACCATCCTCAAAGAAAATAACTGACTAATCAACTCTAAGTTGGAGGATTATTCATTCAATCATATTATGAGTTATTCAAAAGTCTAATTAATTCTAGCAAATAGCATACACAACCCAAAACAATCATTTAACTCTCAATTCATTTTCATGAAAAATCATGCAAAAATTTATGAAATTAAACTCGCTCAAAATTTAAATGCAATATATCTAAATATCTAAATCCTCTTCCCCACACTTAAAACTTACATTGTCCCCAATACAAGGTGAAATGCAAAGAAAAAGACAAAGATAACTAAAATATGAATGCGAAAAACAAAAAAATAAAAATAAAAAGATAAAGGAACGAACTCCTCTTGAGTTGCCTCCTAAGCAGGGCCTTTGTTTATTGTCTTTGACTCGACTTATTAGTTTCTTGTTTAGCTCGGGTCTATCATGGTTGGCTTCGATCTTCTTTGTAGTACACCAGTCCATTGGGAATGATAACTGGTAGTATTCCTCCACCTCCATGGAATGTATACTTGTAATGATTGTGGTGAAGCTTCAAATCCGGAATGGAAATCTGCAAAATAAAGGATAAAGGTTTCTCATTACAAACTGGCAATACAAAACAAGAACTATTACCTGACTTTGGAAGATCATTTAATGCTACCACAGTTCTTTGTAACTCGGTGTTTAAGGTCAACTCCTCTTTTTCCTTCCCAAGATGCTCATTAATGACTGATTCCCATTCATTTGTACCAGCAAATTTGAAAACATCCTGTGCTAATTGATCAATTACATTAATAAAATGAACATGATTATTAATACACGAATGTTTCATGGAATCATAGATATTAAGTTTAATGATCTTATCATCAAATTTCATGGTTAATGTACCATTTTTAAAATCCATTTTAGTTTTGGATGTCCTTAAAAATGGTCTTCCTAACAAGATAGGGGTAGTATGATTACTATTGCCACGTCTAGCACATAAAAATTAGCAGGAAAAAACAAATCATCAATTTTCACAAGAACATCTTCAACCACCCCCTTAGGATATGCATTAGATTTATCAGATAGTTGAATTATCACACCAGTGTTATTTAAGGGTCCAAGTTTCAAGGAATTGTATACAGAATATGGCATGACATTAATAGATGCTCCAGAATCTAGCATGGCCTTTTCAAACTTAGTGCCGCCTATCATGCAAGTGATAGTGAACATACCTGGATCCGTGCACTTTGCTGGAAGTTTCGCTTGAATAATTGCAGATACGTGTTCTCCAACTTTTACATTTTCAATTCCCTTCAGTTTCTGTTTCCTCTTATTTGTGCACAATTGTTTTAAAAATTTAGCATAACGAGGAACTTGTTTAATAATATCTAAAAGTAGAATGTTTACCTCGCATTTACTAAAAATTTCATGCAACTCATCATGATCTCGTTCATATGTTCTACATCCTACTAGAGCTTGAGGAAAAGGAGGTACATGTTTATAATTCGAAAGATGTGGAAACTTACTCTCAGTTACCTCATTATCGTTGGGTGCAGTCTTGTTTGTAACAACGTTTTCTTCCTCTTTTTGCTCAGATGATGTAAGGGTTGCCTTTACTGGAACATCAACATCTGTGCCATTCCTCAACGTGATTGCACTTACATTTTTCCTTGGATTTACTACCGTTTGAGAGGGAAATTTTCTCAAATTTTGTGACTCCAATCGACTGACCGCGTTAGCCATTTGACCCATTTGATACTCCAAATATTGAATGCTAGCCTTGGTCTCCTGTTGAAATTTTAAAGTGTTAGTTGCAAGAGATTTAACAATATCTTCTAAAGACATTTCAGAGTTAGAAGATTGGCCATGATGTAGTCTAGGAGGGTATGGCTGATTATATTGCTGAAAATTCTGTCGATTTTGATTCACTTATTGATTCTCATAACTAAGGTTTGGATGATCCCTCCATTCTTGGTTGTACGTGTTTGAATAGGGATCATAATTCCTTTGTGGTTGTCCAGGAAAACTACCGGCTACATTTACGTGTTCAATGAATTTTTCTTGAAGTGTTGGACACATATCAGTTGGATGACTTACTAATGAACAAATTCCACATGCTTTTGCTGTTTGCATAGTACCTGCAGCCATTTGGTGAACAAGAATAGTTAGACTCGCTATTTGTTGTTCAATGGATGAGACATTTACCTCGTTAACTTGTCTAGAAAGGGGATCGAATCTAGTGCCAAATTGTTGAGAGTTGGCTGCCTTTGCAATTAGGTTCCTTGCTCCTTCGGGACTTTTATGCACCAAAGTTCCTCCACTTGCAGCATCAATCATACTCCTTTCTGTGGGTAGAAGACCTTCATAAAAGTATTGAATAAAGAGTTGCTCACTAATTTGGTGATGCGGCAACTTGTGCACAATTTCTTGAACAGTTCCCAGTATTCATGTAATGACTCTCTGTTGTCCTGCCTTATGCCACAGATTTCCTTTCGGATGTTAGCTGCCCTTGAAGCTGGGAAATATTTCTCCGAAAATAATTTTCTCATCTCATCTCATATAGTAACGCTTCCCGATGGTAGATAATAGAGCCAATCCTTAGCCGAATCCTTCAGAGAAAATAGAAAGGCTCTCAGCTTAATCAGTACATCAGTAATTTTCGTGGGTTTCATACTCTTGCAGACCACATGAAACTCCTTCAGATGTTTATGAGGAACTTCACCTGTAAGACCATGAAAAGTTGGCAAAAGATGTATTAGCTTAGATTTAAGCTCGAATGTAGTACCAGCATCTAGATTATGAAAAGTTATGTAGAGATTGTTGATTCAATGTAGGGGTTGCAAGCTCTTTCAAAGTTTGATTGTCCTCAGTCATGACTTCATCTTCCTTTGATTCAAAATCACAAGGGAATAAGGTCTCGGGATCAAAATTATTCACTAAGAAATTCCACCGATTGCTACTCTTGAACCTGCGTAAAGTTTTTCTAGTTTCGGATCGTATTGCAATTCACCTTGATTAGAAGATCGAGTTGCGGGCATAATCAAATAGAAAAAATTAAAGAGAAGTCTATGCTAAAACTCCTAAAAATAATAAATTGCCTAAAAACCTAGAAAATTATGATTTTTTTTTCAAAAATAAAATAAAATAACTAAAGAAGTAAAAAAATAAATTAGCACCACTCCCCGGCAACGGCGCCAAAATTTGATGTGCTGTCGTAGGCACCTAAAAATAGTCCTTAAAACTCTAAAACTAATGTAGTAATGGAAATAAGGGTCGATCACACGAAGAGTATGTAATTCAATATTTATGATTCGTAAAATGATTGGGGGGATTTTGTATTCAAACAATTGTAAATAACTTAATTAATAACAATGCCAATTAAATTAATGAAAACAATCAAAATACTAACCTTGGTTTAAGTCCACATCCACCATCGAAAATCCACAATTGATCATAGATACAAGAATAATTCAATTCATATTTCAAATATTTATCATTGGAATTGATTCCTATTTCTCCTTAATTTTAGTTAATTAGAAACCAGCGTTCTAATTAACCCTAATTATTAAATAACCCCAGATCAGCGCTCAAGATTCAATTTAACAACAACTTTACACAATAGAGAAATCGATGAACTAGATAACACAAGCACCAGCAGTTGCATTTAATCTATTTAAACATTCTTCTTAAGATTCAATAACCTCTATCATAGTAAATAATCAAATCCTAGTGCTTCACAAGTTAAAGGGATCAAACAATTACGGATTTGATATTTAACTTAGCGGTAGATTGTTATAATCAATAAACTAGCGGGCCCTCTAGCAATTAAACGCAACAAATCATAGAAATAAATGTAGAAGAACATTCAATACTCAAAATATAAATCAAATAATAAGAAATACTATTTAGATCTCACAATATGTGGTTCCGAGGCTTCCGTTTCCTTCAACCAAGTGGAAAAGTTTAGTTACAATTCATGAATCTAAGAGAAAAAATCGAGAAGAATGAAGTTGGAGGCTTTCTGGTGTGTTTCGGGGTATTTTTAGGGTTGAACAGTCGTGCAAGATATGTTGCCAAGGAGTTTGAGTCAATTTAGGAAACCTGTGATTCGACATCAGGGAACAACCATGCAATTGTAAGGTATTAAGTCATGCTGTGGCAAGGATTAAATGAATTCAATCCTCAGACTCTCGGTGATGGCCTGTGCGATCGCGCGGAATTAAAGCCTTGCGATCGCATTACAAAACTTCCTCCAGACAGCTTTCAATATTTTGGCCGTAGCTTTCTCTCCCGATTCCCGATTGAGGTGATTCAAGATGCATTGGAAAGATAACTTAAAGAGCTAAGACTTTTAGTCAGATGACATCTTTGAATTCGATCTTTTGACATGTCAAAAACTGGTCTCAATATAAGGCTGAAAATCGGTGCAAAACTTTTCAGCTTGAAAGTTGGTATGTGATAATATCTTGGCTATATTTCACCCCTTTGACTTTTTTCTTCATCCAATTGGCCTCTAACACTCTCAAGTCTTCATTGTGGGGTTCGATATAACTTTTGAATATTTGCACTTTGGTTCCTGAACTTTCGCTTTCTTTCATTTTGGTCATTTTCCCCTCATTTCTTCCAAATTACGCCATGTCTATCGAATTGCCACCTAAACCAAAATATGAGAATACTAAGTACTTTTAGGCATAAAATAGTCATATGAGCGCATTAAATAAAGATGTAAAATGTGTATTTTATATTCCTATCAATTTTTTAGAGCAAACACTTCAGGTACTTTGTTATAGGCAAGATAAAATTCAGGATGCTTTATTAGACATGAATCGAAATTATGAAAAATTAGTGAATATAATGACCCAAATGACTGGTGATTTTGAAAATGAACAGGAGAATAAGTGTGTTGAAGGATCCATGAATAACATGAGATCCAGTAGTATATTGTCATTTCAAGGATCTAGTGTCCAGGAGTTGGGTAACACTGTTAATGGATGTAATAGGGGGGATACTAAGTCTCAAAAAATCGATTTCCCAGATTTTCCTCAATCTGAGGGAGAAAGTCCTAGGGAATGGCTAAGGAAAGCAATGAAATATTTCCAACTTCATCAAACTCCTGATGAACTTAGATTGAGAATTGCAGAGATGCATTTGAAAGGGAAGGCATACATATGGTTTTATGGATTCATTGCAAATCAACCTAGGGCAGATTGGAATTTATTCTCCAAGGAACTTTGTAGGAGGTTTTTAGAAATGACGGGAAAGGAAGTAACGGAATCAGATACCGAGATAATCCAGCTAGGAACAACGAAAGAACATCAGGAAGGTGAGGAGAATGAGCCTTAAGTGGATAAAGTACCTGAGTCTGAACATGAAGAGGGACAAGGAGGTGAAGAAGTTCATGTTGCACTAATTGAACTTGAAGAACATGAGTGTGGCATTTCATTTGAGAAGGCTAACAATGATAAGCAGTCAAACACAGAAAAGCCTCATAAGAGGACGTCATCGGTTCTCTATCCGTGAATAGACAAATCCGTGCAAATGGCATAGAGGAAAATGGTGAATTGCTTGAAGAGTTTACTAGAGAGACTGATAGTGAATCTGAGAGTGATACCGTTAAGCATGTTGATAATGATGATGAAGAGTCAGATGAAGATAATGAAGGTGAAAGTGAAGATGATTATAAAGATAGAGGTGAACCTACTTCTGATAAGGATGATGAAGTGCACGTTAGGGCATAAATGATGCTTGCAGAAAAAACTGATGGTATTCATTCAGTCCACAAAGGTGGAAAAAGTGTTGGAGAAAGAGAAATTAATACCTTACTAATTCAACATGGTGATGTATTTAAAGTACTTCCCGGTTCGAGCTTACACATCTTGCACTACCTACTCAATCCATGGATGGTAAAGAGAATGAGGCAGCTAACTTCATACTAAGAAGACATCCAAACCTTTAACCTTGAGGACAAGGTTAATTTAAGGGGAAGGGATATCATGGCTTGGGCGATTCTTATATTATCTAGTTTAGCTTGTATAGTGGGCTAGCCCAAAGCCCTATTTTGTTTCATAAAGGGTTGAAGCTGGAAGAATGAAGATGGTGAATTGAATTGTGGTTGTTGCCAACGCCTCCCGTCTTCTCCTCCTCCTCCTCCTTCTTCTTCTCCAGTCTTCTTCACTGGTTCCAGCTTCTGTCTCTTCTTCTTCGGTTCTTCTTCTCCTGTTCTTATGCTATTCTGTTCTTGTTGGAATATTCCACTTGTTAACCACCAGTCCACCAGAAAACCAGAACACGTCCCCAGCCTCCAGTTCAGCAAAGCATCTCTCTAGTTCAACTCATCCTCTCCAGTTCACAGCATCAGCACGAGTTCAACAGTAACTCCTTCTTCCACCAGATTCTAGCTTATTCTAGATTGTTCTTAGTTTATTATCTTGTTAGACAGGTTGTTAATTTTTCTCTATAAATAGATTAGTTGCCTTATAATTTCCTTAAGCAAGTATGAATGAAATGTTCAACTTCTTCCCTGCTGCATTACAGCAGGTCTATCTTCTGTTTTCCTGTTAAATTTTCGTCATATAATTTCTGATTCAATCTCTTTCCCTCCTGGAATTTATTAGTTCTCTTCTCTTCTGCTCTCTTTCTCTATTTCTACTTCCTCTTCTCCTTATCTGTTCTTCTTCTCTTTCATTTCTCCACTTCTGAATTCTCTTCATCTTCTCTGTTCTTCTGCATCTTTCCTTCCCCTGTCTCTTTTACCTTTTCCTACATCTTCCCTTGGCTTTCTATTTACAAGTCACTATGCTATTGTAATTTCAGTCACTTTTATATTTTGTTCTTCCACTTGTAATTTCCTGCATTGTAATACAATTGTATATTAATGAGATGAAAATTAGTTGCCATTGTTGGTTATTTCAGTTTATCTTCAATGTAAATAATGAAAATTAATATCCTGCATCTTGAGTTTAGTTCGCTGGTTATTGGTTGGTTTTGGTTGAAGTTGAGCTCCAACCATCACATCTTACAGGCCAAGCCTTTTTGCGAAGCTCTGTGAAAAAGAGGAACATCGAGGTCCTGAGGACCTTGTCACGAACAAAGGGGCTGGTGGTGGTGGTGTAGCAGTAGACGTCCCACATTAAAAACAAGAAAATAACTAATTCTGTGTCCACACCAACCAGACATACACATAGATACACATCTATACATACACCATCATGGCTACAGCTTTAGTACTCCCACTTGCCATTAGCGGAGTTGTGAAAATGGGCATCCCAGCACAGCCATATTTAGAAAGCTATACAATCGAAGAAATTAATGAAGTACTTTTTCAGAGCTGTACCGCTATTTCTACGACCTGGGTTGGGTTTTTAGGACTGATGGCAGCTTCACAATCAAAGTCCATGATGACTAAATTCCTTAATCCCAATAGCTTATTGTCATGCCCCCTCATGTATGCGAGAATTCGGTACATTACATACATATTTGGTGTGTTTTATTGATCTAGCTGAATTTTGTTTTGTCATTTCTTTTCGGATTTTGTAAATGAGAATTGGGTTTTTTGGGTGCTGTGAGTGTGCAGAAGGAAAGAATGGTAGATGAGGATATGCATGTGTTGTTACCAAATGGATCTATTTTATCAGAACCATTGGCAAAGCCACGGGCTCATATAGCTCCCCAAATGTTCTGATTGAGCTCCCCTATTCATGAGGGTATATTTTACACTTATTTAACACTTGAAGTTTTTGTTCTTGAGGGTGTATATTACGTGCATTCATCGCCAAGTGGTTCGGGGTTGCCTTTAAAATTTGGGTTTCGTCATGCTAAAATTTAGCTAAAGTTTGTCCCTTTGGATTGTACATGTTGGTTCCCCTCTTCTTATTATGCTTTTTATCATTGTAACGATATCCTGACTGAGAAATTCTGTTTATAGAGCCAAAATAATTTTTTTATTCTCTAAATTGGTGATTACTCGGTATTCCCATATTTAGAAGCGTGAAGTTTCATTACCATTGTGGGCTTATTGTTTAGGTATTTGGATAAATATGATTAGAACTATGTTGAGCTATTTGTTCGGGAAAACGGATGTTGTTCGGTGAAAATGATGTCAATTTGTGACCTGGTCAATATGAAACTTTTATTTGTTGTCTTATTGGGGATGTTGACTTCAAAATTATAGTAGTGGATGATGGGAGCCCTGATGGAAATTAGTACATTGTCAAACTATTGCAGCAAGTATATGGGGAAAATCGCATCATAAGATTCAGCAAATTAAACTTGTCTTCATTGTTGAGTGTGATGATTAGCGTTTTTAGCTCTTAGCTTTATACTTTTTCGTGGATTTTCTTTTACTGCAGCTGTTGAGACCCCAACCCAAGAAGCTTGGCTTATGTATGTATTTAGGGTTTCTTTATTTTGAATGATAACAATGAAGTTGTCCTAAATGTTGATTTCATTTCAGGGACTGCTTACATGCATGGTCTGAAGCATGCCTCGGGCAATTTTGTTGTTATAATGGATGCTGATTTATCACACTATGTAAGTATTATCATCAATTGCAAATGGAAAGGAGATATTCTCTTTTATGTTATATGACATTCTGAAGTTGTATTTTTAATCTATGCTGTGACCAATGGTTTTCTCATAGAAATGATTTTAGTTCAATTTGCTGTGTCATGTACTTCTAAAATGAAAAATGAGAAAAAAGGTTCGCAGTCCAATTTCATTATATGATATTGTAGGTTGAGCAAGAGGAAAAACTGGTTTTGGATTAATACTATTTAAGATCACTAGATGATTAGTCTAACGACATACATTATTCATTTCAACTTTAGATAACATTTGTGATTTTACTTCGCTTCTTTACTTTTTGCCCATTTTGCAATGTTTACTCTTCTTTTAATTAATCTAATTAGACGTTTGTTTATATTTCACATTTGTCTACGGCCAAAATACCTGCAGAGCTTCATCAAGAAAGAAAGATTACAGAAAACTCTCTGAGCTTTGTATTTTAAATATGCTTACTGGCTAAATATTTCTTGAGTTAAGGAAACACATGGAAACAGGTACGAACAAAGTCGTGGGAACTCGTTATGTTAAAGGTGATGGTGTGCATGGATGGAATCTTATGTTTAAATTGACGAGAAGAGGGACAAGTGTCCTTGTGCAGACTTTTCTTTAGCCGAGTGTATTAGACTTAACTGGATCATTCTGGTACAATCAAATTTTATCTTATTTCTATTTTTTCCTGGAACAATTAAATAATGTCATTATACTTCACCAACAAGCTTTTGATTATTATTGTTGGTTTGAAGTGTTTACCAGAAATCTGTGCTTGAAGATGTCATAAGTTCTAGTGTAAGTAAAGGTTATGATTTCCAGATGGAATGATTGTTCGGTCTCAAGAAAGGATTATCACATAGAAGTGGTAGTTGTGATATGTAATCTACAATTTTTGATAAGGTTCTCTATACGAATGCTATATTTTTCATCTTATCAACATGAGATAGCTACTTCATCATTTGAGTTGATTGTGAAAACCTTTGGTAATTTTATGAGAATGACTAGGCTTCAAACTACTGCATGAAATTTATGATACATCGGCAAAGATAGGATTAAAAGAATTTACTGTTAAAAAAATGGTTTTACTACTTGTACATCACAATGTACATCGGGGTATACACCCTTCTCACACGGGGGCGGGACCCACTTAAATAAAAAGGGAAATGCTCTCAGTATAGGAGCATTTCCCGTACAGGGCTCGCAGGCTACTCACTGTAGAGGGGCCCCACTGAATGAGGGGCCTGTGAGCCCTGTAAGGGAAATGCTCCTGTACTTGGAGCATTTCACTTGTTTTTAGTATAATTGGTTCCTCAAATATGAATTCTTTTGGTAATAGTGCTCAAACTAAAAATGTCAGTCTTGAACTTATTGTTTCAAAATTGAAGACTGTCAAGCTTCAATATCGTAGGCTCGGTCTAGCATGAACTCTTAAAAGTTTGCATATATAGCTCAGCTATGATCGTGCACTCCCCTACTATAACCCCGGATTACTATACAAGTCTTGTGATGAAATTCCATCTGCACTCCTTGGGCATGCATATCATTTTTACTTTACTTCGATTTCATCATTGATTGCCATTCTCTAGGAGCTCATTCATGCATAAATCTTGTTCTTCATGTACAAAAATACTCAATATTACCTGTCTTTTGGGAAATTTATTTCCTAGCCATTACTAAAGTTGGATTCTTAATAGTTCGCAACTTGTAAATGAGTTCTTACCTTTTGAGATCCTTCTACATCAGTTTTCTTGATGGAAAGAGAATGATGGCTTATTGTTGTCTGCATTTTATGACAAGATCTAATGTGAATAATTTTCATGCTGTAGCATCGAGATATTATATGAACCACCATTTGCCTATAAATAGAATCTTGTGCTTGATTGTTGAGTGCTTGAATATTTCTCTTAGGATTTTTACTCGTGATTTTCTGTAAGCTAAAGGATTTCATTGTGTAATTACCATTGGTGAAATATTGCATTTATATTGACATCTAATTGTGGTTTTTACCTATTGATAGGTTCCAGTAACATTTGTTGATATAGTATATGGAAGCTCAAAGCTGGGAGGATCGGAAATTGTAGAATATTTGTGTGGACTTTGATAGGAACCCAATTAAATGAAAATAACAACTGGGAATTGATATTGAATTAATGATTGAATTACACTAACAATGAAAGATAAATTCCAGCAATTCGAGAAGTTGGTAGTCTCCCAATTGGATAAACCAATACTCAATATTTTGCATGCCTTTCCTGTTCTTTTCCCTTCTATTTATAGGCAATCCTTACTACAGCCTATTACATTTTACCCATCATACTAACTAACTAGTGAACCTTCTGGAATGTGGATGATTTGGCTGCAACTATGGGACCATCTAACAAACCAAGTGAACATTCTGGAATACAGATAATTTGGCTGCAGCTATGGGTTTGGGGGTCTATCATTACTCGCCGCCTCGAAATCCACCTTGTCCTCAAGGTGGACGTTGTTGCTGATCTGATATTGTGTTGTATAGCTGCTGGAAAAGGTTCTTCTCTGCTGTAACAGTAGATCTAATGGCTACAGCTGGTGAATCTGTTCTGGACATGTAAAGCTGTTGATGAACCATTAAAATGTTAGTCGTACAAATGCCATAACCTGTGGCAGCACCTCTGTGCAAGTTTTCCCACCGATGAAACTGGCAAATTGGGGTGCAATGGTGGGAAGTCCTATCATTAATCAACTCCGCGACTCCTTTTTCCTTTGCAACTATTAAATTAATTAACAATCCCAGCGTATCGCCCACCTCCACATCATTGTTGATATTAAAAATCCATCCAATTTTGTAGCGGCCTTCCATCCAAATCCATTTTCATCAATTTCCCAGACCATTTCTCCTGTCTCTTCTATTCTCACGAATAAGGTAGTTGGCTTTACATATTGGGTAACCTTGGTAATAGGCTCCTTCACTTTATTTAGTCCCATTACGTCTTGGACTTGATGAAATGAAATTTTGTATTTTACTCGTTGGGTCAGCTTCCTGTCAATGTCCAGACCCATTAAACCCAATATTTTCATTTCCTCCATCTTCGCCTTTTTCAACCCATTAATCACAGTGTCGTCCATCATCCCTTCAGAATTTAGGCTAAAATAAGATTGGGTTCTTGTCAATAAATCCTTTTCATCTTGTATTATCTGGTTTGGCTTTATAACTTGGTCCACCCACTGAGCTTGCCTCATTAATATACCTTTCCCTCCTTGGGCCCAATCCATAATATGTCCCAAAATATGAGGCTGTAACCTTCGTCCTCATCACATGACATGGGTGTCAACCCATTCCCCAAATTTTCCCCCAATAGCTCATCTGGCGACGTCGGTAAATGGACGACCAGGCTGCCTGCATCACAGGGGTTATCAGACGCTTTTGTAGCTCCGATTTCCGCAAATTTAGGTGGATCTTCAAAATTGAAGGTGGCTTTAGATGGGGTTGCTGACAGACTACTCTTCTTCCATTCTTGTTGTTGTCCTTCCCGTTTCTGCATGTGAGTCTGATCTTCTTTACTCCCTTCGATTTCTTTAATTTTTTGCGGGATTTTAGAATTAATGGTGGGCTTCGGCGAAGTGACTAGGACCTCATTTTCCTTCCTGTTCGACTTTTCCGGCTGTGCGCGAGGCGGCTATTTACTCTTGCTTCCTCCAATTTGGGGAAAATTTTGGAAGTCGTGGTGTTTATTGGGTTTGTTTGATGTAGTGCCTAGTGAGTTGGGTTACGTGTGTAAGCAGAGAATTTGGGGAATTTTGGGCTTGGGTTATCTGTATTAATTTTAGAACTAGATGTTTAACTGGCCTGCTTCTTTTGGGCCATTCTCACTAATTCATTCTTATCTGGGCATTGGGCCTGCTTCAAGGATTTGTTCTAATCTTCTACTCTTTGGCCCAACTTCAAATTATAGCCCATAGGTTTTTCTAAATTAAAGTCAGCCTTAAGTAGCCCAGTCCCTTCCTAATTCTTCATCATGGTTTCCATCTCATTCACCCAGATTCCCTTCACAAATGTCCTGACTTCTTCTCTTCTTCATTGCTTATTCTAGGTTTGAAGAGTTTTGGGCCTGCAAGCTCAGCTTTCCCTAGTTTATCTTGGTGGTTCGAGCCACCATTACATGCGCTAACTTTATCCAGCCTGGGTGGAGTTTCACAATTGGTAAAATTCCCCTCCAACACTCCAGTTGATACAATTTCACATTTGTCTAGTTTATGGCTTTCAGAAATTGTCCCAATTTCATTTGATTCCAGCACATTTTCTGAATTGAAGATAGTTTCAAGTGATGCCATTGCTGGACCATTTCCCACCGCTGCTCGTCGCACTTTTTCTATCATGGAATCGAACTTCTCCATCATGTGAGACACCACCTTCTCCATTTCCGATTTTAGATCTTTCTGTACCTCTAGCTGATGTACCTCCTGAGTGGTCGAAATCTATCGATCATTAAGCCTTTCAATTCTCTCCAAGTTAGCACTGTTAATTGTCAATCAACCTCTTGAAACCAATCCCAAGCTTCACCCAACCAACATGCTGTAGCTGCTTCCACTTTTTCCCTCTCTGACAATTGGTTCTTTGCGAAAATGTCATCTGCTTTCCCCAGCCACCAATCTGGATTGCCATCATAGAATGTTTCTATATCTAGTCTACCTACCGAATCCAATCCATAACCTCTTACCATTTCCCTTAGATCGATGCTCTGATACCAATTTGATAGGAACCCAATTAAATGAAAATAACAACTGGGAATTGATATTGAATTAATGACTGAATTACACTGAAAATGAAAGATAAATTCCAACAATTCGAGAAGTTGGTAGTCTCCCAATTGGATAAACCAACACTCAATATTTTGCATGCCTTTCCTGTTCTTTTCCCTTCTATTTATAGGCAATCCTTACTACAGCCTATTACATTTTACCCCTCATACTAACTAACTAGTGAACCTTCTGGAATGTAGATGATTTGGCTGCAGCTATGGGACCATCTAACAAACTAAGTGAACATTCTGGAATACAGATGATTTGGCTGCAGCTATGGGATTGGGGGTCTATCAGACTTCTTTACCTTCTTGTTACTATTGTCGACCATGAAGATCCTCACATTTAGCAGCTACAAGAAAAATCTCTGCATAGAGTTCCATTGACATCACTTGGATTCTAACTTCTTTTATCAGAAGACCTCCTGATACTTTTGGGGAGTTGAAAAATAATTTTACTTTTAATTTTATTACACTAGTAGTTAGATGACTTCATCAACTTTTCCCCTGAATGATTCGACGGGAAGAGAATTTTGGTGGGTATACATGTTCATGGACATTTGTATTTATGCCATGCGCACCCCCTTTTCCATTAGCACAATTTGCAGAATAAATTTTGCTGTCAAAACTTATTTTCTTTATTTGAGTGTGAAGGTACAATTATTTAATTTCCCATAAATTTAACTTGGACAGTTTCTTCAAAAAGAATTTCTTGCTAAGCAATGGAAAATGATGACACCAGAAATATGAAGTGTGTCGAGATGTTTTTGTTGAGTTGGATTAAAGATGCGGTAAAAAGGTAACATTTCACGTGTTTTTCTATCACTCAAATTAATAATGTAATGTGTCTAAGATCTATAAGAAAACAATTCAAACACAGATTTGATGTCATTGAAGATCAAATGAACATCTAGTTTGATTACAGACTATGCACAAAAATACACACCATTGAAGTGTTTTCAACAAATAATATATGCATCCTACATCAAGCCAATCAATAAGAATTAAGTAGTATAAGTAGCACACATTAAAATTTCAATAATAACCCACATATCATAAGAGGTTAAAATGTTATTTCAACTCTCATGAGCTTCAGTTTTCCCTACAAGCCACCAAAACAAACCCCCTATGGCTAAGTTTAAAAAATGTACATACAAGTAAATAAGTAAATTTTATAAGTACTTTTAAGCTTAGCCAAACATGTTCGAATCCAGTCTTTCTCGCATGTCTAACTCCAAATTCTCTCTGAAATGCAAGCTCTCTCCATACAGAGGCAATGGAGGACACTTCTGGTTCTCCTTGGCCTTATATGTACAACTCCTTGACAAATACCCCAGGAAAGAGACTTCCCGATCTCCATTTTTAACTTCTATATCTACTTGGAAATTTGAGTTTTCCTTGCTTCCCATTCTATTCATTGTAGGCATAACATCCCTTTTCTTTTTAATATTGCAAAATAATGTATAACACACGTTCATATCAATAGTTCTTAGACAATCAACAAAAATAATAGCTTTTACATTATTACCGTTTTGAACGATCTCACATCGCCGTTATTAAATAAACATTACTTATTTAATTACTAACCCAATAACTATGGGGATTACATAGTCCACAATATGCGGATACATCTATGGTTCTCACTTGCACCCAACCCATTAAACCCAAGTAATTCAATTCAAGTACATACGTCATCTATTTTACAAAACTATGTTTGGCCTTGATAAATTTTGATTCATAACACGCGGGATTTTTGTTGACGTCTTCAGACTTAGCGCTCTGATTTAAACCAGTTTTTAAAACTATGTTTAGAAGGATTTTTTTAATCGTATTGTTAAGAATTAATTCCAGCCACTTCAGCTCCACTTCATAACCAGAAGGCATCCTGATGATCAGTGACTCAATATAACCTCCAAGCTGTCTTAACCGTTTCCTCCAACTGGCTTTTTGGACCTCATTCTGTGGTATAATATTCCCAACATGATCCACAAAATAATGAGCTACCTAACAACCTTGGCTTCTAGATTATTCCTATGACATTACAATGTATTATAAATTCAATTAGCTCAATGAATACAATTCACGATTTCATTGCTATCTTCTCTTAAGCTGTAGAATTTTAACTTGGTATCAGAGCAATCAGCCATGGCAAATACTGCTACTAGTACTCCTCAAAATGCTGACCCTACAACAGCACCGGCCTCTTTCTCTAGCAACCTTTCACCATTTGGTGTAAACCTCACTCAAACCGTATCAGTAAAATTGGATAAAAACAACTACCTGCATTGGAATAATATGATCTACCCAATCATTCGAGGACATAGTTTACATTCTCGGGACAAAGATGTGTCCTCAAGAGTTCATTGAAACCCAAATCACTGGTGAAGCTGGCACCAGCGTAGAGATGGTAAAGAATCCTGAATTCAGCCAATGGATATCAACTGATCAGCTATTGATAGGATGACTTTACTCATCCATGACCTCTGACATTGCTATGCAGGTGATGGGTGCAGCCAACCCAAAGGAGTTATGGTCTGCCATTAAGGAGAGTTATGGAGTTCAGAACAGATCAAGGATTATCTTCCTTACATGAGTGCTTCAGAAATCAAGAAAAGGTAATATGAGCATCGATCAATATCTAACTAAAGTGAAACAAATTGGTAATAACCTTGAAATTGCTGGTAAGATCATTAGTAACATAGACTTGATAACTCAAGTATTGGCTGGATTGGATGAGGATTATACACCAATAGTCATCCAGCTAAATAGCAGGGATCACATCTCCTGGGGTGAGCTCCAATCCACATTGATGACTTATGAAAGTCATTTGGAACACCTCAACTCAATCAGGAATGAAATGGCTGGGATAAGCCTTGATCAAACCTCAGCAAATATCTCACAAAGGTCAAACTATCGCCATCATGATCTCAGATCTAGAAGGCCAAATACTGGAGGAAGGTTCTCTAACTTCAACCACTACAGAAGTGAAAGAAGAGGAAGAAGCAGATGATTCAGTACATTTGGAAGTGAAAGATTAGTTTGCCAAGTGTGTGGGAAAATCTGACACAGGCAAACATATGTAACTTCAGGTACGATGAGAGATACACTGGTGCTTCTCCCATCAAAGGATCAACTACAGTTCACCACCTGCTGCCCTCCTAGCTACTCCTAACACAGTAAATAACCCAGCCTGGTTTGCAGACACATGAGCTAGAAATCATATCACTTCTGATAAGGCAAACATAGCTTCAGCAAGTGAGTACACAGGTAAGGAAAAGGTCATGGTAGGAAATGGAAATAAGCTAAGCATTTCACACTTTGGTACTTCACAAATACCTGCTCTAATTGATAAAACACTGAGGCTAAATAAATTACTCCATGTGCCTGAGATAAAGAAAAAATATCCTTAGTGTCTCTCAACTTACTTTAGACAATCAAGTTTTTATGGAATTTCACTATAATTGTTGTTTTGTCAAGGACTTGGAAACGAAGGAGGTGATGCTACAAGGGAGACTTAAAGAAGGGCTGTATCAATTGGATTTTCCTTCTCAAAGTACCAGTCAACTCTATCATCCTTCAAGGTTTCCAAATAAATTTTGCTGCAACACTTCGTTAGTTCCTGCTAGTCAGGAGTTTTTAGTTAATTCCAGTCAAAAGTCTCCTATTAATTCCTCTGTTAATTTGAGTCAAGAGTCTCTAAATGTTGATGTATGGCATAATAGACTTGGCCATCCTTCTAGCCTAGTGATGACTCAAGTTTTTAAGATTTCTAATCTGAAAGCAAAGGAAAATACCATTAAATCATTCTGCAATGCATGATAACTTGGTAAATCACATATGTTACCTTTCTCTCTATCTTCATCACATGCAAAATCACCTCTAGAATTGGTGCACACGGGCATATGGGGACCTTCACCAGTGCTTTCAACTTCAGGCTTGAAGTATTACATAACTTTCTTAGATGACTGCAGCCATTTTACCTGGATCTACCCTCTAAAACTGAAGTCTGAAGCCTTCAAGGTGTTTATCCAATTTAAAAACCTAGTTGAAATCAAACTAAATCACATAATCAAAACCCTTCAGGCTAATTTGGGGAAGGAGGGGAGGAGGAAGAGAATACAGAGTTTTCTCAAATTTCTTAACACAAGAAGGAATTGAATTTAGGCATCCATGTCCCTATACTTCACCTCAAAATGGTAGAATGGAGAGAAAGCATAGACATATAACTGAAATAGGCCTAACTCTACTGGCTCAGGCTCATTTGCCTTTAAAATTCTGGTGGGATTCCTTTCACACGGCAACTTACCTCATAAATAGGCTGCCAACCCCTGTGCTTAAACAACAATCTTCCTATCAAACCCTGAACAAAAAGGAACCCAACTTTGGAGACCTAAGAACCTTAGGGTGTGCCTGCTTCCCCTATTTAAGGCCACATCAGAAAAATAAATTCAGTTTCCACTCCACAAAGTGTATTTTTCTTGGATACAGCAACTCTTACAAGGACTATAAATGCCTGAACTCTTCAGGAAAATTATACATTTCAAGATATGTGATTTTCAACGAATCTAAGTTCCCTTTTGAGTCCTTATTTAATGCAAATAATCAATCTCACCTTGCAGCATCTGAAATAGCCACTCCTTATATCCATCTCCCATCTAATCTGAACAAGTCCAACTCAAGTCCTCTTGATACATCTCAGACTGAAGCACCCTTGGACAACATCACTTACCTTCAGACTCAAGTGACAATCAACAGGGAAGTGACTTTCATGATAACAACTCTGATGAGGCTGATAGAATTGAAAGTGAAGGTAGTATTGAATCAGAATCTGCAGAACCAACATCCAGTATGCTGGAGGATAATAATGAGATTCAGGAGACACAAAGAGTTCAGAATCAACATCCTATGGTCACCAGAGGAAAGGCAGGGAAATTTAAACCAGAAACTTACTTAACCAAGTAAACTGGAAACGATTCTAAGGTATCTGAACCTAAGAATGTTGAAGAGGCAATGATGAATCCTGATTGGAAGAAGGCTATGGAAGATGAATTTGATGCCTTAACTAAAACCAGAACTTGGAAGCTAGTACCTCATTTACCTACCTACAACATAGTGGGAAACAAATGGGTGTTCAAGGCCAAGCATAACACTGATGGTTCAGTCAAGAGACTAAAGGTAAGATTAGTAGCAAAGGGCTTCCATCAGGCTGTTGGAGTCGACTATTATGAGACTTTCAGTCCAGTCATTAAGCCAGCAACACTAAGAATAATACTCAGTCTAGCAGTTGCAAAGGAATGGATTATCAGACAAGTAGATATTAATAACGCTTTTTTGAATAGAGAATTGGAAGAGACGGTCTACATGAATCAGCCAAAGGGTTTTGTGGATGAAACAATGCCTAATCACGTTTGCAAACTCGAAAAGGCTCTTTACAAATTGAAACAAGCACCTAGGGCCTGATATGACAAGTTAAAGGCAACCTTCTTGAGCTGGAATTTCAGACAATCTGTAACAGATACATCCTTGTTCTACTTCAAGAATGAAAATCAGGTGATCTTTGCTCTCATTTATGTAGATGATATTGTTGTAACGGGGAATGATAAGGACCTAGTGCGAAGCTTCATAAATTTACTTAACAAAAAATTTGCACTAAAGGATATTGGAAGGTTACATTATTTTCTTGGAGTTGAAGTCATGTGGCATAATTCTGGCATCCATCTCACTCAATCCAGATACATTGCTGATTTGCTCAAAAGATTTGAGCTTGAAAACTTGAAGGCATGTTTAACCCTTATCCCTGCTGGTAAAACCATCTCTAAATCAGATGGTGAATTACTGGCAGAACTATCTCGTTACAGAAGTGCAGTTGGGGCCCTACAATACCTCTCACATACCAGACCAGACATTACTTTTAGTGTCAACAAGCTAAGTTAATTTCTGCAGTCTCCAACCTTCACTCACGGCAGGCCTTAAAGAGAGTCCTTAGATATCTCAAGGGCACTATAAATCATGGATTCAAAGAAGCTAGAGTTTGTGCTTAAATAGATACTCAGACGCTGATTGGGCCCCGTGTCCAGATGATAAAAGATCAACAACTGGGTATTACATCTATTTGGGTGACAACTTGATATCATGGTCCTCAAAGAAACAACACATTGTGGCTCGTTCAAGTACCGAATCCGAATACATGGCACTTGCTTCAACTGCATCAAAAGTAGCATGGATTCAGTCGCTATTTCAAGAACTTGAACGCTCCGTGGCTAGAACCCCAACTCTGTGGTATGACAATATGAGTACAGAAGCTCTAGCTTCTAACCCAGTCTATCATGCCAAAACTAAGCACATAGAACTGGACATTCACTTCATCAGATATAAGGTACTTGAAAGGAAACTTGAAGTAAAATATATACCAACCTCAAACCAAATTGTAGACCTATTAACTAAAAGGCTGAATCACTCGAGATTCCTCTTCTTGAAGGATAAGCTAGGAGTCACCTGCATACCGTCCAGCTTGAGGGGGGATGTTCAGAATTAATTCCAGCCACTTCAGCTCCACTCCATTTACCAGAAGGCATCCTGATGATCAGTGACTCAGCATAACCTCCGATTCGTTTGTTTTTTGTAACGACCCAACCTTGCGCCGGAATCGTCATCATATCTTACGCACTGTCCGCTTTGGGAGGGCCCATACCCATCTTACCCCTCACGGCTTTTAGACGCGTCTCCTAAGATTCAAACCCAATGCCTCCATCATATGGGAGACTTAAGTTGAATCCTGGTACCAATTGGATAACTTGCCCAATCGATAACATGATTCAACTTAAGTATCCCATATTATGGAGGTCTTGGGTTCGAATAATGGGGGACGCGTCAGAAAGCTGTGACGGGTAAGATGGGCCTGGGCTCTCCCGAAGCGGACAACACGTAAGATAACAACTTCGGTGAGAGGTCGGTTCATTCGTTTTTTGTAACGACCCGACCTTGCGTCGGAATCGTCGTCATATCTTACGCACTGTCCGCTTTGGGAGGGCCCATGCCCATCTTACCCCTCACGGCTTTCTGACGCATCCCCATGAGTCGAACTCAAGACCTCCATCATATGTGAGACTTAAGTTGAATTCTGGTACCAATTGGACAAGTTGTCCAATTGGTACCAGAATTCAACTTAAATCTCCCATATGATGGAGTTTATGGGTTCGAATCCTGGGGGACGCGTCATAAAGCCGTGAGGAGTAAGATGGGCTTAGGCTCTCCCGAAGCGGACAGTACGTAAGATAACGACTCCGGTGAGAGGTCGGGTCGTTAGTTTTTCGTAACGACCCGACCTTGTATCGGAATCGTCATCATATCTTACGTACTATCCAAAAATCTCTAGTTTGACGAGTGGTAAGTTTCGCTACGGTTGGTCATTTCGCATGTCGTTAATGATGGTGAAACTAGGCCATAAATACTTTAAAATTGTATTAAGAATGCGAGATTTCGATTTCGGTTAACATCCAGTAATAATCCCGAAAATTGAATAAAAATAAGAAAAAAATATTTATCTATTTTGGAATGGCCTATTTGGACGATTGGTAACTTTCCCTGCGATTGACCGTTTCACAGCCGTTAAGGATGGTGCAAACTTAGCCGTGAATACTTTAAAATGGTATTAAGAATGCAAGATTTCGATTTCGTTTGACATCCCATAGTAATCCAGATAAAAATAAGAAAAAATATTTATATATTTTGGAACGGCCCATTTCGACGAGTGGTAACTTTTGTTACGGTTGGCCGTTTCGCACGCAGTTAGGGTTGCAATAAACTAACCCGTGAGTACTTCGAAATGGTGTTAAGAATACTAGATTTCGATTTCGTTTGACATCCCGTGATAATCCCAAAAATTTAGATAAAAATAAGAAAAAAACATTTGTATATTTTGTAAGGCATATTTCGACGAGTGGTAACTTTTGTTATGGTTGGCCATTTCGTACGCGGTTAGAGTTAAAATAAACTAGCCCGTGAGTACTTCGAAATGGTGCTAAGAATACGAGACTTCGACTTCATTTGACATCCCGTGTTAATCTCGAAAATTGAGACAAAATAAGGAAAAGGGGGGAGGGGTGGCGTGTTGGGTTGTGGTTGGGTGGGTGGGTAAAAGGGGGTTGGTGGTTGTCACCTGTCAGGAGATAATGAATCTTGCAGCGCCATGTCTGATTTTTTGAAATTCTATAATTCTTCTGTGATATAATTTCGGTATGTATAGCATTATTCATTTTTTTTTTATCACTTTCTCCCAAAGAAACGGTAGGAAAGAAATTTTGAATTGGCACGTGAGTTGCACCTGTTTTAAATTGAGCGATGATAGTGTAACTCTAGAGAATATATATTCTTAATTTCTAGATATACAGAATCTCATTAAAAATAATGCCAGTCATTCATGTCAGATCCAAATATGAAATGGAAATATAGTTCTATTGAACATAACAGTTCTAATTATAAAACTTTACAATTTTGCTTTCAATATCCTTTTATTAGGATGATCGAGATTATCTTGTGAACAAACTTCCCGATCATCTCCCATTTGAGAATAATTCTAAAAAATGATATCAATCCAAGGAATTCAGTTCAATGAAATTGATAGCATCAATTATGTTACGCATGTTCAACGATTATTCATTTCAAACTTACAACAAAAAAAACCTGTAAAGACAAAAATGTATATATAAATTATTAATCAAAAATCAATTTAGTATATACTTTAATTGAATTGATTAGTTCCACTATTTGACTAGAATTAATGATCCTAACATTAATTAATGGACTCGGATACCCAATAGGCTAGGATCCGTTTTGTTTTATTAGAGCACCTACAAGAGATTCTCTATTTTTAAAGAGTATATTCTATCATTCGGAGGGCATCTATAACTTACAAGAGGAAAGCAAGACAATTATAAAGTAGCTTTAAGAATGAACTAATTCATCCTAAAGATGCATGTAAATGATGGTTTTCAATGAAATTTACCAATATGCTTTACTTATAAATTTCCTTTACATGAAATCAACATTAAGTCACTGTAATAACATTCCAGAATCAAAGAAGTTGCGCAAATATCAATGTTTTGAAAACGAGCATAACCAAGGAATTGGAAAAGACAAAGGGTTAAATGTCGGATTATTCGACTGGGGTCGAACCGGAAATATAATCAATTAATTATTTATAGATATTAATCTGATAATTAAGTATTAAAATTTAATGAAGTCCTATGATATTCATAACAAATATATTTGTAAAAATTCAAATAATCAATTCTGAGAACAATTAAACAACAGTATTTCCAGAGTGTGGCTCTTTGATATCTGTGTTTGCATTCACCAACTTAATTATTTCTCTTATGATTCATCTCTTTTATTCACTTGACTTTACCCCATAAAAAATTTCTCTCTTCAAACAAAATCCTCCACCAAATTCTATCTCCTGAGGAATACTTCATTGAATATGTTGTGGATTGACATTACAAGATATTTGGTCCAGTGGTAAGCTCAGTCATTTTCAGACTGTACATGTAGAGATGAAATCATATCTAAGCGGCACCATGAAGTTATGTTCCAAAAGATTTTTGAAGTTTTCTTAACAAAGTTGAGTTCAAACTCAGGAGGAATAACGCAGATTGTAGAAAAACTAAAGTAATGAAACTGAAATAACAGCTACTATAAAGCAAGAACAGAAAATGAAAAGATAAATTCAATATGATGAACACATTGAAGGAACTGATGATGGAGTATTTATTAATTCATCAAGCTCAAATGTAAAAGTGAATACATTGTCCTATTTATAGACTAAATTACTAACTACATAACAAACTAAAGAAGGATCTAGAATAATATTCATGTGCTGGACGTGTGCTCTCATAAGCTGGTGACTGGTGAGCTGGAGAACATGCGATCTGCTGAGATTAGAAGGATCTGGAAGGAGGAAGCCTCATGCTGAACGTGTTCTGGTGAACATGCTGGGAATGTGAACTTGCATATTCCAACATAGATTGATGTTTGAAATTAAAATGTATTGTTGGTATTATTCATATATCATTTCGAATTATGTTTATTTTATTCAGTTTTATAAATAGTTACAGGATTCTATGGATTTGTTTATTATTCATCACTCTTTGTCTTGAGACCTATAGCATGGACTAGGGGTGTGAAGACTCCTCTATAAATACTTCGACACCAATCTTATTGAGTGGCTTTTTTTTGGTTTAAATCAAAGTGGTTGATGCTACTTATTCTAATCGTTCTACAACTATCTTCTCTCCTCTCGATCCTTCTTTTGCCTAGACCCTATTATGTCTGAGGCTTGTCATTCTTTTATCCCTTAGTGTCATTAATCTTCTTCAATTCTAGTCATTCTATCTATCATTATTCATCCTTATAATATATTCTAACCTTGACAACAAATAATAGTTTAAAGTTGGAATTTTGTCTTTCTTTCTTCTTCATGTCTTCTTACCTTGAACTAAGAAAACAATTCAAATAACAATAATTATAAACCTTAATTACTTTAGTGCTAAAACCAAGAGATTCAACACTGCTCGAGGATACCACTACAACACCAGCTTTGCTTGCACAAAGCTGTGCTACTATAGGGGCCTAACGTAGTAAGTGATATATACCTCTTTGTCCATTGTTTTCCACAACCATAAAACAAAATTGATTTAACAATTCTAACCAGTTCATCTGAAATTATACAACAATAGAGTTGTTAAAGGATTAAACAATACATAGATGCTATCAAATTACAATAAGAGATGTGCTACAGGTACATAAGGGTGTCCATAATGGACACCCGGCGCCCTCCCATTGGATGGCACTCCATCCAATGGGAGGGCGCCGGGTGTCCATTATGGACACCCTTATGTACACCTTTGTGTACTTCTAGCATTTTTCTTACAATAATGCTACTTGTACCAATTAGCATGACAAAATCTGTTGACAAAATGATGTGTACGCTCCAGATTTAAAACCAATGGACGGCTGAGATAGCATGGCAACATAAACCCATTTAAAAGAAAAGAAGACTGAAGTTTGAATTTATAATCCGAAATCCCTTCTCTCTCTCCCCCATTTCCCCCCCCCCAGATTTGAATCAAGCCCTCCTCAAATCGAACTCGTTTCCTCACCAAATATTTAATCTTCAGCAAACGACATACGTCTGACAACCTCTGTACCTCCGGTGTCGTACCCATCTCTTGCTCGCTCAACGCCAGTACACTATTCCCTTCTTCTTCGCTGTACCCAGTCGTCGAAGCGCACCCACGAAGAAATTGGTGGACAAATCTTACTTCTTTCATAATGTTTATTTTTTTTAATGCCAAGACTGTAGTATTCTATTACTGCTAAAACCGTCTTTTTTTATCTTTATTTTCAATTTGCCATTTGGTAGTTATTCCTAGCGTTTCCATCAATGTTGGTGAACAAACTATTTACTTCTTTAATAGTGTTCATTTTTTTCGATTTGCCAAAACTATAGTGTTCTATTACTGCTAAAGCTATTGGAGTTATTTTTTTCAATTTTCGATTTGCCATTTGGTAGTTTTTCAAAATAATGTATATATCTGTAAAACCTTTATAATCACCTTCATGATTTTATTAATTTCTACAAATTAAACAACAGGACACTAATCGTGGCAGCTCATTTACTTGGCTATCTGGAAGTCAATTGTTTAAGTCAGTTCATTTGATAGAGAAATGCTAATAATGGTGTGTGTTAATGTTTTTGATTCAGCAACACAGAATGCTGGGAAAGAATTCCGGAGTCTGCAACAGTTGTAGGGGTGTTGGACACTTCTTTGTCGATTGCCCGATAAAACATTGATGCCCAGATTGTATGCAAGCGTTTCAGAAGTTTTTCGTAGTTAAAAAATTCACTATTAACAAAGGCCGATTCTTCAAGTGTTAAATAGCGGCATGTTGAAAAAACTTAAATTGGTATTGTAGTGTAGTGTAGGAAATTGGTAGATTTTGGTTGAGGTGGATGTCTAATTTCATGTAGTATTGTAGTATAGTGCAGGAAGTCGGTAGATTTTGGTTGATGTGGGTGTCTAACTTCATGTACCTTGTATCTTGCTAGTACATTGAATGTTAGCGTAATTATAATGACAAGATTTTGGAGTTTGTTAAATCTTATGTGTTAAACACTTAAAAAATCACTCACCACGATTAATTGTTTCCTTCTGCTGGTTTTCACGCACTCGGTGATAGGAGTTCTCTTTGTACTAAAGTCCATAATATACCTGGGATACAAATAGGGTAACCATGGAAATTACAAGCTTCTTTTCCATGTACCCTGAGAAAAGGACCCGTGAATGCATTCAAGAATATTTCCTGACTAGCATATAAAATTTCAGCGCAAGGAGTATGAAAGACTTACCTAAGATGGAATCAGTAATTACAAAAAATCCTTACTTACAGAGACCAAAAACTGTACTTGTTCATGAATACATACATACAAAAAAGTATCTATACAAAAGACAGATTCCTGCGCTTCTGTTTTCGAGATACTGTCCTGGTCAGGTGTGAAATAACCATTGAAGAAGCATACAAAAGACATATTCCAGGCCAGGTGGAAGTGACACTTTGCTTAGCTCTTTACCTCAACTTAAATGGAGCCACCATGATGCGGTAAATGTTGATAGTAGTATGGGTTCACATTACCTAACGTAAAAAACGAAATTAGTAAGGGAAGATAAAGTACTTGAATTCAAATGTAGTTATTATAATATGTATGTACCTTGAGAATTGGGAATAACATTTGTAACATTTGTAGAGATCACTACAAAAGATGGTATTTGTGGTATGAACACATGGCTCATCCCGTTACCCTACATCATGTTGTTGGTATTCATGACATAAAAACATGCTTCCAAAATGGTGAAATTAATGTACTAACTAGTAGGAGCTGCGAGTATGAGAATGGCATCGACAAGGAACATTGCTGTTGAGGAGGTAGCGGAACCGCGGGTGTAAAATCTGTGACACAAGTATGCGTTGGTGTCGGTCTCTTTCCTTTTGTTTGATTCGATTGTACCTACATGTATATCACAACGAATATTACATAATGTATGACACGACATGCACAGATGTACAGAAGGTATTATATGCCGAATTTATGCTGGTTGGAGCAGCAGGCCATTGGTTGGAGTCTGTTTCGCATACCAGAACAAAAGCCTAACAATGTGCTATGACTTCAGCATAGTTCAAAGAAGAAGTGATGATAAAGTACTTTCCCCAATCTTTCAGGGAAAGGAGAGATGCAGAGTTTCTACAGTTGGAACAAGAAAATATGTCGCTTGATGAGTATGAAAGGAAGTTTGAACAACTTTCTAGGTGTGCTACGCACCTAGTGGACCCCTAGCCAAAGAAGGCTAGGAGGTTCAAATTAGGATTACGTCCAGAAATTTGAGTAATCATGGCATCTAACCATATGACTACATAGTGTGAAGTGCTTCAGCGGGCTTAGTCAATTTCTGATCTCTAGAAATGGATCGTATGTCTAAGAAAAGTAATGAATCTTATGGGAAATGAAAGTGGAATAGATCTAATAAAGGGAAAGGATTTGGACAATTTAAAAAAGCCAATACAGGATAAGGATCAGGATCAAACAAACCAAATAAAGTTACACCACGATGCCCTAAATGCAATAGGGCACATGGAGAAGAGTATTTGTTTGGGAAAAACGTGTGCTATCGATGTGGTCAAAAAGGTCATTTCGCCTCGGACTGCAAGACATACCCACCTAAGAAAGATTATGAGCAAGGAAAGAAAGTAAAAGCCAAATTTTTGTGTTAACCCATGAAGAAGCAAAGGAGGATTCGAATGTAATGGCATGTATTCTATCAATATCTGAACTACCTGCATATGTTCTTATAGACTCAGGAGCTACTCATTCATTTATTTCTACCACATTTGTCGCTAAATCCTGTACTGCATGTGAAAAATCCGATTGTGTTCTATATATTTCCATTCCATCTGGTAGAATTTTGAACACCAATCAGATCTCTAGAGCGATAAAGTAAGAAATGAATGGAAAAGAATTAGAAGCTGATCTATACTTCTTAGGCATGAAAGATTTCGATGTTATTCTAGGAATGGATTGGTTAGGAAACAACCATGCAACCAGTCGGTGCTTTGAAAAAGATGTAATTTTTCAAAAGCCTGGGAAATAAGAGTTTCGATTTTGCGCTGTATGAGTTAAGTATTTACCTCGTCTCGTGTTAGCCATGAAGGCAGAAAAGATGTTAAAAAAGAGATCTTGCCAAGGATTTCTAGTGAGTATATATGGAACTCACCAATCAGAGCTTACTATTGGTAACATGCCGATTGTACGAGATTTCATATATTTATTCCCTGATGACTTACATGGCGTACCATCTGACATGCAATTGGAGTTTATAATTGACCTAGTACCTGGAGCAAACTCAGTGTCTAAAGTCTATATAGGATGATGCCAAAAAAACTACAAGAATTAAAGATAGAGTTGCAGGTATTATTGGATAAATGTTACATTCGACCAAGTACATCTCCTTGGGGTGCACCGATTTTGTTTGTGAATAAAAAAGATGGATCGATGAGGTTGTGCATTGATTATAGAAAATTAAATCGGCTGACTATCAAGAACAAACATTCCCTTCCTCTGATTGAAGACCTCTTTCATCAGTTGAAGGGTGCGACAATATTTTCCAAAATTGATTTGAGGTTAGGGTATCATCAATTGAAAGTGAAGGCATATGAAATTTCAAAGACGGCATTTAGAACTCACTATGGTCATTCTGAGTTCACGATAATGCCTTTTGGAGTAACAAATGCTCCTACAATATTTATAAATTTGATGAATAGAGTATTTCATAAGAATTTAGATCAATTTATCATTGTCTTCATTGATGACATTTTTGTGTATTCAAAGAATAAGGATCAACATGACGAACAACTCAAGATTGTGTTGGAGATACTACGAATGAGAAATTGTATGCTAATTTAAGAAATGTGAATTTTGGCTTGATCGTATAGTTTTTCTCGGCCATGTGGTTGCATCACAAGGGATTGGAGTAGACCCTGCTAAAGTTGAAGCGATAACCAACTGGTCTAGACCAACGAATGTAGGTGAAGTTCGTAGTTTCTTGAGACTAGCCTGTTATTATCGGAGGTTCATTGATGGATTCTCAAAAATAGCTGGGCCGATGACCCAATTAACCAGGAAGGGCATAAAATTTCAATAGATTGAGAAGAGTGAGGAGAGTTTTCAAGAACTAAAACAGAAGTTGATTTCAGTTCTAGTTTTAGCTACACCAGAGGGTTCAGATGGATTCGTTATATACAATGATGCATCCATACAGGGTTTGGGAGGGTTAATTACCCCAATAGTCACCGAAAGTTTCCACCAGGTCACTGAACTTTAAAACTACGTGGTTAGTCACTGAACTTTAAAAATCACCCCATTAGTCACTAAACTTTGCAAAAAGTTTCCCATCAGTCACTGAATCAGTGACCATCTGGGAAAGTTTTTGCAAAGTTCAGTGACCTCGTAGAAATCTTTTGCAAAGTTCAGTGATGTGTGACGTGATTTTTAAAGTTCAATGATGGATGGGGTTGCATTTTCTAAAGTTCAGTGACTAACCATGTAGTTTTTAAAGTTCAGTGACCTGGTGGAAACTTTCGGTAAATTTCAGTGACTATTAGGGTAATTAACCCTTTGGGAGGTGTACTGATGCAGTTTGGAAAGGTGATCACATACACCCCAAGACAATTAAAGCAACAAGAGCAAAACTACCCTACACATGATCTAGAGTTGGCAGCGGTAGTACATGCTCTAAAAATATGGCATCACTACCTTCACGGGGTAAAGTGTGATATTTATACTAATCATAAAAGCTTGAAATATTTTTTCACTCAAAATGATTTGAATATGAGGCAGAGAATGTGGTTAGAGATAGTTAAGGATTATGACTGCACTATCCATTACCATCCCGATAAGGCTAATGTAGTCGCATATGCTCTTAATAGGAAGACAGTGGGACAGCTAGCTGTTTTACCCACAACTCAAGTGCAGTTGATAAAGGAGTTCGATAAATTGAATTTAGAAGTTGTCATTTCGCCAACTCGAGTTACTGTAAGGATTATAGCATTAAAGATTTAACATATTCTTAGGGATCGAATCAAGGATGCTCAGGACAATGACCCATTTTTAAACTACAGCATGGACCAGTTTGCTAAATTATATGTTAAGGAAAAATTTTAGACTGGATGGAGTTCCCGCATCTATCGTCTCAGATTGAGATCCAATGTTTACTTCCAAATTTTGGAAGAGCATGCAATGAGCTATGAGAACGAAAATGAATTTCAACACTACCTATCATTTTCAATCTAATGGGCAGTCTGAAAGGACTATTCAAATCTTAGAAGACATGTTCCGGGCATGTGTCTTGGATTTGGGATGTAGTTGTGAGTCATATTTATCTTTAGTGGAGTTCGCATACAATAATAGCTTTTAGACTACTATTGGCATGACTTCTTATGAAGCTTTATATGCCAGAAGGTGTAGATCCTCGGTTCATTGGGATGAAGTTAGATAAAATCAAATTTTGGGTCTAGAAATTATTGCAAGGACAGTACAAACAACTGATAAAATTCGAGATAGAATAAGGTCTGCTCAAGATAGATAGGAAAGCTATGTAGATCAACGAAGGAAGTCAATAGAATTTGAAGTCGATGAGAAAGTGTTTCTAAAAGTGGCACCAATAAAAAGAGTGCCTAGATTTGGCAAGAAGGGAAAGTTGAGACCTCGGTTTATATGTCCTTTCGAAATTCTAGACAGAATTGAAATTGTAGCTTACCATCTAGCATTGCCACCTCAATTCTCGATAGTACATAATGTATTCTACGTATCAATTATTAGAAAGTATGTGCATGATCCCGGACATGTGATAAGTTATGAATCATTGGAAGTACAGAAAGATCTAACGTATGAAGAGGCTCCCCTGGAAATTATCAAAAGGAAAATACATGCGTTAAGAAATAAAGAGAGTACCTTGGTTAAGGTTCGACGGAAAAATCATGGAATCGAAGAGGCTATCTGAGATAAAGAAGATGAAATAAAAACCAAGTATCCAGAGCTTTTCCACTAAATAAGGTAATTTCGAGGACGAAATTATTTTAAGGGGGTAGGGATGTAACACCCCGAATTTTAATTATTTTCATATGGGCTAAATTTAAGGTTTGGCATATAGCAAATAAATAGTTCATGTCTAGCTTGGTCGTCACACTGAAATCCAAAAGTTGAAACGATAAACTCGACCCACTTATTTACATAAATGATTTGTTTTGCTTATGTATAATTTTTAGAATTTATCATAAGTTATTTGGGTCGAATATTTAAGTATTTCAGATGTTGATAAAATATATATCGATGTTATTCTCATTTTGAAGCTCGTGCTAAATAACATAAATTGGCTTAAGTAGAAATAATTTTGGACGAGTCATATTCAAGTTATTTTGACAGAAAAAAAGTAATCTAAATTCTATATAATAATAATAATAATAATAATAATAATAATAATATATGTGGATGAGTGTATTCGTGTATATAAAATCATAAAATTGAAAAGTCACTTCAAGTATTTTTCTTGGAAATTGGAATGCCATAAATCGTTCATTTTTTTTTTCATTTAATTAGATTTTTATTACTAATCCAACCCTTAACCTTCCCATGATTTATTTATTATCCACCAATGATTGATTGTAATTATTGATCAATCTTTTGAGTTGCCTTGGAGTTACCTGTGGGAGATGTATATATGTGGTGTGAGATGCGAGTGTTTCATTGAGAATTTCATAAATTTCTTTCTAATACACACTCTATCCTTTTACATATTATCATTCTAAATTACATTTCAGTTTTACTTGGTATCAAGTTGAAAAAAGAATACATTATTTCTTGATGTTTATATAAATTTTTAGCATGAAATACTCTAAGGCCTCTTCAGGTCAATTTCTATGTTAAATTTATCGTTTGAAATCGTAGTATGTAAATTGTTGGTTTAACATTATCTATTTATCGATCAAATCACAAGATTTGAATAAAAGTGAATTTTCGTTTAAATTAGATAAAGAAGATTTTTTTTTTTTTTATAACACTTCAAATCTACTTTTGTATTTAAAATAAAATAATAATATAAAAAAAGAAATAGATTTTGGGGGCGTTACAATGGTAGCCTCAAGGATCAGTCACAAAGGCTAGAGGAGAAGGAGAAGACAAGCACAGTAAAGCACACGACAAGATTGGAACCACAAAGGGAAAAAGAGCGCAATTTTCTCTCAAACTCACGGCTACCACACTTTCACACACTCGAACATAACAGAAACGGCAGCCTATATAATGGAAAGAATGTACTTTTAGGTTAAAGAATAGTAGAGGCCCAATAGGTAGTATAAATGAGTGGACTGTCAACCAAAAAGCCTTCCAAGATATTGGGTTAGGCCATGAGCAGTAATAATTAAATTAGGTTGCTTCAAATGATTCAGTGAATTACGAGATAGGTTTGACAATTGTAGTGTCGACATTTCACTTCACTCATCAACTGATGCCTATGAAGTATAATTTCAACAAAATGGTTTAATATCATCGTTCAGATTTATTGGGTATCAAAAAATCCAACCAATCTCCATCTTGATACCTAATCAATCTGCAAACAAAACACAAAGATTATACTTACATAATCAAGGTAATCAATAAAATTGGTATTACAGACCTCACCTCATGTTTCGAACTCGAAACACATACCATACCTTCTCCATATACGCACCAGCACTAAGATTAAGAACACCTAAGTAGAAGCAGATAATCATAACAATCAATCAAGAGCAAATAAACATATATAGGATAATACATAGGTCTTTTCAAACATGTTTACATATTAACACCAAGTTAATCAACATGCCAACACATATGCAATAAATGCGTAAATGACTCCCCGCAGAGAAGATCTCACCACACTTATCTTATCCCATTCCGTGTCATTCACACCTTGAGATACATATCTCACATCATCGCCCACCATACTCACAAGACTAATCACTCAACTCAAGTCTAACTAGTAAATCTCTATAGATCCTAAGTTCTCAGGATAATCCGCTATCACCACATCACTTCTCTAAACCTAAGTGGATAATGGGTCTCTACCTAATAGAAGTGATAGAAGCACCTCTCTCACACTTCACCTGATCAGGATCTCTTCACAGATAAAGGATTCCAGATATATAATCACCTCTCCACTCTTGATCAAAAGGTCACACTCCACATCCTCGGTACAAATCACCAGTGTATCCCTATACATCTATATCTCGCCTTACCAAAAGACATAGAACACAATGCTAATGTATCCCAACCCACTATGATGCAAACAATTGCACCAAGTAATAATATCACTCTAATTCATGCCAATGTACATATCAAAGAAATTGAATTGCAACATATAACCATGCAACGGAATTAAGCAATCACACACATACAGAAAGGATTAAATACGGATGCACATGCAATAACTAGGTTTACACTTAATAAACCTCACTAGGGTCATAACTCGACCATGTAGCCAAATTCGCATCACCTTTCATCTTACCCTTTCGCTTATCCTTCTTTTTGGGATAATCCCTAATGAAATATCCAGACTTACTATAGCTGTAACACTGTCTACCACTAGACTTGTCTCGTCTCTTGCCCTTCTGCTTACAACCCTTATCACTCAAGTCACTACTCGAATCACTTGTCTTGAGCTCTACCTAAATTCATCTGCTTAAATCTCATTCTACTCCTAATCATCTGTAACTCACGATTTCTCTTATCCTCTCCTTACTCTTAAGGGAATCTATGACAATATCGGGTGTTAAAGTGTCCATACCATGCTTAATTACATTCTTAACTTCTCTATATGAATCAAACATAAAATTAAGTAAAATGATGACCTCATAGGTTTGAGACACCTCTTCATCACAATTAACGATGCCTTGCACCAACTTGTTAAAACATCCAAATTGTCATCAAGATCCTTTGAAGGATCCATTTTAAAGCTAAACAATCTTTCAAGCAAGTACAAATCATTAGAAGTAGACTTAAGCAAATATAAGTCTTTCAACGTTTTCAAAGTTCTTTAATAGAATCAAGTTTTCCAACTTTTCTCAAAACGGTGTCAGACACGTGTAAATAATTGAAGTGTAAGCAAATTCATCATATTCTTCTTTTTGTGTTTCTGTTAAATTTGCAAAAAAATTGTCATCTTCGGCCTTTGAAACTTTTTGTTAAATCAAAATCCCATTCATCTTTTGTTGCCAAGTTGAAACATTTTCTTTTTCATTGAAAAATCCAATTTCGAAGTGTGAAGACATTTTAAAAAATAGAACAACCAAAAAAATGCACAAATAGGTTACGCAGAGTAATCCTATGTCAACAATATAAACCGTTCTAGATTCTTAAAGTTTCATGAGGCTCAAGATCTCACATCAAGAGAACATTCAAACGAGTCAAGAGTAGGTGTTCTAACAGAATAGTCAATACAACACGAAAGTATATCAACAAAAAATTAAATTTTCACGTAATTAAACATAGAAGCAATTATCAACTTGCAGCTAAAACCAACACTTCAAATAGAGCAAATAATTCCTAAATTTCTTGCACAAGAAATGGTTACCCTTTCACGGTAACCCCAATCCTAATGTCACCACACACGATGACGCGTTAATACTGAAATTTAAATAGGATAAGCCAATTTATCAGAGCGGACCTATCTGAATCCGTAAATTACGATATATGCGAATTTATTGCTTTAGGGCCGCGATTTTGGCCTAAAGTAATTCAGTAAATGTATGGTAATTTGCGACGTCAACCCACCAAGACAAAATTGCCTATCTTTTCTCGTGTAACCTGAAATATGAAAACAACAATATCAGTACGCTCAGGAAATTAAAATAATTAATCTGCCTGAAGAGAGCTCATTGTGAACAGCTTCTAGGCGTCGCCCACGCACCGTCACGGCCGTCGCCAAGCACAGCATTCCCAGATGCGCCTCAGCCTGCAGGACATAGGTATGACCTCAAATTTTTCGACCGGTCATTGGTTTGTTCAGAATCGAGAGAAACGGGTTCAATTTCTTTGAAAATCGCGAGATAGTTTCTTATTCTCCGTCGATTTCTTACTGGATTTTGCACCAACCAACACTCTAATACCAATTGTTGAATATTGGGCTCCAAAAAACCAAAAACTGAGCTTAGTTTAAACCAAATCAACACCATAAAGCAACAAACCAATCCGAAACCAATCACCCCAATCGGTTGCTACAGTTTGCCCACAAAGGTTGCTCACGGGTTTCCCACAAAGGGTATGTGGAGAGTAAAGTAGCCTCAAGGATCAGCCACAAAGGCTAAAGGAGAAGGAGAAGACAAGCATAACAAAGCACACAACAAGACTGGAACCATGAAGGCAAGATGAGCGCAGTTTTCTCTCAAACTTATGGCTACCACACTTTCACACACTCTCACATAATAGAAATGGGTAGCCTATACAATGGAAATAATGGGCTTTTAGGTTAAAGAATAGAAGAGGCCCAATAGGTAGTATAAGTGAGTGGGCTATCAACCAAACGCCTTCCAAGATATTGGGTTGGGTCATGAGCAGCACTAATTAAATTAGGCTACTTCAAATGGCTTAAGTGAATCATGAGATAAGTTTAGACAATTGTGGTGTCGACAGTTCACTTCACTAATTGGCCGAGGCCTATGAAGTATAATGTCAACAAAACGGTTTAATATCATCGCCTGAATTTATTGGATATAAAAAAACCCAACAATTATATATATATATATATATATATATATATATATATATTACGCAAGACTCAGATCTTTATTATAATTTTTTTATGTAAAGTAATATTTTTTAGACATTTTTTCATTTTATGTTCTCATGTCGATCATCAATCATCGTAATAAATTTGTTTTTTGTTGGAATCTTAGGGTAATATAAAGATTAAAATGTGCGAATTTTAAAATTCTCCAATAGGTGCACTCTTCAATGCATTAATATGTGTGAATTGGAAAAAAATTAATTTGGCCATAAGTTGTGACCCTACGAAGAGACACGTACAAATCTATAAATAGGACCTTCCTATTTCATTTTTTTGCACTCCAAATCAATTTCTAATGATTGATTTCCAATTTTTTCTTTCTCTAAATTATATCAAATAATTTCCATTTTATTTTGAGTTTTGTGTTTGATATTTACTATTCAATATCTTCCATTCCAGAAGAGTACAGTCAAAATTTTGGTTCGTCTGGCAAATTTAATAGTGTGCTACATTAAATTTGGAAGAAACATTTTATTTTGGGAGACGGACGTCCATTATCATTTTATCTTCTTCATATTTCTGTGTTTTCTACGTTTGAGTAAATCTTGATTTGCTCATTATTATACACGTACTATTGTTTCGATAAGTCGTTACTCTATTTGTATTTCCATGCACCTATTCATCCAACATTTCTTTATATCTTAATTGGGTTTTTTAGTGGAAGGAGAGTGGTACCTCCGATATTTTATTAATATGTCCTCAATTGTGGCAGAGTAATACCGTGGTTATAACATAAAACAAGCAAAGCAACAAATGGGGAAGTACTACTTCCCCTTACAGCAGAAGTAAAGAAAAATAGAAAAAAAGGAAGTACTACTTCCCTTACAACAAAAGCAAAGCAATAAAAACTGAAGTACCACTTCCCTTACAAGAAGTGCAAATGTAAGCAAAAAAAGAATTAAAGGCAAGATACGAATACTTAAACCCAAACTCAAACTTTGATGCTGCGCAAGCCATAGCTGTCAATCTGAACAAGCACCCTAATGTGTCATGGTAAGTCAACTGGTCTATATAGCTGGTATCTACGATGATGCCAACCCTCAAAGCAAGTACACTTGTAACTTGTTTCCCTTTTCTGAATATGTGGAAAATCGTAACACTGTCAAAGGTAATGATATCTACAATCTATCGGAGAATGCCTTGGATGGCTCATGGTCCACCACACTCGAGTCAGCCTTAACCCAAATGTGGGAAATCGTAACACTGTCAAAGGTAATGATATCTACAATCTATCGGAGAATGCCCTGGATGGCTCATGGTCCACCACCTCTAATGAAGCAGTGAATGGCCAAACTCGAGTCAGCCTCAACCCAAATGTCCGACAAACCAAGATCTTGAGCCAGCAGTAATCCATCACGAATAGCCCTGAGTTCCGCCTCTAAGATCATACACTATCCATATGATGCTGAGAAGGCCCTGATACAGTTCCCTGCGTAGTCCCTGATGATGCCTCCCCCACTCGCAAACTCATCCTCAACACAACCATCGGTGTTGTTCTTGACAGATCCAAATGATGGAGCGGGCCACCAACCATGATAGGGGGAGGAGATGTGGGAAGAGTCAAAGAAATATCAAAAACTATAGCAAGCTGCATGTCATTTCGCCAATGTAATGGTCGAAATAGTCCACCAATATGGAGGAAGGATACCATACGGTAAACTCTCCAGATAATACATCTCGAACTCATACATATGTTCATGTGCTTTGCATTATTCCTCTCAGTCCAAAGGAACCAGAAAATCAATAAAGGAATAATGATACAAATGTACCCAATCCTTGCAAATTGACCAGAATACCTTTATATCAGAAATCTCCGTCTGACACTCTCGTGCACTCATGGTAATCTGAAATAAAGCCCCAAAATGTTGCCAAACCTGATCTGAAATATTTTTACCAGTAAAAATATGAGTGATGGTCTCAATCTCTGAACAACACTGACATCAGGAAGTCAACTGACTACCGATCATCCTCTGGATAATGGCATCAATTGGTATTAATTCCTGCCATAATCTCCAACAGAAGAAAAGTTGCTGACCGTGTCTCCCATCACATTAGAGGAAATAGACCTGGAACTGCTGTCATCGGTAATATCAATGGACGAAATCTAGTCCCTTTGTAAACTGCCAAGTTTAGATGTGGAGAAGGAAGCCCTGTGGTCAATCCCCATGGACAGCAGCCCTGGCCTGAATGGTTTCAGCGCAAGTTTCTTTATCAAGGCGTGGGATATTATTAAGGTTGATCTTCTTGCACTAGTCACAGAATTCTTTGAAGGATACCCGTTAACTACCGCCTTATGCACAACCAATATTGTTCTGATCCCCAAGGTTGAGTTTCCCAATAGTTTTGCTAACTTCAGGCCAATTAGTCTTTGTTCAGTGGTGTACAAAGTCTTAGCTAAAATCATGGTGGGGCGGATGGCCCCTTTGCTGGATAAAGTAGTTTCTCGCAAACAATCAGCGTTTATCCATGGGAGGAGCATCTTTAACAACATATCAATAGCCCAGGAGATGGTACACAATATCCATAAGAAAGTGCGAGGTCGTAACATGTTAATGAAAATTGACATGGCAAAAGCTTATGACATGGTGAACTGGCGATTCCTTCTTGCAGCATTATGAAGATTGGGTTTCTTTGATCAGTGGTTAAATCTTGTCTTCAACTGCATTTCCTCTCCATGCTACTCGATCATGCTCAACGGGACAACATGTGGTTTCTTTAAACCTTCCAGAGGATCACGCCAAGGGGACCCTCTGTCGTCGTATTTGTTTATTCTGGCACAAGAGCTACTGTCAAGAATGATTAATCAAGCCTTTGTCAAGAAGCTAATTCAGCCTTTCCACTCAGGAGGAATGGTGATTAGCCATTTATTTTATGCTAATGATTTACTTATGTTTGCTAATGGCAATAAAAAGTGGACTGTCCATTTGCTTGAATTGGTTAAAATTTTTGAGTTGAGGTCTGGTTAAATGGTGAATTCTATAAAATCCCCTATTTTTTTCTCTAAGCATATTATTGTCACTCGTAAAAGGAATCTCTTGGCTTTGTCGGGATTTAAAGAAGGGTCATGGCCTTGTACTTATTTGGGCGTTCCGCTATATACGGGGTAAATTAAGGAAACACGTGTTTAAACCATTGTTGGAGAAAATTCAAATGAAGTTGGCTGGATGGAAAGGACGCCTTCTTTCTTTCGGGGGGAAAATTGTCTTGATCAAACATGTCCTTGGAAGTATGCTGATCCATGTACTTTCGGTATTGAATCTACCTAAAGGAGTTCACAGTGATCTAAATCGTGTCATATCATCTTTCTTCTAGAATGCAACTGATGGTTCTAGAAAAAGGAAATGGGTATCATGGAGAAAAATTTGTCATCCAGTCAAAGAGGGTGGACTGGGTTTTCGGGACTTTAAAGAAGTACAACGAGCCTTATTTATAAAATTTGCATGGAAGTTGATGGTAAGGAATTCCTTTTGGGCTAAATTCTTTTCTAAATACATAAAAAGTAAGGCTGTAATCTCGGTTAACATGTACCCTATACAATCTCGTTTTTGGAAGGGGGTTGTGTCGGCATTACCCATTGTGTTTTATAATTCTTTTTCTCATATCCGTGACGGGTCATCAAATTTCTGGTATGACAACTAGCTCGGCACCCATAGTTTGTCCGAGGCTAGTCTTGAGGTGGTAAAACCGAAACTGCAAGTAAATGACCTCTTAACAACTAATGGAAACTTGAATAGTACCTGGCTAAGGGAGCTTGTGGAAGAACGCCATGCATCCGCTATTGAAAGGGTACAACTGAAATTGAATGGAGAAAGAGATCAATATGTATGGAAGCCCAATAAGGATGGGAGATTCTCTACTAAATGTGCTTGGGACTTGATTCACCATAAGGGTATGGATTGTTCATGGAAACATTGGTTGTGGGATAATAACGTTCCCAAAATATTATCGTTTGTAACTTGGAGAGCGAAATTAAATTACTTACCAGTTGACAACGTGGTGCAAGCCATCGGGATTTCATTAGTCTCCAAATGCGAGTACTGTGCTAACCCCTTGGTTGAAACCAATGACCATGTATTATGCAATTGGGAGATGTCCCAAAAGGTATGGAAATATTTTGCTCTCCAATTCAACCTATCGCTACCTTACACGTCGACCTGGAAGGGCAGAATGAATCTGTGGTGGGCCAACGCGTCGAGTTCATCACAGACGGGTACTCTTCGGGGCATTACTCCACTTATCATCACATGGGCGCTATGGAAACTCAGATGCGATGCCCGTATGGAAGGTCATCCTATCGTATGGCAGAGAGCTGTCTAGACAATTAAATCTCTGTTAACACTAATTGGAAGACAGGCTACTAAAGTCAGAAAACTATTAGACCATGATGTACAATGCATGAGATCCTTAAACTGTCCTATACCTGTCATCCAACACCCAAAGGTTACAAATGATAAGCTAGAAGAAGCCATTGGTAAATCAGTTTAAGCTAAATGTGGATGGTGCTGCTAAAGGAAACGCGGGTCCGGCTGGAGGAGGAGGCGTTCTACGAGATTCGCATGGAACTTTCACGACTGGCTTCGCTCACCATTACGGTTCATGTACACACATGGAGGCTGAAACTCGCGGTCTCCTTGATGGCCTACACATGTGAAAAAACCTGGGAATAGGTGATATCATGGTGGAAACTGACTATAAGGTGTTGGTTGACTAGGTTAAAAAAGGCACTTGTTCCTCATGGTGGCTTTGGGAGTATTGGGAAGACATTATGGAATTGTTGCGGAAGCTCAATGTCCTAGTACACCATGTGTTTAGAGAAGCTAACATGGCGGCTGATGCCTTGGCTGAAAAAGAGAGTGAAGGCTCATGTTTCAATCTCGATTATGGCGACAAAGTCCCTGCATTTCTTAAAGGTATTTTGTGTACGGACCATCAGGGAATTCCTTATCTTAGACGTTGAGGTAGTTTATTTTTATTAATATTTTCTAAAATTTCATTGTAAGGGAAGTAGTCTTCCTTATTTATCGTTTTCATTTTATCCCATATGTAACCACGGTATTCCTCTACAACAAGTGAGAGCATATCAATAAACTCTCGAAGGTACCGCCCTCCTTCCATTTAAAATTTTTTTTTTTTGAAAAAGTCTTCAATTAGTGCGATGACTAGTCGCGACTCGTTATTCGCAAATGGTGCATATCAAAGAGTTATGTTGTTTCGGAATGGGTGTGACCTTCTAATAAGGTTTAATCTACACCATTAAATTTGGAATTGTGTGATCTATCTGTTAAAGTTAGTTTTGCCATAGATGCGACCGTTAGAAAGAGACACATGAAAACCTATAAATAAGAACTCTTAATTTCATTATGTTCACTTCGAATAAATTCCATATAATTGATTTCTAATTATTTCCTTCTCGAAATTATGTCAAAATAATTTTCATATTATTTTTGAGTTTGGTGTTCGATATTTTGTATTCAATATCTTTCATTCTAGAATAGTACAGTCAAGCGTTGATTTTTCTCGTAAAATTAATATTGTGCTATATTAATTTTTGAAAAAACGTTGTATTCTGGGAAGAAGACTTCTGTTTGATCATGTTAGTACCAGTGCATGGGACGAAATTCGTCTTAAGGAGAATTGCATTCGCATATCTCGCTTCATTTTATCTTTTTTGAATTTCTTCTCTTTTTACGTTGAAGTAAGTCGTGATTTGCTCATTATTATGCACAATTATGATTCCAGTAACTCGTTATTATATCTGTATTTGCATGCACATGTTTTTGTTAATACAATATAATTCATGTACTAAATTTTCCAACACGAAGATGGGCAGAAGCACAAATTAAGGGGACGTTTGATTTAGTTTCAAGTCATTTTTAGTTTTGCAAAACAATGAAAAATGTATTTGATATGATATTTCTGAATATTTCTAAAAAACGCATTTCCTAAAATAAAGATAAATTTATAACATAAAATTCAAAATGCATTTTTTGATCTTTTGAGTGTTTTTAGGGAAATTCTGAAAGTACTCAAAATATAGAAAATAAGCGTTTAAATAAAATTTTATTTAAATACTTTTAGAAAAATAAAAATATTAAAAATTAATAATTTAAAAATAAAATTCAAATTTTGTATTTTTTAAAAAAATGATATACTCTAAAGAAATAAAATAATAAAATTTTTGAAAAACAAAATCCAAAATTCTGAATAAATAAAATTCTAAAAGATAAAAAAAAAATTCTGAAGAAAAAATGAATTTAAAAAAATTTCTAGAAAAATAAAAAATAAAATTTCAAGTTTTTAATGATTATTTAGTATTTACATAAAAATATTTAAAAAATATTTAAACGAAAACGAACAAAAATATTTCATTCAATGTCATTAAATTTTATTTTTATTTTTTATATTTTGAACTTAATTTATTTTTTAATTTTATTTTTGTAGCAAGAAAAAATATTGTAAGATTCACCAATTTTAAAATGTATACATTACTTGATTAATTTATTAAAAAATATATTTTATTTTTGTGAATAATCAAATTTAATGGAATAAAATGTCTTTAATTAATTTTTCAAAATTTCAAAACAACGTGTTTTCTAATCTTCTGCTTTAGAATTCATTTTTTAAAATGACAAACCAAATAGGTTTTTAAAAATCTTAAAATAGACTCTTAAAATTGAAAATAACTCTGATAAGTATATTTTCTACACTTATTCGGGACTTGAATTTATTATATACACATAGTGGGCGGCAGATTGGGTTAAAGGAAATTGGGCAGTGGCTGAATTATATATTGATATACACAAACATTGGCTGCTAGAATAAAAAAAATACAGATACACGCACCGGCAGAGAGAATAATATATATATATATATATATATATATATATATATATATATATATATATATATATATATATATATATATTTTGCAATTGGGGCTGAATTGAAAGCAGCTTTGGAGGGGGAACGCGACCGTGGCAACGTCAAATTGGGAATTAATCACGTACCGTCAATTTATAAGTGATGTCGTTCCACTTTTGTGTGTTTAATCTCTATAACATGCTAGGCTAAATTCCTTTGTATTGGATGAATGTTGAAACTATTTAATTTTTAGTTTTTAATTTGAGACCACATGTTTTTAGTTTAATTCTTGCGTTGTGATTTCATAAATATGTATGAATGTATTTTTTTTAATGTTTGCGCACCATTAGGACAATAAGTTACTTATTCGTAGTGTTGAAAAACTCACGATAGGTAGAACACTATTTATGGAACAGACCGGCAATAAATATTAGAAATAATATTTATGGTGTGTGCAATCATATATGATAATCCTATACGTCAATACATATTTGTTATATGAATTCGGACTAGAAATATAATCATCTCGTGGCAATCATAGGTTTATTATATTTTGGAAAAGAATAATAAATAAAAGTAGAATTATCGATCGTCACAATTGAATGAATTCAATTAATTATCACTGATTGAGAATTGAAATTAAAAGTTGAATAGTGGAGTTAGAAATTCAATACACTTACCAACATTTGATTTTAAACCATTTTTTATTGCTTTCGTAGTTATAGAACGTAGTTAACTAAAAATCAATCATATTTTGTTACACTCGCGAATTTAAATATATCGAATACACTAAAATTGAGCATTATTCCATGTGGGACGATAACTCAATCATCACAATTATGACTTGTACAACGAACTCGTACGCTTGTGGGATTTTCACGTAACAAACTCAAAGCTCAAAATTGAAGATTGAAATACAAGTTTTGTTAAGTACACCAGAAATTTCTTATTTATAGCTTAAATATCCTTTAGTTAAATTACATAATTAGGATTTTAATATATTTTTTAATTAAATAAATTATTGTTACACCACAAATATAAAACTTAATTTCTTTCTTTTTTTTTCCTCAACATGTAATTACTCATAGTTATTCCGACAGCTTTTACTTTCTTCCACGGAGGCAAGATAATTTTCTTTTTTTCACGGTAAATGAATTTATACTCTATTTAACAATTGTATTCAAATTATGTTTACTTTGTGTTTATACTCTATATTCTTTTCTTTTCCACTTTATGTCTTCACTTTCCACTGAGATTGGAACCTTTCACCTTTTATGCATATGCATTTATATATCTATGAATTTTCGTGCATACAGTATTAGAGAAGAATTAAAAAAAGTACCCAACTTTTCTTCATAATTTTCTTCACATATTTAATGCCATGAACTGTTAAACCGATGCAAAAACTGACAAGGGTTTCAAATAAAACTAAAATATCGAATGTCCAAGTAGGGACTGAGAAGAAAGCTTGATCTAACACAGGAAACATGTTTGGATTTCACGTTCACGTTCTATATCTTTACCCAAACCCCGCAAGAGGACTCTCACAGAATCCTCGATGTCCAGAATCTCAGGCTCCTCCTCAAAACTTAGGGTCCGCTTGATTGCAAAGGTGAAAAATGAGTGGAAAAAAAAATTTTACTGATCATTGAATTGCCTAAAATTTGTTTTCCTATGAATTGTAATTAATTATATTTGGTTGGTATAATTTTCAACCTAGAAAATATTGAAAGTTTAGTGTCAATTTGACTTTATTTTTCATGAAAATTGTTCATTAAAGCGATAATTTTTTCTACTATTGGGTCTAAAATTTGTTCCATTTGCCAAAAAAAAAATTAAATTTTCTTTTAAAAAATATCATACCAAATACCATTCGTTTGACTTTGTTTTACATGGAAATTATCAATAAAAGTGATAAAAAAAAATTTTACCATTGTGTCTAGAATTTTTTCCAATTGTCAAAAAAAAAAAAAAGCTGGAAAATGAAAAACCAAAAGAAACCATATTCCGTGAAAAGTGAGAAAATCGACGCGTGAGTGTGTCAAGAAGAAAAGGAATTCCAGGGCAAAAATGGGTCATCAAACAGGTAAAAAGTTGGGAAATGGAAAAATTTCCCATGGAAAAAGAGCTGTATCAAACACAGCCTTAGGGTCCATTTGATTGTAAGGGTGGAAAGAAAATGAATTACAAGGTAAGTAATTGCCTATAAATTATTTTGTAGGGGATTATTAATTTTTTTTGATAATATAAGGAATTGTTAATTAAGTGTGTTTGATTGGTATAATTTTCCACGTGAAAAACTTAAAAATTTGGATCTTTTTGTATTCGTTTAACTTTGTTTTACATGAAAATTGTCAACTAAAGTGATAAATTTTTCCACAATTGGTTATAAAATTTGTTTCTATTGCCAAAAAGTTAAAAAAAAATTTATTTCCTAAGAAATTATTTTTTCATCAAAGTTTAGTGTTCGTTTGATTTTGTTTTACATGAAAATTGTCCTTTAAAGTGAATTTTTTTTTTTACAATTAGTTGTGAAATTTGTTTCAAGCACCTAAAAAAATTTAAAAAATAAATAAAAAGGTGGAATTCCATTTTCCCACCAAATGATTTCACCAATTACAAGGAAATAAGGTGCGTGAAGCAAGAATCAAAAAAACAATTGGCCTAGAAAATTGTGTTCATCAAACAAGCTAAAACCAAGAAAATGAAAATCAAGTTCCAAGGAAATAAATGCAAATCAAACAGTAGTTCAACACAACTTCCACGCTTCACTCTATTCGCTAGCTCCAAATAGTAATGCCCCTCATCTAGAGCACCCATTGCAGAAATTATTCAAATCCCACCGACCCAAATCGCAAAATCAAGATTCAGAACGAATAGAACTAAATCTTGTATTTTTGAGATATTAAAAACATAACACTCGACAAGATCAAACTTTTAGGCCATGTTTGATAGTGCTCTTTTTCCATGGAATTGGAAACCATTTTCCATCTTTTTGAAAAAATGCATGTTTGATTGACAATAATTTCTTGGCAAAAGATTTTCTTGGCTGGAGGCTACGCGCCTGGTTTTCCCTGAAATTGTTGAAAACCAATTCTCACCTTCCAGCCTCTGCTGTCATTTTTGACTTTTTTTTTTTTCATTTTTTTCATTTTTTTTTTAGAAATGGAAACAAATTTCATAACCAAGTGTAAAAAAAAATTCACTTCCATGGACAATTTTGATGCAAATAAAGGTCAAACGAACACTAAACTTTGACGAAAAAATGATTTTTTAGGAAACTTTTGTTTGTCATTTTTTTTTTATACTTTTTGGCAATGGAAACAAATTTTATAATCAAGTGTGGAAAAAAATATCACTTTAATGGACAATTTCGATGCAAACGAAAGCCAAACGAACACAAAATTTTAAAAAAAATTAGATGGAAAATTATACCATTAAAACACACTTAATTAGAAATTCCCTGAAAAATAATTTCTAGACAATTACTTTCCCTGAAATTCATTTTCTTTCCACCCTTGCAATCAAACGGACCCTTGTATATCTTGTGTAGGATTTATGATGGTAGGAACAAGAAGATAACGAGTATAGGATATAAGTTGTAACTTGATACAAAAATTCAACTACTATAATATACATGTTAAAATAGGAGACGGAGATTATTGTATTGGAGCATTCAATTTTCAAATGCAATGTCAACCAATTAGTATTCATTTTGACTTGAGAAGACTAGAAAAAATAAGTGCATAATCATACTAACCTTTTTATTATGCATGTATTATTTGCATGGCACGTGAATTTGATGAGACCAAATCCACCGCTTATAATATTAACTTTGAATCATTAATTTATAACATCCTGCTTCCCAAAATTGTAATGACAAATCGTGGCCCCTCATCGTTTTCAGTTTGTCGAGACTGTTCAATTATGGATATGTTTATCATCACCATCATATATTATTTGATGTTTCTAAACAATAGATTGGATTTATTTAAAACATAAATTTCTTGTAGTGTAATATAAGAATATAGAATTTTAGGAGCATAGTCTACTAGTAAGTTTGCGACAAAGAGATTGTCTTCCAAGATATTATATTATAGGGTTTGTTAGTATCTCAAGGTTTTAAGAGCATCTCCAAAAAACTCTTTAAACATGAGATACTTTCTATTTTAAAAAGTCAATATTTAAAATCATGCTTCAAGAGACTATTTAAATTAACATTTTAATTTAGAAAGTAAGTTTAACCACTCTCTATAATTAAATACATTAAAGAAGTTTCAATTTTCGATGTAGGAAAGCAATAAAATAATATGAAGAAAAGCTAGTTAAAACAGAAGATAAAGAAAAATAATAAATATTTTTTTGGAGTGGTAAAATTAAGTGTTAAAATGAGTTAAATATAAAAAACTTGTTGGAGTACTTCAAAATTTTAACTCTTTAAATTTATAAATGCTCTTCGAATGATAGAGTACACTCTTTAAAAATAGAGAGTCTTTTGGAGGTGCTTTAATAGAACAAAACGGATCCTAGCTAACCTACTGGGTATCTGAGTCCATTAATTAATGTTAGGATCATTAATTCTAGTCAAATAGTGGAACTAATCAATTCAGTTAAAGTATATACTAAATTGATTTTTGATTAATAATTTATATATACATTTTTGTCTTTACAATTTTTTTTGTTGTAAGTTTGAAATGAGTAATCGTTGAACATGCGTAACATAATTGATGCTATCAATTTCATTGAACTCAATTTCTTGGATTGATATCATTTTTTAGAATTATTCTCAAATGGGAGATGATCGGGAAGTTTGTTCTTAAGATAATCTCGAGCATCCTGATAAAAGGATATTGAAAGTAAAATTGTAAGGTTTTATAATTAGAACTGCTGTTATGTTCAGTAGAACTATATTTTCATTTCATATTTGAATATGACATGACTATCTGGCATTATTTAATGAGATTCTGTATATCTAGAAATTAAGAATATATATTCTCTAGAGTTACGCTATCATCACTCAATTTAAAACAGGTGCAACCCACGTGCCAATTCAAAATTTCTTTCCTACCGTTTCTTTGGGAGAAAGTGATAAAACAATTAAGTATAAACAAAAAACCAGGTGGTGGTTAGGTGCACCGTGCATGGTTGACCTGCGAGCCCTTTTTCCTACATTTTTTTTTCTTTTCTTTTACTATATTTTCATTTTCTACCTTTCCTATTTATTCTTTATTAAAATTATGTGTTTATCACTAGGTTCTAAAATGCATGATGTATGACAATGCGTTTCGCACTACAAGAATTTTATGTTTTCCCTACACAATTTATTTTTCGGGAAAGGTTCTTATTTATGAGAAAAAAACCTTTGAAAACAAAAAAATAAATAAGAAAAAATTTGTAGGCACACTTGTGGGGGCAAACATCGAAGAGTTAAGTAAAAGACGACAAATTTTTGAAATTTGTGGGCTAAAGTTTTTCCCCACAAACCCTTTGGAGACAAGTACAATTCGTTATGGGTCAAATCATACTTTTTCCTACAAACGATATATTTTTTTTTTTTTTTTTTTTGTAGAAAAAATATTTGTGGGCTAAGATTTTTTCAACAATTAGAAATTTATGGCAACATGGTACAAATTATTTTGTGGGTTAAATCCTATTCTTTTCTATAAATAATTTTTCGTAGTGAAAATATTTTTATAGGCTATTATGAAAGAATTAGTCGGGAGAAATTAAATTAAATTAAATTATTTTTATATTTCTATTTATTATTTATATTATAGTAATTTATTGAACCTTATTCAAAATAATATGAGAATATAAAAAATGATAAATTAATTAGTTCATTGTTAAAGCTGCTTTGTAATTGTCTTGCTTTCCTCGTGTAAGTTATATCCCAACTTTTTAATGATCTCTTCTTCATATTCATTATGAAAATTTTCTCAAATCCCGTAAAAACTAAGATATAGCGAGATGTACTTACTCTAACTCATGTGGCATTAGTTAGAATTATACCACTTGTGCCCTGTCCAAGTGGCCAACTGTAACCCCACCACCCAAATGGCAGAGGGACAGTCCTCCTAGCTACTTGTACGGGGTAAAAGCACGATTGAGACCTTTAACTCAAATTCCAATCTTATTTTGTCCCCTTTGATGTTTGAACTATCAACTGTGACTAAGTTCTTGTTGAATGATGCGATTTAATTTAAGCATTAGCCTATTTTTGAAGTGTCGATTGGTTTTGTTTTTTGTAACAGAAGTTCTTCCAAACCTTTCTAAATCAAGAATTGCACATTTGCATTAGATGACATAGAATCTCCATTTTGTCACTGGCTACAAAATAAACCCTCCATCTATTAGATTTGCTTGGTACGCCGGATCATCTACCAGTCAGATACACCTTCTTTAAATGGTCACTATCAGGAGTTGAGCGACTAATTGCTACAAGTTTGAATAAAATGGGAGCTATGGATTTGAATTAAAATTCAATTGTTCAACATTTTAATCTTATTTGATTTCTATCTCTTCGATGCATATATATACACATAAAAGAGTTAATGATGAAACAAAATTCTTGAAAGAATTATGATGTTCAATCAAAATGGCAGTCAGACCAATCATCACCATGATGGTCTTCTTGAATACAATCAGGGTAAAAAATAAGAGGACTAATAATTATTTGGATGATATTGATATCAGAAAAGCCTTCATCAGAACTATGAACTCAGATTGCCCACCATGCTGTCAAGAATTCAACTCCCGTTTTTTTCTTTTAGAAACATACATTTTTCTTTCGTTAGCTAGGTATAAACTGACTATGTAAATCAACTTTTGACGGTGAGTAATTGCCAATATGTAATATCGAATTTGTATCTAAGTTGGGCTCGAACGAATAGGTTATTTTGAATACTATTTTACAACTATCTTTTCTAGTTGATCCTGCACAATTATATTTTGCGGGACAAAGATCATCATTTTATGGATAAGAAAGAACCCTGCATGGAGATTTTCGAAGAAGTGATTGGCGAGTCATTGATTGCCATCTCTTACCGACTACTGGAGACATAGCTCATCAATGAACAGTCACCTAAAAAATTTTACAATGAGAAAGTTGTCCATCCTCTCAAACACGATGGAGAAGAGAAATATAGGTCTAAACTGATGTCAATTTCCAACTCATAGTCACCAGACATGAAAATCCTATATACCCGTTTTTCCTGGGCAAATTGATGATTAGCTTAGGTGACAGGTTTTTTTTCGTGAGGAATACAATGTAAAACTTTCTTTTAAATTGTTGTGATTTGGATACCAAGAAAGAAACCTTTTTAGTTGCTTGCAGTGTATCCTTGAGTTGATACCTTCTGCCTCTGAATGCTCTTACTGTAATAAATTGTGAATAAATTTGAGCACCCTCATATTGATACTTGTAACTGGAAAATGCTCTTATCCTATAAATTCATGTGTATTATTAAAATTGTTATGGCCAAAAATTGGTATCACTATTCTTTCCTCCCCGCTGATAATTGAAATATGGGTATTTCTCAGTGCCCCTCGAATGCCTAAGTCGACTGAGTTTTTGACAGTAGGGTATTTAGTTCATGTTTGGTGTAGATTAAAAGTTGATAAAAATTTCAAGTGAAAGTCAAACAATTAATATTAACAATACATTTAATTAGATCCGTAATTTTTTAATCACGCATTTCATCAATTTTTATCGAAATTTGCTAAAAATTTGATTTTAATCTACACTAAATAGTGGCTTAATATATAATCGAAAACGGAAAATTTGAAAGTGTATTTTGAACAAAAATTGTAGACATAACAAAAACCTTATGGTTTCTTTTTGGCATATATCCAGTAAGAGAAGCATAAAATAAAGTTATGATAATAAAATACTAGACTAATGATATTTTTTATAGATTGAAGTAAATAATATTTGATTTTTTAATCAAATAATTTCATACATTATCAACCATATAATATAATACGAAGGGAATAAATAAATTTGAAAATTATATTTTCTTAAATAAAAAAAAAAATTATTATTCCTAAGGTTTGTTGCTGCGTTAAACCCATGGTCTCCGTCTTCAGATTATAGGTCGATCAAAGTTCTTCAAGAGCTGAAAAAAAATTGGGTACAGATCCACCTAAGTGGTTAGCCCCAAACGGATGTGCACGGTAACAGGAAACAACTGAGTCCATTCCCGTCCTTATTAGGGGAGATGCCAACCATCTCTCCAGGTTAACAACACGAACATCTTCTGTACAATTTAATATATAAACTACTCTAATCTTCAATATTCTTCCGATGTGGGATCCGAACTGAGTTTTTGTTACATATTCGTTAAATCAAATTAAATTAGCCCTGAACTTGCGCAGGAGGAACATAATCGGATCTGAAACGCGTTTTCTTGGTTATGGCATCGTTGAAGTCGTTCGGTCAAGAGGAGCATCATACACGGGAGGTGCAGTGAAATGGAGTTCAAAGATGCCGGCACCAAGCTCGAAGGGAATATAAACGTCTTCAAGTCCGATAATTTTGACGCCGATACATTTGTCCAGTCCAAGTCTCAGCCCTCAATGAAAAGGTTCCCCAATTTTTTCTTATGAATTTAATCAGATTTTTTATTAATTAATTGAATTTTTAATTCAGTTGAGAAAGTCGGATTATTTGTTAATGTAAAAATGTGGTATAGTTTGAATTATGAATTTGATCTTCCACGTCTATATATGTTACTAGTAGAGTTCTCTTGTAATGAATAGTTGAAATTGGAAATAGGAGACCTTGCCCACGACTGGTAGGGATATATTTTTAGCTTTAAAATTGCAGGCTCATTTTTAACTGTTTGTGTTTTCTTGTATCTGTGGCCAGCTATTTAATTATTCCCTTTTTTTTCCCTATATTGCTGCCTTGCTTTTAAGTTGGAGCACGTTAGAAAGCTTGGTTATTTTCATATTGGTTGAATGCGAACTTGTGATCTGTTGCAAACCGAAATTGAAGTTTTATTGAAAACAAGTTAGTTGCTCATGAAATCAAGTCTCATTAAAACTTGTTACTTTTTTCTTTGATTTATGGGCTGAATTATGAATGAAATAGGTTGCCTATAATGGAACAAACTACATCAACTAATATTGAAACCTCAGTTTTAGTACACAGTCTACTAGACGAAAGTTTGTCTCTGAAATCTGGGATGCCGATATCATAATAAGATTTCGATTCGACTCCTTCACTGCAAAGATTCATAAGGAATTAAAACAAGAATATTTTGCTGTCCGAACCAATTGAGCATTCTGAATTTTAGGCAAGTTACTATAGTAACAACTAAAGCAATAGTCTAAAACGAATGTCAGCCCCCCTTTGCAAATCCTGGGTTCTTGATTAAGTGACGTCCATGCTCTTGTGTGCAAATGCAAAGAAATGTATATGCTGCGCTGTGCTGTCTTTAACAACCATCTTTTTCCCCGATTAAACTCACAACATATATCTGTTTATTTGATCTTAGTTTTGGGAGCTATATTTTGTGCGAGTCTTGTGGTCTGTCTTCTTTTCGGTTTCAGAGGATGTGGTGTGAGCATGAGCAATTTTTATCTTGTGTGGAGCATGTATGGAGAGAGCCGAATCGTGTAGATGGGTTAAGAGATCTTCAGAAGGTTGTTGGGAAGCTAAAAGCTACAAAAGTGGCCTTGAGAACGTGGAATAGGCGGGTTTTTGGGCATGTAGCACAGATTACCTCTGAGTTAGAAGAGGGAGTTGAGGGCTTGGAGCATTGTTTTCAGAGCAGGTACTCTGAGGAGCTGGAAGTATCTTCTTTGCCTGTTGAGATAGTTGGATTTCCTCCCTTTTCTGCCACTCGGAAAGTTCAAGGTTTTGCTCTTCGTCTTGTAGTGTGCTCATCCCTAAATTGGAGAATCCAGATGGCTTTGATCGGTTCCGAACAATCAGCTTATGCTCCATAGCTTACAATTTTGTTTTTGCAAAAATTTTGTTGAATTGGATGACTGTTTTGCTTCCAAGGTGCAGCTCCCCTGAACAATGGGCCTTTTTACCAGGACGGAGCATATTTGAAAACATCACTTTAACTCGAGATGGCACAGGCTTTGAAATGCGAGAATTGTGGAGGTAACGTGGTCGTTAAGGTGGATATGGCTAAGGCATATGACAGAGTAGAGTGGAGGTTTCTGATTCATGTTTTGCGATCCTTTGGTTTCCCTGTTGAATTGTGTTCTTTGATTTCAGACTGCATATCAACACCCTGGTTCTCTGTTATGATGAATGGGACGACTCAAAGCTTTTTCAAGTCCTCCGGAGGTCTGCGGCAAGGCAATCCCATCTCGCCGTATCTTTTTATAATTATGGAAGAGGTTTTGACAAGATCGTTAAATAAGAAATTTGAGGCAGGTAGTATTGGTGCTTTCACACATCCTCGAGGGGCTCCTTTGGTGTCTCACTTATTGTATATAGATGATCTAGTAGTATTTGCTAATGGGAGCAAACAGTCTAGGAGAATTTCTTTGCTCTACGAAAGATGGTTGGGATAGCTTATTAGCAAAGAAAAGTCAAAAATTGCACGGCTGCTCAGAAGGCTAGTATTCTTCGGGTGACTTCTTTCAGTAAGGGTTTGTTTCCTGATAAATATTTGGGAGTTCCGGTGGTGATAGGGAGGCTAACGGCTCGCCATTTACAAAGTCTGGAGGAGAAAATCCGTAGTAAAATTGCTGGCTGGAAACTGGATTTATTATCGCAAGGAGGTTGAGTCATTTTACGGAGGCATGTGTTGACTAGAATGGAAACTCACCTGTTGTCTGTCCTTATTGTGCCGTCATCAGTGTTTAAATCTTTGAACTCTATGTTGTCCTTATTGTGCCGTTATCAGTGTTTAAATCTTTGAACTCTATGTTGTCCTCGTTCTTTTAGGGTGAGGTGAATGGGAAGGCTAGGAAAAAGTGGGTGGCTTGGGAAAAATATGTAAGCCAGTCAAGAAAGGAAGTATTGGAAATCTGCTTGGAAGGTGCTCACGGATGACTCCTTATGGGCAAGGTTGACAACAATGAATTTCATTTACCAAAGTGTTGAAGTAATTTTACGAAATCGATAACTAGATTTATGTGTTTGATATTATCAGCCATCGCCCTAAGATGAAGCATGTGATGAGGACTGAAACCGAGCCAATTAGTCCAAGTACGAAGCATGGATGCAAATACGAGTCACATAAGCAACATGACATGAACATATTGTAAGCTATACATTTATATAGTGTACCTTAAAAAAAAAAAAATTTCCTTTTTAATTGTTAAATAAAATTAGTACCCTGTTTTAGTTTTGATTTTGAATATTGAAGCGATCGATTTCGATTTTAGAGTGGCTATATGTTGAATTACTAGTGGCAATGAAACAATATATTCGTGTATGAAAAAAGACACCGGATATAAAGCAAATTTAACATAAATTTCCTACGAATTTTCACTCAATATTTGTTCTCTTTACATAAATATTTTAATAACTAAAATTTCCCTAATATTGCATTCCAAGATTTACGAAGTACTGTTTGTAATGTTTTTGAAGTGTCAGTTCTATCTTCCTCATGATTGAGAGAAACTTTTGAGTGGACTAGATCTCTTGCTGATTCAATCTATGGTTCAAGCATTTAATCTGAACCTATAAATACGTCATTTCTTCTTATCACTATTCTCTACTTCCCGTGTACATCTCTTGCTTTGCGGCCATATTTCTGCTACTGACTATTCTGCTCTTCTCCAACTGTCTTTTATTTCCTTCATTTAGGTTCATGCTTGTATTTATCTCATATTTCTTATTTTCTTAGCTTGTTTTTGTAAAATGCTCTCTTCTTGACTCTGGGTATTCTTGCCTTGGGAATGACCTTAGTTGATGGTGAGTGAAGTTAGGGATTTGAAGTTGAGTTTATTGTAAAACCTCCCTTGTAACCCCTAGGGTTATGTTGGGTGTCAGCTCGCAACTTTATAGGCATTGAAGCATTCGGGTTTGGAGGGTTACGCTATAATTTTATTTCTTACACCATATTTTAATTGTAGCTAAACGTTTTAATCTTTACTCATTGTAGCAATTGTTTCCTTAACTTTACTATGTCAAATTCTTATTTTCAACCTTCCATTAATTAGTATATCTCGTCCTTGATTAAATTTTTTTATCAAAATGTTTTGCTTTCGTACTTTAAAATGAAGGAAAAATACTTTTGCATATTTTGGACATAAATTGTTATCAAATTCAAAATGTATTAATTAATAGAAAATTTGAGGATAAAAATGACGTAATTACTGATATGCAAATATCAATATGCATATAATTCAAATTAGTTATACATTATTAATTCAAGAAATACTTCATCAAGTGATATTCTTTAAAGTGTGATTTCTGTTGATCTCGAAAAATGTAACACCAACGTGGACATCAGATGCCAGGCCTACGCACTCCAACTCAGGCAAGTTCCGACGCGTTTTGACCAAAGAACCGAATGGAGCAGGGGAGCGCTTTGAACGCGGGATATACTTTACGACACAAGACAAAAGTGTTCGAGCACCGACGATAGTGACTAAGATGATTACGCTAACTAACAACCGACAAAGTGTAAATAACCTAAGATCAAACTAACAAATATAAAATAAGTAAGAATGTTTCTTGAGAGTATTTGTCTTGAGTGTTTTCTTGTATATTAGAATCAATGTTCCAAAAAATCATCCAAAAGCCCCTTACAATTTACAAAGACCACCTATTTATAGTGTTCTGACATGATATTTGTTGGATCAGAACACCATGGCCTCATCTCCTTGACTGAAGCCTCACATCACTAAGTCTATCATACTATAAATACATTGACAATGAGTATGCCACCCTATACATTAAGTTGACACACCCGACATTCTTTATTACAAACGTTATATTAATCATTCCTAAAGATTGTCTACAAATCTTGTAAGAGACAGCTTTGGCCTGGATGAACTAAGGGCTTCGGAAGGAGGAAGCTTCGTATTGGTGATCTTATATGTGAAGAGCTTCGGTTCTTCTTTGATTTCTTATGCAACGCTTCGGCTTAGGAGCTTCATCTATTTAGGCAGTACGTACTTCGGCACATGAGCTTCAACTGTTGTTTGACTACTTTGCTTTTCACCAATGGGTTTCATTGACTTTCATTTCCACGTGGACTGCGACGTAGTATTTTGACTGTAGCCTCGGTGGCGAGGCTTAGCACTTTCAACTTGAGATTTGTGCAGAAGTAATCGATGTTTTAAACTTCTGAACCTTCTGTAATATTTTTATAGCAATGTTATTTATGATTATAGTAATGAAATATCGATTATGTAGCAACATAGATGGAATATAGGATGGAACATTTCAAATTTCACGAGAGAGAGAGAGAGAGAGAGAGAGAGAGAGAGAGAGGGGGGGGGGGGGATGTCCTATCTTATTAGTCCACTTAAATTGTCATATCACCGATTTTCTACCATTATAATTATAAATAGCATCATATTTTTAAGAATAATTACTGGGCAAGGTGTGTGGGCAGTGGGCACTCAATTAAAAAAATCTGTTTCAAATTCTCCTTCTCTAAAAGGAGCAAACTAGAAAGAAAGAAAATCCAGATCATAAAATTGATATTTCCTCTGAATTTATCTAAATTAGAACTCGCGAAGGCATCCCCACTCGAGGTATGATTTCATGCCTTGAACCTAATTTCAAATTAGAACCATTTTTTCCATTAATTGCAGGCACAGTCCTTGCAACTTAATTACAATTAAGTCCCCATCATTTCAAGGAGCCAGCAAAGGGACGGATTGAACCTACATTATTCAAGCTACAATAATTAGATATTATCCAATCGATCCTGGACTACTCATTTTAATTATTAATCCTTGCTGATTTCACTAAAGGAGAGAGATTGTACTCTTAAATAATATAAAATTATGGAGCTATATTAATTCTATTTTTACATAATCGAGTAATTAGCATAAAACATTCCTATCATTTTCACTCATTATGTATATCGTCCCTAATGTTTTAAATTTGGCATTTATAACCTCATTTCACTTTTTTCTTGTGAAGTTGGTCATTTTTGTCTATTTTGTAAGTTCCTTCCGTTAAATAGACTCGTGGATTGTACTATGAAAAGGGTAATTCTATTTGTCTCACGCTTATCTAGTAGGAAAAATAGGGACTTGACAAAATTACCATTTTCACATGATGTAAGTACAATCCACGTGGACCACGTATCTATTTAACGGAATAGATAGAAATGACCAATTCCGCAAGAAAATATTGAAATGGGGTTGTAAATGAAAATTTTAAAACGATAGAAATGATTTACACAAACGATAGAGATATTTGTGCTAATTACCCTTGATTCTACCAAACTAACGATTTACCCATGCCCAAGAACCAAGAATTAGATTTGGGTCAAAATGACTGTTTTTCATTTTAATTTGGGAATTTTGACTTGATCGAGATTGGTGAATCTTGTCCTAAAATGATTTTGTGATTAATATTTATATTTTTGACAAAAAAAAGGGAATTTTTTTAATTAATCTATATCTTGAACTAATGTTGGATTTTAACCAATTTTAGGTTTTAATCTAAATTAGGTATTTGATACAATTTAATCCCAAATTAAGATTCTTGGCTCAGTTAACGTCCAAATTGAAATTAGGGTATGACTCTAAGTTAAAGTTATTAATGGATTTTAGTTACAATTAAATTTGGACCTCGTGATCAAATGTGTTAATTAATTGGATTAATTAAATTATTAGATTAAAATCTAACATTTCAATTTTATCTAAGTAGTTTAGAAAATTCGAATTGGATTAGCATGATTTAATATGGAATTAAATCAACATGAGTTCTTGACATTAGCCTAGTGGATGGTTATGTACTCTGACCTATCTGATTGATTTGAATAGTTGGTTTATATGTTTCTGCTTTAATTTTGGCTTTTGGTATGCGAGCCTATTGTCGTAGTTAATTGGACATTTATGTCCATTTTTTATTTTTCAAGCCTACAAGCATGTTGTTGTAATTATGAGTCTTTAGGCCCTGTTTGATAGTGCTCTTTTTCCATGGAATTGGAAACCATTTTCCATCTATTTGAAAAAATGCATGTTTGATTGACAATAATTTCTTTGCAGAAGATTTTCTTGGCTGGAGGCTACACGCCTGGTCCATCCTTGCAATCAAACAGACCCTTATATATCTTGTGTTGGATATATGTTGGTAGGAACAAGAAGATGACGAGCATCGGATATCAGTTGTAACTTGATACAAAAATTCAACTACTATAATATACATGTTACAATAGGAGACGGAGATTATTGTATTGGAGCATTCAATTTTCGAATGCAATGTCAACCAATTAGTATTCAATTTGACTTGAGAAGACTAGAAAGAATAAGTTGATAATCATATTGTTGACACACTAATAGTGCAGCCCAAATTAAATAGCCCAAAGAGTGAAGCCCAATTGGAAAGTTCACGATAAATGCCTAAATAAGATTATTGATGAATGTAGTGGAAGTTCACAAACAACGTAACATCATTGCCTAAGTTTGCAAGATGCCAGGAACAGAGTGCCTTACGGTCGCCCAAAGTGATGATCCTGTTCTCGCCCAAACCTTTGAATCGCCCAGAGTCTTAGCGAACATGAGATATTATGGTTATCCAGAATAGCAATTATCGAACAATCTTATCACATTCCACGATTCAAGGAGCCCAGTTGAAGGTGGTTGAATGGCAAAGAGAAGTGATAGCAGTTAGAGATGACAATTCCACGACAAGTTAGCCACCATGAAGAAAGTGGGTAGTTATAGAGCAATCAAGTGGTTTTCCAGCGGTTTGTCATAAAAAAATCATCAAGGGAATATAAAAAGGAAAAGAAGACATAGAGAAAAGGACTCCGAATCAAACACTCTCAAATAGAGAATATGTAATTTCAATTTCTTAGATTAACTTTAATTATCCATTTTCAGTACTCGTGTGCTTGCGCCCCTTGGAGGCATTCTGCTTATTTCCAATTGTAACTTTCATCAATAAAGCACCTCTTTTGGGACTTTGTTTCAAGAGGTTTGTCCCTTACACAATCGTTCGAATCTTTTTTAATTGTTAACAACTACCCGCGCGAAACAATTTGGCACGCCCAGTGGGACATTGGTGTTTAGTGTAAGATATAAAAAAGTGAATCATTATACCTCATAAACATTCTGATAAGGAACCAGCAAGTCAGGGAGTAGTCCAATCTGTAATTGAGTGATATGAGGAGCAGCAAAACTCTCGACGAACAGAGGGACAGAGTCAGAGCAGCCACAGTCGTTATGAACCAATGACAGAATTGAGTCCTCGAATCATGCGTGCATTGCTCGGGGAACTTACGCTGGATGTTGTTGAACAGGTAAATCTATGAAATATTCATAATATGGAAAGATTTACCCAAAGTGGGAATGCAGATTATGACAAACTGGCCAAACAACTGAATACATTAAATGAAATAATGGACGATTTAGTAGGCCAAATGTGTCAGCCAGTTATGCCTACTGCAAACCACTTTCAAACCAGGAAAATTGTAGGGCATAATTCACCACATCATTCTCATGGTTTGAACTTAAATCAAGGATTAGAACCACCCTTTGGTCCATCTACTTCAAATCAGGGGGTAATGGAACGCCAAACTTGAATGGTGGTAATGAGATTACAAACCTGGAGGGTAATCCAAATATAACGCCCCGTGCATTAATGAGACAACGTCCTGAATGATGGACAGAATGCCCCACGCGTTAATGAATGTTTGAACATTCAGTTTTGTGGTAATAACGGCCCAAACAATGGCAATTTCATTGCCAACCAAGGACCAAATTTTAGGCCTCAAGCAAATCAACCATTAAACCAACCTATATGAATTCCATATGATCCCAATGTCATGTTGAGGAATCAAATCATGGAGATAGTACAGGATCAAATGGCTCTTGGGGTATGTCCTGTCATTAGGCCTACTTACACGAAGCCATATCCTGATTAGGTAGATCAGGCATATCCACGGCCTAAAGGGTACAAGGTGCCAAAATTTTCATTATTCACTGGTTTAGGAGAAGTGTCCACTCTAGAACATACAGGGCAATTCATGATGTAAAGTGGTGAAATGACCGACTATCAATAAATGAGGTTGTTCCCTAGTTCATTAACAAAAGTGGCTTTCTCCTAGTTCATTAACTTGCCAGCAAACTCTGTTCAAACATGGCAACAAATGGAACTATTGTTCCATGCTCAGTTTTACAAGACTGAATACAAAGTTACTTTGGCCGATTTGGCAAATCTACGTCCAATGCCAAATGAATAGGCAGAAGATTTCCTTTAAAAGTTCAAGACAGTAAGAAGTAAGTATTTCGTACCTTTGCCCGAAAAGGAATTTGTCAAAATCGCTCAAAGTTGTCTAAACTTTGATTTGAAAAAGAAATTCCAAGACAGGGAATTTCCAGATCTTTTCCAATTGAGCGCAAACGTGATTAGGTGTGAACGATTAATAAGAGAAGAAGAGTAAATGAAAAATTCTAGTAAGGGGACTTATTATAGAGACCCAAATTTTGATGTTAATACCATTAATGACGAATATTACGATCAAATCGAAGTATGTTTGGTCGAATTAATCAAAGGAGATGCGTATACTTGTCCTATAATGGCTAAGCCTAGAGCGTTGGGCAAGAATGAGCCTATAAAAGATGAAAACAAGAAGGTTAGAACGTTCTCGTTCGATGTAACCAAAGTTGACCTTATATTTAATAAATTATATAAGGATAAGCAGATAAAGCTGATCGATAAACATAAGTTGCCAAGCCCGAAACAAATTAAGGGTAAAAAATATTGCAAGTGGCATAATGCATGGTCACATTTGACTAAGAACTGTTTGATATTTCGCCCGGAACTGTTTGATGCTATTGAATCAGGATGAATTACGTTCGAGGATAAGAAGAAGATGGTAGTGGATGAGAACCCTTTCCCACATCCACTTGGAGTGAACATGATGACTACTGGTTTCAAAAATAAGTTGCCAAAATTTAAGTTGGTCATAGATGACGGAGAAGAGGATCATGGGCCACATTCCAGTGTCTTTAAACGTATCAAAGGGAAGGAGTCTAAAAATGATAAAGACATTCTATGTGCAAGATGTAAAGGAGAAGTGAATGTGAAAACAAGGAACTCAGGAGCAGGGCAACGTCACCATTACCCCAATTTTGTTCCAAACAAGCAGCCTTTTAGAGGGCAAGGTATGTCATTCTATAGAGACCGCCTTTTGAGAGGCAGTTCGAGCCAACGAATAACGTAAGGACATTTAGGCCGCAACCTCACCAACCAAATGTATGACATTCATTTCAGTATAATGCAAGAAGGGTGATACCCTTCAATGAGATGACCAGAGCCCAACAAAAGCATTTTCAACGAAATTATGGACAAATGATGAGACAACAATAAAGATTGCCACGTCCTAAGGAACCTAAAATACTCGAGGTGACTAATTAAAATGTTCTCGAAGACAGTGAAGTGACTGGTGCAGGCGAATCGATGGAAGAACTGCCGAGAGTTCTTCTGGGAGATCGAAGTTTAAGCGAGACAGAAGGGATGAAAAAGATCTAGATTAGCCCCTTGCTATTCAGTTCTGTACGTTACCTCCTGTCATGGCTAATAATTATTTACTAGCCAATGAGTTCAAGAACAAAGAGAAAGAAGAAGAAAGGGAGGATAACGAAGAAGAATCATGTATGCTGGAATGTGAAGAAGACCAAACTTCTAGAAGGGCCTATAATGATGAAGAGGATGATGGTATGACGGACACCGAAGAGGAAATTGATCTGGAAGCAGAAAGAAGAAAGAGAGGAGTATCACGCAATACTCTGTTGAAGCAACTACATCGAGAGGGAGTTCATGATGTGGACTTGTTGGGGGAACCATCTAGGCGTTCTTTCGATTATTATGTACTATATGGGACGCCCAAGAAGAAAAGGAAAGTACCTCGCTCTGAAAAGTATGGATCACCTCCAAGAATATTGCCTCATCCCACATGTTGGGTAACTGGAAAGGAAGTTCGGAGAGTAGTAAAAAGGAAATTCAGGAAGAGGAAGCTCAATGCAACATACTGCACATTGACTTATCATAAAAAGATAATTTAACAAAGGACAAACAAGAGGTGTAAATAGATGCTGCCGAAAAGGTTATTTTTAAGAGACCAGCCATGAAGTTAACTAAACACTTGATGCCATTGTACGTTAAGGCTCTAGTTAACGGTATACCTGTGGTGAAAGTACTCATTGATAAAGGAGCAGCTATAAACACCATTCCATCTAGGATGATGATGAAATTTGCAAAGACAGAAAGTAATATGATTCCAACAAAAGTCATCATTACTAGTTTCAATGGGGGAGTAACTTCAGCTAAAGAGGTTATGCCATTGGACATAACTGTAGGGACAACTACTAGGACCCCAGTCTTCTTCGTAATATATGTTCCTACTAGTTATAATGTGTTATTAGGAAGAGATTGGATACACGAAAATCATTGCATACCTTCATCACTCTATCAATGCCTGGTTTTCTGGAATGACAAGGGTGAAGCAGAAGTGGTGTAGGCAGATCATAGACATTTTGTCGCAGAAGAAAACTCGATGGAAATGTTCATGTGCGAAGGAAATTATGGATATGTTAGAGTAGTCCAAGATGGAGAAGAAACTCAAATTGTTGCACAGAACGAAGAGCCGTTTTCAATAGATGCGCTCACTGAACTGTTCAGTCAAATGAGGCCAAACATAGTGGCCGTGGAGGAGCTAATAATTAGCAAAAAAGTAATAAAAAATTTTTAAATGAGTTGTAAGCAACAAAGGCAAATGATCAATGTTCAGGCCTTCAAAACCAAGTTAATGGCTTTCAATAAAGAATGCAAAGACAAGACGAAAGAAGAAGCAACTCTGAAAGCATTGGGAGACAAATTAGCAGTGTTCAAGTTGGAACAAAGTATTAGCTGAGAAGTTAACAAATTGGATTGTTTAGAAAAAGAAGTGCCTATAAGGGACATGGACGATGAAGTAATGAGGATCACCAAACCTGGATACGCTCAAGGTAAGACCCTCTGATTAAAGTGAATATTGGCAATGAGGGAAAGATCGCCTGACATTCGTCAGCCAGACGCTCGATCAAGAGGTTAGTGATAAATTAATCGATTTATTAAAGGAATATAAGGATTTTTTGCTTGGAAATATGAACATATGTCTGGTTTAGATAGAAATTTGATAGAACATAGATTGCCAACCAAGCCAAATTTTAAACCTCATAAACAATGTAGCGCCCCGAGTTCTGTTAACCCGGATTGCCACGTCATCGTCTTTTGCCCTAATTTTGTCAATCAATTTTGCGGAAATAACCTAATTTATAAAATCACATTTTGCAATTGAAAACTACTTCGACAATTAAAATACATTGGATAATTGTTCAAAATTTAAATATCGTGTTTTTGGAATAGCGGAAACGAAAGTACGTTAACAGTGTTTCAATACATAAATTTGAAATCTTAATAATTTCGATAATCAAATTTTATGCCACCACTGCCGGATCAATCACGATCGCCTCCGATGTCTGCAAATATTGTTAAAAATAGCAGAATGAGTATTTCGAAGAAATACTCAGTAGACTCATCGCCGATAATTAATTTACAGAATAATTGAAAACACACTCATGCAATATACAATGTGATATCATCTTTGGTTCATTTTCTTGAAATCATAGGCTCTTTAAAAACATGGGATGTAGGTAGTCTTTCTTTCTTGTGCGGATGAAGCACATAAGTTATGCATAACATTCTTTCTTATCTCATAAGAGATTCTTTCTTTCTTTCTTTATTTCTCATGCAATTAAGCATATAAGTTATGGCAAGCATAACAATATCATATATCGCATATGACACATTCTCATCCTATGCATAAAGCATATAAATCACGTAATTCACATAAAGCATGCAATTATAGTTTAAACTAATTAATGGTGGCGAGTCTACCTCAATTGTTTCGAGTTGCGTGAAAAGTGAGCGGGAAAATGACTTCAAGTTCCTAATTGCTCGTACGTATCGTCTAGCCAAAAATAGAAATAAGTTTGAATTAGTATTTCGAACTTTAAAGTTTTAAAGTGTTGAAATTAAGTTTAAGGGCTTAATTGAAAATTTTTGAAATTGAAATAAGTGACTTAAATGATAAAATAAAGTTTAGGGCTAAATTGGATGTTTATTAAATCTGAAAATAAGAGTTTAAGGGCTAAAATAGTAATTTTTAAAAGTTAGGGACTAAAATTTGTAATTATAATAAAACTGAAAATAAAAGCTGAAAACTAAAATAATAATGTTTAATAGTTTAAGGACTAATCTGTAAATATTTTAAAGCTGAAAATAAAACTAAAGGCTGAAATAATAATTTCTATACATTAGGGACTCAATTGTAAATATAATAAAGCTGAAATAAAATTTAAAAGCTGAATTAAATAACTTATATAAGTTTAAGGTCTAAACTGTAAATAAAATAAAGTTGAAAATATAACTTAAATGGCTGAAATAATAACTTATATAAACTAGGGGCTAACTTGAATAACCTTTAAACTGAAATCATCAAAGTTAAAAGTTAAAATCAAAGCATTTAAAACCTAGGGACTAAAATAATATAACTTAAAACTTGGGGCTAAAATTTATCATTTGGAATAAATATATACCTAAACTAATCTAACTAAACTAAAACAAAACAAAACAAAACTTTTAAAAACAAAATAAAATAAAACATAATCAACATCTCTCTCTCATTAGAGAGAGAGAGTCCGACGGGGAGGGAAAGGGGCGAAGCCCCTTCCTCGAATCTCGCCACCACCGACCGGCGGTGGTGGCGCCGATCATAGGGGGTGGTGATTGGGGGTCTATTTTGAGCTTTGGGCGCGAAAATGGAGGTTAACCGAGGCTTGGAGGCTCGGATTTCATTCGGGTTCCTTTGGTTTCTTTGGTGACAATCGAGCTCGGGAAAGGCTAGGGAAACCAGGTAAGTTCATGGGTAGCTTATTTAGGGTTTCTATTTCATGATTTGGTGATGGTTTTGGTTTCGGTTTTGGTGGTGGTTCGTGGGTTTATGTTCTCGGTTGGGGCTCGACTTTTGGTGTTTGAAGTCTCGGGTTTGGGAGATGTTTTTGGGTATCTTGATTTCTTTCTTAGATGAAATGGTGGTTTGGTGTTTTCTTGGAGGCGGTTTGAGGTGCAGGAGTGGCGGGTTTCGGTGTGCTTTGCCACAGGTGGTTCGAATGGTGTTGTGTTGGGCAGCTGGTGATTCGAGTTGGGTTTTTGACTGGTGGTTTTGCTCTCGGTTTGGAGTTGATGTTGGGTTGGGGTGACTGCATTGTTGAGTTCTTAGGCTCTGCAGTTGGAGCTTGGTGATTTCCTGTTGATCTCGGTTTCATGGGGTTTTGGTGCAGTGAGTTGGAGTGCAGTTTTTGTGTTGTTACTTGGGGGTGAAAAATGGTGACTGAAATGTGGTCGAATGGCTGCAGCTTCTTGTTGGTGGTTCTGAGCAGTGAGTTGGTGATTGCATTGTATTGATGATTACACTGTTGGTCTCGTGAGTTTGGGCAGAGAAGGTGTTGATGGTTTTCTGCTGGAGCTTCAAAAATGGTGGTGCAGTGATGGTTGGTGAAATGGCTGCATTGTGCAGTGACTGGGGTGTTGAGGTTGCCAGCTTGGGGAGCTCACTGTTGATGCTAGAAATGGTTATTCTAGTATCAATGGTGACCCAAGTGAAATGGAGCTGAGAGTGTGAGGGAGAGAAGAGAGATTCTTACCAAATGAATTTGGTTGCGTGAATGTGGAAAATGAAGAGAATGTAGGGTGATATTTGAATAGTAATGTTTAGGGCACAGAAACCTAGGAGACTAATTGGGCTGGGAAGTTTGGGCCTTTGGATTTTCTATCGGGCTAAAATAAGTAAATTCAGATTTGGACTCGATTGATTGGACTTAATGAATTGGGCTAAGAATTAAAATTCAAGGTGTTGGACTTATATAATTGGGCTTTAAAAATTGGGCTTATGTAATTGGACTTGAATTTAATAATAATTGGATTTAAATAAAATAAATCCGAATTGAAATAAAAATAATTATTCAATATTCGATTCGATTCGAAATAATTTAAATTCATATTTATAACGGCTAGACGAACGCGTTTCTCTAGAGAATTAGGGTTACGTTTTAGGGACACGTTTTTCGAGAAAATTAATTTATAAAATTTAAAAGTTCGCGGTCGCTACAACCTTACCCCCTTAAAATAATTTCGTCCTCGAAATTTATACTTACTTGATCTAATATATCTGGATACTTAGCCAGAATCTCTTCCTCTTTCTCCCAGGTAGCTTCATCGCTATCCTGTCTACCCCATTGGACTTTGACTAAAGGAATCTCTTTGTTTCTTAAGACATGGACTTTTCTTTCTATAATGCGCATAGGTGTTTCCTCATAGGACAGATTCCTCTGAATCGAAATAGTCTGAAAATTTACCACGTGACTTGGATCGTGGATATACTTTCTCAATAGGGAAACGTGAAAAACGTTGTGTACGGCCGATAGCTCGGGCGGCAACGCCAAACGATAAGCAACGTTACCCACTTTCTCTAATATCTCGAATGGTCCGATAAAACGAGGTCTTAACTTCCCTCTCTTGCCGAAGCGAATAGTTCCTTTCATAGGAGCTACTTTCAAGAATACTTTCTCTCCAATTTCAAATTCTAAGTCTTTTCTCCTTTGATCGGCATAGCTTTTCTGTCTATCTTGAGCGGCTTTGATCCGTAGTCTGATCTTATCAATAGCCTCAACTGTCCTTTCAACCAATTCTGGACCTAAAATTCTTCTCTCGCCTACTTCATCCCAATAGACTGGTGATCGACATCGTCGTCCATAAAGTGCCTCATATGGTGCCATTCCAATAGTAGCCTGAAACTATTATTGTAGGCAAATTCCACTAATGGGAGGTGAGTCTCCCAATTACCACTCAAATCTAGTACGCAAGCTCTAAGCATATCTTCTCGTGTATCCGAATAGTGCGTTCGGACCGTCCATCGGTGCTGGGATGATAAGCAGTACTAAAATTTAATTTAGTACCCATCGCTACTTGTAAACTCTTCCAGAATCTTGATGTAAATCTCGGGTCTCTATCTGATACAATGGAAGCTGGTACTCCATGAAGTCGAACAATCTCTCTAACATACAACTGGGATAACTGATCCACATTGAGAGTCATTCTGATTGGTAGGAAATGAGCTGACTTCGTAAGTCGATCTACGATAACCCAAATAGCGTCATGTCCTTTCATTGATTTCGGTAACCCTGTTACGAAATCCATGGAAATTTTCTCCCATTTCTATTCTGGTATATCCAAGGGATTTAACAATCCTGATGGTCTCTGATGTTCAGCCTTTACTTGCTGACACGTCATGCATCGAGAGACAAACTTTGCAATACAACCCTTCATGTTTCTCCACCAAAAGGTATTGCGCAAATCACGATACATCTTTGTCCCTCCTGGGTGGCACGCATATGGTGCTGAATGAGCTTCTGTCAAGATCTCATTCTGGATATGTTCATCCTTTGGTACACATAGACGTCCTCTGAATATAAGTGCCTTATCAGAGGCAATCTCGAAACCTATTCTCTTGCCAGTTCCAACTTCGGATCTGATCTTTTCCAAGAATTTATCCCCAGTTTGAGCTGTTATAATCCGACCTCTCAAGTCTGGTTTAACGCTCAGGTTTGCCAATCTAGAAGATCTTTGGACTGATGGGGTTCGCACTTCGATTCTTAGATTTCTCAAATCTCGAATCAACTGATCTTGCGTCGTTCCTAAAGCTGATAACTGTCCGGCGTCCTTTCTGCTCAAAGCGTCGGCAACCTTATTTGCTTTACCCGGGTGGTAAAGAATGGTGCAGTCATAGTCCTTTACCAGCTCTAGCCATCGTCGTTGTCTCATGTTTAGTTCCTTCTGAGTGAAGAAATACTTGAGACTCTTGTGATCGGTGTAAATCTCACATTTACTCCCGTACAGATAGTGTCTCCAAATCTTAAGAGCGTGCACAACAGCTGCGAGCTCTAAATCATGTGTCGGGTAATTCTTCTCATGTGGCTTCAACTGTCTTGAAGCATATGCTATCACTTTGCCATTCTGCATCAAAACACAACCTAAACCATGTTTGGATGCATCGTTGTAAATAACGAAACCTTCGTATCCATCTCGGTATAGTCAAGATCTTGGTCGAGACAAGTCTGTCCTTAAGTTTCGAAAGCTTTGTTCTCATTGTTCGTCCATCGAAATTTAACTCCCTTCCTGGTCAACTGAGTCATAGAACCTGCTATTTTAGAAAAACCCTCTATGAATCGCCGATAATATCCAGATAATCCAAGAAAGCTTCTCACATCTCCAACATTTGCAGGTGTTGGCCAATTCGTCTGATTTCAACTTTAGAGGGATCAACCTTGATACCTTTAGCTGTAACAATATGACCCAAGAAACCTACTCTTTCAAGCCAAAATTCACATTTCTTGAACTTGGCGTACAACTTTTCTGCTCTCAGCGTTTCCAACACAATCCTCAAATGTTCTTCATGTTGTGCAGAATTTCTGGAGTAGATCAGTATATCATCGATAAAAACAATAACGAATTTATCAAGATACTGATGGAAAACTCGGTTCATCAAATCCATAAATATTGCAGGTGCGTTCGTAAGACCGAACGGCATCACTGTGAACTCATAATGTCCATATCGTGTCCTGAACGCTGTCTTTGGTACGTCAGCTGGCGAAACCTTTAGCTGATGGTACCCAGATCTCAAATCAATCTTCGAGCAGATGGCTGTCCCTTGCCACTGATCGAATAAGTCTTCGATTACGGGTAGGGGATACTTATTCCTTATCGTCAACTTGTTAAGTTCTCGATAGTCGATACACATCCTCATGCTTTCGTCCTTCTTCTTTACAAACAAAGACAGTGCTCCCCACGGAGATACACTTGGCCCGATAAAACCCTTCTCTAGCAATTCCTCTAATTGCACCTTCAGTTCTTGCAACTCCTTTGGTGCCATGCGGTATGGAACTTTAGAAACAGGGGCAGCTCCCGGTACCAAATCGATGGAAAATTCCACTTGCCTATCGGCGGAGTGCCGGTAGATCGTCTGGAAAACGTCACCATATTCACATACTACCGGTACCGAATCCGTAGTAATCTCATCTACGGGTTTGTCTTGAAGACTAACCAAATAGCCATGACAACTATCCTTGGCTAATAGCTTCTCTGCTTGTAAAGCCGAAATCAGGCGAGGAAGTGCCTTAATCCTCGTCCCATAAAATCTGAATACTTCTTCACCGTCTTTACGAAAAATAACCTCCTTCTCGTGGCACATAATTGCGGCACGGTTGGTGCTGAGCCAATCCATACCTAGAATAATATCGAAATCTTTCATTCGGATAATATTCAGGTCTGCCTCCAAAACTTGACCGTCAAAATCGATTTGTACTGCCTTGACTATCTTATTAGTATCGAGGGTTTCTCCTAACTGCAAACTAACTTCAAGGGTACTACCAGTCTCTATGCCTATTAGGTTCAGTCTTTCTAAGCATGCATCGGATATAAATGAATGTGTGGCTCCCGAGTCTATCAGAACATATACAGGTATCCCAGAAATAGATAGTATACCTGATATCATATTATCATGCTTAATATGGGAAGGAAAATACGGTATGGAAAGCAATTAAGACATGTACAAGGGTACTAGGATAACTAGTATACCTGCAATCACGTCGGAGTCCTGGGCTGCATCCATAGCGAATACCCTGGCTATCCCCTTCTGGTTTTGGCCCGGGTTCATCTTCTGATTGGAACCCTGGGCGGGCTGAGCACGACAGTCCGTTGCAAAGTGACCTGACTGGCCACACTTATAGCAGACTCCCTTCCCAAACAGGCATTCTCCCTTGTGCATCCTCTGGCACTTAGGGCAGGGAGAAATGACATTGGGCATCTGTCTCCCTGTTGGCCCTGGATTGGGCCTCTTGACGAACGGCTGGTTTCTGTTCTGGTTCTGGTTGCGGCTCGGACCTTGCCACTTTCTCTTGCCCAGGTTTCTCTGCTCATACTGAGGTCCCTGGCTTACCGTCCTCCCACCGGCATAGGCTACTGCTTGAGCCTTTTTTACTACTTCCCGGTAGGTTGGCAGCTCATGTGAACTGACGATTTGTCGGACATCGGAGCGTAGACCTCTCTCAAATCTGCGGGCCTTTGTGAACTCCGTCTCCACCAGATGTGGAGCATAACGTGATAGCTCTTCAAACCTCCTTTCATACTCGACTATATCCATATCTCCTTGCACTAGTCGTAGAAATTCGGCCTCCTTGTGATCTCGAAGAGCTTGTGGGAAAAACTTGTCCCTGATCTCTTCCTTGAAATCATCCCAAGTTAGGGCTGCCGGTTGTTCCTCACTTCTCGTGTGGGATGCGATTCCCACCAAAAACCAAAGCACTTCCAATCAACATGAACTCGGCACATCCCACTTTCTTGAATTCCGGGCAAAGCTATGTGCTTAAAAATTTTTTCAATGGCCTGGAGCCATTCTTCCACTGCCAGTGGCCCATTTCCGCCGTCAAACGTAGGCGGACTGTACCTTCTGAATTGTTCGATCACTGGAACAATAGGGTTGGGGTTTACTGGCTGCGGAATCTGTCTCATTTCCTGCACTGCCTTGAGTAATTCCCTGATAACGTCGGCTTGGTTCGGTGGTGCCATAACCTTCATAAATTTAAAGGCAGTTTGTAATAGTTGACTAGGAGTACTAACAACGCGAACAATAAGAATATCTCGTAAGACGGAAATTAAGTTTCAAATTTCATTTCATTCATAATTCAACTTCTTTTCACGTAGGTACATCGGGTGGTGTGTATGCCAACATTTGATTAAGACAAAATGTTAATCCTACTCTAACTCCTATCATCTATTCTCCTTCGGTCACGCATGATTCGGCGTCCGAGAATTCTCCCAACGCTGGATCAGCGTCTTCCTCTGGTTCTTCTTCTTCGGGGTCTTCTTCGGGATCTTCTTCTTCCTCTGGGTCTTCCTCGGGATCTTCTTCCTCTTCTGGGTCTTCCTCGGGATCTTCTTCCTCTTCTGGTTCCTCCTCGGGATTGCCCTCGGGTGCTAACTCATCTTCTTGCACCTGTTCAGGCTCAGGCATTGGCTCATGTTCTGGCTCCCCTTCAGGTACAACCCCAAAGCGGTGCTCAGAATACATGGGCCAATATGCCACAAATCTCAAGCAGAATGCGTCATAATCCATATCCACGTTAGGTGACGTGAGAGCATCCATGTATATGCTACGAGCTACTTCCGCATAGTCGCCTCGGAAAGTCGAGAGTAGGTGATGAATCGACTGGCGATTACAGGTCACGTAGCCATGTTGTATGGCCCGTTCCCGTACGACATTCAACTGCTCTATGTGTTGGGCAATTGTCCAATCAAAGTCTAGGCCTGAAGCGGTTGTAGTCTCTAACAACTTGTTCTACGTCGCTGGGTGCATTTCTACGAATGGGCACCATGTCCTAAACCAATTATGCAAAGTCCAATTAAGTGGGGTTATTCATCTCTTCTTAGTTAAAATTTACGAGGACGTAAAAATTATTTCCAATTATGCTCAAACTCGTCTTTCTTTTCTTTTCTTTCTTTCTTTCTAATTCGGATACACTTTCTTTCTATTTCTTCTAAGTCTAGTAATTCGTAAACAAGATCCGAAATAACGTAACAGTAAACTTCAATAACTTCTTTACCTTCGGAGTCGACGGATTGAATGGTAGCAGTGGCAACTTTCATTAATGATAATTAAACAATTTAGAACGTCTTTTTGAAAAATTTTATTTTTTTTTTTTTGAAAATTTTGCCGCCTACGTAAACGTTGCACTAGCTCTGATACCAAGCTGTAGCGCCCCGAGTTCTGTTAACCCGGATTGCCACGTCATCGTCTTTTGCCCTAATTTTGTCAATCAATTTTGCGGAAATAACCTAATTTATAAAATCACATTTTGCAATTGAAAACTACTTCGGCAATTAAAATACATTGGATAATTGTTCAAAATTTAAATATCGTGTTTTTGGAATAGCGGAAACGAAAGTACGTTAACAGTGTTTCAATACATAAATTTGAAATCTTAATAATTTCGATAATCAAATTTTATGCCACCACTGCCGGATCAATCACGATCGCCTCCGAAGTCTGCAAATATTGTTAAAAATAGCAGAATGAGTATTTCGAAGAAATACTCAGTAGACTCATCGCCGATAATTAATTTACAGAATAATTGAAAACACACTCATGCAATATACAATGTGATATCATCTTTGGTTCATTTTCTTGAAATCATAGGCTCTTTAAAAACATGGGCTGTAGGTAGTCTTTCTTTCTTGTGCGGATGAAGCACATAAGTTATGCATAACATTCTTTCTTATCTCATAAGAGATTCTTTCTTTCTTTCTTTCTTTCTCATGCAATTAAGCATATAAGTTATGGCAAGCATAACAATATCATATATCGCATATGACACATTCTCATCCTATGCATAAAGCATATAAATCACGTAATTCACATAAAGCATGCAATTATAATTTAAACTAATTAATGGTGGCGAGTCTACCTCAATTGTTTCGAGTTGCGTGAAAAGTGAGCGGGAAAATGACTTCAAGTTCCTAATTGCTCGTACGTATCGTCTAGCCAAAAATAGAAATAAGTTTGAATTAGTATTTCGAACTTTAAAGTTTTAAAGTGTTGAAATTAAGTTTAAGGGCTTAATTGAAAATTTTTGAAATTGAAATAAGTGACTTAAATGATAAAATAAAGTTTAGGGCTAAATTGGATGTTTATTAAATCTGAAAATAAGAGTTTAAGGGCTAAAATAGTAATTTTTAAAAGTTAGGGACTAAGTCGTAATTATAATAAAACTGAAAATAAAAGCTGAAAACTAAAATAATAATGTTTAATAGTTTAAGGACTAATCTGTAAATATTTTAAAGCTGAAAATAAAACTAAAGGCTGAAATAATAATTTCTATACATTAGGGACTCAATTGTAAATATAATAAAGCTGAAATAAAATTTAAAAGCTGAATTAAATAACTTATATAAGTTTAAGGTCTAAACTGTAAATAAAATAAAGTTGAAAATATAACTTCAATGGCTGAAATAATAACTTATATAAACTAGGGGCTAACTTGAATAACCTTTAAACTGAAATCATCAAAGTTAAAAGTTAAAATCAAAGCATTTAAAACCTAGGGACTAAAATAATATAACTTAAAACTTGGGGCTAAAATTTATCATTTGGAATAAATATATACCTAAACTAATCTAACTAAACTAAAACAAAACAAAACAAAACTTTTAAAAACAAAATAAAATAAAACATAATCAACATCTCTCTCTCATTAGAGAGAGAGAGTCCGACGGGGAAGGGGGAAAGGGGCGAAGCCCCTTCCTCGAATCTCGCCACCACCGACCGGCGGTGGTGGCGCCGATCATAGGGGGTGGTGATTGGGGGTCTATTTTGAGCTTTGGGCGCGAAAATGGAGGTTAACCGAGGCTTGGAGGCTCGGATTTCATTCGGGTTCCTTTGGTTTCTTTGGTGACAATCGAGCTCGGGAAAGGCTAGGGAAACCAGGTAAGTTCATGGGTAGCTTATTTAGGGTTTCTATTTCATGATTTGGTGATGGTTTTGGTTTCGGTTTTGGTGGTGGTTCGTGGGTTTATGTTCTCGGTTGGGGCTCGACTTTTGGTGTTTGAAGTCTCGGGTTTGGGAGATGTTTTTGGGTATCTTGATTTCTTTCTTAGATGAAATGGTGGTTTGGTGTTTTCTTGGAGGCGGTTTGAGGTGCAGGAGTGGCGGGTTTCGGTGTGCTTTGCCACAGGTGGTTCGAATGGTGTTGTGTTGGGCAGCTGGTGATTCGAGTTGGGTTTTTGACTGGTGGTTTTGCTCTCGGTTTGGAGTTGATGTTGGGTTGGGGTGACTGCATTGTTGAGTTCTTAGGCTCTGCAGTTGGAGCTTGGTGATTTCCTGTTGATCTCGGTTTCATGGGGTTTTGGTGCAGTGAGTTGGAGTGCAGTTTTTGTGTTGTTACTTGGGGGTGAAAAATGGTGACTGAAATGTGGTCGAATGGCTGCAGCTTCTTGTTGGTGGTTCTGAGCAGTGAGTTGGTGATTGCATTGTATTGATGATTACACTGTTGGTCTCGTGAGTTTGGGCAGAGAAGGTGTTGATGGTTTTCTGCTGGAGCTTCAAAAATGGTGGTGCAGTGATGGTTGGTGAAATGGCTGCATTGTGCAGTGACTGGGGTGTTGAGGTTGCCAGCTTGGGGAGCTCACTGTTGATGCTAGAAATGGTTATTCTAGTATCAATGGTGACCCAAGTGAAATGGAGCTGAGAGTGTGAGGGAGAGAAGAGAGATTCTTACCAAATGAATTTGGTTGCGTGAATGTGGAAAATGAAGAGAATGTAGGGTGATATTTGAATAGTAATGTTTAGGGCACAGAAACCTAGGAGACTAATTGGGCTGGGAAGTTTGGGCCTTTGGATTTTCTATCGGGCTAAAATAAGTAAATTCAGATTTGGACTCGATTGATTGGACTTAATGAATTGGGCTAAGAATTAAAATTCAAGGTGTTGGACTTATATAATTGGGCTTTAAAAATTGGGCTTATGTAATTGGACTTGAATTTAATAATAATTGGATTTAAATAAAATAAATCCGAATTGAAATAAAAATAATTATTCAATATTCGATTCGATTCGAAATAATTTAAATTCATATTTATAACGGCTAGACGAACGCGTTTCTCTAGAGAATTAGGGTTACGTTTTAGGGACACGTGTTGCGAGAAAATTAATTTATAAAATTTAAAAGTTCGCGGTTGCTACAACCTTACTCCTTAAAATAATTTCGTCCTCGAAATTTATACTTACTTGATCTAATATATCTGGATACTTAGCCAGAATCTCTTCCTCTTTCTCCCAGGTAGCTTCATCGCTATCCTGTCTACCCCATTGGACTTTGACTAAAGGAATCTCTTTGTTTCTTAAGACATGGACTTTTCTTTCTATAATGCGCATAGGTGTTTCCTCATAGGACAGATTCCTCTGAATCGAAATAGTCTGAAAATTTACCACGTGACTTGGATCGTGGATATACTTTCTCAATAGGGAAACGTGAAAAACGTTGTGTACGGCCGATAGCTCGGGCGGCAACGCCAAACGATAAGCAACGTTACCCACTTTCTCTAATATCTCGAATGGTCCGATAAAACGAGGTCTTAACTTCCCTCTCTTGCCGAAGCGAATAGTTCCTTTCATAGGAGCTACTTTCAAGAATACTTTCTCTCCAATTTCAAATTCTAAGTCTTTTCTCCTTTGATCGGCATAGCTTTTCTGTCTATCTTGAGCGGCTTTGATCCGTAGTCTGATCTTATCAATAGCCTCAACTGTCCTTTCAACCAATTCTGGACCTAAAATTCTTCTCTCGCCTACTTCATCCCAATAGACTGGTGATCGACATCGTCGTCCATAAAGTGCCTCATATGGTGCCATTCCAATAGTAGCCTGAAACTATTATTGTAGGCAAATTCCACTAATGGGAGGTGAGTCTCCCAATTACCACTCAAATCTAGTACGCAAGCTCTAAGCATATCTTCTAGTGTCTGAATAGTGCGTTCAGACTGTCCATTGGTCTGGGGATGATAAGCAGTACTAAAATTTAATTTAGTACCCATCGCTACTTGTAAACTCTTCCAGAATCTTGATGTAAATCTCGGGTCTCTATCTGATACAATGGAAGCTGGTACTCCATGAAGTCGAACAATCTCTCTAACATACAACTGGGATAACTGATCCACATTGAGAGTCATTCTGATTGGTAGGAAATGAGCTGACTTCGTAAGTCGATCTACGATAACCCAAATAGCGTCATGTCCTTTCACTGATTTCGGTAACCCTGTTACGAAATCCATGGAAATTTTCTCCCATTTCCATTCTGGTATATCCAAGGGATTTAACAATCCTGATGGTCTCTGATGTTCAGCCTTTACTTGCTGACACGTCATGCATCGAGAGACAAACTTTGCAATACAACCCTTCATGTTTCTCCACCAAAAGGTATTGCGCAAATCACGATACATCTTTGTCCCTCCTGGGTGGCACGCATATGGTGCTGAATGAGCTTCTGTCAAGATCTCATTCTGGATATGTTCATCCTTTGGTACACATAGACGTCCTCTGAATATAAGTGCCTTATCAGAGGCAATCTCGAAACCTATTCTCTTGCCAGTTCCAACTTCGGATCTGATCTTTTCCAAGAATTTATCCCCAGTTTGAGCTGTTATAATCCGACCTCTCAAGTCTGGTTTAACGCTCAGGTTTGCCAATCTAGAAGATCTTTGGACTGATGGGGTTCGCACTTCGATTCTTAGATTTCTCAAATCTCGAATCAACTGATCTTGCGTCGTTCCTAAAGCTGATAACTGTCCGGCGTCCTTTCTGCTCAAAGCGTCGGCAACCTTATTTGCTTTACCTGGGTGGTAAAGAATGGTGCAGTCATAGTCCTTTACCAGCTCTAGCCATCGTCGTTGTCTCATGTTTAGTTCCTTCTGAGTGAAGAAATACTTGAGACTCTTGTGATCGGTGTAAATCTCACATTTACTCCCGTACAGATAGTGTCTCCAAATCTTAAGAGCGTGCACAACAGCTGCGAGCTCTAAATCATGTGTCGGGTAATTCTTCTCATGTGGCTTCAACTGTCTTGAAGCATATGCTATCACTTTGCCATTCTGCATCAAAACACAACCTAAACCATGTTTGGATGCATCGCTGTAAATAACGAAACCTTCAAATCCATCTGGTATAGTCAGCACTGGTGCTGAGACAAGTCTGTCCTTAAGTTTCTGAAAGCTTTGTTCTCATTGTTCTGTCCACTGAAATTTAACTCCCTTCCTGGTCAACTGAGTCATAGAACCTGCTATTTTAGAAAAACCCTCTATGAATCGCCGATAATATCCAGATAATCCAAGAAAGCTTCTCACATCTCCAACATTTGCGGTGTTGGCCAATTCGTTACGCTTTCAACTTTAGAGGGATCAACCTCGATACCTTTAGCTGTAACAATATGACCCAAGAAACCTACTCTTTCAAGCCAAAATTCACATTTCTTGAACTTGGCGTACAACTTTTCTGCTCTCAGCGTTTCCAACACAATCCTCAAATGTTCTTCATGTTGTGCAGAATTTCTGGAGTAGATCAGTATATCATCGATAAAAACAATAACGAATTTATCAAGATACTGATGGAAAACTCGATTCATCAAATCCATAAATATTGCAGGTGCGTTCGTAAGACCGAACGGCATCACTGTGAACTCATAATGTCCATATCGTGTCCTGAACGCTGTCTTTGGTACGTCAGCTGGCGAAACCTTTAGCTGATGGTACCCAGATCTCAAATCAATCTTCGAGAAGATTGCAGTACCTTTCAACTGATCGAATAAGTCTTCGATTCTGGGTAGGGGATACTTATTCCTTATCGTCAACTTGTTAAGTTCTCGATAGTCGATACACATCCTCATGCTTTCGTCCTTCTTCTTTACAAACAAAGACAGTGCTCCCCACGGAGATACACTTGGCCCGATAAAACCCTTCTCTAGCAATTCCTCTAATTGCACCTTCAGTTCTTGCAACTCCTTTGGTGCCATGCGGTATGGAACTTTAGAAACAGGGGCAGCTCCTGGTACCAAATCGATGGAAAATTCCACTTGCCTATCTGGCGGAGTGCCGGGTAGATCGTCTGGAAAAACGTCACCATATTCACATACTACTGGTACTGAATCCAGAGTAATCTCATCTACGGGTTTGTCTTGAAGACTAACCAAATAGCCATGACAACTATCCTTGGCTAATAGCTTCTCTGCTTGTAAAGCCGAAATCAGGCGAGGAAGTGCCTTAATCCTCGTCCCATAAAATCTGAATACTTCTTCACCGTCTTTACGAAAAATAACCTCCTTCTCGTGGCACATAATTGCGGCACGGTTGGTGCTGAGCCAATCCATACCTAGAATAATATCGAAATCTTTCATTCGGATAATATTCAGGTCTGCCTCCAAAACTTGACCATCAAAATCGATTTGTACTGCCTTGACTATCTTATTAGTATCGAGGGTTTCTCCTGACGGCAAACTAACTTCAAGGGTACTACCAGTCTCTATGCCTATTAGGTTCAGTCTTTCTAAGCATGCATCTGATATAAATGAATGTGTGGCTCCCGAGTCTATCAGAACATATACAGGTATCCCAGAAATAGATAGTATACCTGATATCATATTATCATGCTTAATATGGGAAGGAAAATACGGTATGGAAAGCAATTAAGACATGTACAAGGGTACTAGGATAACTAGTATACCTGCAATCACGTCGGAGTCCTGGGCTGCATCCATAGCGAATACCCTGGCTGTCCCCTTCCGGTTCTGGCCTGGGTTCATCTTCTGATTGGAACCCTGGGCGGGCTGAGCACGACAGTCCGTTGCAAAGTGACCTGACTGGCCACACTTATAGCAGACTCCCTTCCCAAACAGGCATTCTCCCTTGTGCATCCTCTGGCACTTAGGGCAGGGAGAAATGACATTGGGCATCTGTCTCCCTGTTGGCCCTGGATTGGGCCTCTTGACGAACGGCTGGTTTCTGTTCTGGTTCTGGTTGCGGCTCGGACCTTGCCACTTTCTCTTGCCCAGGTTTCTCTGCTCATACTGAGGTCCCTGGCTTACCGTCCTCCCACCGGCATAGGCTACTGCTTGAGCCTTTTTTACTACTTCCCGGTAGGTTGGCAGCTCATGTGAACTGACGATTTGTCGGACATCGGAGCGTAGACCTCTCTCAAATCTGCGGGCCTTTTTGAACTCCGTCTCCACCAGATGTGGAGCATAACGTGATAGCTCTTCAAACCTCCTTTCATACTCGACTATATCCATATCTCCTTGCACTAGTCGTAGAAATTCGGCCTCCTTGTGATCTCGAAGAGCTTGTGGGAAAAACTTGTCCCTGATCTCTTCCTTGAAATCATCCCAAGTTAGGGCTGCCTGTTGTTCCTCGCTTCTCGTGTGGGATGCAGATTCCCACCAAAAACCAGCACTTCCAATCAACATGAACTCGGCACATCCCACTTTCTTGAATTCCGGGCAGGCTATGTGCTTAAAAAATTTTTCAATGGCCTGGAGCCATTCTTCCACTGCCAGTGGCCCATTTCCGCCGTCAAACGTAGGCGGACTGTACCTTCTGAATTGTTCGATCACTGGAACAATAGGGTTGGGGTTTACTGGCTGCGGAATCTGTCTCATTTCCTGCACTGCCTTGAGTAATTCCCTGATAACGTCGGCTTGGTTCGGTGGTGCCATAACCTTCATAAATTTAAAGGCAGTTTGTAATAGTTGACTAGGAGTACTAACAACGCGAACAATAAGAATATCTCGTAAGACGGAAATTAAGTTTCAAATTTCATTTCATTCATAATTCAACTTCTTTTCACGTAGGTACATCGGGTGGTGTGTATGCCAACATTTGATTAAGACAAAATGTTAATCCTACTCTAACTCCTATCATCTATTCTCCTTCGGTCACGCATGATTCGGCGTCCGAGAATTCTCCCAACGCTGGATCAGCGTCTTCCTCTGGTTCTTCTTCTTCGGGGTCTTCTTCGGGATCTTCTTCTTCCTCTGGGTCTTCCTCGGGATCTTCTTCCTCTTCTGGGTCTTCCTCGGGATCTTCTTCCTCTTCTGGTTCCTCCTCGGGATTGCCCTCGGGTGCTAACTCATCTTCTTGCACCTGTTCAGGCTCAGGCATTGGCTCATGTTCTGGCTCCCCTTCAGGTACAACCCCAAAGCGGTGCTCAGAATACATGGGCCAATATGCCACAAATCTCAAGCAGAATGCGTCATAATCCATATCCACGTTAGGTGACGTGAGAGCATCCATGTATATGCTACGAGCTACTTCCGCATAGTCGCCTCGGAAAGTCGAGAGTAGGTGATGAATCGACTGGCGATTACAGGTCACGTAGCCATGTTGTATGGCCCGTTCCCGTACGACATTCAACTGCTCTATGTGTTGGGCAATTGTCCAATCAAGTCTAGGCCTGAAGCGGTCGTAGTCTCTAACAGCTTGTTCTACGTCGCTGGGTGCATTTCTACGAATGGGCACCATGTCCTAAACCAATTATGCAAAGTCCAATTAAGTGGGGTTATTCATCTCTTCTTAGTTAAAATTTACGAGGACGTAAAAATTATTTCCAATTATGCTCAAACTCGTCTTTCTTTTCTTTTCTTTCTTTCTTTCTAATTCGGATACACTTTCTTTCTCTTTCTTCTAAGTCTCGTAATTCGTAAAACAGTATCCGAAATAACATAACAGTAAACTTCAATAACTTCTTTACCTTCGGAGTCGACGGATTGAATGGTAGCAGTGGCAACTTTCATTAATGATAATTAAACAATTTAGAACGTCTTTTTGAAAAATTTTATTTTTTTTTTTTGAAAATTTTGCCAGTCTACAGAAACGCAGACTAGCTCTGATACCAAGCTGTAGCGCCCCGAGTTCTGTTAACCCGGATTGCCACGTCATCGTCTTTTGCCCTAATTTTGTCAATCAATTTTGCGGAAATAACCTAATTTATAAAATCACATTTTGCAATTGAAAACTACTTCGGCAATTAAAATACATTGGATAATTGTTCAAAATTTAAATATCGTGTTTTTGGAATAGCGGAAACGAAAGTACGTTAACAGTGTTTCAATACATAAATTTGAAATCTTAATAATCTCGATAATCAAATTTTATGCCACCACTGCCGGATCAATCACGATCGCCTCCGAAGTCTGCAAATATTGTTAAAAATAGCAGAATGAGTATTTCGAAGAAATACTCAGTAGACTCATCGCCGATAATTAATTTACAGAATAATTGAAAACACACTCATGCAATATACAATGTGATATCATCTTTGGTTCATTTTCTTGAAATCATAGGCTCTTTAAAAACATGGGCTGTAGGTAGTCTTTCTTTCTTGTGCGGATGAAGCACATAAGTTATGCATAACATTCTTTCTTATCTCATAAGAGATTCTTTCTTTCTTTCTTTCTTTCTCATGCAATTAAGCATATAAGTTATGGCAAGCATAACAATATCATATATCGCATATGACACATTCTCATCCTATGCATAAAGCATATAAATCACGTAATTCACATAAAGCATGCAATTATAATTTAAACTAATTAATGGTGGCGAGTCTACCTCAATTGTTTCGAGTTGCGTGAAAAGTGAGCGGGAAAATGACTTCAAGTTCCTAATTGCTCGTACGTATCGTCTAGCCAAAAATAGAAATAAGTTTGAATTAGTATTTCGAACTTTAAAGTTTTAAAGTGTTGAAATTAAGTTTAAGGGCTTAATTGAAAATTTTTGAAATTGAAATAAGTGACTTAAATGATAAAATAAAGTTTAGGGCTAAATTGGATGTTTATTAAATCTGAAAATAAGAGTTTAAGGGCTAAAATAGTAATTTTTAAAAGTTAGGGACTAATTTGTAATTATAATAAAAGCTGAAAATAAAAGTGAAAACTAAAATAATAATGTTTAATAGTTTAAGGACTAATCTGTAAATATTTTAAAGCTGAAAATAAAACTAAAGGCTGAAATAATAATTTCTATACATTAGGGACTCAATTGTAAATATAATAAAGCTGAAATAAAATTTAAAAGCTGAATTAAATAACTTATATAAGTTTAAGGTCTAAAATGTAAATAAAATAAAGTTGAAAATATAACTTCAATGGCTGAAATAATAACTTATATAAACTAGGGGCTAACTTGAATAACCTTTAAACTGAAATCATCAAAGTTAAAAGTTAAAATCAAAGCATTTAAAACCTAGGGACTAAAATAATATAACTTAAAACTTGGGGCTAAAATTTATCATTTGGAATAAATATATACCTAAACTAATCTAACTAAACTAAAACAAAACAAAACAAAACTTTTAAAAACAAAATAAAATACAACAAAATCAACATCTCTCTCTCATCAGAGAGAGAGAGTCCGACGGGGAGGGAAAGGGGCGAAGCCCCTTCCTCGAATCTCGCCACCACCGACCGGCGGTGGTGGCGCCGATCATAGGGGGTGGTGATTGGGGGTCTATTTTGAGCTTTGGGCGCGAAAATGGAGGTTAACCGAGGCTTGGAGGCTCGGATTTCATTCGGGTTCCTTTGGTTTCTTTGGTGACAATCGAGCTCGGGAAAGGCTAGGGAAACCAGGTAAGTTCATGGGTAGCTTATTTAGGGTTTCTATTTCATGATTTGGTGATGGTTTTGGTTTCGGTTTTGGTGGTGGTTCGTGGGTTTATGTTCTCGGTTGGGGCTCGACTTTTGGTGTTTGAAGTCTCGGGTTTGGGAGATGTTTTTGGGTATCTTGATTTCTTTCTTAGATGAAATGGTGGTTTGGTGTTTTCTTGGAGGCGGTTTGAGGTGCAGGAGTGGCGGGTTTCGGTGTGCTTTGCCACAGGTGGTTCGAATGGTGTTGTGTTGGGCAGCTGGTGATTCGAGTTGGGTTTTTGACTGGTGGTTTTGCTCTCGGTTTGGAGTTGATGTTGGGTTGGGGTGACTGCATTGTTGAGTTCTTAGGCTCTGCAGTTGGAGCTTGGTGATTTCCTGTTGATCTCGGTTTCATGGGGTTTTGGTGCAGTGAGTTGGAGTGCGGTTTTGTGTTGTTACTTGGGGGTGAAAAATGGTGACTGAAATGTGGTCGAATGGTGCGACTTCTTGTTGGTGGTTCTGAGCAGTGAGTTGGTGATTGCATTGTATTGATGATTACACTGTTGGTCTCGTGAGTTTGGGCAGAGAAGGTGTTGATGGTTTTCTGCTGGAGCTTCAAAAATGGTGGTGCAGTGATGGTTGGTGAAATGGCTGCATTGTGCAGTGACTGGGGTGTTGAGGTTGCCAGCTTGGGGAGCTCACTGTTGATGCTAGAAATGGTTATTCTAGTATCAATGGTGACCCAAGTGAAATGGAGCTGAGAGTGTGAGGGAGAGAAGAGAGATTCTTACCAAATGAATTTGGTTGCGTGAATGTGGAAAATGAAGAGAATGTAGGGTGATATTTGAATAGTAATGTTTAGGGCACAAAACCTAGGAGACTAATTGGGGTACAGGAAGTTTGGGCCTTTGGATTTTCTATCGGGCTAAAATAAGTAAATTCAGATTTGGACTCGATTGATTGGACTTAATGAATTGGGCTAAGAATTAAAATTCAAGGTGTTGGACTTATATAATTGGGCTTTAAAAATTGGGCTTATGTAATTGGACTTGAATTTAATAATAATTGGATTTAAATAAAATAAATCCGAATTGAAATAAAAATAATTATTCAATATTCGATTCGATTCGAAATAATTTAAATTCATATTTATAACGGCTAGACGAACGCGTTTCTCTAGAGAATTAGGGTTACGTTTTAGCGACACGTTTTTCGAGAAAATTAATTTATAAAATTTCAAAGTTCGCGGTCGCTACAACCTTACCCCCTTAAAATAATTTCGTCCTTCAAATTTATACTTACTTGATCTAATATATCTGGATACTTAGCCAGAATCTCTTCCTCTTTCTCCCAGGTAGCTTCATCGCTATCCTGTCTACCCCATTGGACTTTGACTAAAGGAATCTCTTTGTTTCTTAAGACATGGACTTTTCTTTCTATAATGCGCATAGGTGTTTCCTCATAGGACAGATTCCTCTGAATCGAAATAGTCTGAAAATTTACCACGTGACTTGGATCGTGGATATACTTTCTCAATAGGGAAACGTGAAAAACGTTGTGTACGGCCGATAGCTCGGGCGGCAACGCCAAACGATAAGCAACGTTACCCACTTTCTCTAATATCTCGAATGGTCCGATAAAACGAGGTCTTAACTTCCCTCTCTTGCCGAAGCGAATAGTTCCTTTCATAGGAGCTACTTTCAAGAATACTTTCTCTCCAATTTCAAATTCTAAGTCTTTTCTCCTTTGATCGGCATAGCTTTTCTGTCTATCTTGAGCGGCTTTGATCCGTAGTCTGATCTTATCAATAGCCTCAACTGTCCTTTCAACCAATTCTGGACCTAAAATTCTTCTCTCGCCTACTTCATCCCAATAGACTGGTGATCGACATCGTCGTCCATAAAGTGCCTCATATGGTGCCATTCCAATAGTAGCCTGAAACTATTATTGTAGGCAAATTCCACTAATGGGAGGTGAGTCTCCCAATTACCACTCAAATCTAGTACGCAAGCTCTAAGCATATCTTCTCGTGTCTGAATAGTGCGTTCAGACTGTCCATCGGTCTGGGGATGATAAGCAGTACTAAAATTTAATTTAGTACCCATCGCTACTTGTAAACTCTTCCAGAATCTTGATGTAAATCTCGGGTCTCTATCTGATACAATGGAAGCTGGTACTCCATGAAGTCGAACAATCTCTCTAACATACAACTGGGATAACTGATCCACATTGAGAGTCATTCTGATTGGTAGGAAATGAGCTGACTTCGTAAGTCGATCTACGATAACCCAAATAGCGTCATGTCCTTTCATTGATTTCGGTAACCCTGTTACGAAATCCATGGAAATTTTCTCCCATTTCTATTCTGGTATATCCAAGGGATTTAACAATCCTGATGGTCTCTGATGTTCAGCCTTTACTTGCTGACACGTCATGCATCGAGAGACAAACTTTGCAATACAACCCTTCATGTTTCTCCACCAAAAGGTATTGCGCAAATCACGATACATCTTTGTCCCTCCTGGGTGGCACGCATATGGTGCTGAATGAGCTTCTGTCAAGATCTCATTCTGGATATGTTCATCCTTTGGTACACATAGACGTCCTCTGAATATAAGTGCCTTATCAGAGGCAATCTCGAAACCTATTCTCTTGCCAGTTCCAACTTCGGATCTGATCTTTTCCAAGAATTTATCCCCAGTTTGAGCTGTTATAATCCGACCTCTCAAGTCTGGTTTAACGCTCAGGTTTGCCAATCTAGAAGATCTTTGGACTGATGGGGTTCGCACTTCGATTCTTAGATTTCTCAAATCTCGAATCAACTGATCTTGCGTCGTTCCTAAAGCTGATAACTGTCCGGCGTCTTTTCTGCTCAAAGCGTCGGCAACCTTATTTGCTTTACCTGGGTGGTAAAGAATGGTACAGTCATAGTCCTTTACCAGCTCTAGCCATCGTCGTTGTCTCATGTTTAGTTCCTTCTGAGTGAAGAAATACTTGAGACTCTTGTGATCGGTGTAAATCTCACATTTACTCCCGTACAGATAGTGTCTCCAAATCTTAAGAGCGTGCACAACAGCTGCGAGCTCTAAATCATGTGTCGGGTAATTCTTCTCATGTGGCTTCAACTGTCTTGAAGCATATGCTATCACTTTGCCATTCTGCATCAAAACACAACCTAAACCATGTTTGGATGCATCGCTGTAAATAACGAAACCTTCAGATCCATCTGGTATAGTCAGCACTGGTGCTGAGACAAGTCTGTCCTTAAGTTTCTGAAAGCTTTGTTCTCATTGTTCTGTCCACTGAAATTTAACTCCCTTCCTGGTCAACTGAGTCATAGAACCTGCTATTTTAGAAAAACCCTCTATGAATCGCCGATAATATCCAGATAATCCAAGAAAGCTTCTCACATCTCCAACATTTGCAGGTGTTGGCCAATTCGTTACAGTTTCAACTTTAGAGGGATCAACCTCGATACCTTTAGCTGTAACAATATGACCCAAGAAACCTACTCTTTCAAGCCAAAATTCACATTTCTTGAACTTGGCGTACAACTTTTCTGCTCTCAGCGTTTCCAACACAATCCTCAAATGTTCTTCATGTTGTGCAGAATTTCTGGAGTAGATCAGTATATCATCGATAAAAACAATAACGAATTTATCAAGATACTGATGGAAAACTCGGTTCATCAAATCCATAAATATTGCAGGTGCGTTCGTAAGACCGAACGGCATCACTGTGAACTCATAATGTCCATATCGTGTCCTGAACGCTGTCTTTGGTACGTCAGCTGGCGAAACCTTTAGCTGATGGTACCCAGATCTCAAATCAATCTTCAAGAAGATTGCAGTACCTTTCAACTGATCGAATAAGTCTTCGATTCTGGGTAGGGGATACTTATTCCTTATCGTCAACTTGTTAAGTTCTCGATAGTCGATACACATCCTCATGCTTTCGTCCTTCTTCTTTACAAACAGCACAGGTGCTCCCCACGGAGATACACTTGGCCCGATAAAACCCTTCTCTAGCAATTCCTCTAATTGCACCTTCAGTTCTTGCAACTCCTTTGGTGCCATGCGGTATGGAACTTTAGAAACAGGGGCAGCTCCTGGTACCAAATCGATGGAAAATTCCACTTGCCTATCTGGCGGAGTGCCGGGTAGATCGTCTGGAAAAACGTCACCATATTCACATACTACTGGTACTGAATCCAGAGTAATCTCATCTACGGGTTTGTCTTGAAGACTAACCAAATAGCCATGACAACTATCCTTGGCTAATAGCTTCTCTGCTTGTAAAGCCGAAATCAGGCGAGGAAGTGCCTTAATCCTCGTCCCATAAAATCTGAATACTTCTTCACCGTCTTTACGAAAAATAACCTCCTTCTCGTGGCACATAATTGCGGCACGGTTGGTGCTGAGCCAATCCATACCTAGAATAATATCGAAATCTTTCATTCGGATAATATTCAGGTCTGCCTCCAAAACTTGACCGTCAAAATCGATTTGTACTGCCTTGACTATCTTATTAGTATCGAGGGTTTCTCCTAACTGCAAACTAACTTCAAGGGTACTACCAGTCTCTATGCCTATTAGGTTCAGTCTTTCTAAGCATGCATCGGATATAAATGAATGTGTGGCTCCCGAGTCTATCAGAACATATACAGGTATCCCAGAAATAGATAGTATACCTGATATCATATTATCATGCTTAATATGGGAAGGAAAATACGGTATGGAAAGCAATTAAGACATGTACAAGGGTACTAGGATAACTAGTATACCTGCAATCACGTCGGAGTCCTGGGCTGCATCCATAGCGAATACCCTGGCTGTCCCCTTCCGGTTCGCACAGGTTCATCTTCGATTGGAACCACTGGGCGGGCTGCGCACGACGATCCGTTGCAAAGTGACTGTTGGCCACACTTATAGCAGACTCCCTACCCAAACAGGCAGTCTCCCGTGTGCATCCTCTGGCACTTAGGGCAGGGAGAACTGACATTGGGCAGCTGTCTCCCTGTTGGCCCTGGATTGGGCCTCTTGACGAACGTGGTTTTACGTTGCAGTTGCAGTTGCGGCTCAGACCTTGCCACTTTCTCTTGCCCAGGTTTCTCTGCTCATACTGAGGTCCCTGGCTTACCGTCCTCCCACCGGCATAGGCTACTGCTTGAGCCTTTTTTACTACTTCCCGGTAGGTTGGCAGCTCATGTGAACTGACGATTTGTCGGACATCGGAGCGTAGACCTCTCTCAAATCTGCGGGCCTTTTTGAACTCCGTCTCCACCAGATGTGGAGCATAACGTGATAGCTCTTCAAACCTCCTTTCATACTCGACTATATCCATATCTCCTTGCACTAGTCGTAGAAATTCGGCCTCCTTGTGATCTCGAAGAGCTTGTGGGAAAAACTTGTCCCTGATCTCTTCCTTGAAATCATCCCAAGTTAGGGCTGCCTGTTGTTCCTCGCTTCTCGTGTGGGATGCAGATTCCCACCAAAAACCAGCTCTTCCAATCAACATGAACTCAGCACATCCCACTTTCTTGAATTCCGGGCAGGCTATGTGCTTAAAAAAATTTTCAATGGCCTGGAGCCATTCTTCCACTGCCAGTGGCCCATTTCCGCCGTCAAACGTAGGCGGACTGTACCTTCTGAATTGTTCGATCACTGGAACAATAGGGTTGGGGTTTCTTGTCACGAAATCTGTCTCATTTCCTGCACTGCCTTGAGTAATTCCCTGATAACGTCGGCTTGGTTCGGTGGTGCCATAACCTTCATAAATTTAAAGGCAGTTTGTAATAGTTGACTAGGAGTACTAACAACGCGAACAATAAGAATATCTCGTAAGACGGAAATTAAGTTTCAAATTTCATTTCATTCATAATTCAACTTCTTTTCATGTAGGTACATCGGGTGGTGTGTATGCCAACATTTGATTAAGACAAAATGTTAATCCTACTCTAACTCCTATCATCTATTCTCCTTCGGTCACGCATGATTCGGCGTCCGAGAATTCTCTCAACGCTGGATCAGCGTCTTCCTCTGGTTCTTCTTCTTCGGGGTCTTCTTCGGGATCTTCTTCTTCCTCTGGGTCTTCCTCGGGATCTTCTTCCTCTTCTGGGTCTTCCTCGGGATCTTCTTCCTCTTCTGGTTCCTCCTCGGGATTGCCCTCGGGTGCTAACTCATCTTCTTGCACCTGTTCAGGCTCAGGCATTGGCTCATGTTCTGGCTCCCCTTCAGGTACAACCCCAAAGCGGTGCTCAGAATACATGGGCCAATATGCCACAAATCTCAAGCAGAATGCGTCATAATCCATATCCACGTTAGGTGACGTGAGAGCATCCATGTATATGCTACGAGCTACTTCCGCATAGTCGCCTCGGAAAGTCGAGAGTAGGTGATGAATCGACTGGCAATTACAGGTCACGTAGCCATGTTGTATGGCCCGTTCCCGTACGACATTCAACTGCTCTATGTGTTGGGCAATTGTCCAATCAAGTCTAGGCCTGAAGCGGTCGTAGTCTCTAACAGCTTGTTCTACGTCGCTGGGTGCATTTCTACGAATGGGCACCATGTCCTAAACCAATTATGCAAAGTCCAATTAAGTGGGGTTATTCATCTCTTCTTAGTTAAAATTTACGAGGACGTAAAAATTATTTCCAATTATGCTCAAACTCGTCTTTCTTTTCTTTTCTTTCTTTCTTTCTAATTCGGATACACTTTATTTCTCTTTCTTCTAAGTCTCGTAATTCGTAAAACAGTATCCGAAATAACATAACAGTAAACTTCAATAACTTCTTTACCTTCGGAGTCGACGGATTGAATGGTAGCAGTGGCAACTTTCATTAATGATAATTAAACAATTTAGAACGTCTTTTTGAAAAATTTTATTTTTTTTTTTTTGAAAATTTTGCCAGTCTACAGAAACACAGACTAGCTCTGATACCAAGCTGTAGCGCCCCGAGTTCTGTTAACCCGGATTGCCACGTCATCGTCTTTTGCCCTAATTTTGTCAATCAATTTTGCGGAAATAACCTAATTTATAAAATCACATTTTGCAATTGAAAACTACTTCGGCAATTAAAATACATTGGATAATTGTTCAAAATTTAAATATCGTGTTTTTGGAATAGCGGAAACGAAAGTACGTTAACAGTGTTTCAATACATAAATTTGAAATATTAATAATTTCGATAATCAAATTTTATGCCACCACTGCCGGATCAATCACGATCGCCTCCGAAGTCTGCAAATATTGTTAAAAATAGCAGAATGAGTATTTCGAAGAAATACTCAGTAGACTCATCGCCGATAATTAATTTACAGAATAATTGAAAACACACTCATGCAATATACAATGTGATATCATCTTTGGTTCATTTTCTTGAAATCATAGGCTCTTTAAAAACATGGGCTGTAGGTAGTCTTTCTTTCTTGTGCGGATGAAGCACATAAGTTATGCATAACATTCTTTCTTATCTCATAAGAGATTCTTTCTTTCTTTCTTTCTTTCTCATGCAATTAAGCATATAAGTTATGGCAAGCATAACAATATCATATATCGCATATGACACATTCTCATCCTATGCATAAAGCATATAAATCACGTAATTCACATAAAGCATGCAATTATAATTTAAACTAATTAATGGTGGCGAGTCTACCTCAATTGTTTCGAGTTGCGTGAAAAGTGAGCGGGAAAATGACTTCAAGTTCCTAATTGCTCGTACGTATCGTCTAGCCAAAAATAGAAATAAGTTTGAATTAGTATTTCGAACTTTAAAGTTTTAAAGTGTTGAAATTAAGTTTAAGGGCTTAATTGAAAATTTTTGAAATTGAAATAAGTGACTTAAATGATAAAATAAAGTTTAGGGCTAAATTGGATGTTTATTAAATCTGAAAATAAGAGTTTAAGGGCTAAAATAGTAATTTTTAAAAGTTAGGGACTAAGCTGTAATTATAATAAAACTGAAAATAAAAGCTGAAAACTAAAATAATAATGTTTAATAGTTTAAGGACTAATCTGTAAATATTTTAAAGCTGAAAATAAAACTAAAGGCTGAAATAATAATTTCTATACATTAGGGACTCAATTGTAAATATAATAAAGCTGAAATAAAATTTAAAAGCTGAATTAAATAACTTATATAAGTTTAAGGTCTAAACTGTAAATAAAATAAAGTTGAAAATATAACTTCAATGGCTGAAATAATAACTTATATAAACTAGGGGCTAACTTGAATAACCTTTAAACTGAAATCATCAAAGTTAAAAGTTAAAATCAAAGCATTTAAAACCTAGGGACTAAAATAATATAACTTAAAACTTGGGGCTAAAATTTATCATTTGGAATAAATATATACCTAAACTAATCTAACTAAACTAAAACAAAACAAAACAAAACTTTTAAAAACAAAATAAAATAAAACATAATCAACATCTCTCTCTCATTAGAGAGAGAGAGTCCCACCGGGAAGGGGGAAAGGGGCGAAGCCCCTTCCTCGAATCTCGCCACCACCGACCGGCGGTGGTGGCGCCGATCATAGGGGGTGGTGATTGGGGGTCTATTTTGAGCTTTGGGCGCGAAAATGGAGGTTAACCGAGGCTTGGAGGCTCGGATTTCATTCGGGTTCCTTTGGTTTCTTTGGTGACAATCGAGCTCGGGAAAGGCTAGGGAAACCAGGTAAGTTCATGGGTAGCTTATTTAGGGTTTCTATTTCATGATTTGGTGATGGTTTTGGTTTCGGTTTTGGTGGTGGTTCGTGGGTTTATGTTCTCGGTTGGGGCTCGACTTTTGGTGTTTGAAGTCTCGGGTTTGGGAGATGTTTTTGGGTATCTTGATTTCTTTCTTAGATGAAATGGTGGTTTGGTGTTTTCTTGGAGGCGGTTTGAGGTGCAGGAGTGGCGGGTTTCGGTGTGCTTTGCCACAGGTGGTTCGAATGGTGTTGTGTTGGGCAGCTGGTGATTCGAGTTGGGTTTTTGACTGGTGGTTTTGCTCTCGGTTTGGAGTTGATGTTGGGTTGGGGTGACTGCATTGTTGAGTTCTTAGGCTCTGCAGTTGGAGCTTGGTGATTTCCTGTTGATCTCGGTTTCATGGGGTTTTGGTGCAGTGAGTTGGAGTGCAGTTTTTGTGTTGTTACTTGGGGGTGAAAAATGGTGACTGAAATGTGGTCGAATGGCTGCAGCTTCTTGTTGGTGGTTCTGAGCAGTGAGTTGGTGATTGCATTGTATTGATGATTACACTGTTGGTCTCGTGAGTTTGGGCAGAGAAGGTGTTGATGGTTTTCTGCTGGAGCTTCAAAAATGGTGGTGCAGTGATGGTTGGTGAAATGGCTGCATTGTGCAGTGACTGGGGTGTTGAGGTTGCCAACTTGGGGAGCTCACTGTTGATGCTAGAAATGGTTATTCTAGTATCAATGGTGACCCAAGTGAAATGGAGCTGAGAGTGTGAGGGAGAGAAGAGAGATTCTTACCAAATGAATTTGGTTGCGTGAATGTGGAAAATGAAGAGAATGTAGGGTGATATTTGAATAGTAATGTTTAGGCACAAAACCTAGGAGACTAATTGGGCTGGGAAGTTTGGGCCTTTGGATTTTCTATCGGGCTAAAATAAGTAAATTCAGATTTGGACTCGATTGATTGGACTTAATGAATTGGGCTAAGAATTAAAATTCAAGGTGTTGGACTTATATAATTGGGCTTTAAAAATTGGGCTTATGTAATTGGACTTGAATTTAATAATAATTGGATTTAAATAAAATAAATCCGAATTGAAATAAAAATAATTATTCAATATTCGATTCGATTCGAAATAATTTAAATTCATATTTATAACGGCTAGACGAACGCGTTTCTCTAGAGAATTAGGGTTACGTTTTAGCGACACGTTTTTCGAGAAAATTAATTTATAAAATTTAAAAGTTCGCGGTCGCTACAAACAACCTCCTAGACTTTTTGCTCCTAATGTACTTCCTGAAATTAAGAAAGAGATAGAATGATTATTAAAAGCAGGCTTTATTAGAACAGCCAAATATGTTGAGGGGTTGTCCAATATCGTGCTGTACTAAAAAAGAATGATAAATTAAGGGTGTGCATAGACATTCGTCAGCCAGACATTCGTCAGCCAGACGCTCGATCAAGAGGTTAGTGATAAATTAATTGATTTATTAAAGGAATATAAGGATTTTTTGCTTGGAAATATGAACATATGTCTGGTTTAGATAGAAATTTGATGGAACATAGATTGCCAACCAAGCCAAATTTTAAACCTCATAAACAACCTCCTAGACGTTTTGCTCCTAATGTACTTCCTGAAATTAAGATAGAGATAGAGTGATTATTAAAAGCAGGCTTTATTAGAACAGCCAAATATGTTGAGGGGTTGTCCAATATCGTGCTGTACTAAAAAAGAATGATAAATTAAGGGTGTGCATAGACATTCGTCAGCCAGACATTTGTCAGCCAGACGCTCGATCAAGAGGTTAGTGATAAATTAATCGATTTATTAAAGGAATATAAGGATTTTTTGCTTGGAAATATGAGCATATGTCTGGTTTAGATAGAAATTTGATGGAACATAGATTGCCAACCAAGCCAAATTTTAAACCTCATAAACAACCTCCTAGGCGTTTTGCTCCTAATGTACTTCCTGAAATTAAGAAAGAGATAGAGTGATTATTAAAAGCAGGCTTTATTAGAACAGCCAAATATGTTGAGGGGTTGTCCAATATCGTGCTGTACTAAAAAAGAATGATAAATTAAAGGTGTGCATAGACTTTAGTAACCTAAACATAGCCACGCCCAAAGATGAATATCCAATGCCTACGGTAGATTCTTTAGTAGATTCGACTGCCAGACATGTAATATATTTCTTCTTGGACGGGTATTCAAGATACAATCAAATTTATATAGTTGAGGAAGATATACACAAAATTGCCTTTAGATGCCCTGGATCTCTAGGATGTTTTGAATGGGTAGTTATGCCTTTCGGCCTGAAAAATGCAGGAGCGACTTATCGAGGGGCAATGAACTTGATTTTTCATGATATGATAGACAATTTTGTTGAGGTGTATGTAGATAATATAGTGTTCAAATATATTAAAGAAGAAGACCATTTTGAACAATTGAGATGTTCACTTGAGCAAATGAGACAATATAAACTAAAATTGAATCCCTTGAAATGTGTATTTGGTGTTAATGTAGGAAATTTCCTTGGTTTCCTAGTACACAAAAGGGGATTGAACTTGATAAAAATAAAGCGAATGCCATTTTAGAGGCCAAACCACCTAGTAATAAAAAAGAATTGCAAAGGTTTCTATGCCAAGTAAACTTTTTAAGACGCTTTATTTCTAACTGTGCATGGCGAATTAAAGCTTTTCCGCCGCTTTTAAAGCTGAAAAATCAGGACGGATTCGTCTGGAAAGAAGAGCATCAAAAGGTTTTTGAAAGCCTAAATACATATTTATCAAGACCACCAGTGACAGTGTCAGTAATTCAAGGACGACTGATGAAAGTGTATATATCGGTTGAATAAGAATCAATAGTTGGAATGGTCTCGCACAAGAAGACCAATTTGGTGAAGAAAGTGTGATTTACTACTTGAGTAGAAGATTAACAAAATGTGAATGTAATTACTCTACCATTGAAAAATTATGTCTTGCATTGTATTTCACGTGTACGAAATTAAGAGCTTATTTACGGCCCGTAACCGTTTATTTGATTTCTAAAGTGAATTTGGTTAAGTATATGTTCTCTCACCCTATTTTACACCAAATGGTAGGCATTTGGACTTTAGCGTTATCATAATTTGAAATACAATACATACCCTAAAAGGTAATAAAAAATCAAGCTTTGGCTAACTTTCTAGCCTATCATCCATGCCTTGACATGTCTAAAAAAATTGAATTAGAAATCGATTCATTCGAATTAAAACATTGGGTTTTATATTTCGATAGGTCAAAGACCTCTAAAGGTGCAAGAGTAGGAGTAGCATTGATAAATTCTTTAGGGATTTGTTACAAGTTCTCATTCACTTTGGATAGGATGTGTACCAACAATCAAGCCGAATATAAAGCCTTAATCGTGTGTTTAGAATTAATGATAGATATTGAGATAAAGAATGTGATTGTTAGGGACGATTCTCAATTGGTAATTCACCAATTGATTGGTGATTTTAAGTGCCAAAGTGATTTCATTATAAATCAATATGAAATCGCTCAAGAATTGTTGGAAGAATTCGATCGAATAGAGCTTCAATGTATCAATATGATATATAATGACATAGCAAATGAGTTGGCCCAGATGGCCTTGGGGTATTCAAAGGCTTTAAATTGGGAATCTACTTATGAATATGGAGTAATATTGCCCGTAGTCCAAAGAAGGGCGAGAAGGATTGAAATTCACTGCATACAAGATGAAGATGCAATAGATTGGAGGACAGAGATTAAAAGGTTCCTTAAAGAACCTAATAAAAGAGGTGATAAAAAAATAAAGTTGCGTTTGCTAAACTATACATCGATAGATGAAGAGTTGTTTAAGAAACGCTCTGATGGTATATTACTGAAATGTGTAAGTTTGCAAGAAGCCAGAACGAACATGGCTGAGGTGATGAAGGGATATGTGGAGCTCATCAAGTCGGCCAAAAGATGAGATGGTTGATTATTAGGAGTGAATATTTCTAGCTCAGGATGGGAGAATCATGTGCTCAACATGCGAAGAGTTGTTTAGCATGCCAAAAGCATGGTCCGATACAAAGAGCGCCAGCAAGAGAGATGGCACCCATTATCAAACCCTGACCATTCAAAGGTTAGACGATAGACTTGATAGGGAAGATTTATCTCCATTTGTCCAAGCAACATACCTTTGTTATAGTGGCAACTAATTTTTTCACTAAGTGGGTAGAAGCGATACATTTAAAGGAGATCACCCAAAAGAGTGTCATAGAATTTATCCGTGATCATATTATTTATAGATTTGGGATTCCACAAACTTTGATGGTAGATCACGGAACTTCTTTGAATGGAGATCAAGTGAAGGAATTCTTGAGCGAATTTGGAGTTAAGTTAGTAAACTCCACACCGTACTTGCTCAATCCAACGGCCATGCAGAATCTTCTAAGAAGATTCTAAAAAATATCATAAGGAAAATAATAGATGAAAACGCCAAAAATTGGCACGAATGTTTAAACAAGACATTATGGGCTTATAGGAGGTCACCTCGGTCAAGTACCAAAGTTACTCATTTCCAACTTACTTATGGACAGGAGGCTGTTTTGCCTATGGAAATCAATGTGCAATCAATCAGAGTGTGTTTACAACATAAGTTAAGTGATGGTGAGTACACCGAATCACTAGTTCAAAACTTATTGGAGTTGGACGAATTAAAATTGGATGTCCTAGATAGATTGCAAGTTCAAAAACAAAGAATGGCTAAGTTCTATAATAAGAAAGTTATAACCAAGTCCTTTAGTTTGGGCGAATTGGTTTGGAAAATAATACTCCATTTGGATAGCAAGGATCCAAAGTATGGCAAATGGTCGCCCAATTGGGAAGGGCCATATAAAGTAAATAGTGCGTTGTCTAATGGAGCCTATCATTTAGAAGATTTAGATGGCACCAACCACATGAGATTCATTAATGGCAAATACTTAAAAAAATATGTTCATTCCTTATGGGAAAGTGAACAAATAAAAACATAATCAATATGAGCGATTGTAAATGAATAAAACAAGAACGAAATACGTTCAAATAATTTCTTTCATTATCAAATATTCTTTACAAATTGTGAAAAAAAATACTAAAAGCTCTATAAGCTACAATTGAGAGCAGACTATTTCCTCGGTTGATCGCCAAGTAAGAGGGTGAACTGGCCTTGATCGCCATCCTGAAGGCACTGTTGTAAGGGCAGGCAGAGAGGTTAAGAAACACTCTCAACAAGCAAAAGGAATAAAAGTACCCTCAAATCGCCTGCCTAATTGCATTGCTGCAATAACAGGCAAGGAGACTCAGAAACATTCTCAGCAGACGAATTAAACAAACTAGATTTATGCAAAATGCTTAATCTTCACTATAATCTGCTGACACATACCTTTAGTTACTATACCATTTTTTTCCTAATCCCCACATCAACAAATGAATATTGCTTTCAAAAATGCTTAATCTTCACTATTAGTATAACATATCGTCTACTTCCCCAGCAAAGAGAAACTTATTAAATTCTTTCAGATTATGTCTAGAGTCTTTCTGTTATTGGAAACCTAATTGTTTCTTCTGATTCCTATATAAGTTAATTCTCTATATCACCTATGTATATCTTGTATTAAGAAGTTGAATGCAGTATCGAAAAGAGTGGAATAAATATAAGAAAATAATTCCCAGCCTCTTCCTTCACCAGAGAAGTAAACTTCCCTATTTCTGTACTAGTTCTCTACTTATAACAGAGAAGCAAACATCAGGGGCAGCCCTAACTATAGGCAGCTGCCATAATATTAATGCTTTATATATCAATGGTCTCTAGGGAAGGCCTGGTAAACATATACTGCAGCTATAGAAGTTCTATAGTAAAACAAATGACACAAGTGTTTGCAACTGTATCAGAACAACAAAATAGAGGTTAAATAATCTTACATATACTCCTTGCGACTTGTTTTCAACGAAATCTCCTAGCCCCTTGTTTCTTATGTGTGTACGTTTTTATAAGTCTGAAGCATGTGGTGACTTTCTAGTTTTCTCACGCTGTAATATGGAAAAAGATTTAGTAAAATGATCAAAGTAAAATAAAATGGTCAATAATGAATAAAGGAACTTGGATCAAAGAAATATTTGATTCCGACCAAGCCAGATACTTCTATAAAGTTTGATCTTACATACCATCCTCTTTGAGTGCAAGGCAAATGGTACTGAACCTCCTGTATGCTTAGGTATGGATCCTGACTTCGTACTACATCGATTTTTCTTGCCTTTTTCTGATTTCTTTAACCATTTTTCATTATTCCAATATGTGTCAATGAGCTCATTCCAATGCTCTAGTTTCATCCAGTGTGGCCCATGTCCCTTCAAATCGATTATAGTTCGATTCTCTTCAGGTATACTACATTTTCTTTTTGCCTCTTCTCAAACTTCATTAAACATGCTCCTGATATTTACTTTTGATGACTCTTCCCAAATCTTTTTCACCTCCGATGTCCTTTTATTTGCCAGTTGTATTTGTCCTAATACAAATAACAGTCAATATATTAGTTGACACACAAATCTAAGGATGCAACACAAAATGAATACCCAAAGATACAAATTAAGCGGACAGCAAGTTACCTGAAATTTTTTAAACAATGAGTATTTAGTTAGTTGTGGTACCTTACGGAAAAAATAGAATGGCCCACCAAGATATACCTTCATATTATCAGTAATATCACATGGTGCAAAGGGAGTCACAAACCTACATATTAAAGACTTAGAGAAAAAAATTCAAATAACGGATTGCAAAGAAAAATCTCAAAATGAAAGAATGACTTAATTACTATGGACTAACACTAGCTATTCGCTCTTTACTTTTTAGTGAACATTTGACATGTAGGTAACAACAACCTTCTTTAACCCTAAAAAGCTCATTAATAGACAAACCTCAAACCCATACAACAGCCTTATCAAGCAGAACCAAAATTACTATCTAATCTCAACAATAACTTTGTCAAATGCTTGAGCCACATATGAATCTATTTTACATAGCAAATGATATTCTCATTTTATTATAATGTTAAACACTATGCAAATTTGAATGTTTGATATTCATCTATTTCAAAATTACTATTTTTTGAGGTATTTATGTGAAATCCACTTGATTATATACATATCAATACAACAACAAAATCTCTTAATACTACAATAACAATTAACATTCAACACAATCCAGTAGACCTCGTTCAATGACCCAAAAAAATGAGGTAAAAATGAAACAATAAACACCAACAAATGGGAAAAAATGTTGCTTATATACCTTCCTCCTTCTATTTCCAAGATGATACGACCATTCTCATCTACTCGGACCTGGGTGCCTTGGTTGGAACCTGTATTGCTTTCAGTAGATCCATTGTTCTCTTCCTCTGTAGAACGTGAATGCTCAAATCCAGTTTGTTCCCACGGAGGAAAATATTCTTCTTCTTCATCTTGCAATCTACGAATTCTTGGCATTGAGTGTCATCTTACTATAGGCATATTGTATGCAACAAATTTGGGTTCGATATTGATGCGAAAAAAATTAGAAATTAAAGGGAAGTGGTGAAATTTGGGGAAAATATAGACATTAATAGTTTAACATATATAGAACCCTAATAGGAGGAAAGTGGTAAATTTTGTAGAGGGAATCCAGTGAAAATTTGAAAAGGAATTTGGGAAGAAAGAATGGCGTGAGAATTTGTTTCAGTGTGAATTTGGGTCGGTCGTTTTTCAGCTGATTGGATCCAATCAGTATTCAGTCGATTGTTTTCCAGCTGAATGGACTGTATAGCAAAAGTCTAGTATTTTATTTTATCTATGTTTTTTTAACTTTTTAATATTATAAAAAAATTATTAATCTTAGGTCCAAAACTATTTTACCGAAAAAATTTAAAATAAATAAATAATAAGAACTTAAAGTTTGAAAAATGTTTGCCACAAATTTCTTAAGAAGGGTTTATAACCTTTTCAATTAGATCCAATACAACACTAATATTATAAAAAAAAACATCATTTTCCTCGTCAAAATGGATTACAACTATGATAGGTCAAAATGAAAACAAAACAATAGCGTTTTTGGAGCGTCGGGATCATAACAAGTGATTCGAATGTGATTCAACTTCAAATGGCTCTAAAAATTGCAAACGGTGTCAGAATGACTATTATAACATGTTTTCAGAATCATCTCGACGAGCCCTACATGACTCATTGCTATGCCGTGACAACGATGGACCACATAAAAGGAGGAGTAGAATCACGGGATATCCGTACCTCGAAAAAAATCGCACACTGCCTCCACGACATCCTTACCCATTATATCCCAACAAGATTTATAGAATCCCAAGCCAAATCCATCAGGACCAGGGCTACTGTCCATTGGGATAGAAAAAAATACATCTTTGACCTCCTGGGAGTAGGCAACCTCCCAATTTCCTCGTTCTCTACCTCTGAAATGGTATGTTGAATCTAGGCTGATAGGTCTGGTTGGTCTCTCCTGGGTTTAGCTCTTAAGAAATTTTGAAAATAATCAACCGCTGCGTGATGGATCGTCTCATGATTATCAAGCACCGTACCATCCCTTAGTCTCATCTTCTTGACACTGTAAGAGGTCCTGCCAGTAAACTGCTTAAAAAACTGATGACAAACTTCACCTTTCTCAATCCAACTCTTCTAACTCTTTTTCGACCCGCTGAATCTGTTCCTGTGTCCACCCAAACACCTCTTTGTTCCATATACGTAGTGCAGTTCTCAACCTTTTTAGTTTTCCAGCTGGCACCATAGACCACTTTCATCTGAGTTCCCTTCCCATATCTTTAGCACACAATCCTTAAAGCTCACATGTGTAGTCTACATTTGTTGGAATTGAAACGGTGTAGGGCCATAACCAGCCATATGAGACTGCAGCCATATCAACATTTGTGCATGGTCCGACGTAGTACGAGCTAAATATCTCATATGAAGATTTGGAAAATTCTCCAAGCAATTAGAATCAAGCAATAATCTATCCAATTTTGCCTAACTCTTACTCCAGCCTGTTTGACCATTACACCAGGAAAAAAAATTTCCCACCATCTGGCGGTATTTCCGTCAACCCACAATTATTGATAAACAGATTGAAGTCCTCCATAGCACCCATTGGTCGAGGACGGCCTCCATGCCTTTCTAAATTATTTATGATACTATTAAAATCTCCAACCACTACCTAGGGAACTTGTGAATGATTCACCTCTTCTAAATATGACCAAAGCAATCTTCTTTCTGCAGCAATGTGTTTCGCGTAAATAAAAGAAACCAGCATCTGGTAAGTACCTTCTGTCACCAGAGAAGTGATATGTTGGTTACTTTTACTTATTAAATTAAAATGTACTTCATGATCCCACATGATCCAAAGTTTTCCTTCCATATCACTGTTTGATAAGCAAAAATTAAAGTTTAGTTTCCTCTGTAAAACGACCATTCTATCTGCCGTTTGCCAAGGCTCCGCTATCGCTACTATTTTCGATTTATGCCTTCTCACCAACTTTCGTAACCTGCGTGTCAGGTCCCTATACCTTGCACGTTCCAAAGAGATAGTTACAACTCATAGATTGAGTCTAGAGGGTCTGCTTGGAACCCTGGAAGAGCTTCTAACCTTATGAACTATTTTCATGTGGTGTCCTTTGGCCCTCCGTTCAGAGTCTGAAATGCAATCACGAATATTTCGCAATTTCTCCACCATTCCTTCAACCTCTTTATCAGACAATGTCATAACTTCATCTACACTACCATGATCCCTAGAGTCCTCTTGTAATTCATCAGCATTTTCTTTGACCCCTTGATCTTCTTCTGTCATTAACATAATATGCGTGGCCATTACATTTGTTTGTTCGTTATCCTCGATCGTGGCCATAATATCTCCATTTAAGATCGTATCTCTGTCATCTATTTTTCCTTCTTCCCTTGCTTGCTCCCCATCTACCAAATAAACCCCACCTAAAGGTGCCACGTGAGTGCCTTCTCCAAGTTTAGCAATTTCGATCCCACAAGTCTTCGAAGCTACAGCTCTATCCTCATCCATATTTCTATCCCTCCCCAATTCAGTCTCCATTTTCTCCTTATCATTATCCACAATCATCTTTATTCCTCTACTACTTTCACCAACCTTTTCTGTTTTATCACTTCCCAGCTTATGGACTGTGCCAGTAAATACACTAGCATCCAACTTTATCAAAACTCGACCCACCTGCAAATATTGTTTTTCCATTTCCACACACTACCTACGTTGCTAGATTTTTTCCTCCACTCTTGTTTTTCCGAGCCAATAGTTACAATTTTCTTCCTTTTCTGCTTCTCATGAAATTGTTGACCCACTCGACAAAAAGTCTCTGTGTGACCTTGCCTTGTACATTTCTTACAATAAAAGCCAAATTTTCCATACTTAACATGTTCCAAAGGGTCGTCAAACCCACTGTGATCAGAAAACATTCTACTACATCAGCCAATAAATCAATCGTTACAGAGATATGAGCACTAGCGTGATCTATACCCAAGTATTGACCAAATCGTGTTGCTAGGATACGAAGGCAATCCTACCGGTAAAGATGCAATGGGAGTCCAGGTAGAAAATCCCATTGAGGAGCCATTGATGACTCCTTATAGAAATCAAAATCTGGAGTCCACTTGAAAAGCCTGAATGAAACAACAGCCACAAACCTACCTTCTCTCGCCCAGGCATGCAAGAAATCACCCTCCTTTTTCAAGTTTACCAAGATATGTGAAGACTAACCACATGAACCTCCCACAGCCCCCAAGTTTTAGCTATGGTTGCCCGAACCAGATCAATGTTTGGTCTAAAGGATAGGAATTTAAGAACTAAGGAAAATCCGAAATCCTCTACCAAACTCTTAACCTCTACATCCGTGAAGATAAAGCCCAGTTCTCCTTCAATCAACTCTGGTCTCCTCAGTTGCAGCGGCGGACTCGCCGGAATTGCCCCATCCACAGATTGTTTTATAGCCTCCAAGAAAGATCGTCCTTATTTAACCACGGTGGCTAGTAGATCCCATCGACGTCTCTCCCATTGTGCCCGTCGTTACCGAAAGGCCCATCCAGGGGGGGTGCCATCATTCCGACGGCAGCAAGAAAAACCCTAACTCAATCGCCCAAAATCACCTCTGTGATTTTCGCACAGGAGAGAAAGAGAGAGCGTTACTATGACCAAAATTAGTTCATGGATGCTTATATAGTTTCCTTTATGGTCAAATGATTTTTTAACCTCAAACATAATATAGGCCGAGCTTCATTTATGTTCCCTTTTGGTTTTCTTTTTGTTTTATCATTCTCCATATCCTTATTAAATTTATTTTTTGTTGTCTAGCCATTTATTTCCTTTCCTATTATTTTCTGATTAGGTGAAGATAATTTTATAACCTCAACAAAAGGCCACTTCATCCATTTCAATCTCATTAATATATTGGAGCAACTTATGACATAATTCCTATGTAGACAATTTTTTTGCACATTTTTCTGCCATGTATCATATAAAGAAGCATGATTTTTATTTCTATGTGAAAGGAATATGAATTTATAATAACAGAATTTGACACTAAACAAAATATTGTTCTGAAAATAAAGAGTTATATTTGTACATAATGCATACCTGTGAAGTATGAAGATCTAGGTATCTATTATAGAAGATATAGTGATTCTTGGTCTGTCACTGGATGAAGCACTCAATTCAACAGGTATGGAGAATTGGGCGACCTATGAAGTATGGAGATCTGGGTATCTATTATAGAAGCAACATTGATCTGACTTGTGGAAAGGATTTCGATTACCAGCGATGTGGATTGAGAAGTGATGGAGTGGTGGATTGAGAAAGTATGGTCTGGATTTTAAGAAGTTGTAATAAAATTATTTTCGATTTTGGTTTTTTTTCTAACGGATTTACTAACGGACCAACGATTTACCAATGGAATCCTTAACGGAATGTAGGGAGCCACTGATTCCGTTGGTAATTTATAATTTATTTTTTAGTAAGACGTAAGGGCTGCTGATAAAATCTTTATTAATATTAATTTTTATTTTAGAATTATTTTTATTCACTTCACCAATGGATTACCAACGAAAAATCACGCACGACTTATAAGGTTTCTAATTTCGTTGGTAAATCTTTCCTTTTTTATATAAATAAATAATAAGGGAAAATCGTTGGAAATTCGTCAGTATCACCGATGGAAAATTGGACGTTGGTATAATTCCATTGGTGATAGCGCACATTCTTGCAGTGAGAAGATAGTGGTGACAAGATAAGCGAATTGCAGAATTGCACGGTATAGAGAGAATTTTAAAATGCTTCTCAAATAATATATTTTAGAGCGAAATTTTGTTGATTTCTAAATTGGTTGATGGTGTGAGAGCAATTTTTTTTATATAAAAAAAAAAAAATACACGGGTACTAGGTTAGAAAATAATAGCTTCGCCATTCTAATTTTCTATAGAAAGTCGTATTTTCTCCAATAGCTTATTTCCAATTAAATTATAAAACCTATTGAGGCTTGAGCCAATGTGGCAGCACAAATAAAGAAGCTCCAACTCAACTTTTGGAAGACAAGTTAGCTCATCCATATGCCATAGTCACCCTTGCAAACATAATCATTGTTTTCTGTAACTCTATAACCCCACTTGACGTCATCACAACACAAGTAGCCAATCCAAGTAAGGAGGTGGCACGCAACAATAGTTGTACCATGATTTCAGCCAATAGCCAGCTAGTAATGATTACCCACCAACACAGCATAACCATGACTATTTTGGCCGACCCAATTAAGATTGTGTACACTCATGTTGACAGTCCCCTCACATTGGGGGTAAGACCCGAGATTTTTAAAATCGCGGGGCACACCCTCATGTGAGGGGACTGTCATGCCAAAGTGTACATCTAGCATTTCTCATTAGGATTCTCCAAAGTTTAGATAGTGGCACACATTTCAAGAACATCACTATAACTGAGGGATGTAGGGTGGCCACGTTGATGGTCGGAAGCTTATAAATACTAACATAATGGGGGAAGGTGATAGCCTAAGAATAACTAACCAAGAGAGGATGAATTAATTTTTAAAACTTTTTCAAAGAATTAATCTAAATTCAAACAAGTAAAGATTACAAAACGATAAGTAAAAGGGAGAGATGATGCAAACAAATAATTGTGGAGGTTTAATCCAAATCAATGATCTATGTCCTCTGTTACCAAGCTCTCCGACACGAGCAATGTCTTTTCACTATGTTGATTGACTTATGGTGCAATTCGATCCTTTACAACGCTTCTAGTGATTTACAAATAAGAAGCACCGATCCTTATACAATGTTGAGTTTTACGGGACCTTAACACGACCCACTATTGAGTTTTCACGGGATCTCAATATGACCCACGCGGTGACTTACAATAAGTAGCACCGATCCTTAAATAATGTTGATCTTTAAGGGACTTCAACACGGCCTACACTTTATCAAATTGATTTTACAATGGAATACATCTCTTGATAAATAATAGAAATAAGTTAAGTACTAAGAGATGCTAACACTTCAATGAATAGCAATAAATGATAGCTCAAGTGTTAGATGAAATTTTTTGATGAATATAATAATAGAAAATTAGATTCAATCAATCAAAATGTGTTCAATGAGAAGATGAAGAAGAAATCAATGTAATATAAATTCAAACACCTTCTCAAGATATATATATTTTTAATGAATAATTGTGACAAATTAAATAATAAGAGAGAAATGAGAAACTTTGATAAATATGATGATTTTAAAAGTTTGATTCAATCAATCAAAATTTTCAAAATGAAGTAGAAAAGTTTATGCAAGGTAAGTGCAAAAATCTTCTAAAAAAAAAAACAAAAAAAAAAAAAAGAAAATATATATATATATATATATATATATATATATATATATATATATATATATATATATATATATATATATAAAGATTGATATAAATAATTTAAGAATAAAAAGAAATGAAAAACTTTGATGAGAGAAGTAATTCAAAAAGTTTGATTCAACAATTAAATTTTTGTTATGAAAAATAAATGAAATAAATATAAAAATGTAAGCTCAAAGAAAGTTTTTCAGTTGTTTAATGAATGTAAAGTGAAGTAGTATTTATAGGAGTCAGAACGCCCAAAATTTTGACCAATCGGACGTTCGCCACTGAACCGGACGACTAAAATAGCCGTTGTGCGTTAGAAATCAGAACGGTTAAAAAAATTACTGCTGGCAAACTGGACGTCCGTTTGACTTTGTCTTTGACCCTTTTTTTTTTTTTTTAAGATTTGACTTTTTGAATGAGTGAGTAACATTGAAAAAAAAAAAAGTTTAAAATATCAAGTTGAAAATCTTTGAAAAATAAATTTTTTTATGCAAGTGTTTTTGTAAAATAATATTTTCATGCATAAAACGATTTTTGAGCTTTTATCATTTATTACTAAATATCAAAGTATTAGTACCTTTATATTTAAACTAAAAAGTCTAGTTTTTTATCTTGCTTCGAAATTTGCGTCTTAGACTTATTGTCTTGATCTTTCTTTGATGACATCTCTCATGCCCCAAAATTGAAAATAAACAATCACCCATCTCATTGATAATAGCCCTTGTTGTCTCTACGGCACAACAATTAACCAAGTCCTTCTGGATCTTTGGTGAAGTCATTTGATCATTTCCAGGAGCATTAGTGAATAATACCTCTTTAACTTCCTCACAACGAGCTGCATACCAGTCTAGTAGCTCAATTAGATTTCCTCTATTAAGAGACTCTTTGGATTCGTCGTGACCACGAAATGGCAATCCTTGCATCAAAAGGAATCTAGTACAATCTAGCACCGCAGTCAATCTCGTCCTATAACTTTTTTGTTGACTTTGACTTGAAATAACATAAGAGATACTCTGCTTTTGATTCATCAAATTGGTACACTTTGCAAAAGCTTGATTATGAGCACTATCAAAGAGACCGACATGATCTTTCAACGTCTGTTTGTGCTTCCAATCCCTAAAGCCGGTTTTAGTGAATATATGTCCACCCCCTTGACCCCCTCTATCGGGTTTGAACAAGTAGCAATGCAAACAATACGCCGCATCATTTTCTATACTGTACTCCAACCAATGAAATTCAGAGAACCACTCTTTCCGAAAACACCTATTATCATTCCCTATCTTTCTTCTTGGAAAGTTATGTCCATATGGTTGACAAGGACCTTTCTCCAAGTATGCCATCCTAACATCATCTCTGATATTGGGATCGTATGAGTCGATGGGGGGGCGTTTCCCTGGATCAGATATAAGATCATCCCCATTGAATTGAGATCGGGACTTCTTTGTGTTATTTAATAACTCTTGTGCTCGACTAGAATCAGTTGCGGGACTAGATGCACAACTAGATAAAGAAGATCCAGGTATGGACTTTCGTTTCGGTTGAAAAAATCGCTCCATAATCTGCAAAATGCCCCAATTTATTTTTCAATTAAAATTGATTAAAAAATAGTCTACACATAATTTAATTGAGCCCAACATTTTCTTCATTAATTCTTTTCACTTTCCCTAATTTTCTAAAAACCTAAATTACCAAAATCCCCAAAATTACCTAAAAACCTAAAATCCCCAATTTAAAACTACTCGGTCATAATTTCATATTATGATATAACAACCAAATTAACAACCAAATTAAAAAAAAAAATTAACAACCAAATTAACAAACAAATTAACAATTAATAACCAATTAACCATAAAAAACATAAACATAAATAACAACCAAGTAATTAATTCTACAAAATAAAAACATAAACTAGTAAAACTACTCACTTGACTTGAGCCCAATACCTTGACCCTTCTAATTTCTCTGACCGACAGTAGAGAGAGGGCCTAGAGGCGACTGGCGAGCTCGAGACCGCGAGGCGCGAGAGGCGAGAGACGGCGACTCAACTGGAGACTGGCGACTCGCGAGCAGGGACTGGACTTCGAAGCTGCTGCCCGTGCACCGGTGGTCTGCTGGAGGCTGGAGCTGGAACTTGGAGCGGCTGCAGCCACAGGTAAGCTTCGAATCTGCAGCGTGCTTCTTCTCTCTTTTGGTTTGGGTATGCTTCTTCAATTGGGTTTGGATTTTGGAAGATTGAATCAATTGGTGCTTGCTCTCTTTTGGTTTGGGTAAGCTTGGCCTTGGCTGCTTGGTTAATTGGTTTGGGTAGGCTTTTGAAGATTGGAGATTTGAGAATTTCGGATTTTTAATTTTTCATCATTTGGATTTTGAACCTTGTAGAAATGGGTTGGTTCAATTGGGCCTTATTGTTGAAAAATAATAGGCCCAAACTCAAAAAAAGGAAAAAAAAAAAAAAAAAAAATTTTCGCCTGATCTTCTCCTTCCGCCGGCTCTGCAATTCTTCCCGGCGGTCTTCAAGGTTCCGGCAGACCCAGCACGGGCGGCCGCGGGGGCTGGCCAGGTGCTGGGTCCGCCCTTGCTCGTGATATCTATGTTTGCTCAATAATGTGTACATTTCTCGGAAAGGGAAAAGTAGAATTTCATATGCCATTTTTAACATTTTTCATTAAAGTATGAATAGTAGACAATATTCTATTCTATCAACCAAAGAGAATTTTCATCAATAACAAAAAAAGAAGAAAAAGGGGGAAGTCAATTATCTCCCATAACACACCCCGTCCTAAACACCTACCTCCACAGCCAAATCACCAGTGTACCAATTGCAACCTGACTATTGCCATCACCACAACGTCCCATCCCACGACAAAATCACCACCACCCTCTGCAATCTGATCACTTAAGTGAACACCTCTCCTTACCACTGGTTCAAGCTTACGTTTCGCCTCCATTTGTTCAACACACATTTTCAACCACATATTTTCCTATAAAATAATATTACACGTAAATCAAATTTTTTATTTTTATTTTTTAACCATACAGTCTTGAACAAAAAACTATTCAAAAATATATTTTAGCCCAAAAATGGGGCTCAAACGAGGGCCAAATTTTAATAAGTTGGGATACACCTTGGAAACTAGTTTCCCCCTAGGAATTCTAAGTTGCTACAGTTCTGTGGGTGGTGATAAAATTCAAGCCATTTGGTCCACCAGCTGAAAGATAGTTAAATCCAACATTAAACTTCTATAAATCAAGTTAATTGTGAATCAAATCTATGCTTCGGAGATTTGAAGTATTGGAGAGTCATTCTGGTATAGGCCTTTAAGAAATTGTTGGCCAATCCGTGTTTCAGATCACATCATATCTCAAGCTTATAACTCTTTATTATACCCTCTTGCACTCGAAAGTCTCACTCAATCGTTGTACATGTTGAAAACTCATTCCAATTCACATATTTCATGGCAATATGCAAATCAGCCTAAAAGTGGCCGCGCAAATCATTCATCATAGCAGAAATGAAATAAAAATTTCACAAATCGTTCAAAATATTACGTAATAACATAGTAATCCGATCTCACAGTATTTCCACAAGAATGAAAATACATTTTATTTCACACAAAATAGAACAGCTAGCGAAACTCGAGCATAAATTCGATATGGTGGAACATGCTTTCTGACTAGCCTTTGGTGTACTCCATTTTAAGTAATCCTGCAAAGAAAAATATCACAACGTCAATAACGTGGTTCAATACAGTATCAGAACCAACAAAAATCCAGCTTAATGAAAATTGTACACGTGCCATAGTTTCGATAAAAAAATGAATTCAACTTGCAAATGAGTGTGAGTTGCAAGAATTTAGTAAATCAACGAGCATTATAGACGTAAATTCTTACTTGGTGCAATCAACACTTGGAGAGATGGGATAAGGCAAGGAGATGCCACAATTCCCTGGAAGAGATTTTGCAAGTTCAAGCTTAATATTTATGCTCTTCGCAGTATTCTTAAGGCAGGTACATGCGGTCTGCTTGTCAGCTGTGGATGTAGCACTGGATGCAAGATTTGATGCTCCGGCACAGCAGTCGGCCGGGGGCAATCCACTGCCACTTTTTAGGTAGTTAATACATGGTTTCAGATCTTTGACCACGTCGTTGCATGTAATCGCAGCATATGAAGAAGACGGTGCGAGTAAGAGATAAATCATAAAACTAGCAAGGAGAAGAACTGCTACCGGTGACGAAGATGCCATGGTTATGTTATAACTAAGGAGGTTGGAATAAGGGAAATAACTTGAAATGCTCTATCAGTTAAGTACTGAATTTATAGGGCATTTCATTAGTAGGGGTCACTGTTTCAAGAAAAAAATATAATAATATAATAAATGTATAATTTATAGATTGAGTGCAAGAAACAGACTAATGTGATTCAAAATTCGATTGCTTAGTGAATTGAATAATGAAAATGGTCAAAGTTCAGTGCAATTATAGGGCAGCTGTGCTACATAACTTGCAGCATTAGACATAAAGCTAAACCTTAATCCATTCATCTTTGACACTGGTAGCAGTTCTTCTACATAACTTACTACACTAAAACCTTATTCCATCACTGTTTGTTGAGTAAACGGTTGAACAAACATAGTATATCGAGACTATGGACGATCAGACAGAAAAGCAGCAAAAGCTTTGAACTTTGATAAGGTATCTTGTATGACGATTTAGACATTAGCCATGTGGTAAGAAGAAAAAAATGTAATAAAATTTGTTGATGAATGCATCTGTAAATAAATAATAGTTCTCACTTATCCATCACTCGATTATGTCTATTTATAATTTAAATTGTTTATAATTACTTTTGAAAAATGCTATAATTCAAAGCTCGTCAATCAAGAAACTACGTTAATTGCTTCAGTTTTCTAATGTACTGTCCTGGATTTAATATCTTACCTATCTGCATTAAAATGGATTAACATAATACAATTGATTAAGTAAAGAATCTGGGCTTACAGTATTCTAATATGAAAATTGTCCAGCTGTTTGACGAAGGTTTTGTTACTTGGACTGTCAACTAAAAACTGATTAAGAAGATGATTTCTTGCCCTTTTTATCAAAATATTTCTTGATATGAAATGTGTGAAGATGACTGATACTAATGTCATCATTTATTTCCAAATTTTCAGACTTTGCTAAGTCCGCGAATAATTCTATTTATGATTATGATGATGAAATATCGAAGATATGACATTCTATGTGGAATAATGGATTTGACTGATCAATTTTTATGAGAGGTGGAGGAGAGAGAGAAAAATGGGTTGCAATATTACTAATATTCCATCATCATGATGATAAATAACATAACATTTCTCGTTACCAAATAAATGTTATAATTGAGATTATTATGCCTAGTGCTTTACGTCTTTCAACTTCATTAAACCCCTGTTCCAACTACACGTATCATGATAACAACAACCGACACATTTAATCAATTTTTATGAAAATCTATTAAAAACTTGATTTTTACCTAAACCAAACAAAGGCTAAGTATGCATCGGACACGATTGCAGCCCTATCATTTGACTTTAAATGCATACGACTAGGGTAATGAGAGATTTGCCCTCTGTATAGGTAACGTTCATGTGGAAATATCCATGTAAGGAGCAGCTTCAGATTGTTTCAATTGCTTCCCATATGCCACTCTATAGGTATAATTTGCTCCCCCAAAAAACACTGTTCTGAAATAAGTAACTTTTAATTAATGAAAAAAATTAATTAATGAACTTTTTTAAAGATAATTTAGATCAACAATTAACATACTGGTCTCTAGAGGAATCCCTCCAGTCATTCCAGCCATCAGAAGAAACCACGTCGGACATGTGTGTTTTGGAGAAAACTACAGTGGCATAAGCCCCCCAAGCTCGTCCAAGCCACACTTTTCCACTGCCTCCAACTTCGCAATTTATAAAGGAGAAGCCTGTTTTTTCATTGCCTGAGTTTCTTGCCTGGGCAGTCACAGCTCCGAGTTGGCCTGGGTTTGCTCCCTAGCGCCCAATGTGATCAAACAAAATGTTTACATTAACTTTTTCGATTGTCATGTCAACTCTTGTGAGCCCTTATTTTGCACGTTAAGGTTAAAAAGCCCTTTAGAAGACAACCCGTGCCTGGTCCATGGTATTTATAATCACACTTTTCGACAAAATTTATATCTTATAATTTACATCAAGAAGAGGATGCTACAAATATATCAAGACACGTAATTAAAAATGCATTTTTTTATTTTTCTTTCAAATCAATGCTTGACAAGAATGTGAAAGATTAACATAAGAAGAGCTACAATGAAACCTCTTTTTAATGTAAAGAAAAAAAATTGACAAGTAAAAAAAAAAGCAATAAGCTAAACAAATTAATGAACTGTGTTACACATGCCTGGATTCTTCACACACCAGAGTGGCTGAATTGGTTCAGCATATATTCCTCTTGTTACCATTCTATATCTCCACTCATTCAACCTATCTGTAGCCTCTGCATATCTGCTCTTTCCCGTTTCGTCTCGATTCCCAGACCACAATGCTTCAGCCATTGCTGAAGCTCTCGGCCAGATTCTTGGATCCATAACGGTCGAATCAGCTTGCTCGGACCACAAAGCAACCTCGCCTCCTAACACCAGCTTAGATTCTGCCTCATTTAGTCCATATGTTATATCATAGTTATAGATAGTCTGCCATGTTTTAAACGGTCCACACCATGATCCGCCATTGCCTTGAGGAGTACCGGGTGGCTGATTATATTGACTGTTATTTCCAACGAAATCTCCATGCCCACAATCCAAGTAGTAGAAATCCGCAGACGAGACAATAACACGGTACCCAGAGTCGACTATTTTTTTTGTGTTGTTGGGCCCATTGTTCCATGTTTGTAGGATAACATTCTCTGGGGGAAGCAAAGAAGAGGAAACATTTATTTCAGCATCCAACAGAACATCCTCCCAGTATACTACTGTACGGTTCAGGGATGTGATGTACGGTAAGGTTGTCTTAACAAAAATTTCAAGGATCTGACTGAGGGTTCCATTTTTCGAAAGGAAATTTTGAATCGAAGGGTCGACTTTCCAGCAATTTGGAATGACTTCATCTGCTCCTGCATGATATAATTGATCTGGAAACATAGTAACAACATCATGGACAACATTCTTGACAACTTGATAGGTCTTAGGATGTAGAGGATTCAGTTGGCCGGTTCCTGGTTCGGCTGCGAGCGGATCAGATTCAGCAGGCCACCAGAACATGTTCGCACAAGTGACTATCTCAGGGTAAGCTTCAGCCCATGATCCAGTATGTGCTGCAATATGCAAATCAAAGTTTGGTGATTGCAATGGAACCATACACTAAAATAAATGAACAAGATTTAAGAACTCCTTAAACGTTGATCATAGGTCACTCGAAACATTTTTAACATGAAACAATTGAAATTCAGTTAAATAAGTACTAGATGCGTACCCATTAATTCATGGTCCGAAAGGACTACAAGAACCAATATCATTGACGGATCTCGTAAATCTTCAATTGAGATTTATTTTCATAAATTCAATATTTGATTTTAAAGAACTATATAATTTATACTTAGTTGAAACAAAATAGAAAAAATTGAGAAATTTTGAAGAAAATTTTTTGAGTTTAATAAATATTTCTTAGAATTTTCTAAGAGTTTCAATCTTTGAGAAACAAAATGAGTCTGAGAAGAAAAAATGTCAATGGAAACTCACCAGGCATGTCAATCTCCGGCACCACTCTAACCCCATATTCCATCCCAAACTCCACCACATTTCTTACATCCGCCGCCGTATACTTCATGCTTTCACCGTAGGCTCCTTTCCCGGCTAGCTCCGGTTCCGACGGCAAGACAATTGGAAACGAATGCGAATCCGTGATATGCCAATGGAAAACATTCAATTTATTCATAGACATGGCCTTTACAAGCCTATGCAAATCCTTCACCCCATAATAGTTTCTCGACGTGTCGAGCATGATTCCTCGGTGCATAAAAAGTGGTACGTCGGAAATGTACAACCCGCACGCCACATTCGATGGGCTTGAGTAAACGAGCTGGGAAAACGTTTCTAGCCCGCGCATTGCGCCCCATACAGTTTGCGCCGTTAAAATCGCGTTTGCACCGGATGAAGGGATGCTGAGGGTGTAGGATTCGTTAACTCCGTGTGTTAACGGAGAGGCGACGTCAGCGACGGTGATAATGAGGGCGGTTAGCGGCGGAGCTGATGTTACGTTGAGAGGTGGGTTGACGAGGGGAAGGTGGTTCTCCGTCAGGACTAGACGGAGGTAACGGCTGACAGCTGGCGTTAGGTAACGATGGTTGGGGGCGGAAATTGTGAAGTTTCCGGCGAGTAAGATTGCTTGTGGATTGGGCCATAAGAAAGTTGTGGGCTTGGGCCAGACATTGATTGGATATTCAACGGCTGAGATTTGAGGGATGTTAGAGCATAGTATAAGGATTATTTTGAAGAAAGAAAAGAAAGAAAATGAAGGGTTTCTATAATCCATTGTGAGTTTTATGGATTTTGATCAATCTGTAGTCCTAGGAAAGTGCATTTATATGTTCATTTCTCCTCTTCTTTTTTTGTCATGTTGTTTTGTATTCATCTGTATGATTTATTATATTGTATCGAGTAGTATTTTAAAATACTGCAAACTATACTTATTTTTTGTTTAACAATGTCAACCTTGCTTACCAAGAACGATATTATATTTGGGGTAGCATAGAATTATCAGAATATTTTTTTGGATATGAGAGGATGGGGCTAAAGATTTGTAGAATTTGTTTGTTTATGCTTTGGAGTCTTGGTATTGTCCATGGAATTTAGGAATTGAAAATTCTAGAATTGCAGCCTCTCGTGCTCATATGGACATTTTTAAACCATGCAGTGAGGTCAAATCTATCATAAAAATAGTAATATATAATTAGTTTTTAGTTTAAAAGGAACAAAAGCATTTGGATTTTCTTCCTTGTTTGATTTTTTCCTTTTTAAATTTGGGTTTTTTTTTATTCCACCAATGTTCGTTGATTAAGACGAAGAGTAGACATGGCCGGCAACTCGTATTCTATTAGCCTTCCAATTGTCATCTACTGAAGAATCTTGATTTTCTTGGAGTTGTTTACAATGGCATTTGACTTAGGAAAATCAGATTCTTGTATGTGTGCAACAGTAGGGCTCCATTTGTAGAAAGAGTAATAATGTCCTGGATGAACTAATAGTAACAATACCTCGATAAAGTTTGGGTAGGCACGAAAATCGGTGAAAATTATTTGGAGCTTTAATCTGTCTTAACTATATTTAAATACTTGATTCGAGTTTTACATTTTTCTTTTTTCATCGAAGTACATTGGTAATGAATGCAAAATAAAATAATTGACTGCAAGTTTGATAAATTAAAAGTGATATGGAAGTTAAGAAAACTTATTTTGTAAGACTAAGGTATGAAATTTATGTTGCAAGAATGTTCAATACAATGTACAGATTTCTTCACTCTCTCTAGCCTCACAAAATTATAGAGAATTGTTCACCTCAATAAAAAGAATAATACTCTCTTTCTAAACTATTATACATAACAAACTCTACTATTTACAAAGAACCAAGGAAAAATTTGAGAGAGAGAAGCCAAAGTTGCACACACAGTGTATCAAGACTAATCTCTTGCTCATAAAGGGTAGTATGGAGTGACAAGATGTGCTTGCCGATAGGGTCTAAAATAACATCTTATCACCTCAACGGTGGACAATATATCTCATGCCTAATCAATCTTGCATAGTGTGTATATAGAATACGGGTTACATTTTTTTTTTTTTCCTTGTAAAAGAGACATCCAAAATTCTTTTTGTTCCTGTATTTTTGTTTTTGTCCTTGTTTTATGAATTTGTCATTTTCTTTTCTTATAAGAATATAAAAGTTACTTGAGTTAATTTTTTATTTGTTGACTTTTCTTTCACAATTAACCTCTCAACATTCTTGGTGTCTTTAAAATCTACTTTAACTCTGAAGTTCTTTATTTCTTAATGCTGAGATAACCATGACTATAGTGAACTTACCCATACCATATTCTCAAGCATTTCTAATTTCTCTATTTTTATTTCTTAAGAAATTAAGCAAAGCATCAACATGTTGATCATCAAACAACTTCTCATAATAATTAGCCAAATCTTGCATCAACTTTATAAACCTATTGATGTTTTCCTCTAAATCTGAGGATGTGCCAAATCTAAAGTTACAAAGAATTCTTGAGAGAGAACACTTATTTGGCATAGTCTTTGTCAAATAAAGAATTTCTAACTTCTTCCGAAGTGTATCAACTGAATTGGTTTCACTTATTTTTCTAGCAACGCTATTAGATGAATGAAGAAAAATAGAACTCCAATCAATTCCATCAAGCTCTTTTCTCCCGAAGGCATTAGTTTCTGCTGCCCAAGAACCATCCAAGGCAGTAGCACACCTCTGTTGTAACAATAGAGCCCCTTATTTTGGTGCCAAATTTAAGTCTCCAATACCATTCCATAACTATAACTCAAACTTTTGTGAAGAAGACAAGCAAATTAGGTCTCAAATACAAAACGATAACACATAGTACAAATTACACATTGGCAAAATTGATGAATAACATGTAATGTAAATTTCATGAAAAAAGTTTATACAAGCAAAAACTTTCATAAATAATAAAGAATTTATAGATTTATAAAATTATACAGCTATTTGATGGCCCTTATTTTCAATAGTAATTGTTTGGAGAATATATAGTTAAAAAGTAGGAAAAATTTTGAATTTACGTGCAAAATATTTTATTGTATGAATATTTGATTAAAAATGAGTATGAGAATTAACAATTTGTTTTAAAGGGAGACAAACAAGGACTATATTTGCAATAGTATAATCGAGAAACAAGTCAAATATAAATAGAATAAAGATAAACAAATAATCACATAATACAACATGTAGAGAAGAAATCCTATTCCTCCTAAGGCATGTTGTCTTCATCAATTTTGGCATATGGATCGTCTTGGAGAGATTTCTCCAATTCATTCTATACTTGGAAGTCCGGTAATTCTCATAGTACTCCCAAGGGCAAGTTATCTTCTCCAACTCCGTTTACACATTTTACTTTGAAGCCTCGTGATCCTCATAATACTTTCAAGGGCAACTCATCCTCATCAACTACGAAAGTACATCATATCCTTTCATTTTAAATCGTTAAGGGGTGGAGAAATCCCCCATATGCATGTTGTCTTCATCAATTTCGGGATCTCCCATCTTATAATGTTGCTGATCTCATTTTTTTCCCCCCTATATATGAAAAAAAAAAAAAAGAAGCAAGTAGACTAGCTGGAAAATAAAAATAAATATAAATACAAGAAAAAGAATCAAACTAAATCTATATTTAACTAAAAACCAACTAAATAACTAACGGTGTCAAAAATTAGTTGCACAATAATTTTTCAAGTGGACAATACTGTGACAAGTAATAAAATGAGTGTGAATCCAAGCTACAGCCCTTCCTATTTGATAGAAAAGGATCACATGATCATGAACCGATCTTACCTGGGATCGCAAATCCCAAGTTTGTCTAGATAGGCAATTTGTCTTTTCAGAGCTATCGCCCCAATAAAAAAAATATTCTTGTGATACGGCCTATGCCTGGTCAGAAATATAGTGAAATCACATTTCCTATTCTTTCCCCCGACCTTGCTGCTTGATTGAATTTTATTTCAAAGGAAAGAAAGTGTGGAGCTTAAATAACTCACTCAAAGAGCTTTTTAAAGTAGAATTAACGCTAAAGTCAAAAGCTTGCAAATCAATGGATATACCTTACTTTTCTTTATTATAACTAAATTTTCTATAATATAAGTCTTTAGTTGATCATTACGTATGATGAGATCCATGTTGGGAACATCAATGTAACGCTACGATAGAAAGAACATACTTCTTCCAAAGAGGAATCTTAACCTTCTAATAAGTGTATTTTATACATTTATTCGGGGTCTAAAATAGCGATATTTGATAGTTCTTTTGACAAAATATATTCCAAATTGTTGTATTTTATGTTATATAAGTAAAACTCAATGGTTGAACAAGGAATCGATTTCAAGAGAATGTTTAACTGGAGATTCGTCAATAAACGATTGAAGAGATTCAAGATTTCAAGATTCGTCTTCATTTATCAAGAATTCGGATTATGTCTTTTCACTTAAACATGATTTTTTGTAATTTCAACATGCTAGTCTAAACTAAACATTTCTAGGATGTGATGAACCCTTGTTATGACTTTTTTATTTGAATAAATAGAATGATATTAATTTGATTAAGTGTCTAGATGTTTATGATCGTTTTTATCGTCTTTTCAATTATTTGGTCAATAGTTGAATTGTTTGTGAATTTTATTGTTATCGAGAGAGATAATATGATTTAAACACATAGGAATAAATATTGTGAGGTTCAATAGAGGATAGAAATATACCTCTATGCTTTGCATAGTTGATAAAGATGTTATAGTTCGTTAATGCATTTATCATATTCGTATTTTCCATCGAGAGTTAGGAAGGTCGCATGTGGGGAATATATTTAATTACTATCGATAGAAGCATTTAATTAAAATAGGAACATTGACCAACAAACATGATTTCAAATCATCATTCTAAGTTATTGAATTGAAAACGGATTAACAAGCGGGGATTCTATATCTTAGCAATACATCTCACGAATTTGATAAGTCTTTATTTAGTGTTTTTTTTTTTTTTTTTAATTAGTTTCTAAGAGAATCTACACATAAATTCCGATAGTCTAAGACAATCTACACATAAATTTTCTTCCATGGAATACACATTCACATTTGTATTTTCCCACAACAGTGAGATCACCCCCAAACTGTGCTGAATTTGGTTTAAGGATAAATAATTTAGTATGATTTGGGTAAAACATCTATGTTCAATCTAGGTCAACCTATCAAATATATGAAGCCACTTATTGCATCACAATGTCCAACTTAATTCTAGTGCTCATATAATATCGAGTTTTGCAAGGTTAAGCTCCAATAAGTCTAGCATGCATCTTATCCACAGTTCATGAATCAATACCTTATTTCAAATTAAATAATAATTGTCAGCTAGATTGTCCAACCCAAACAAGCACACAACCAAATAAAAGAAAAAAAAAATATTTTTTATTTCAAGCAATGATAAAAACAAACACACAAACACTTAAAAACATACAAAATTTAAAAACTCAAAGTTTTTCACCTTCGTCTCTTATTATTTGAACTCTTCGTTTGCCCAATTTTACCAATTTTTCTCCACCCCTTTGTAATTCATTTGACAGTTCATTTGAAATTTCCAAGAAACTTCTCATCAAGCGCAGATTAAATGCAAACAAGAAGAAGAAGAAGAAGAAGAAGAAGAAGGGAATGAGGGAAGCCTATTGGTCCCAGTCTTGTTTAAACAAAAAATTTAAATACCAAATCGTTTGTAGAAAGTAAAATATTAGAAATCAAAAGTAACAACACAAAGGAATTTTCACCCATTGAAGGGTTCGGATGTCGTGCTCTAAATGCTATTCACTCGTTGAGCATCTACAAGTAAATAGAGCATAGGTCCACTAAAATCAACGAAGAATGGTGTAGTACAAATGTATGAAGAAATTAGAGATTTATTCAACGTTTTACTCTTGCCTCACATAAAAAGTTCACCACTATATTTACCACACTTAATCTCACAGATTATATAATAAGTACACCAAAAAATCCACTCAAAATTTTATAAAGATTGAAGAATAGATAGAGAGAAAGCCCTAGAACAATACACTGATTCATTCATTCATTTGAAAACAAGGATAATGGAGCCTTTCATATGGACCCCAAAATTCAGATCCAACGCCTACAAATGCACCATGTCAAAGGCCAGATCTCATCACCAATATAAGACCAAAAGCGTATTTTTTCAAGTCACAGGCCAAACTCGGATTACACAAATAGGCCTTAGTCCAAATGCCCAAGTAAAATAGTAAAGTAGCCCAATAACTAATGATCTCCACCTTCGTAAACTATTTTTGGCTTCATTTAGGGTTGTGAGGCAGAATTACTTGTTTCATTTACTCTAGTAAACCTGTAAAATAAATAAAAAAAGATTGAATTTAGTTAAACTTTAAAAATTTAAAGCTTGACATTCTAAATATATATTACCTTTTGATAGGAATGTAAAATTCATATTTTTCTCTCGTTATTTTATGTGCTCGTATGATTATTTTATGCCCACAACACGATCTTCTAATTAAGGTGATTTGCAGTACGATTTGGAATTAGAAAGAACCTTGCGTAGGTTAAGGAATGACATTCGACAGAATCTTGAAGAAAGTAATCTCAATCCCAACATCTCATTTGCAAGTGATTTTGAGTTTGAAAGAAAAGGAACCATGGCCAAAAATAGGATTTTGAAGGAGCTTACAGCACCTACATTGAATCAACAACCTTTATGCACAACTTTTCCTATTTTAGACGTTTCTACTACATTTGAGCTTAAATCTGGACTAATACACCTTTTGACTACTTTTCATGGTCTTGCAGATAAAGATCCTCATAAACATTTGAAGGAGTTTCATGTGGTTTGCACGAGTATGAAACCCACGGGAATTACTGAAGAACAGATTAAGTTGAGAGCCTTTCTATTTTCTCTGAAGGATTCAGTTAAGGATTATTATCTACCATCAGGAAGCATTACCTCATGGGATGGAATGAAGAAGTTGTTCTTGGAGAAATAATTTCCTCTTCGAGGGCAGCAAATATTATGAAAGAAATTTGTGGTATCAGACAAGATCACATGGAATCTCTACATGAGTATTGGGAGCAGTTCAAGAAATTGTGCGCAAATTGTCCCCATCATCAGATCAGTGAGCAACTTCTTATCCAATATTTCTATGAAGGTCTTCAATCCACAGAAAGGAGCATGATTGACGCTGCTAGCAGAGGATTATTGGTTGATAAAACTCCCGAAGGAGCGAGGAATTTAATTGCAAACATGGCAGCCAATTCTCAACAATTTGGCGCTGGATTTGATCCCCCTTTCTAGAAAAGTT